>CM070824.1:5434853-6167353 GCA_036326025.1 Chrosomus eos | reverse complement strand
GTCCCATACTGGCGCTCGAAATGTAATACTATCATCTAACTTTCAAAAGACCATCACCCTTGTTGTTTTATGTGTCTAAGGTCAGGTTTGCTTTAATCTTTTAATTGCAAGATTGATAACCGGATGTTGGAAGAATTACACAGACACTGAGATAGAGCATGTTTAGGGCTAGATGACTTATGCGACTCATAAACTTTAAACCCAGAATGACCTGCTGAATGCAGAATGCTTAAGCTTTTACATACATTACACTTGAATTTGGTGCCAGTAATTCCTGTCTATACTTTTGGTAAGAAATGCAAGCATGTGCACTTGGTTAAAAAATGTAAGCATTAAACACAGAAAATAATGCTGAACTGTAGAGTATGCAGTCTGATTAGGTGTTCATCATGTGGAAATGAGTGTGAAAGACATTTTAAATAAAATAGTCTATATTTGCCTTGCTATGGTGCACTCAGCAAATATTTGAAAATAAATTAATAAGAAAATAAATACTTTTGATATGTAATATGGCCAAATCGTTCACAAAAACGTACATAATGCGCATGCTAGGACCTGAATCGTCTACAACCATCGTCCAGAGTACTCTGGGGTCCTACGGTCCTACGCTATGGGTCCTACGCTACACCGGCGCCTTGAACTCCATTCTTCCGCACAGAGGAGCAGAGCTGAAGCACAAACATGTTACATGTAGTACACAAGATACATTTGGGTGCTTGTGCACCTGCCTCATTTAGTTCGGTTGAATCACACTAGAGTTCGCTTTCCCCCTTGGTGCGGTTCGTTTGGGCAGGTGTGAATGCAGCAATCGCACTCGGGTGCGCACCAAAAGCGGACCAAACCCGGTACGTTTTCAAACGAAGTCTGGAGCGGTTCGTTTGTGGTGAGAACGTGATCCGACCTTAAACCGACCCAATTGCCAAAGAACTGCGCATTTTTGGACTAAACCAGCTGCCGTAGTCAAATAAAACTATTATTTATAGTTTGTCAATAGCGCTCCCTTTAAGCGATGACTGACTTACCGCGTTCTGCACTCTCACTATAACTCTCATCATAAACACTAAAGTTGCACAGCACACTGAATCTCTTATTTATATCACGTCTAGACTTTGTTGTTTATGAGGGGATTTGCGAAAGGATAAAGCTTGTGCTGATTCTGAACATACATTGTGAGCGAATTCTCCGCATGTCTGCCGGATTTCCTCCTCTTTGTTTACTTCTGTGAGTTCTGTTGGAATTTTCCCGCATGTTAATTCTGACCAATCGAAGTGCAGTTGTGGAAATATGTTCAAGACACATTTGGCCAACGAGTGATGTGGATGTTGTCATGTGACTGCATTTTGGTTCGTTTCATCAACTAATCAACTAATTTGGACCAGAGCAATCAGTGTGGTGTGAAAACGAACCAAAACCCCTGAAAATGCTACAAAGTATCATTTTTCGCCCTTGGTCTGGACCAAATGAACCGAACTACAGATTAGTTTATTTTTTAACCACTAGAGGGCTACATCTTTAAAACCGTTCACTGATATGAGATTTTTTTAAAAAATCCAGTTATAACCCTAACCCTAACTATCCTGAGATCACATGACCAGACAAATTCTCCTTACTTTATGTCTAATAAAATATGCGTTTCTATTCGTTTTTATTTACAATGAAATATTCGATCTGTTTTTGTGCGGTGCTGCTATGCAGTATAAGGTGTCAGTAGGCTACAAGCCAATTTCAGCACAAGGCGTGCAAAACGTTAAAAAAAAAAATTAAAAATCAAAAAACTAAAACCCTAACACCAAAAAGCACCATAAAAGTAGTATGTAGTCCTTTAGACTTGTGTAATCTTCCACAGTGAGCTCGACTGCTATGTACGGATCGTGACGTTCAACCAACTAAGTTAAACTCCAGTGAATAAAGTCGAATAAAAGACTGATAAGTCCGATTTGGATCAAACAATTAATTTGATAAGAACCAGCTCAAAAGAATGATTCACTTATTCACAAGATCAACCTAGACACTATGTTACTGTCTGGGAACTAACTCACTCACTCACTCGGTCACTCACATCAGTCACTCACTCACTCACTCACTCACTCCACTCACTCACTCGGTCACTCACTCAGTCACTCACTCAGTCACTCACTCCACTCACTCACATCGCACTCACTCAGTCACTCACCATCACTCAGTCACTCACTCAGTCACCACTCAGTCACTCACTCAGTCACTCATCACTCACCAGTACACTCACATCACTCACTCACTCACCAGTCACTCACTCATCATCACACTCATCACTCACTCACTCACTCATCACACCTCAGTCATCACTCACTCACTCACCTCACTCTCACTCACTCACTCAGCACTCATCACTCACTCACTCACTCACTCAGTCACTCACTCATCACTCACTCACTCACTCAGTCACTCACATCCATGTCACTCACCTCACTCACAGTCACTCACTCACTCGTCACTCACTCAGTCACTCACACTCAGTCACTCATCACTCACTCAGTCACTCACTCACTCACTCAGCATCACTCACTCACTCACTCACTCACTCGGTCACTCACTCAGCTCACTCACTCACTCACTCACTGTCACTCACTCACTCACATCACTCAGTCACTCACTCACTCACTCACCTCACTCAGTCACTCACTCACTCACTCAGTCACTTCACTCACTCACTCACTACATCACTCACTCATCACTCACTCAGTCACTCAGTCACTCACTCAGTCACTCACTCAGTCACTCAGTCACGTCACATCACTCAGCTCACTCACTCATCACTCATCATCACTCACTCACTCAGTCACTCACTCAGTCACTCACTCACTCATCACTCACTCAGTCACTCACATCATCATCACTAGTCACTCACTCATCACTCACTCAGTCACTCACTCACTCACTCATCACTCATCACTCATCATCACCACTATCACTCAGTCACTCACTCACTCACTCACTCACTCAGTCACTCAGTCACTCACTCACTCTCACTCACTCACTCAGTCACTCTCACTCAGTCACCACTCAGTCACTCATCACTCATCACTCAGTCACTCATCACTCCTATCACTCACTCACTCTCACTCACCATCAGTCACTCACTCAGTCACTCACTCACTCACTCAGTCACTCATCATCACTCAGCACTCACTCAGTCATCACTCACTGTCACTCACCTCAGTCACGTCACTCACATCACTCAGTCACTCATCAGTCAACTCACCTCAGTCATCACGTCACTCAGTCACTCAGTCACTCATCTCACTCACTCAGTCACTCATCACTCACTCTCACCTCAATCGTCACATCACTCAGTCACTCACTCAGTCACTCACTCACTCATCAGTCACTCACTCACTATCAGCCTCACTCACTCGTCATCACTCAGTCACTCACTCACTCGTCACTCATCATCACTCACTCACTCACTCACTCGCATCTCACTCACTCAGTCACTCAGCTCACACTCAGTCACATCACCACTCACTCAGTCACCAGTCAGTCACATCCACTCAGTCACTCACTCACTCAGTCACACTCAGTCACTCATCACATCACCTCACATCACTCCACTCACTCACTCACTCACTCACTCACTCACTCACTCAGTCACTCACTCACTCACATCACTCAGTCACTCACTCAGTCACTCACTCACTCACTCACTCACGTCACTCACTCATCACTCACTCAGATCACTCACTCATCACTCACTCATCACTCACTCAGTCACTCACTCACTCATCACATCACGTCACTCACTCACTCACTCGTCACTCACGTCAGTCACTCACACTCACTCAGTCACTCACGTCACTCACTCACTCATCACTCATCACTCACGTCACTCACTCACTACTCATCAGTCACTCACGTCACATCACTCAGTCACTCATCACTCACCACCATCATCACTCCATCACAGCTCACTCACTCAGTCACTCACTCACTCAGTCACTCAGTCACTCACTCATCACTCACTCACTCAGTCACTCACATCACGTCACTCACTCACTCATCACTCACTCACTCAGTCACTCTCACTTCACTGTCACTCACGTCACTCACTCACCACATCACTCAGTCACTCATCACTCACTCACTCACTCACATCATCACTCATCAGTCACTCACTCACTCAGTCACTCATCACTCACTCAGTCTACTCACTCACTCACTCAGTCACTCACTCATCACTCATCACTCAGTCACTCACTCACTCACTCAGTCACTCAGCCTCAGTCACTCACTCACTCATCACTCACTCACTCAGTCACTCCCATCACGTCACTCACTCATCACTCACTCAGTCACTCATCACTCACTCATCACTCACTCACTCAGTCATCATCAGTCACTCACTCACTCACTCACTCATCACTCACTCACTCAGTCACTCACTCACTCACCAGTCACTCACTCACTCACTCAGTCACTCACTCATCACTCAGTCACTCACTCAGTCACTCACTCAGTCCCACTCAGCACTCATCAACTCAGTCATCACTCATCACTCAGTCACTCAGTCACTCACTCACTCACTCAGTCACTCATCACTCAGTCACTCATCATCAGTCACTCACCTCACTCAGTCACTCACATCACGACTCACACTTCACTCACTCATCATCAGTCCATCACTCAGCACTCACGTCACACTCAGTCACTCAGTCATCACTCACTCACTCACCTCACTCACATCAGTCACTCACTCACATCACTCAGTCACTCATCACTCAGTCACTCACTCCACATCACTCACTCACAGTCACACTCACTCACTCACTCAGTCACTCACTCATCACTCACTCAGTCAACTCACAATCACTCACTCATCATACCCCTCACTCACTCACTCACTCACTCAGTCACTCACTCACTCCTCAGTCACTCACTCACTCACTCACTCGTCACTCACTCAGTCACTCACTCACTCACTCACTCAGTCACTCAGTCACTCACATCAGCTCACTCAGTACATCAGCACAATAGTAAGTCATAGTTAGTCAGTCACTCATCAGTCACTCAGTCACTCAGTCACTCACTCACTCACTCATCACTCACTCACTCACTCACTCACTCACTCACTCGTCACTCACTCAGTCACGTCACTCAGTCACTCACTCAGTCCACTCAGTCACTCATCATCACTCACTCACTCAGTCACTCAGTCACTCACTCAGTCACTCACTCACTCACTCACTCATCAGTCACTCACTCATCACTCACTCATCACTCACTCACTCACTCACTCATCACTCAGTCAGTCATCACTCATCATCATCAACTCACTCACTCACTTCAGTCACTCACTCACTCAGTCACTCAGTCACTCACTCACTCAGTCACTCTTTACTCACTCACTCACTCAGTCACTCAGTCATCACTCACTCACTCAGTCATCACTCACTCACTCACTCACTCACTTCAGTCATCACTCAGTCACGTCATCACTCACTCAGTCACTCACTCACGTCATCACTCAGTCACTCAGTCACTCAGTCACTCACTCACTCACTCACTCACTCACTCAGTCACTCACTCAGTCACTCACTCAGTCACTCAGTCACTCACTCAGTCACTCACTCAGTCACTCACTCACTCACTCAGTCAGTCACTCAGTCACTCACTCACTCAGTGAATAAAGGCAAAATGGAGTAGGGAGTCTGTGGAAATGTTTAGAAAAAAACTTATTTATAAAATAAGTAAATAAAAATCAGTAAATAAATAAACATTTTAGATTAAAATATAAATGTATTAAATTAAATTAAATAAATAAAGAATTAAAAACTGTAAAACAAAGAAATAATACCATTTACATCCAATTTAACAAATATAGGCCTATAATAGATACACTATACTACTACTAAAGATAGAGCCTACTAAAACACATTTAATCATGTAAATTTAATCATGAATCTAAATATTTTTTCAAATAATATTTAACACATTATTATACATAGCTTCCTTTTTAATTTTTAGGATGGGGTCCCTCACATGAGGATGACCATATTGAGGGGCCTGTGGCTTCGAAAAAATGGTTATGCCAAACATGTGTTGGACAATATGAACTTGGATTGTATGAAGATCCTTCTTTTGTGTTTCACTGAAAAAGTGACATGGAGAAAAAGAAATGGAGAAAAAGTTGATGGTTACCCATATTCTTCCAAATATATTTTGTGTTCAGCAGAAAAGAGAACTTCATACAGGTTTGGAACAACTTGAGGGTGAGTAAATGATGACAGAATTATTTTGAACTATCCCTTTAAGCCTGTGACCCGGAAGTGCGTTAACATCAACCGGCGAATACACAGATTCTCTTCCGGCCTGTGAACCTAGGCTGCGAGCGTGGATTCTCATCTGTGCTCTTAAAATAATAAAATAATGAGTGTCCCGGCGTTTATTGATATAACGGAGGAGGACCAGGTATGTTTAAGTAATTCACAAGCAGTTTTGCGTAGTTACACACACGTAATTCACCCAAGTAATAGGCCTATGGGTAATCATGCTTTCAGATGCTAACATCTGTTAGCCTTTAGCTAGTCTCGATACTTTCAACGGACTGGCTCCGTTATTATCAATTTAACTGACAGAAATAGATTTACATTTGTGCATATTTATGATTCCGCATGTGTTTGAGTTGGCGGGGATATTTGGCTTTGTTGAGGTTGACACTCCGTGTCTTAGCATGATATTATGAAGCCTCAGTCACTCATCTAACAACAGAAATCTCTCAACACACACAAATATGACACAGTTTGATACCTACTATTTCTTGATGGGCTGGATGCTGTTTTGGTCAGACATGCATGTGTTTCCTGATGTGATTGCATTATAATAATTTCTTCTTTTTTGATATGTCATTCACTTGTAGGCGTCAGAGCTTCGGTCCTATCTGAAATCTAAAGGAGCTGAGATCTCTGAGGAGAATTCAGAAGGAGGCCTCCATGTGGATCTGGCACAGATCATTGAAGCCTGTGACGTCTGCCTCAAAGACGACGATAAAGGTATGAAATAGCTGAAGTTAGAGCTTTGAAGCCTACATGTAAGTTTGTAGTATACAGAAGAACATTTTCATCCGCTCTCTGTGTTCCTCTGCAGATGTTGAGAGTGTGATGAACAGCATTGTGTCCCTGTTGCTGATTCTGGAGACGGAGAAACAGGAAGCTCTCATTGAAAGTTTATGTGAGAAGCTAGTGAAGTTTCGTGAGGGTGAACGGCCCTCGCTCAGGATGCAGCTGTGAGTGCTTTTCACTCCGTTGTTGAGAACTTGCAATCTCTATTTTTCTAGTCTTGTTCATTTGATTTTATTAAATTCTTTGTTCAGCTTGAGCAATCTGTTCCACGGTATGGATGAGAACACACCCGTGAGGCACACTGTGTACTGCAGTCTGATTAAAGTGGCAGCCACCTGCAACGCCATTGCGTTCATTCCTACAGAGCTGGACCAGGTACAGACATCAGCGTGATGCAGAACGAATCTGTGTTTTAATCTACACAAGATGATTGGGTGAATCTCACAGAGAACTATCAATAAATGTCCAGCTCATGACTTCAATTCAATAATTTTATTTTGAATATGTATATTTATTTTGTGGAATATGATCTAGAAATGTCTTTGTGATATAAACCTATATAGACATAATTAGCTATAACCCTCAAACTGCTTATTTCTCTTAGATCCACAGTTTTCATATAATCAGGAAATGCTTCCAAAATGCGAAAAAAGTAAAATCGTGAAGTTTGATTGGTGTTTTGTCTTATGCAGGTGCGGAAGTGGATCACAGACTGGAATCTGAATACAGAGAAGAAACACACTCTGCTCCGTCTGGTGTATGAAGCGCTGGTCGACTGCAAGAAGAGGTGAACTTCCTGCTCTAGAAGATTTTAGGTCAGCTTTGTCCATGGATTGTGTGTTTGCTCACTTGACCTTTCTCGTCGCTTTCAGTGAAGCTGCAGCCAAAGTAATGGTGGAGTTGCTGGGCAGTTACACAGAGGACAATGCCTCACAAGCCCGAGTGGATGCACACAGGTATGACTTTCTCTTTTCACTTCAACCGTTTCATTCGCTCAGTTTCTGATCTGGTGTCTTAGAGAATAACACATGTGGCCTGCTCTCCCAGGTGCATCGTCCGTGCCCTGAAAGACCCAAGCACCTATCTGTTCGACCATCTCCTGATTTTGAAACCGGTGCGTTTCCTGGAGGGAGAACTCATCCATGATGTAAGAAAATACTTTTTTTATTACATGTTTAAATCGCTATATGTGTAGAAAGCCTTTGGTGTAAATGCCTTTTTCTCCTTCCAGCTCCTCACTATCTTTGTCAGCGCAAAGCTTGTCTCGTATGTGAAGTTTTACCAGAGCAACAAAGACTTCATTGAGTCTCTCGGTGAGTACAGTCTGAAGGGCTTTACAGTCATAACCATGATGACACTCTTAACACGAGTCCTAACCAGATGCGATGCGGTGCGATAAATCATCGTTTTGTCCTAACAAGCCACGTCAGTGAAACACGACCAGTCTGTTTGAGAAACAGTTTCTATTTCTGCGACGGCCACGGCTGGAACAACACCATATACAAATATGGCGATCATGTTTATGTAAAGTTTCTAATGCGAGTTTGAATATCATTTTGCGTGACCCTTATAGCCACACTGAAAGCGACAATGGATAATTAACTCAGATCTTAAATAAAGGAAACCAGAACTGTCAAACTCTAACAGTCAACTACATATTCCATGATATATATTGTTTCAGTCACACAGTATGTGTTTTTAATAATGTTAACATGATTATTATTTATCAGGAATGTATTTATACTAGTGCTGTAGCGGCGCGTTGATGACGTCGACGCTTCGACGTCAAAATTTCGTCTACGCCATTTTTTTGCATCGACACTTTTTTATTTATTTTTTGCACCGTTTCCGGCAGTACAGCTCGCCACCACACGTGGGAGACCGAAACATTGCAGAATGGAGGACAAAGACCACTAGAAGTGAATGTGCTTTCCATTAAATGAAGACACAGTAAACAAATCCTTAACCAAAAAAAAATTGCAATTTAGACGCGAAAACTGGGTGCTGGTGCAGTGAGATGGGCAGATTCGGCTTGCAGTCGTTCATCCTCGGACACGGCGCCGCGCGCGCTGTTACAAAAGAAGCCTTGCACACAGCCAAGCGAAATGGGGTCTTGCGCACCCAACGCGTCATTTTTCCCGAGCGCACCTTCACGCCGGTTTCACACCGCAAGCGTGAGCAGCGCTTGAGCAGCGCGTCAGTGTAACTACATCGTCACTGCAGCTGCAGATGCGCGGGAGTATTCACACTGGAAGCGTTTGTACAGTGTCACTGCAGCGGCTCCAAAGCTATATACAAGCGAGCAATTCTTTACAAAGACAACTATAAATTTGTTTTAAAGTTGGTCATTTATAAAATTGATAGTCTTGAAAGTTTGTTATGGGGAGGTGTACAACATTCGCATATTTAAATGGTAAACAACAAAACAACACAGAAAACAGCCCCAATCTTGTCGTTTCAGTCATACTTTCGATACGTTTACAAAGACTGCAACCTCCGCGGATAAAAACAAGCAAATAAAAAGCACACTCTTGTTTGATTTGGGTTGTGCCAGTCTATGTAGCTGTCTGTGTATATTACATAAACTAAAAGAAAGTTTATATATAATATTTTCTGGCTAGTTTACTTTAGTTTAGTTTTTTATAATACACCATACTTTTACACAAACTGAATAATGCAAAACAAATTTTAATGGGTAGCCTAATCTTCTATAAATATTTTTGAGTCTTCATTTTCTTTTTTTGCCTACTCCAGTTCTTGTTTAAACTCACTAAATATTATTCTGTGCATTTCGGGCACTTTTTGTGTGAAATCATATTTATTTTGTCCATCAAAAGTGAGCTTTCACTTTAATTTAGCGTCTGCAGCGCAGCAAAAATAGACTTGGCGCCGAAACCCCCGCTTCACTGCTGCTCACGCGCCGCTCCTGCTTGACGCTCACGCGCTGCTCCTGCTCCCGGTGTGAATGCACTCATTGATTAACATGCACGCCGAAAAAAATACGCGCTGCTCACGCGCCGCTCACGCATGCGGTGTGAAACGGCCGTCACGCTCCTGCGGACGCGTCGAGTATAAACAAGGCTTTACTCCGTGTCAGTGCGCGCTCTGATCTGTAAAGGGGAACAGACTCTCCCGAATCATCTCCAGCAGGAGCAGAAGCACCACTAACTCCGCCTCCGTTTCCCTCGTAAGCTGATATTAGTATTTAAACATTCTTATGATAAAAAATGTTTGTAAAAATATTTTAATAACGGTTTTGGATGTAATAGAGTTCTAATGATGGTGTTCAAATACATAACAGCCAGTTTATACAGTATCATGATTCAGTACGCTAGTTCGTATTTATTTGAGATACATTATGTTTTTTTTATTAATCGAGCAGCAGAAAAATAATCTTTATTTTTATCGTCCAATTAGTCGTTAGATTAGTCGACTAATCGATAAAATAATCGCCCAACTAATCGTTTAGTTAATAATCGTTTACCCCAGCCCTAATTTATACAGATTTTCAATTACTTTATTATAATTGAAATTACTAAATTAATAGTAATGAAAACAATAAACTTTTTTTATGGCATGCATACATTGTAATATATATTATGTTTAAATACTTTCTTTTTTTACAATGAAATGGATTATTGCAATAGTATATTTCTTCATTAATTTGGTCAAATAAAGTATTTTTAATAATAATAATTTTGGGGGCCAGTAATACCATTTTATAATGGTTCTATAATAATCAAATTATATACTTATTATAAATTATTTATTTTCTGTTACATTTATTGCTACTGTTAATTAGTTTTAAGATTTAATATTCATTTTATAATGGTTCTATAATAATAAAATTATATACTTATTATAAATTAATTATTTCCTTTTTGTTACATTTATTGCTGCTGTTAATTATTTTTAAGGAGTGTTCATATTTAAAATAACATTAATAAATTGTAATTTCTCTTCTGTCCGTTGCTGCTCCTCTTTAATTTTTTTAAAAGCACTGGACTGTTCAGGCACGCACACGCGTCTGAAGTCTGTGTTGCTGTTGTGTCGCTGGACCGGTGGAATTTGAGTCTCAGCAGTTTTGGTTCTTTTAAAAGGCAAACGTTAATTAGAGCGAAATCCTCCCTGCCATTGACCAGCGACAGCCAATTCAGACCAGTCCCGATGAAGTGTTGATCTAACGCTGAGAGCCCGCCGCACCTCCCTCTGAACTCTGGAGGAAATGGCTCATTGACCTTCTACTCATTTGATTCTTTTATAATTAATATAAACAGATTTTCTGTTGAGAGGGTGAAACTATTTACAGTCAACGTCAGCAGTAATCTTTTTTTAACTACATCCAATGACACGAATAAGATTAAAAAAAAATCATTATTTTTGTATTAAGTTTTCTGAAATGGTATGTTTAAAAATGCAAATGAGGCATTATTTAATTAAATATGCACCAGTTTGAATAAGGTTCCAGAACAGATATCTGAACATTGGATAAAGATTTTTTTTTCACTCCATAAATTAGCGAATACTGTCAACACATATTCATGTCATCATAGAAAGCAAACCTCTGTTAAAACTGTGAAGTTTGGTGTATGTAAGTGCTGCTGAAATGGAGATTTATGGCTCAGTGCAGGAGAAAAACTCTTTAAAGATATGTATTGTATGTATTGTTCAGCGTCTTTCCCCTCGTTGCTGAAAAATACAATGTAGTGATTCAGTAACAAAGCTATTTTATTAATAAAAGTAACGGTGCATTCACATGGGGCGTCTGTGTTAATGCATCTTCACTTTGCTTGTGGCAGAAGTTGAACATTTTTCAACATTTCAAGCGCCAACGCAGGCGTCAGCCAATCAGATCGCCTTTATACAAACACCCTAGCATGTTGCAGTCCCAGCTGGAAGTAATGGACTGGCTGGCATGGAATGGATTGGCTGTTGTCACCATTACATCCGTGTCAGCACCAAGCTTGAGTGCAGTGTCACAGAGCAGCGATGATGACAAGTTTCTGTCTGTGCGCAGTGTGATTTCTGTGTGTGCAAGTGACTTTGGTGTGCGCTTCAATGAAAACAGTGCATTATAGAATGGTGATTAAACTAACTGCACACCTTCAAGCCAATCAGAACTGAGTATTCAGACAGACAGTGCTTTAAGGATCAAACTACTGAATACTGAATACTTGGTGTTGTGTTTTCAGGTTTGTCTCATGAGCAGAACATGTCAAAAATGAGGCTGTTGACATTCATGGGCATGGCAGTAGAGATGAAGGAGATCTTATTTGACACCATGCAGCAGGAGCTGCAGATCGGTGCTGAAGATGTGGAGGCCTTCGTCATTGACGGTATGTAAAACTAATGTTAAAAAAGCTTGTTATTGTACAAGAACACATACTTTTATATATATTGTGTTTTTTCTGTCAATTTCTAGCTGTTCGAACCAAAATGGTCTATTGCAAGATCGACCAGACACAGCGGAAGGTTGTGGTGAGGTAAGTCGGTATCTTCTTTCCATTTCAAACACGTTCACACTCAAAACAGGGGTTCTCAATTCCAGTCCTTATAAAATGGTTTAATAAAACATTTATTTTCATATTAAAAATATTAGGGCTTATGATGCTATTTTAAAGTAATTTATTTAGTTTATTGGATGTAATAGAATAGGTTAACATGCTTTGATTGTCAAAAAACACATTATTTTTCACATGCCATACATTGCAGCTGCACTTCCAAATGTAAATGCACTTTTCTTAGTCTGACCGAAACACGCTGATTTCTATAAAGCCCCAGTGCGTTGTGATTGGCCGAACACCTTGAGCGTGTCAGAAATGTAACGCCACTTACCATAACCGTGAGTTTTAGCTTCCAATCCTTCTAAAGCAACTGTAAACACACACAGTTAATAATGTTGTCAGTTTTACCGCATCAGTTCTAACCCGAATTGATTCTGTAAATGCGGAAGCGTTTCCCAAAGGCATCATTGGCCAACTATGACCACAAGCTCCATTTAAAGGTGCCATATATCAAAATTGAGGTAAAAATATCCAAAAAATGAGCTCTACGCATCAAAAGAATAAGAAATAAGTGCAATGATGTCATTAAAAAATTGACAAGTTATAGTGCTGCCGAGATATAAACCTAAATTAGCATGCTAAATTACTAGCACCGGCCCGACAGGTGTCGTAATACCAGTTTCGGCCATGGGAGGCGGTATGCGGGCAACTTACATAACCAACAGCCAAACTGCAACACACGAATAACTCGCACTGCTTGTATCTCTTTAATCTCTAAAAATCTCCAAATGCTCCACGTGAAACTGCGGTCTTACTATCGTGTCAATTGATTTGATTAATATGCGCTAGGGAGAGAGAGCAGGACCGCTCTCGTGTTGTTTGAAGACGTGAGAGTGCGCCTCTCTCTCTCTCTCTCTCTCTCTGCTTGTAACGCGCCCTGTCAAGCGCAGCGGCAGCAGTCCATTCTCTAGTCTACATCCCTCACCGATCAAAATAGGCTTTGGCGGACAAAGCGGACTATTTGACGGTTTTAGAAGATTAACAACCTGAAACTAAAAAACAGACTAGAGTAGGCCAACTTTCTGGAGGTATACTGCCCCCATCTGGTATGGAATATGTGGAGTATTAATTGATTTTTGGACATAGGGCACCTTTAATTGTGTTGTAACATCAATACTTGCAGCCACAGTTGGCTTTGGGAAATGTACCCAAGATCCATCGGTACCAACATTGGAACGCCACAACATGACGGCAATACCACATTTGACTGAAGCTGATGTCACATTATGATGTCGACATTCCCAGAAGTCTGGAGCAGTGTTCATTTGTTAGAATAATAAATAAATCCCTTTTGTTGGAATTTTGTTACTTTGCAGATCTTATAACAGATGCACGCTAGGGAAAATATTAAAAAGCATTGTATGCAACAGACTTTTATCGCATAGTTAAGCACTTTAAATATGACAATTTATATGAATTTAATAGTAATTCAATGTTTATAATCCAGGACTGTAATTGAGAAGCATTTCTTTTAAAGGAATAGGTTGTATTGATCCGCAGTGCTGATGTGATTGTGCTTCTGTCTCTGTTCCTGTAGCCACAGCACACACCGCACCTTTGGCAAACAGCAGTGGCAGCAGCTCTTCGACACACTGACCTCCTGGAAACAGAATCTGTCTACCGTAAAGAGCAGCCTTCAGACGCTCTCTCCCACTGCCTGACACACAGGGGCAGTTTTTATATACATCTAATAAAAGATTCATGAAGACCATTTTTGAATGTGCACTGTTTTTTATTTTACTCACACTTCATGTCAGTGCTGTATAAAGGATAATGGGCAGTCAGATGGGCATCGAACTCCATCATGCTCCATGGAGCTTTTATCGCTCTGAAAGGGTTTATTTATCATTTTGACCAGCTGAATGAACATCCCACTTATTATATGGCTACTCATCAAATACGTAAGTGGACATGCAGTATTGATTTGGTAAAAAAAAGTGAGTTATGCACAAATGTTTAGCATTTAGTGTTATGGGTTTGTTTAAGTCTCTTAACTATGAGCTACAGGAATATTAAACCACTATATATGACCACATTAACCATCATGAATACACCTAGGCTGCATCCAACATGGATTCTTCTCTATGATATAATACATGAAAAACAGGATGTGATAATGGAAAATTCAAAGTATTTCTAAATCAGCTGAAAAGAACCTAGATGAGCTGCTACTTCCAGACAGTGTGCATCCGATGGACACTTTACTATCCTGTGCGGCCACGGGAGAGGATTTGTGAACTGTCGTAGGTCACATGACAACATGATGAATGTAGTACGTCTGGATTGATACTACAATCTCTCATACTATATAGAAGATAATTTTGTTTTTAAAGTTGGAATAAAATGTAAGTTGCAATAGACTGAGTGAAACCGCTTCTCGAACAAGAAAAAATGTCCATGGGGAATTGATTGGTAGTGGTTTGCTATTGGTCGATCTTGTGAGTGACAGGTTGTCCCGACCACACACTAATCAGAGAAGATATTTTGATTAAAGATTACAAGGCACATGAATGAAATAAAACCATGATATGCACAGATATATCATTTAGAATAAATACAATATTTCATACAAAAATAAGAATGGTCAGTTTTGATTTCTTTGTGACTTTAATGGTAATAACTTATTTAGATGAGGTATCTATTCGTAGAATATGCTTAATCCCTCCCTCAAGTGTGAGACTGATGTAAATAATGAAGGAAATATCCTGGTGAAACTGGATGTGAATGTGAGAGACAGAATTATGTTTTCATTTAATGTTTTCAACCAACCATTCAATGTGTCTTTATTTAGCACAGAAGTGTTCAAACTCGGTTTTTCCAGCTTGCCTCAACACACCTACTGGATGTTTCTACTGTGCCTAGGAAGACCTTGATCGACTGGTTTAAGTGTGTTTAGTTGGGGTTGGAGCAGGACAGTGGTCCTCCTCCAGGAGCAGGATTGAGACTCCTGATTTAGCAGGACAAAGATTCACTCTGGAAATGAGAGGATGATGATTAAGAAAGGTTTTACCCTTTAAACATGTTAATAGTTGCATTAAATATTGTCAGATAAAAGTCAACAGATTTTCAGCCTGGCTGATTTTGACACTGGAGCGTCTGTTGAGAGAAAACAATGAACTGCAAAACTTTCCCTGTTCCTTCCCTTCTCCATTTGCACTCACTATCCCAGGTTAACAGTTCAGGCTCAAATGATGTGTTGTGTGAGATTTAGCAGTTATCTCTCCTTTTCTCTATCCACTGTGTCCGATTTCACGACCCCGTTTTATCATGATCTGATACAGGTTGAATAATATTTCAGCTGAGAGAAGTCGTCGTAGGTAATGTTTCTTATCTCTCTGATTATATGGTGGCCCCACAAAGTATAGGCACTTAGAAATGGATTTCATTGCATTAATGGATGAATGAAGTCTGTTTTCCTCAAGTTCACACAGGTGTAGTTCATCATAATCACATTAAAATAATATAGGCACCACATGATCCTCTAATATTTGACATCCAGAAAGTGTGTGTGGGTAGCACACGTCCCCGGTTCCTGTCCCGGCGGAGCCAGGAGGTCTTTCTTTGAGGAGTTTACATGTTCTCCCTGTTTCTGTGTTTTTCTTCCGGGTGCTCTGTTTTCACCCACAATACAAAAACATGCAGTATAGGTGAGAATTGTAGATGCAAAATTGTCTGTGGGTCCCAAGAAATGTAATGAGGAGGGTTGAAAAAAAGACCTGGCAACCTACCCCGGAAAAATCATTGCCGACTGTCCATGAATTTTACAATGATTTTTACAGGGTAGGTCCATAGAATCACCAAGTGTCAACCAAATACTATATATATATATATATATATATATATATATATATATATATATATATATATATATATATATATATATATATATAATTTATACACACAAAAGTACTTAATAGTAGCCAGATCCTCAAAATTAAAAACGAATAAGAGTTAGGCAGAATCAATTTACTCTTTTATAATCTTTTAAATATTTTTCTAAATTAGCATATTGCTTATATCTTTTTATAATTATAAAAGAAAATTTGAATTTTTAAGATTTAAATAATTATTAGCTTTTCATCTATTTACAAACCAGGTTTGGGAAACCCTTGTGTAATGTAGTCACTTCATGTTGTTGATAATAAAGAATGGAATACATTTTCTTTCACTTTGTATTTGTATATCAATATGGTACATGATTATCCTATTCAAATCAATGTGATAAGTGATATAGGTCAAAAGTAATTAAATAGTAGCCAGATTACATTACATAAAATGTTTAATCTAATATATTACACTACTAACTAGATTTTTATCATGTAAATTGTATTCAATAATAGACTACAATATGTAAGTAATCTACCCAGCACTCACTAATTTTGATATTCAGAAGAGATTGATCAAATGAGATTTTGTGCCATAAATGTTCAAGACTTCTTGTAACAAACTTCTTTTTGCTAAATGTTTTGCTTGTGCTTTTTTTCCCTCTAAATTGCACTTGGTTTGATATTTTGTTAATGTAGTTCAATGACTTTCAGACTTTTTTAAGTTTATCTGAAGTGTTCTAAGCTCTTTTGAGGAGACTCTGCATATATGTCATAACTTTGTGTGTGAAAACACATTTTTGTTTTTAATAAAATGCCTGCAGGCTGTTGAGTAATAGTTGGGTGATTTTCTGCTGAGCTTAAAATGCTTTGCCAAAGTTGGTGAAAAGTCGATATCTTAATTTCAGAGCAATATAAACAGAATAAATCATTTCCTTAGCGTGAGTTTATAAACTTGGCATAATTCCCACACTATAAAACATGAATCCAGCAACATAGCAGGAGGTATTTCCCATTGTAGAGAAATTATCGCATTTCCAGCAGACCCTGGTTTATCCATCATTATTCCTCCAGAGCGGAGCGCATGTTTCTAATCCTCAGGGGTTCTGACGAGTTCAACGTCGTCTGGTCTTACACAGCAGATAAAGACAGGAATGTGAGCTTTATATCAGCGCACAGTCGGTGTGGACAGACACTGCTTAACTGCATCAGCATTCTTGCAGCCGCTACAACAGTGTCCAGACCCCTGCTGAAGGACGGGGGAAATACTGAAGCCTATTACTGCTCAATTAGCACCAGTCTCCATGAGGAGCGCAAATACATCACTGTTGAACTGGGGACTTTTCCAGGAGATCATCTGGGTGAGGCAAAAAGGAGTTGCTTCCCCAGTTTATAAAAATGTAATTATTATTTGTGGTCTCTATGGAGCATTAAATCATCTTGTCAGCTCCACCATTGGGTTATTTATATGTTAATGCATTGTAGGCCTTAATTGTTGATTTTAGGTAAATGGCAAACATTTGAATATGGTTAAGAACACATATTGCATACGTCCTTAAACGTATTACTATATGGGAGCCTGGTAAGCCATGCCTACATCAAGATGTTAGGTCACTCCCAATTGGTATACCTCAATCCGAGGGGCGGGATAAACGGTTGTCTTTCAAAATGCACGCAATAGGACAGCGCTACAACCAACCAGAGCAACGAACGGCTGTGGATGAGTGAGTCCCTTGCGTTTTTTCCACCAGCGGAGCTCGTTGATATGTTAAAATTTTGCCGTATCCGGTCGTCAAAACTCCGAACACATCTCCCTTTTTTAAGAATGACTTAAAGTAGAACTCGGCAACTTAGTCTTCTTCGCTGATTTTCACTTTTGTTGTCGCATGTTTTCCCCACGAGCTCCCCCTACAGCTGTGGGGCGAATATTTCACAACACTATCGTAAAAAAAACTTTCTCACTTGCGGCACATCTACCGTTGCTCATGTGCATTTGTTATTATCGGAGCCGGCCAACTTTACTTGCGGAGCTATGTCTACCGAGGTGGGTAATAAATCATACACATTATCATAGAACATTGACATGTACATTTTGTATTCTGTTATCAACCAGTTAAGCAGTTCGTGTTTCTCGCTCGTTCTCGTCTCGCTTCTCACAAGCCTTCCAATTTTCATTTTGCCGGGACGGTAATCCCCATGTTGCAAGGTTGGTTTTCCGCCTGGGAACGCTGGGAGCTAGGAAAGTCACCAATATCACCAGAACAGGTTGTTTAACCATCCAAATGATTTCTAGACAGCTTTATTAAGTTAAAAAAGTTACCAAGTTCCCCTTTAAGTGACGTTCTCTTAACTCCAAGTCCTCCAGAGTCGCGGCCAAAGCCGATTCGAAAGACCGCTGTTCGCCAGCAGCATCTTCTTTGTGTTCAAGTAGCAGGGAAATCCCCTATGGAAATCACGCAGGGGAACTGTCACAAGTCTGCCGTCATTATGTTAAGCCCGCCCATCAACTGTATACACGATGTGATTGGCCTGACCAGAGTTTGGTTTTTCCAGCTCGAATGCCAATGGAGAGTTGCTAGACCACACTTTGCGGCAAAATACTTTTTGCTGCCGCTAGGGTGCGTCTAGATTTCAAGGCTAACCATATGGTACATTAAACGAGATATACTCTGGGAATAGTTTGTACTAGAAAAGGCTGAGATTATCACGAACCTGCGGCCTTTAATTATAACCCCGGACTCCTCAAGGGTCAAAGGCAGGGCTTTAGTTTCCTGACACTGAACATGTCATCAGTTCAAGGCCTGTATAACTTACAACAAGGTTTTTTGGGACAGCACTAAAGCAGCAGAAAATCAAATCCAGTTAACAATCCTAATTTTAGTTTTTAAGTTTTAAGATTTGAAACTCTAACCCCCGGTTTCACAGACAAGGCCCAAGCCTTGGACTGAAAAATCTTAGAATATGTCAGTGCCATTGTTTTGTCGATTTTAAATGCTCAAAAATGCTTAAATGCCTTAATTGAACTGAGGCCTAATCCCGGCTTAATCTAAGGCCTGTCTGTGAAACCACGCCTAAATATTTGTTTTCTGTAGTGGTTATGTTGATCTGTCTTTTTTTTTTTTTTCTGAACAAAAATTCCATAGATTTTTTGTTGTTGTAGTTGTTTGGTAAACAAGGGAACACATTCAGACAAGAGTCATTTACACTATATGGACAAATGGATTGGGACACCTGACCATTACACCAACAGTGACTGTAATGAGATCTCTAGACATTAATATGAGGCTGGTCCCAGTCAAAGCTTCCACTCTTCTGGGAAGTCCACAAGATTTTGGAGTGTTTCTGTGGAAATTCTTGCCCATTCATCCAGTAGAGTATTTGTGAGGTCAGACACTGATGTTGGTCGAGAAGGCTTGGCTCGCAAACTACGTTCCAGTTCATCTCAAAGGTGTTTAATGGGGTTGATGCAAGGGCTCTGTGCGGACCAGTCAAGTTATTCCACAGCAAACTCATCCAATCCTGTGTTTATGGGCCTTGCTTTGTGCACTAGGGCACAGTCATGCTTGAATAAAAAAGGGCCTTCCCTAAACTGTTCCCACAAAGATGAGAGCATTGCCTTGGAATATTGAAGCAATGAGATTTCCCTTCACTGGAAGTAGGGCCTAGCCCAACCCCTGAAAAACAGCCCCACACCAGTATCCCTCCTCCACCAAACTTTACAGTTGGCTCAATGCAGTCAGTCAGGTAATGTTCTCCTGCTAACCACCAAACCCAGACTCGCCCATCAGATTGCCAGAAGTGTGTTCTGTGATTTGTCACTCCCCAGAACAGGTTTCCACTGCCGGTCTGTTAAACACACTCCATCCGACGCTTGGGATTGTACTTCTGGATGTGAGGCTCGCAAACCCATGAAGCTCCCATCACAGTTTTTGTGCTGATATTAATGCTGATTCAGATTAGGAATCCTGATTAGGAAATTTGCAACTGTGTGGAATCGTCAGTGTTGATGACTTTAAGCACCATGCGCCTCAGCCCTCAGTGACAACGCTCTGTGACTTTATATGAGCTGCGTCCCAATTCGAAGGCTCCTTCAAATGCGGCCTCCAAATGCATCCTTCGTTTCCCGTGCAATGAAGGATACAAAAGATGGATCCTTCACTGCCTTGCCTACCCTAGAATTCATTGTCTGCCAGTGACGACAGGAGAAATTGCTGAATTACACTTTTAAACGCAAGTATTGGGTTTCAGCTTACTCAAATATCTATGATACAAATGTAAAAATAAAGAGATCTTTAAAGCTGTTTGAATGTTGACGTATCTTACTAAGATGCAATTATATATAGTTTGTTTGTTCTCTTTATTATGTACAGAAATGGACCATAGTGGACATATTTAGACAGTTTGTGAACCTTGTTTTTCAGACAGTTTAATATAACTTTAAAAAAAGTCTAGTACAAATGTGACTGCCACTCATCAACAACAGCTGTCACAGTTGCTAAATGCAACATGACATCATGACTTTTGCGTAAACATACACGCCACTTTCAAGTCAAGTGGCGTGTTATTTATACGCATTTTGAGCTATCCGCGTGTATGCGTGTATATCTACGCCGTTATGTCCGAGTGATTCCGCGTGTATGTACACGCCGTTAAAAATCCGAGCGAAATAAAGCCAAATTTTGATATACATCTGGGGGAGCGATAGTTTTCTTACTAGGATGGTAGGGAAAGACTTATAAATGGTATTAACCAGTGACGGGTAGGTTTAGGGACGGGATTGGGGTAGGTCATATATTTATATATACAGTAATGTAACGTTAAGTCAACGGCGTTCATAAACACGCTGAAAAGCGATTTTGCGTGTTGATAGCACGCCAAAAATGGAAATACGAATTGGCGTGTCATACATACGCAGTTTCATGAGATCAGTCTGCTAAATGACAAGAACAGTCCTCCATACGCTAGACCGTCCTATTTAACAGCGCTCAGTCCAACCTTCATGCCTTTAAAGGACACAGGCACTGAATTGGGAACAGCTATGGTCTTCCTCTGAGTTGCTGCGGTTCCTAAATGTGTCCACTTTCTAATTATACCACTTACAGTTGACCGAATATCTAGCAGGGATGGAATTTCTCGAACTGACTTATTGCAAAGTTGGCATCCTATCACTGTACTAAGCTTGAATTCACTGATATCTTCAGAACGATCCACTTTATTCACAAATATTTGTAAATGTAGACTGCTTGACTTTGGCAATCTGATTGAAACACCTGAATTCAATAATTAAGACGTGTCTCCCAATAATGTTTTTTGTTCATATAAAGATCTAAAATGTTGCTCTCAGGACTAAGTTGTTTCTCGCCCAGTTGCGGCAAGGTTTCACATGCATTTAAAATTTGTAATTTTATACAATTCATTAGGCTAATTATTAATTTAATACTTACCTTTTCCATTTTGGCTGTCCAGAACAATAACTTTGGAAGTGTTCAAAATGTTTTATACAGAAGTTATACAGAACAGCAAGTCCACTCTGAGTATAATATTCTCTTGATTATAAATTGTGACAACTATAGCTTCAATCTCCCCTATATTTTGGAAACTCTGTTAGTATCAAATGAATAAATGAAAAGATTATGAAACTGAAATTCAACTTCTGCTCAAAGCTTCCAGCCACAAGAACTGTGGACAGCAAGTTTTCACTGTCATCTAGTGGTTCATGTAAGTAACATCAACCTGTGGCTCAAATGCTTCTATGGTTTAAAGTCCCCATGAAATCAAAATTGAACTTTTATTGGCTTTTAGTATGAATATGTTATTGTTATATATAAGCTAGTGTGCTCCAAAACAATGACAAAATTGGCATTTAGTATAAGCATTCAAATCTCAGTTCTCACTTACACCAATATTGATTTTGATGACATCATACTGCACTTCAGTTTCTCATCAGATTTTCTGTCCAATCAAATGCTCAGAATCTGAAGCTCTGCCTCCAACATTATAAATAAACACTGAAGCTGTGGCTAAAATCAGTCATTTGTTTACACATTTACTTCAATTCATACCATGTAAATATGCTTTCCATTGGTGCGAATTAGGTCTGGTTTCACGTTAGTGTCACGCGAACCTCCACAGCTCGGGTCCAGAGACACGACAGCACAGAGCGGACGCAGACCAGAAAACGTATCGAACACATTTTAATTCTATACAGAATGCTATATTTTAAAGCGATATGGTGGAGATTAGGAGGAGAAACGGTTTGAGATTAGGAGGAAACTGCGTCTTTACCGAGCTCAACGGCTCTGGCCGAGCTGTGATTCAAACGATAAGCTATTGGCTATTTTTAGGGAAGGAGCTGCTTGATTTCCCGCCCTGTCTTAAAGTAACACTAAGTAACAATTTTCAACCTTCATAATATATTTCCAAGACCCTTGTGATGGTACATCGACTTAAAATAAGTTAAATGACACGTCTGCCATAGCCTGACGGGGTCTGTATCGCTTTTACTGGCACTATGTAACTTCGGGTTTCGGGTAGGAACCCGTGCACAAAAAGAACTACACAATTCGACTGCTTTACGTCAAGCGCTACAATAGTCATTATTTCGTTTTTTCTTCGTTTCTGATGTCACAATACATCATCCTTTCATGCAATCATGTAACATACTCTACCTTGTCTGTGGACATCGTTCATTCTAAAGCCGGTGCTGGATAAACAGAGAGCGTGCGTGCGACGGTAGGCTAGATTATTTACGACAGCGGCAATGGTCAATTTCGTTTCCAACCAGTAGGGCGACCGCAGAGGAAAAATCCTTAGTGTTACTTTAAGAGCCTTTTCACATTTCCGGGTTTCTCAGAAGCGGAAGTCATTAAAATCCGATTAAACAGATCGTTAAAATGCATCATCAAAAAAGTTTCAAGGCACTTCAGTGAGCCTTTAAAGGCTACAAAATCTGTCGTTTTCAATGCGATTTCAAATCAAAAGCGATTAAGTCTCTTCAGAAAATTTTAGTTGCGCAGTCTGTCAATGAAGGGAGAAAAATTTTAAATTCCTCATTGTGTTTTGAAGATAAAGTCTTACAGGCTTGGAACGAGAACGACATGAGGGTGAGTATCTAATTGATGATTATTTTATTTATTTATTTATTTTTGGGTCAACTAACTCTTCCTTATGAATAGGTTTGAAAAATTATTTTCATTGTAGCTTATGAATCTGATATTTGGCCAACAAAAAAAAAGTTCAATATTTCCTTGTCCTCCTTTGTTTTTGTAAAATATAACAATCTCACAGTGGTGAATAGGCTACATATTTCCCAAAGATAAAATCTAAATATTAAATATATTTTGATCAAAATTGTCATCATAATTACATAAATGAATAACATGAATAACAGCATGTTCAGCAACCCTCATGAATCATGAAGCCAGCCCAGTTTTGCGTGGGAATATATTAGGAATCCTACTATGGCGAGGCCAAATCGCTGAATATTCATTGACAAGTTACTAAAGCATCCAATGATGTGACGCCTAACCAGTATTCATAAATGAGTCACAACGTCTGCCTTTCGTAAAACCAGGTAGGCGTCCCGAGGGAACGTCATGAAACTAATAAATATGCATGAGCTAAGCGCTCGTCATAGTAGGCCTGGTGAAATCGGGGTTTGTTCTCTTCTACTCTCTGACTCCAGGTACGACGATCGATTTGTCGGGTCTGAGCAGGTGTTTTCCAACTCACCAGTTGTGTCTGTGTTGGTTACAAACAGGAATTCATTTCCTGGAACACAACAAAATGGCATTTCGTCCTAACCATGAATGCCTTTAGGTGCTCTCTGGGAATTAATAAAAGTTGAACGCTAAACTTTGGAGATATACACTAATATAGAAAGGTAAGTCATCTGATAGCGTCCTTCACGTTCTTTCGATTTTTCCTACTAAAATGTAATTTGTCTTATTGAAATGAAAGCTAACGCCGAAAAGAAGAACTGAAACTGGTGAAGCAATTGTGACTGATTTGTTTACTATAAATTCAACCTTTGAAATAACATAAAATGGGTGTATTTCAGTCTGTTTGTCTTTGAGAAGCCTGATTTTTGTGTCCTTTCCCCCGCAGTTGACTAGAAATGCTCATATTTATCCTCCTACTGTGTCATTTCACTTCATGTGGACACTGTGCTTGTATGAGAAAAACTCTTCAAGTACAAGCAGGTCAAGACAGTGAAGGTGGGCAATGCTTCTTCTTCTTTTTCAAACACTGATAAAAGAACATGCTCTTATTAAAATGCCATCATGATCTGATGTCATAAGTGCATGTTTATTCATTTTATAATCAGGTAAGGATTGTTTATGTTCAGATCATTATGTTTCTATCAAATTATGTTGTCTAAGGCAGTCATCTCCATCTCTGTTTCAAGCTATACAGTGATATAATATTACTAATGGTTATTTGTGGATTATATATTTTTAGTCACATGTGGCTTTTTATTTGTGGCGTGTAGTGTTTGTTGTGGACCAGGAGGCCAACACTTTTTTAGGACGCCACCTGTTGTTCAACCGCTTCGACTTTGAGATCTTCACCCCGGGTAATCTGGAACGGGAATGTTACGAGGAGATATGCAACTATGAGGAGGCTCGGGAAGTCTTTGAGGATATTCCTAATACAGTTGAGTAATCCCTTCATTATTGTTATTTACTAATGAATCAACATTTAATTCATTACACAGCCTATGACAACCACTCCCAGTTAAATGACATTGTCATATGTACTTGCCCATGGGTTGGATTTGGGCAGATAAGTCTCATTTTTATGCAGTACAAATGAAAATATGATACCAAAGTGTGTTTGGAGCGACACACTCCCAGCATCTAATGATCAGATCTAAATATGTCTGCATTAACAAACACCCATTTGTTTATTTCATACCGGACATCATTTAATTCGCATTTAATTTCTGTTCTCACAGAATGCCTTTTGGAAAACTTATACCGAAGGTAAGTTTTTGATGCACATACAGCTGAGTAATTTGCCCTCTACAGAAACTGCAAGAAAAAACACTGAACTATTCTCATTCAAATGTTTATCTACTGAAAGAAACTTGTTCATCCAGACTTATTAGCATACTATTTTAATATTCCCAGTTTGCCAAAGTTCCACTTCTTTTTTAACAGCTTCTGGATTGTGTCCTTGTGTTTGTCTGAAAAAAAAGAAAGAAAATGCTGTTGTTTTTCTATATGTTGGAATCCTTTCCTTGTACACTACCGTCAAAAGTTTGGAATTAAGATTTTTTTTAGGCCTGCTTTCACAGATAGGGTTTAGATTAAACCAGGATTAGGCCTCTAATTTAGCTTTTATAAACGTGCCTTAGAAATAAACATTACAGGTGTGCATCTTGGGACAAAACACTAGCAGTGACATATTTTAAGATTGAAGTGGAAGTTGCTTTCAGTTAAAACGGCTCAAACATGCATTTTAGTCTGGGACTAAACTAAACTGAAGCCTCGTCTGTGAAACCAGGGGTTAATGTTGTTGAGAGAAGTCTCACTGAAAAAATATTTCAATTTGAAATAGCTGGGTTTATATATATATATATAATATATATATATATATATGCATGCACATAATCCTTCAGAAATCATTCTAATATCCTGATTTTGCACTCAAGAAACATTTCTTATCATTAGCGTTGTTGAAAACATTAATATTTTTGTGGAAACCATGATATGCCAGTTAGGGATAAGAAAGATTTAAGGGGAAAAAACAAAAATTATACTTTTATTCAGCAAGGATGCATTAAATTAATCAAAAGTAACAGTAAAGCCATTTATAATGTTAAAACGATTTCTATTTCACTATTATCAGTTTCCACAAAAATAGTAAGCAGTTTTGAACATTTAATATCAATATTTGGTCACTAATAATAATCGAGCTGCAAATCCGCATATTAGAATGATTTCTGAAGGACCATGTGACACTAAAGACTGGAGTAATGATGCTGAAAATACAGCTTTGCATCACAGGA
Organism: Chrosomus eos; assembly: GCA_036326025.1. Classification (NCBI taxonomy): domain Eukaryota; kingdom Metazoa; phylum Chordata; class Actinopteri; order Cypriniformes; family Leuciscidae; genus Chrosomus; species Chrosomus eos. Next base: position 6,140,859 of record CM070824.1, on the reverse strand, counting down.
ATAAATTAATTTTAAAATATATTACAATAGGAATCGTAAACTGGTTGTGTATGTACTTATTATTTCTGTAGTATTATATTTCAAAGAATGAACGTATACAAAGGACTGTCCGATATTCATCATCAAATAATACTTTTTATTTATTGGTTTAATTTTATTTTTAGATTTGATAACTTTTGGGCTTATTTCCACCTGTACTCATAGATAAAGGCGAATCCCAATCAAAAGTTGATGTGACAGCGCTGCTGGTGGGCATTATCTCCGCTGGGGTCTTTGTTGTTATAGTTGGCTTTATAATCTGGTACTTCTGCCAGGGGAGGAATAAAGACCATGGCTTCCGAGGGTAAGGCTTTAAAAAAACGAGTGTTAAACATGTTTGAGACGGTTATCCTAAGAGTTGGTGCCTGAAGAGACCGAGAACAATGTTTTGCCTTTTAAATTCAGCTCCATCAGACGTCGATCCAACCGAAGCAATGCCTCCATGATAATCCGGAGACTGGAGGAGGTTTCTCTGCATCCTATTCCTCACACAGACTCCGATGGGAACCCTGGTGCTCCTGGTTTACCTTCTTATGAACAGGCCATTGCCATCACTGGACCACATGATGCCCCACCTCCACCATACCCTGGGTACAGACACAATTTCATTTGTTCCCTTATGTAACCTCTGTGTCATTTTTATAACACCTCTATTATGTCATTTAGTTATTTATTACTGCCACTTAACTTTTCTTAAACAATGTCAAAAACAATTTATATTACATTAATTGCCATAACAGCAAGCAACTCATGGTTAATTGTAATCACTGTTGGTTTCTAATTACTATCCAAAGAGAAAGTTACTGCCTTTTTTGAAGTCTCTTCTACACCAGTGGTTCTCAATCTTTTTTGATTCCAAGGTTTTCCATTTTCCACAGCAATTTTCAAAGGCTCCACATTCTGTGTCAACTCAATACATTTTAAAATTTGTTTCTTAACATAAATGATAATGAAAGGGAATGCCATGGATAAATATTGATGAGTAATCCTCTGTTTTGTCACCTACAATTTAAAGCCACATTCCGGGGGGAGAAAATGTCTATCTATTTAACAATCCTTGTGGAATTGTATATCAATGTCAACATCCTTGTTATTGAGAATCAGAAAAATATGGCTATTTAGCCGGTGCAATACTTATATTTCACTTTTGATCTCTGGAAGGAGGTTAATGTGCCTCAACTTGGCTATTTCAGTGTATTTTTGGTTCTTAATTATTGTCAAAATTAGTATGTTCAATACAATTGTTTTGATAGAAGAAAAGAAAATACATTTCTAGTTTTTCTAGTTTTTTTGTTCTTCAGACATTCCTCAGTATCAGTAAATAGTATCAGCTGGTTTTCAAACATTGAAAATGTTAAAGTTCAACAATTTGCACATGGAGCCGCATTGAGATCTCCATATCTCTGGGCCTTAAAACTGAACAAACCAAAAGAAAACTTTAAGAACCAGATTCTAAAAAGATATTGAGATACTGTATCTTTATTACTTCTTGAGTAATAGTCACGCAAACTTTGGAAAAATAATATTTATGGCACTCAGTCTCAGACATGGATGTTCTATACAATTATTTTGATAAAGGGAAAGAAGATACATTTCTAGTTTTAACATTATTTGTTATTTAAACATTTCTCTTTAAAAGAATAAGTTTCAACTGTATGCAAAGTGACTCACATTTGGTTTTTGACCAGTGAATATTTGTACAATTTACTCAGAGCCACATTAAGATCCCAATATCTCTGAGAATTACTCATATAGGGCCTAAAAGTACTAAATCTAAAAGGATATTGAAATCTATAGGATCTTTATTACATCTTGAGTTCCAGGCATGCAAACTTGTCAAGAGATTTCTACTAATAGGCCGACCTATCTATGTGTAAAACTAAAATAATGATGCTGCCATCTTTCTAAAGTCATTTTTGCTCACCTGTAATTTGGCTCCAATTATCAGGTGAAATTTGTCATTCTGACCCCCCAAACAGTGGATATATTTATCCATGGCATTTAATATTTTGGTTTTCATCACTGTTTGTCTGTCTATGAAAAAAAAAAAGTATTACCAGATTTTGTTTGATTTGTCACAGAATGACCCCGATGACTTTTCCATGTTTTCGTGATTTACTGGATAAGGGTTAAGGTTACATTTAAATATAAAATAAAAAAATAATTGAAGAATGCTTTTTACTCAAAATATCTACTCAATAAAGTACTGTAGAGCTTTGCTTAACTAGAACAATGTGTATTCATTAAAGATGGCCATGATGTTAAGAGATTTTATTACTTTACAAGGAAATAGGAATTTGAATATATATATATATATCCAAGGTTCTCTTACGAGAGTATCTCTCGTACTGCGTAATATCTTACGCTATGGGGAAATACTCTTTCCTCGAGATATTGAAGCCAAAAATTATCCTTAATTTTTTAATCATGCAAAACGCTTTTGCAGCAGCAAGCAGACAAGGGCGAGACAGCTCGCGCGCCCATTGGCTGCCTCGCTGGAAAAGCTGCAGCCTATCGAGTGAGGCACTGCGTGACGTAATGACGAATGAGGACGCTTCGCGCTCATTTCGTCATGTCCCGCCAGTATAGGCGTGGTCTCGCCCTATAAATACCCCCTCGATAGCTGTATTTCCTCTGATTTTTTATTCTTCACGCGAAGCTCACGCATCGCGGGATCCAGAGTGAGAAGCCGCGCCGTTGACTTGTAGCCTTCTCAGCGGGACGTGCCATCTTCTGAAGTCGCTGGCCCAGCCGCCTTCAACTGCCGTACCTGCTGCGCTTTCCGGCGTACTATATCCTTTTACTCTGCTAAGTGTGTGTGTGTTTGCTTACGTGACGCAACACCCATTATCTGTTCTAAAAGAGCTGCGTCTTTTTAAAGATGCCTTTCTGTGGCTCGTGCCGCTCCCAACTCAGTGATGAGGACCGTCACGTCATCTGTGTGTCCTGCCTGGGTCATGAGCACGCGGCTATCGCGCTCGCGGATGGTGGATGCCCGCACTGCGAACTTCTGCCTATGGCGACTCTGAGGACTCGCCTGGCGTCGTTCTCTGAGCCCGCGTCCCAGCCTTCTGTGCCGCGCCGTAAGAAGCGTCACGCCCAGCGCGCTCCCGAGCCTTCTCCAGCCCGCCAAAGCTCGCCGGTTCGCCCGCCTGCTTCGCCGGCTTCACTTGAGTCGCTCCCGGACGGACAGCGCCCGCCGTCTGCCGCCGCTTCCGCTCCCGAGCTGGACGAGCCTGCTGAGGTATGCTCTCTTGTGGCTTCTGATAGCGAGGATTGGGCGAGCTCTGTGGACCTCCCCCCCGCTGACATGTCTAGCCAACCCTCTGGGAAGAGACCCGGCATTGAGGCTGAGCTGATGCGTCTGCTCACCCAGGCCGTGGAGAGCACCTGCCTCGAGTGGGAGGCGCCTGCCTTGCCGCCGCGCAACAGACTCGACGGGCGCTTTCTCAAGAAGGACGAAGCCCCGTCTAAGTCTAGGACCGCCCCCTTCCTCCCTGAGCTCCACGACGAAGTCGCCAAGTCATGGACCACCCCGTTCTCCGCCAGGCTGCGCACTTCCACCTCTGCGGCCTTTTCTTCTGTCACCGGCGCGGGAGATAAAGGATATCTCTCCATTCCTCCTGTGGAGGCGGCGGTCGCGCCGCATCTCTGCCCGCCCTCTGCGGGACGGCGCGCGCAGACGACGCTTCCATCTAAAGCCTGCCGGGTGACTTCATCGCTGCACGGGCGTGCTTACACAGCCGCTGGACAGGCGGTCTCAGCGCTGCCTACTATGGCGATCTTGCAGATTTACCAGGCCGACCTTCTCCTTAAATTGGACGAGGAAGGTCCGGGTGCTGTCAATGTGGCGGATTTACGAGGCGCTACGGACCTTGCTCTACGCGCCGCTAAAGCCGCTGCTCAGGCCATGGGGCGGAATATGGCCTCTCTCACCGTTGCCGAGAGACATCTGTGGTTGACGCTGTCTGAGATGACGGAAGCTGAGCGCTCTGTATTCCTCGACGCGCCCATTTCCCCTGCGGGCCTCTTCGGATCTGCCGTCAAGGATTTCGCGGACAGATTCTCTGAGGAGCAGAAGACTTCGCAGGCCATGAAGCACTTCCTCCCGAAGCGCTCGAGCTCCGCTGCAGGTCGCTCTAAGCAGCCGTCTGCTCGCAGCTCGCAGCCTCGGCCTGCATCGCCCGCAGCCGCCGCTACACAGCGCCGCCAGGCCCGGGATCAGAGACCGCGCTCTCGCTCTGCTGGACGCCGCCCCGCTCAGCGCGGGCCCCGGCCGAAGATTGAGCTCAAGCCCGAGGCCTCAAAGCTTTCCTAGCCACTCTAAGAAAGCGACGGTGTTCGGATCCCGCTGCGGCCGGTTCCCCACCGAAACGATTCGCTCGTTCAGTTCCTTGCGATGTGACTGTGCCAGTGTATTTAGCAGTGAAGCAGCCGGTGTCTCAGCCCGCTTGCCTGCACAAAAAAAAAAAGCCGTTTTTATGGCTACCCAGATAAATCCAATAAAGAGTGTATTTTCTGGTATGCCGGCCACGGCCGATGGTGTTATGAGTGTTGTTAGAATGCCCACGCCCCAGTGCCCATTCCCACACCCAGACACAGCCCGCCACGGTGCGAGGCTAGCACACATAAATCTGACTCAGGTCGATTGTGCAAACAATGTAGTGAATGCGCCCATACAATGCCCGCTCACGCTGCATGCCGCGTGTCCCTTGGTTTCTGTAAAAACGAAACCAACACACAATCTATCGGCTCCGGCCGAAAGCGTGTACAGTGCAGTAGATGTGCCCGTAGGTTTGCGCCCACATCCTCCCGCAAGCACGCCGAATCCCACGGGATTCGCCCCGCTCACTCTCGCTGTGCGTCCCGCCGTAGAGAATTTGAGCGCGGCCAGGCTGCCCGCTGTGTTCAGCGCGCCCCCCGCCTCGAACGCTGTAAGCACGGCGTTGTGTTTCCAGGGTACCGGAGCTCTCGAGCCGTTGCCTGGTCACGGCCAGAGCCCGGTCTGCATCCTACCTCTAGCTATTCACGCAGAAGCGTGGTCAAAGCTACCCGGGGTATCAGACTGGGTGCTGAACACTATAAAGAGAGGCTACTCGCTACAAATTCGCACGACGTCCCCGCCGTTATACGGCGCCCGTCGAGACTACGGTGAGAAACGAAGTATCTCATCTACTTCGAGCCGAGATAGCGAAATTGCTGAGCAAGGGGGCCATAGAGCCCCTTTCTCAGGCTCAGAGCGAAGGGGGCTTATACAGCAGATATTTTCTGGTACCGAAAAAAGATGGGGGCTTCAGACCCATTCTAGATCTGAGACAGCTGAACAAAGCGCTTGTGAAGCGCCAGTTCAGGATGCTTACGACCAGGGGAATCCTCGCGCAAGTGCGCCAAGGGGACTAGTTTATGTCAATAGATCTGAAAGACGCCTATTTCCAAATACAAATAGCGTCCCATCACAGGCGATTCTTGAGATTCGCGTTCGAGGGCCAGGCTTATCAATACACAGTCCTGCCGTTCGGCCTGTCCTTGGCACCCCGTACATTTACGAAGTGCATGGACGCGGCTCTCGCACCCCTGAGACTTCAGGGCATGCGAGTTATGAACTACTTGGACGATTGGCTGATTCTAGCTCGATCACGGTCAGAGCTCATAGAACACAGGGCCACACTGCTCGAGCACCTCGAGAAACTGGGCCTGACAGTCAACTGGGAAAAGAGCTCGCTGTGTCCCAGCCAGAGAATTTCTTTCCTGGGAACAGTGTTGGACTCGCTATCCATGACGGCACGCCTGTCACCGGAGCGCGTACTAAGTATTCAGCGCGTCGCGGAATCCTTCCGCCACGGCTCTATAGTCCCGCTCAGACGGTTTCAGAAAATGCTGGGCCTGATGGCCTCGGCATCCCCTGTACTCCAGCTGGGCCTGCTTCGCATGCGCCCACTGCAGAGGTGGCTGAAGGCACGGGTCCCGCCCTGGGCATGGACCACGGGCCGGTGTCGCTTCAGGGTCGACCAATGGTGCGTTTCGGCTCTGAAACCATGGAAAGTAACCAGCTGGTATCAGTCTGGTGTGAGTCTGGGGACCGCCTCAAGGGTGAAAGTGGTGTCTATGGACGCCTCCACCACGGGGTGGGGAGCGCTGCTGGAGGGCAGACCGCTGGCTGGCCTATGGTCAGAGCAGGAGAAGCTCCTTCACATAAACTGCTTGGAATTGATAGCAGTCGACAAAGCGCTACGGCGCTTCCGTCCCCTGATAAAGGGCCACCACGTCTTGGTCCGGTCGGACAACAAGTCAGTGGTGGCGTACATAAATCGCCAGGGCGGCCTCGGGTCCGCACGCCTTTGCAGGCTGACGGAACCCCTCTTGGTCTGGGCCCAGCGCAACCTCCTTTCTCTGAAAGCGGTGCACGTGCCTGGGCACCTGAATACGGGTCCAGACATGCTGTCCAGAGACAACGTCCCGACAGGAGAATGGTCGCTGCATCCGCAGACGGTCCAGCTGCTGTGGGAAACGTTTGGCAGAGCGCAGGTGGACCTGTTCGCGTCCCGCGAGAACGCTCACTGCCCAGTATTCTTCTCGAAAAGCAGGGACGCGCTGGCCCATGCTTGGCCCAGCGGTCCCCTGTATGCTTTTCCCCCGGTCTCGCTCCTGCCTCAGGTGTTGGAGCGGATCAGGGAAAATGGATGCCCAGTGCTGCTTGTAGCTCCGCTCTGGACGAACCAGGCTTGGTTTCCGGTCCTGATGCGGATGGCCAGCACTGCCCCGTGGCCTGTACCGTTGAGGAGAGATCTCCTCTCTCAGGCGGAGGGCTCGATTTGGCATCCTCGCCCGGAACTGTGGTCCCTGCACGCATGGGCCATCAACGGGTACCCGCTAGCCTCCCGGAAGGAGTGCTAAACACGATCGCGCAGGCTAGAGCTCCGTCTACCAGACGGCTCTATGCCTCGAAATGGTCGGTGTTCTCTACTTGGTGTCGAGCCCGTGGCTTTTCACCTGTGGACTGCGGGGTTAAGGAAGTGCTTGCCTTCCTTCAGGAGCTGATGGATAAGGGTAGGACCCCATCCACGCTCAAAGTTTACGTGGCGGCCATAGCAGCGTTTGCTAAACCGGTGTCTGGCCAGTCACTGGGGAAAAAACGACTTAGTCGTGCGTTTCCTACGAGGAGCTCGGAGGTTAAACCCTCCCAGGCCCCCTTCAGTCCCGGCTTGGGACCTTTCCACGGTCTTGGAGGCCATGAAAGGCGCCCCGTTTGAGCCGATCCAGCTGTCGGACATGAAGCACCTGTCCCTTAAGACGGTGTTTCTATTGGCTCTCGCTTCAGTGAAGCGTGTAGGGGACTTACAGGCGCTTTCTGTAAGCGCGTCATGTCTGGAGTTTGGGCCTAACGACTCAAAGGTCGTACTCAAACCGAGGCACGGCTACGTGCCGAAATCCCTCAATACACCGTTTAGGGCCCGGGTAATTTCCCTGTCAGCCCTTCCGGTTCTCAATGAGGAGAGGGACGCGAGTCTCCTTTGCCCTGTCAGGGCGTTAAGGGCTTATGTGTCCCGCTCGGCTGAGTTCAGACAGACCGAGCAGCTTTTCGTGTTGTTTGGCGGCCGTTCTAAGGGACTCGCCGCTTCAAAACAGAGCCTATCCAGATGGATAGTGGATGCCATAGCGCTGGCTTACACTTCCAGGGGCCTGCAGTGCCCATTGGGTGTCAAAGCGCACTCCACGAGAGGCGTGGCCTCGTCGTGGGCATGGTATAGCGGGGTCTCCCTGCAGGATATCTGCACGGCTGCGGGCTGGGCCTCGCCGTCTACATTTATCAAGTACTATAACCTGGAGGTGCCCGCCTTACAAGCTAAGCTTCTGGCGGTCTGAACTTCGGGCTTATCGGCCGCCAATGCGGCTATGTGTACCCCTACGGGTCTGTACCCCTACGGGACTTTTATGAAGGAGTGATGCTTCTAGCCTCTCCTCCTCTACTCTATGTGAGTTGTGGTGATTGTGCACTAGATGCGCCCCGGGCTTGGCCCCGGGACTCTGGTGTTGGATCCCTGTCCGCACGGCGTGTTGCATGGGGTTCCCCATAGCGTAAGATATTACGCAGTACGAGAGATACTCTCGTAAGAGAACGTACTCGGTTACTAACGTAACCTCGGTTCTCTCTAGAGAGGGAACGAGTACTGCGTATCTTGCCGTGCTTGGAATATGCTCTGGTTCGCTTCGGCGTACAAAATCAGAGGAAATACAGCTATTGAGGGGGTATTTATAGGGCGAGACCACGCCTATACTGGCGGGACATGACGAAATGAGCGCGAAGCGTCCTCATTCGTCATTACGTCACGCAGTGCCTCACTCGATAGGCTGCAGCTTTTCCAGCGAGGCAGCCAATGGGCGCGCGAGCTGTCTCGCCCTTGTCTGCTTGCTGCTGCAAAAGCGTTTTGCATGATTAAAAAATTAAGGATAATTTTTGGCTTCAATATCTCGAGGAAAGAGTATTTCCCCATAGCGTAAGATATTACGCAGTACTCGTTCCTTCTCTAGAGAGAACCGAGGTTACGTTAGTAACCGAGTACGTTTCCAAGACCATACCTGGTTCCTCAAAGAAAAAATGTAAATAAGTGAAGATTTTGTGTCATAATCTCAGAAGTTTGAGAACCACTGGTCTACACAAGAATGAATTTTGCAATGGTTTTTTTTTTTTTTGGAATCTATTTTTTAATTGTACTTTCAATTAAAATGGTCACAAATCTAATTCCACACATCTAATATCTGTCCGCAGCTCCAAGCCAGGCAGCATCAGAAGATAATCTTTCATCATTTGCCTAAATCAGGATGGACTGGAAAGATCACTTTCAAAATCTAATCACTTGTTGTAAATTCTTTTTAATTGTGTTTATTTAAAACTATAACCATTGAAAACCAGTTTTTTGATATTAATTATTTTATTATAACAATAAAAGGTTGATAATGTTGTTTGAAGGACATAAGTATACATGTAATTTTATAAAAACTTTTAAGGTGTTATAGATTTTTATAGAGATCTAGTAGAGTGTGACTTACAATTAGTGTATTTACTGGATCAATATTTGGTCTACATTTATGAGAAATAATTCTGTGACACCAAAAACAAGATTACCTCCTCTAACGTTATGGAACCCATGCCAGGCTGTGTTGTTTGCACTAAACCTTGAGCATAAAGAGAAGTTATTTATGTAATAAACAATCTTATTTAGTCATTTCTTCTCTTTCTATTGGCAGATGCACACCAGCAAGGCTGAGTCATGTGTTTTACAACGCGATTGACAGACACTGCACAGTTACTCTTGTGATTTCTGATGTCTCTTTGATGCCTTTTACATGATAGGCTCTGGTGTTATTATCACAGGGATATTAATAGACTTTATAATAAATAATTACTGCTTTGACTATTTTTGTCTTACATTTTTGTGCATGATGAAAACGATTGGCATATTAATTACTATAGGTGATATGCCTAAAGTAACTTAGGTACAGTATTACAAGTATTAATACATTTTCACACTGTTTGGAGATATCAGATGTTGTATTCAGATTAGCGGGCAAAAGTGTTTGCTTGCAGTAAGCCGATTTAAGGGTGCGTTTTACACAACACTGTTTTGGGTGCCTGAAAACGCAAACTTTTAAAAACGGGTTTCAAATTGCAAATTTTTGAAAACGATACCGTTATCGTCTCCATATAAACTACAAAAAAGCAAATTTTAATGAATGAAGCATTTATTTAAATTTGGGAAAACGGTGATGTCATGTGCATGCGCGTGTAACATGAACATTTTGTTTATATCATTTGTTTGTTTTTTTTGACATGTCTGCTTCATTCCTATTTGCCTGGGTTCTTATCAGGCTTAGTTCCGTTTTGCACCCTTGAAGGGCACGCCATTTGTGAAGGCGTTCCAAACAAAAGTGAACAACTGAATCCCTTCACAAAGGGAACATGCGATGGTCACTTCAAGGAAGTCATTTAATTGTTCATGGTCATGTGACCCAGGGTGACTGGCGAATCCTCACGATTCTTTTTAAATTTAGATATGGCAGGAGAGTTGAAGTTAACATACAAACGTTTTGTTTTGTTGTGATATATAGACACATTTGTCATGCATTTCATTTTCAGTTTCATAAAACTGAAACCGTAAAAATGTGTAATGCTTAACTTGTAAGCTCAAGTTAAGAGCAGATCGAGAACACACATAAAGCACACAAATGAGTTACTAAGAGTGCTACTTGGGTGTTGAAAGGTGTGTTCCTTTGGTGCTCTTCAGTTTGGAGATCCAAAATGTTTCCCAAATAAACAATAATTCTGAGGCACTCAAAAGGAATAGAAATTAAAAAGCCTTTATTTAGACTTGGCTATCCATTAAAAAACATATGCCAACATGTTTCGGCCTCTTTGGCCTTCTTCAGGGCAAATTCAAAATGGCAGTCCGTAGACTGCATGCTATAGATCTGCATGTGGTCACATGACCTAGAAGCACAGGTGCTCATCTGCACATATCACCTGACAGAAACATTACAAGAAGTTATTTCACATAAGACAAGTCACATCAGGACAGTTTAAAACATCAATATAAATGGATACATATAGCAAGAGGTTACTTTATATGACTAATTTCAGAAAAATGTTACATTGTAAAAAAATTTAAGTTCATTTCATGCTCTAATAAATCTATACAGTCTCAGATGTTGAATACTTTTACAATTTCTATATTTTACCGCTTTCACATCAAGATACAAGTTTAAATATTCATATAGACAGATACATAGCAAAACATTGACAAGTGCATATAGTCAGTTACAAGAAAGGAGAAAAATCCAATTCCAAGTTTAGACCTGGATATTGATTGGCTTTTAAAGTATAAATCCAAAAAGATTCTCTTTGCAAAAGTTTTTTTAGTCTATCTCCCCCTCTTGGTGATATTTTAACATGTTCTATCCCAAAGATTTTTAGAGTATCGCTACTTCCGTGATTCGCCTCTTTATAATGTACAGCCATAGGATACTGGTGGTTGCTTGTTCTTATCGCATATTTGTGCTCTGCTAATCTTTCTTTAAGTTTTCGCTTAGTTCTTCCAATATAAAAACAGCCACAAGGACATTCAAGTCTATAGACAACGAATGAGGTATTGCAATTAATAAATGAGTGTATACTGTATTCACGATTTGATGTCACATCTGTAAAAATATTGGTCTTGACCATATTACTACAGTGATTACAGTTTCCACACTTATAGTTACCTCTTTTTATGCCTAACCAGGTTTTATTCTGTACAGGAGCCATATAGCTTTTCACAAGACTATCTTTAAGAGTAGGAGCTCGTTTAAAAGTGATCGTAGGTACCTCCGGCAGTACATCTCTCAAAACGGTATCACTTTTTATTATGTCCCAATTCTTCTTGATTATTTGCTTTATCTTATTAGCTTGACTACTGTATTGTGTAACAAAATAAACTTGGTTTGGCTCTTGTTGTCGCCTCTGTTTTTGAACCAACAGCTGTTCTCTACTAATTTCTTTAACTCTATTATAGGCTTTATCTAGGGTCTTATGTTTATAACCTCTTTTTTTAAACCTTTGAACCATGTCTTGAGCATTTTTATCAAAAACATCTTCAGAATCACATATGCGTTTAATCCTTTGAAATTGGCCAAAAGGGATATTCTCTATTAACCAAGGTGGATGGTAGCTTTCTGCCCTCAGTATGGTATTGCGATCAGTATGGTATTTTTTTATATTGGAAGAACTAAGCGAAAACTTAAAGAAAGATTAGCAGAGCACAAATATGCGATAAGAACAAGCAACCACCAGTATCCTATGGCTGTACATTATAAAGAGGCGAATCACGGAAGTAGCGATACTCTAAAAATCTTTGGGATAGAACATGTTAAAATATCACCAAGAGGGGGAGATAGACTAAAAAAACTTTTGCAAAGAGAATCTTTTTGGATTTATACTTTAAAAGCCAATCAATATCCACACTGAAAAAAGGTTTTCAAGCAGTACTTCATTCAATTAATAATTTTTCTTTCAATTCAGTTTACTATTATTTGTTTTATTTTTTAAGTTATATTTTATTAGTTCAAAACATTGTTAAATATAAATATTTTTCATTAAGATCTTAAATAAAAAAAAATTGTTTCGACGAAGTTACAATTTCAAGGTTATACACAGGCCAGCGCATGCGCATTAAACACAAATCTCGACAGTCACCAGACCGCTCTTCAAGTCAGCGCCTCGGCGGTCGCTCCGTGGATGGATCACAATACTTTACTTTTCTGCACCAGACCAGACTCAAGTTACATCGCAGAAAAACTCTGGTAAGTGAAACAAACAACCATTTAAATGTGCTGCTGTTGTATGTTAATTTTATGCCAGACATGGCGCACTGACTGACTTTATCTGGTAACGTTAGATAAGTAGCAGGCCTATGTACGTTCATTTGAAAATGTTAACTTGGTGTTAGCTAGCTGAGTTTACACAATATGTCGACGTTAATTAATTCCTGACCGATTTCAAAAGGGAACATATGTTAAAAGAAAACCTGTGCCTTTTTGGTAACGTTAATTAACTTGAACGTTTAAGCATCGAACCGAACGTTATCTCGAGTCAGCCATAAGAATGACGTTAAAACCGTTAAAACAGTTAACCTGATCAACTAACACAGTTAACTTAAGTGAATAAGCTAACGTTACATGTTAAGGGACTGGCTTAATGTATGGCTAACGCAGTTATGACTGACGAAATACAACATTTATTTGTGTCTAATATTGCTCCATTGGCAAACTTTTTTTATATTTTAAATTCGGGCGGGCGATGTCGGTTGGTTTAAAAAAAAAGTCAGAGGACACAGGGGGGCAGTAAAGCCACGACGCAACAGTCAGTCATTAATACGTTTTTCAAGGTTAGTAAAATACTTCCGAATTCAGTTGATAATTAATATAAATGCTTAATATTTTAACTTTGTCTGTTAATGTAGATTACTTGTACTTAAGTGTCAAAACCCTACGTTAGGCTGAGATTTTAAAAAATGTACCGTTATGGCCCTATGGCCTTGTAATGGCGCTTGGAGACACGTCTAATGGCGGACAATTTACCCATAGTTTAGAATAAGAATAAGCCGTCACCCAACATCACTTAGAGCACATTTAACAAACCTTGATCGACTTAACCAATTTCATTTGATATTTTTTACTATCTTGATGCAGGATACCGACATTGCTGTAAAGAGGGAGATTGCACTAAAAGTCTTATTTTCTACATGGGAGAAGCAGTGGAGGACCTCGTCAAGGATTTCCTGGTAAGACAAGATTAATTTAGCGATGCGAAAATTCTAGCTAAGGCTGTCAACTTCAAAATTAGCCATCAGACTATGTTCATATACATGTCTGAAAACAGTCTGTAAGCAAAGTTCAAATAGAGATACAATACCTTTCCACTAGAACCAGAGTCCCATGCGTTGGTAAGTTTATGATTGTAATGACTGTTATATTTCTATTTCAAAAACGAATTGGAGCAAAAACATAATTTTATAATTAGTTAGAAGTAGATGCTAATTATACAATGTTGTGCATTTGTGTTTGCATTCAATTTGGTTTAAGTTATTTTTTGTTATCCAAATAAAAAGTACCATCTGAATGTCGTCTAATAGTTTGGGCTCTGTTGTTAACCTTTAATCTGCGGGAAACCCAACCTGTATCGATTCCTTATTCTTTCTTTCTTCCTAAATTCTTTTCCAGGTATCAGAAAAGAAAGAGGATGAACAATTTCTTCAGCAAGAAGCCATGGCAATCTTTATCATCAGATATGCACAAGGTGTACCTACAAACATTGGCATCATTCTAATCTAAAGGGACAAGAGGTTCTGAGCGGCTTGCCCTCTGTTGCAAATGCTGGTACCATTCTCCTGAGCCTTCTTTATGCCTTCAATCTGGAATATCCCAAGACATTGAAACTGACATTTGAATATATCCAGAAATTCACGGTGTATATAGCAACAACTCTGTACTTCCATTCCAATGTCTGACTTTTCAACAATGTGTTGTTGTTTTTTTTTAGTTGGATATCATTTGTAGCAGACATAGTGAAATACTTATCACAGCTGCATTTACCTGCATTTGGTAGTGTTGAGAAATTCTTGCATTTCCCTAATTCACTGCATAGTTCTCGGTTAAGTTTGCCAGCCCTTGAAGTTAAAATATGACACTTGAGCACTGAAATTGTGAATGTGTGGAAATAAGTTAATAAATCTTTATGCAATGTAAATTATTTGTCTTTTTTTATTTATTAGATTTTGGATCAGATCAAATATTAAGCAATGTTCCTGGATGGGAAACATGTTTTATTAAATCCATATCTTTTTGTTTGTTTAAAATTAATAATTTCTATTAACCTTTATTTTTAAAAATTATACATAATTGTTTAATTAAATCTATATATATTTGATTGGAGAAAACAAATAATTTCTAATACATATTTCTTAAATGAGAAGTTTTGATTAAATCTATATATTTTTGTTTAGATCAAAAAAGGAATTTAAATTAATTGACTTTCTTCAACATGAAAAATTTACTTTGTACCAAGTTATATAAAATAGTTTTCATAGACATAGAAAATATTGGTTAGGGTAAGTTATTTATTTTTCATTGGATCAAGTAATAAAATATAGATGTGAACCATTACCCTAAAATTTTTTAATTGGTTGAATGAAAATATTTTTTCAGTGCAGGTCTAAACTTGGAATTGGATTTTTCTCCTTTCTTGTAACTGACTATATGCACTTGTCAATGTTTTGCTATGTATCTGTCTATATGAATATTTAAACTTGTATCTTGATGTGAAAGCGGTAAAATATAGAAATTGTAAAAGTATTCAACATCTGAGACTGTATAGATTTATTAGAGCATGAAATGAACTTAAATTTTTTTACAATGTAACATTTTTCTGAAATTAGTCATATAAAGTAACCTCTTGCTATATGTATCCATTTATATTGATGTTTTAAACTGTCCTGATGTGACTTGTCTTATGTGAAATAACTTCTTGTAATTGTTCTGTCAGGTGATATGTGCAGATGAGCACCTGTGCTTCTAGGTCATGTGACCACATGCAGATCTATAGCATGCAGTCTACGGACTGCCATTTTGAATTTGCCCTGAAGAAGGCCAAAGAGGCCGAAACATGTTGGCATATGTTTTTTAATGGATAGCCAAGTCTAAATAAAGGCTTTTTAATTTCTATTCCTTTTGAGTGCCTCAGAATTATTGTTTATTTGGGACACATAAAGCACATTTTAAAAACTTAATATAAATGTACATTTATTTGTATTTCAGAGTGATTGGGGCATAGGAATGCTCATTTCCGATTGGAAATTGCCCTTTTTGGGTAATTTCTAAGTCTCCTTGATTAGGCTACTCATTAGTCCCCTTGTTTGCTGCACTGTTTGTATGTCCAATCATCTTTGTCTAGTGTTTTTATGCCTGTGTTTCTCCTCAGTTGTCGGTTCTCATTAACGTTATAGCTAGTAGCTTATAGTTTGGTTACGGTTTATCTTCTATTTATTTGTTAATAAAGTATATTGCATTTATCTTTGTCGTGTTGGATTGCTGGTGTGTACTGGCCTGGCAGCATATACAGCATTTTTAGTCGTTCTCGCGGATCCATGTAAACAGGGATTGCTTTGACAACGTTGTCATCTGTACAGAATGTTTTGTTTCGCTGTGATATATAGACACATTTTTCATGCGTTTCATATTTAGTTTCATAGGTAAAAAATGTGTACGTGAAACTTTTCAAAAAGGCTTTTATTCACATATGAAATCTGAGAGCTTTCTATCCCTCTATTGACAGCTATGCAATTACCACTTTGATGCTACAAAAAGTTCATAAAGAGATCATAAAACTAATCCATATGAATTCAGTGTTTTGTCCAAATTTTCTGAAATCACTCGATCGTTTTATATGATGAACAGATTGAATTTAGGCTTTTATTCTCATATAAACAGTGAACACAGACGGAAGCTTAACGACGCACGAGAACAAACCTCATTGGTTCTTGCAGAAGCTCAAACACAAGAATGAACCTCAACTTTGGACAAAACTGCTCAAATCATATGGATTAGTTTTACAAAATGAAAGAATTAAAATTTTTGGGTGAATTATCCCTTTAAATCAGCCAAACCACTTGGCATTCTTCACAAACCACTTGAGATGAGAACCACTGTACTAACGCACCTGTCTGAACTTGAAGGAAACTGTCTTCTTAAAAAAGAAGTTGGCTACAAACAACAAAAATCATTTGATATTTAAACGCAATGACATTTGGGGCCACTCTGTGTGAACATAAATGTTTAGCTAATGTTGGACTACACAGTTCTCTAAATATTCTCAGAAGAATAATAAAGTTAATATATGGGCCAAATGATAAATAAAAGTAGCGTATAAGAACAATTGGGAAAAGTAGGGAACGTCCTATACAATTATAATGACAACTGATGACATTAAGGTGTATGTAAAGTTATGACAGGGAGAAGGTATAATAATTATGGCCACACTTTATATTAGGTGTCTTTTTACTACTTGCATAAAAACAATCTTGTTGTGAAACAGTTTGATGGTTAGGTTTAAGGGTGGGTTAAGGTGTAAGGGAAGGGTATACTACAGTGTAATTATAGATGTAATTACATAAATTAAAACCAAGCATTTAAAATAAAATAAGAACAATGTAAAATAGTGTACACAATAAGTGCATTGCATCAAATTATTAATTTAAATCTTAGTAGCCTACATAGTAGTTAAAGACACTGAAAGGCAGTTAAAGAAAGCACACAGTTTATAAAGTGGAACCATTAATTTTAGCAACAATAGATACAAGTCTCCACAGGGATACACGCTGCGCGCGCGTGTGTGTGTGTGTGTGTGTGTGTGTGTATAGAGAGAGAGAGAGAGAAGAGAGAGAGAGAGAGAGAGAGAGAGAGAGAGAGAGAGAGAGAGAGAGGGGGGCAAAAAAACTTCCATCTAAAGTTTGTCGGAACTCGGAAGTGAATGTTTGGGAGAAAACATCAATATGGGGACTTGATTCAGCAGCGCTTCTGACTCTGTGTGATTGTGTTCGGGGCCACGAGCCGTGATTCTCACCCTGCGTTTATTAATCCACAGCACAAATCAGCCGTCCGACCCCCGGGACCAGCGCTCGGATCACCGCGGGACCAACAACGTTTGGAGGAATATGTGATTTTGTCACGCTTGGTTGAATGTGTAGCTGTATTAGGGGACGCGCGTCATTCCCGATCCAAGGCGGATGATGGAGAGGAATTACCCGAGCTCCAGCTTCACAGAGCCGGTCAGCGCGGCGGCTCAGAGCGCGGGCTGGGCCTACAAACCCAGGTACGAGAGGGCGGGTCGTCTCCCGAAGAAAACTCCGGTGATGGAAGGCCTAGCGAAACAAACGCGCATGTAAAAGTGTCAAGACACATATAAAGGCAGTTTTAATGTAGCTAGTGCGTTTATAGCTTTAGGCACTCGCGCAGTAATACACCGTGATGATTTTTGTAAATCTCATGAATGTGCTCAAATCACTGATCACCTTTCAATCCGCACTGCACTCACACCGTAATTCGTTATTATTCATTATGGTATTTGTTTTTGTGCATGAATGATCAGAAAGTGCAGGTTAAAAACTGTCAGCTTGGTCTCTCGTATATAAACTTGTAAGTTACACTGCATTCACAGTGTGTTTGCAGACATGGAGGGGGTTTGTAAACAATTGATCGATCAGTGTTGCAGAACACGTGTCAGCAACTTTACACAAAAGTATCTTATTTAGGTCTGTCATTAATTAGCTTAATTTACACATGTATGATGGCAATGCATCGTATTTATATGCATGTGTTGCTTCTGTTTATCAGGCAGTTATGTCAGATCTACAGTCATTTAATCAGTATAACTGTTCTGTAAAATTAATTTAAGTGCAAAAACAAAACCTAGGCAGGGTAGTTAGTCAGCAGTACACAAGGCCATGTGTCTGACTGGACAGACAGCAAACATCAAGAAAACATTATAACTGACCCACTTAAAATTAGTGATCTTATTTTGCAGTCTTTATTTACTGCATTGTAAGCAACTTTTTTTTTTTTTCGCACCTAAATGTTGCTAACACATCAACTTGGAAACCATGAAAACATAAAAACGTTTTCCCCCGGTCTCCCAGACTAAAATGCATGTTTGAGTTGTTTTAACCGAAAGCAATTTGCACTGACATAATCTTAAAATATGTCACTGCTATTCTATTGTTTTGTCTCAAGATGCACACCAGTAGTGTTTTTCCAAAGGAACATTTCTAAAAGGTACTCAAATGCTTTAATTGGCCTTATCCTGGTTTAATCTAAGCCCTGTCTGTGAAACCGGGCCTTAATGTATTATTTATAACTATGATTATAATTATGATAACTTATTAGCTGTGTTATAATGCATTAGGAATGCATTTATAAAGCTTTTCGTTATGATATATACAATCCTGCTTGTCTAATAGTGCATGTTATCTTGTAAGAAATAAAAGCACCAGGTGGTTTGGCAGTCAGAAGTCAGAACCAGGGACAGTTAATTTATTACACTGTCCTAGCATGCAAATAATTGCCCGGGCAGCTCTGTTTACTCAAATCTGAAGTTCCCATCTTCTAACTTATCGTTTTGAATGGTTCTGTAGAAATTTACATTGACACCATACATCAGAAATCAGTGACGTTCATTTTATGGCTGGTGAAAAAAAAGATTTTATGTTTTTATCATAAGGAAATATGAATTGAGAAGTCAAGTCGTCACCTTCATTTATATAGCGCTTTAACAATATACATTGTTTCAAAGCAGCTTTACAGTGATAATAGGAAATTAAAGTAACAGAGATTGTTTTGGCTTTAAACAGCAGCACTAGAATAAAGTTATTGTCTAGCTAAAGTTAGTTTTGATTGATTCACTTCTGTCGCAACGTTCTTCATTAGTTATTAACTCGACGCCGTTCTAATGGCGCTTTTCCACTGCATGGTACGGTACGGTTCGGTTCGGTACGGCTCACTTGTGGTGCTTTTCCACTGCATGGTACGGTACGGTACGGTGCGCTTCGGCGCGCTTTAAATGGTACCTGATCTGTTGAGGTTCCAAGCGTACCGTACCGGTACTAAAATGTGACGTGAAACACTGCAGATCACTGATTGGTCAGACAGACAGAATCGTCACTACCAGCGTCATTGGATTTGCGACACGAGACACTAAACACGCTATACAGAGTCATATAACCAGTAGACAACAGCCAACACTGTGTTTTACTTACTTGAAAAAAAGAAGAAGAGATCAACACTTTAAAAAGGAAATGGCTGAATCGTGGTCGAGGTGCAGACGTTCCTCTCGTTGGTTGCCTAGGAGCGGGTCCAGCGGATGGGGCAAAACAGAATGAAAAAGTGTTCCAAGAAGTAGCAGCTAGCTCAGCTAGCCGCACACGGCTATCACCGGACCTACAAACAGTGTAACGATCAGTCCCACCCACTTTGAATGGGTACTAACTGCAGTGGAAAAGCAACCGAGCTAGCGAACCGTTCCGCGCCGAATCGAACCGTACCGAACCGAACCGAGCGTACCATGCAGTGGAAAAGCGCCATATCTGAAAACCCTTAAAGCTGCTGTAGGTAAAAATATTTTTTTACATATTTGTTAAAACTGTCATTATGTCCTGAGAGTAGAATATGAGACAGATAATCTGTGTAAAAATCAAGCTCCTCTGGCTCCTCCCAGTGGTCCTATTGCCATTTGCAGAAATACAACGCTCCCGTCAGAAACAACCAATCAGAGCCAGGAGGAATGTCTTAGCAGTGTCAATCACACTCGTGTACGCGCTGATCACACCCCTCTCTTGCACAGCGCAAGCGCCGGAGCGCGTACCGTCGTTCAAACTCAAGATTGCCGGCGAGCTGCAGCTGTGCTTATGACGGAGAAACAGCCTAAACTGCTGATTCTCGAGTGACACCTGCTCATAAAACAAAGAGGTAAAAGGAAAAAGACCGATGACGATAAACAAGCGAAGAAAGAATTAGACAGAGCCCATTGACTCGGTGTCAAAACTCTAGCCACATAACGTAGATAAAATGTCACGCACTTTGCTAAGCAACAATTGAAACCTGCTAATTCACTGGCTTGTCATGTTTCTGAAATAATGTACTAGCAAACCTTATCTAGCATTATATATCGCTAGAATAATTACTTACTGTAACATTAGTTACCGTTATATTAAAAATATCTTACTAGCTTTTTATAACGTATAGAGTGAAGTATAAAGAGTGCAACGTTATAAAGTTACATGTATTGTAAATACTGATTTAGGACCAAGTTTGTAGTCAAAGTATGGGCAGGCCATAGTCAATGTAAAGCATATTGTGGATGTTTAGTCCCTATTAGTGAATGTGCCATATAACTTTCAATCCTCCGTCATCGGTGGCTCTGTTTACTAGCCTGCGCGTTCACGACAGGCTCCGATGACGAGCTGTGGAGGGAGGGCTGTAGCGCAGCAGAGAGCAAGGGGGTGGGACCTGTAAGTTGTGCTTGTTCAAATTTTCAGGCTAAGTCAACATTTTCTCAAAACTCCCTACTGCAGCTTTAATGCAATCCGGCCGCTCATTTGCACAAAACAGTGCCTGGTGGCCGAGAACTTAAACCATGAAATAGGTTCCATGGTATAAACCTTGAAAAATGTATAATGCAGAATTTTTTATCGCTACCACGTAGCCATGTGAACCGGAATTATCCAGACAACGTTTTATCTGTACAGAGGTAAAGGGAAGGAGGCCTTCACAGGGAAGAGACTAGTTGACACTTCAGGAATGCGTTGTCGTCGTGTCCAGGCGCAGGTCCTTCATCAGATCCGGATACGGCCTGGATCCGGCGGACTGCGGTAAACCTCAGGATAAACAGAGAAACTAATATTAGCGTAGACGCCATCCTTCTTATGATGTAACAAGTACATCAGGAATTATGGGAAGTGTTCCGGTCCCGGACAGGTTCCGGCTGACCTAATCTGTGCAGCCTAACATTGAATTATAGAAGTCTATAATGTGTTATGCTAATGCTAAGCCAAAGAGATGTGTTTTAAGTCTAGATTTGAACTGACAGACTGTATCTGCTTCCCGGACCATGTTAGAGAGACTGTTCCAAAGTTTTGGTGCTAAATAGGAAAAGGATCTACCGCCAGCAGTCGATTTTGATATTCTAGGTATTATCAACTGGCCAGAATTTTGAGATCGTAATAGACATGAAGGAATATAATGCATTAAGAGCTCGCTCAAGTACTGGGGAGCTAAACCATTTTAAAATGTATACAATGTTTAATAGGGAGCCAATGCAGTGTTGACAGAACTGAGCTAATATGGTCATACTTCCTGGTTCTGGTAAGAACTCTGTGTTTTGGACCAGCTGTAGTTTGTTTATTAAGCATGCAGGGCAACCACCCATAATAGTATTACAATAATCTAGCCTTGAGGTCATGAACGCATGAACTAACTGTTCCGCATTTGTCATTGAGAGCATATGACGTAATTTCTATAAATTTTTAAGATGAAAAAATGCGGTTTTACAGATACTAGACATGTGACTTTCAAAAGAAAGATTGGTATCAAAGAGCACACCCAGGTTCCTAACCGACGACGAAGACTTAACAGAGCAGCCATCAAGTGTTAGACAGTATTCTAGGTTAGTATGTGAGGAAGTTTTTTGTCCAATAATTAGAATCTCTGTTGTTTTCAGAATTAAGTAAGGAAATTACTAGTCATCCAGTTTTTTATATCAGCTATGCATTCCGTTAATCTTGTGAATTGGTAAGTTTCGTCAGGGCGTAAAGAAATGGAGAGCTGCTTGTGGTACACCATACTAGACATTTGATTGATAAGACATCTCTTCATTTACTGCTACAAACTGATTATGGTCAGATAAGTATGATTTGAACCATGCTAATGCAATTCCACTAATGCCAACAAGTCTATTTAAAATAAATATAAGTTGTGGTCAGTGGTATCAAATGCAGCACTAAGATCGAGTAGCACTAATAAATACAACCACGATTCATTGGATGATAAGAGCAAATCATTTGTGACTCTAATGAGAGCTGTCTCATTACTATGGTACGGTCTAAATCCTGACTGGAAATCCTCGCAGATACCATTTCTTTCTAAAAAAAAAAAAGGAACATTGTTGTGAGGATACTACCTTTTCTAGTATTTTTGACAGAAAATGTAGATTCGAGATCGACCTGTAATTGACTAATTCTGTGGGATCAAGTTGCGTTTTTTAACAAGCGGTTTAATCATAGCCAGCTTAAAGGTTTTTGGTACGTATCCTAATGACAAAGATGAATTAATGATATTAAGAAGATGATCTATGACCTCTGGAAGCATCTCTTTCAAAAGCTTAGTCGGTATAGGGTCTAACATACATGTTGTCGATTAAAATGATTTAACGAGTTTAGAAATTTCTTCCTCTCCTATAGCAATGATGAAGAAATCAAATTTTCCTCAGTGAGACTACAATGCACTGCCTGGTGCGATACTGTAGTAGACAGTTGCATAGTTATAATTTTCTCCCTGATATTATCAATCTTGTAAATAAAAAAGTTTATAAAGTCATTACTGCTGTGCTGCTTGGAAACGTCTGGGGTTGAAGCTTTATTTTTCGTTAATTAAGCCACTGTTTCAAATAAATACCTAGGGTTTCGTTTATTTTCTTCTAATAGGGTTGAAAAATAAGCAAATCTAGCAGCTTTTAAGGCCTCTGTACGCAATCGTGCTCTCTTTCCATGTTTTCTTCCAGTTGCTCTCCATTTTTCTGGCTGCTCTCTTAAAGGAACACGCCACCGTTTTTAGAAATAGGGGTTATTCACCGTCTCCCCTACATTTAGATAGGTGGGCAAATGCATTTTTGTCTGAGTGCATGCATTGTCTTAGTCTGGCAGTGCCGCCGCTAGCTTAGCTTAGCATAATGAATGGAATCCTTTGTTGCCGGATAGCATGTTGTGAGTAAAAGTGAATAGGAATATTTTTAATAAAGCGATCTTTTAGTGGCAGAAGTGATAGGTCTAACATATTTGTAACAGAGTCGACTTTGCAGCCTTGGCTAAATGAAGTGTACACAAGACTATATAATGATCTGAGATGTCATCGTTTTGCTGTAGAATTTCAACAGCATCAACATTGATTCCATGCGATAATATTAGATCTAGAGCATGATTACTACAATGAGTAGGTCCTGAAACGTGTTGTCTAACTCCAATAGAGATAAGTATGTCTTTAAATGCAAACCCCAATGCATCTTTTTCATTATGCATACACATCCACACTGACGCCATCAAACAGCTAGGAAACAAACTCAAAAATGAATCTTGCCAGCTGTGACATTTACTTATGCAGATGTTTATTTGGCAAAATATATTATGTAGACAGACTTGCCTCTATTTAGCAAGAGATGTGGCTTTGCTACAATCATACCAGACAAACCAACTAAAATAGTTTCCATGTGTTTTCTCTGTCCAGACTCTATAGTCTTTGTAGCTTGTGACTTTTTTTGTCTCATTTGCTGTAAAGTATGGCTATTTATTTATGACAGAGAACTTTTATAACTCACTTGTCTTTAAATATGCAGACTATATAACTACCCAAACTATGCTACTTCTACCAGCCTATTATGTATGCCACTACTACCAAACTAGGCTGCTTCACAGAGAACACGTGTGATATCTGCTATTATGTTTAAAATAGTTTGTTTTTGTTATACTGAAGAGTTTGGTTTGTGTGTGACGTGTACAGAACCTCAAGAATAGGTTGCGTGTGAAGAGACTGTATACAAATGTGCCTGTCTTATGTGAAGATTACAGATCTTTGTGTGAGCTCAGTGAAAGGTTGTGGTCAGTTTTTTATGTCCTGTCTAAAATTGACATTTGTACTTTAATAGTTCAAGTTATGGTTCTACACAATTGGACTCTGAGATCCTCCATCGGCAGACCTTTTCCTCTAGTCACCAGCCTACGTTTACCACCACCCACCACCCCACAGGTGAGCAAACGGTTCAGGCTGTAATGAAATATAGTCACTCCTTTAAGTCACTGACAGCCTGTTATCTGTGTATGGTATCTCTTTCTTTTAGGAGTGTTTGACTCAAATCAGCACAGCACAGCCAGCAGCAACACTACTGAATCATCAGTTATGAACTTCCTCTCCGCTATTGAATCCCGAGGCCTTCAGGCTGGACCTGCTGGCTCTACTCTTCTCCCTCCATTTAGAAGCCCCTCCTGGCAAACAGGTAAATATGTATTAGGTCTCTGTTTTAGAGGGACCACTGAAGTTTTGGCTGCACAATCTTACTTTTTGACAGTCATCCTTAATGGGTCATTAGGGCATATCTTTGTGGTTTCTTTTTATTAAAATAAAATGAAATGTTATTTTTCCTAAGATCTATGTATAATAGGTCATAATCTAGTTGTTCATGACCATTTACCACCCAACTTTCTTTTTTCTTTTGCTGCCGGACTCTGTTGTATTTCCTCTTAGCATGTGAAATCAATTAGCGCATTGCTGCACTCATGCATAGGCTGTTACTTTTTTGTCTTTTTTGCACTGTCCCATCCTTCAATTATATGGTATGACCTTATAAGCCACTTAAAGCTATAGTCTACGATGTTCAAAATCGGTCGAGAAAGCCTGAGACGGTTGGGAAGTTTTAAAAAACTCATCCCGCCCCTCCACACACACACCCCTCCCCTCTTTGCTACCTTATCCCTCCCACCGGGAAACGAACTGAACAACGTCACTCAGTCTAGCTGTGATCACCGGTAGTAAACATTATATGTAAAATTGCCTTTCGACACTTGAACTTAGTTGCTTCATCAACAATTCAATGTCACGTTTGAGTTCACGCCAACGCAAGATTAGCAACATATGAAATGTTCTAAACTCCCCACCACCATTAGTATAATACTACTAGTATTGCTAAGGTTTTGAGTAATTGTTATAGCAGCACACAGCGCATCTTGTTCAAATTCCGATCAGCTCGAACAGAAACCCGCTAGGCCTACTGAAATATATTCAAGCACTTCAAGAAATATAATTACTTTGACCCGTGATAGGCGATGCTAAACGGCTAACATTCCAATGCCGACCGGCAGCATGAGCAAGTTGTCAGACTGATAAAAAGCTATTTATGTAACACGTCACACCATAAAAGTATAAATAAATGTTTACCTGCTCAACAAAAAGTCAGCCGTGTCAGCGTCGGTTTTCAGTCCCAGATCTCCCTGAAGCTTCCTCCAACGGTCAATGCTGGACCCTATAATTATCCTACTCAGAGTCCGGCGTCCTTCACATTTTTTTTAATCTCTGCTCTTTCCTCTACAGACTTTCTCTTTCGTCCAAACTTTACAGTAGGGCCAAGCAGGGGCCGCTTGCTGCTGTCGTTTATTTTTTTTATCCATTGCGTTATCCATTGCTGATCTGATGCTACTTAGCTAGCTACCATAGACTGTCAGCTGCTTGCTCGCGCAATTTCATGTCGCAGGAGGGGGGCGGGTGCGGTGGGGTGGAGACGCGAGCGCCAGGCGGAGTTTCAAGTGGAGCTGGTGATTGGATGAGAGCAGTTCACCAATGTAAGCTGTCCGGCCGGACGGCTTACATTGGTCAACTTCTCTGCAGCTGTACACCCAATAGAGTGAATGGATTTCTCTTCTCTTCTTCGACTTTTTTCTCTTCATATTGTTAGGATTGTACTATAGAACCATAACCACCATCTAAACGAGGTTATTAATCATGAACAATCTTTAAAAATCGTAGACCATAGCTTTAAAGGAACCGTATGTAAGATTGTGGCCAAAACTGGTACTGCAATCACTTTTAATTACTGTAGAGTGGTGTATAATAATATAGCCTATATATAATTATATATATCATTTTTTCTGCTACAGGTGCAAACACTTCAACAGAACTTTTTCTCACCGGAGCCCTGCATCCATCAGGAACGTTCCCAACACCTTCTGCGCTCTCCTCCTACCAGCACCCTAGTGCCTTTCCTACAAGAAGTTTCACCACTACATCAGCACTTGCTGTTCAGGACAGCACTTTCATCTCTTCGAATGGTCTGCTATCCCCTAATGACCCTCTGCTCCAGTTCAAAACCTCCCAGAACACTGTGCCAACTTCACTTGCTTTTGGTGGTACATCTCTAGGGGTTGGCTTGCCACCTCAGTCCTCCACATATCGCTCAGCACAAGAGTCAGCCCCACACCTCCTTCAGCCTCAGTTCAGTCTGCTGTCCACATCTTTGGGCAGTTCCCAGCAGGCCCCTCAGCCTTACGGTGGCCCGGTTTTCTCAGGCTCCATCGAACGAGCACTTCAACGTGAATGTAGTGTGATCAAGCACCATCAGCGGCCTTCTAGCACCCAGCCAGTCCAGGAGCAGCTGGCTAGCAGTACTCAGCACTCCCTACAGGGTTACCTGCATGACGAAGATGACATTTCATATCAACAGGACCTTTCCCCGCACACACCTGTACCCTGCAGTCCTGGAGGTGACCCTTCACCCCTAAACGGCACTGCACAACAGAAGACTTCTAATACAGCACTGCAGCAAACTCAGGCCTACGCTTCTTCTGTCCCATCCCCTGGGTTTTCCAGCACACCTGGAGTAAAGGTTAAAGATAGTTCTTCCAAAATAGCTCAACATCCCAGTGAGAACACAGACACTCAATCCCAGACAAGCTCTCCAGGCCTGCAGCCGCCGAGCTACTCTTCCTCAGCCCAGAAACAAAGTTCAGTGATCGCCAGCCAATCGCAACCATACACATCCACGCAGCTTTCAAGCCTGGTGTCCGTTAGTGCCTCGCATGCTTATATCACATCTCAAAGCCTGTCGAGCAACCTGGGCCAAACACAGGCCTTCTCATCTAGTTTGTCTGAGAAGCTTCCTTCCATTTACAAGACTCTCTTGTCATACACTAGCCAATCTGAAGCTGATACATCTGTGAGCCAGTCACTTGTTTATTCCTCCAGTCAGCAGCAGGAATTGCCACATGTGGGAAACAGGGATGGGTATGAGACACCAGTGCAAACTCTTTGCATGGGAAGTCCTTCTCAAAACTATTCTTCCAGCCACTCTCAGGGCCTGCCAACCATTAGTTTCTATACCCAGGGGCCAACATCTGCTAGCATACCTTCACAGAACTATGTGTCAAGTCAGTCCCTATCCTCTGTCTCTTCTTTCTCACCCAGTCGTGCCCGAAGTTTATCATCCGCTAACCAAGGCCCAGACTACATCCTAATGCAGTCTTCCCCTGTTAGCAAGACAGACAGTGCCCTGTTACAGCAGAAGTACTTGGTATCTGTCCAGTCATCAACCTCCTCTCCTGCCACTCACACCCAAGCCTTGCCAACTGACCAGTCCTCAGTTGAGTTAAAACCACGTCAGCAAGATGAACGAATCTTTCTTTCCTCAAAAGAGAGCTCTGGAGAGCTTCCTCTTGAGGATGTGCAGGCATTACAGAAAGGATCTATGGGGACCTCTCCCCAAACCCTTTCAGCCACTGAAATCGGAGCTCCAAACAGCACAAAAAATGACGTTTATGTAGTTTCAAAGATGGAAGACAGGCATAACACCCAAAGTGTCATTCGCAGTAACTCCCGATCTGAGGAGCAGATCCTTACACATTTGGAAACCACAAAGGAGCTCGCTACTAGTGCCAATACTCCCTCCGACCCCAAGAGTAACCCTTTGTTGATGCACTCCACCCATGCACCCTTGAGTGCCGACCAGCTGAAACAGCATACTTTAGTTCTGAAAGGGTCCATATCTCAGCAGCAGAATCATCAGGGTCAGATCATCCGAGTTCAACCGAGCGATCCCAGACAGCTGTCTGAGGACCAAACACAGTTCATCCGGGTTCCCAGTGCCCAAGTGCTACTCGATCCCTCTCACATGATTGTTCTGCAGCAGCCTGTGCTCACCTCAGACCAGAATCAGCCCAAGCAGACTATGTACATGCAGTCCTTACCAATCCAATATCTCCAAATGAACAGCGACACTGTTAATTTGACAGTTAATGGTCGTCACAACCAGCAAATTGTCTCTCACCAAGTGCCCAACTCGGCAGAGTCCACTAAACAGGACCCAACACAAAAAGACAACTTCAATCATTCAAATCCTCATGACACAAAGCAGAACTTTACTCTCAGTTCTGTATGCTTTCCTGACTCCATGCTATTGGCAGATGAGAGGAACATCCTCTCAAATGTCGATGACATTCTTGCTGCTACGGCAGCCGCCTGTGGCGTCACACCACAGGATTTTGTCAAATCCACATCATCAGATGGCGATATGTCTTCGGTAGCCAACTCTATAGATTCCAAGTGCAATTTTCAGTCCTCTGAGAACAGACTAAATAGTTTCCCATCTCAGCATATGATAATCGCTAACTCACAAGCGATGACTATAATTGGTGCTCAGACGACATACTCCAAAGAAGGAACGGAGGGACAACAAGTGTTTACGCTCTCAAACTCTCATAACCAACCAGTGGTAAGAAACATCTCTGCACAAGAAATATCTGACAAGGTAGCAAACGCTCATGAGAAGAATGATGTGTTACCCAAAGGACATTTTGTTAACTCTAGCAATGGATCTGCTTTGAATGCTAATGGACTTGCTATTTGTAATACAACCTCCTCTGACTTTCAGTTGTCTGGCCAAGAACAAAGTCAGTCAGGACATCCGAATATTGAAAATGTGTCAAATAATAATATCAGCCAGCTGAAGGGATCGAAAGGCCTTAAAAACGATAACAGTCTTATTGAGCATCCTACTGATGGCCTTCCAAAAAAACGATCCAGATCGAAGGGTTCATCTAAGCAATCTGTTGAAGATGAAAATGGTCAATCCAAATCTCAGAAGAAAAGCACACAAGTTAAGCGCCAGAATTCACGTGCCAGTGAGGCAAGTTCAACTTCTACCTCAGAGATTTCCCACGATAGCTTCCAACAACAGGAGAGGATGCGTCAGAAGTTAAGAGAGGTTGAAGAAAAACAGCCAGAGGTTAAAACTGGATTTTTGGGCTCCTTCCTGGACTTCCTAAAATCCGGATCTAGACAAAACCTATCATCTCCGCCAATACGGTCACCCAGTCGCACCAGAAAGCCTTCAACCTCCAAGAGGCCTCCTAATCCATTACTTATTCCTTTTAAACCTCCCCTTCCTTCAACCCCATTGATATCTCCAGACCCTCATAGTGTCATTTCCACAAAGCGACTTGATGAAGAGCTCCAGAGGAACCTGGAAACACTGCCATCCTTTTCTTCTGACGAAGATGATTCAGTGGGAAAAAACCAGGATCTGCAAAAGAGCATCACTTCTGCGCTTTCATCTTTAGATGAGCCCTCAGACAAAAAGCAGAAGTTGGGTATGGAAGACATTTTCTTTAATATTTAATATTGCATTATATGCCCGTGTCATTATATTATAATGTATTATAATATTTAGGATAGCTTCAAGGACTATATTTAAAGGTAAAGCATGTTGCTGTAGTATTCTATTTTGTAAATTAATCATTATTATTGAGATAATGAAATTTAGGTATTATGACAACCCTAGTTAATCTTCTCCTGTTTCAACACAACATATACTTAGGTGACAATACTAAGCAGCTTCAGGCCTCCAGCACACAGCCTATAGTTGCCAAGCCACAGGAGCAACCGAAGGCTGTACAGAAGATTTCTGCAGAGGAGCTGGTGAAGGATGTGCCTCCAGACAAGTTAGCTGTTCAACTGACCGCAGTTGCTATCGAGGGTCTGATGGACGAGGAGCTGTCAGATAGTGGAGGGGAGGGCATGTACCGGGAGCGAGATGAGTTTGTGGTTAGGAATGAGGACATTGAAAGGATGGAGGTATGCTGAGATGTGCTTTTTGTGCCATTTATTTATAGAAGTCAGCATGAAATCAACTTACTGGTCTTATTGTGCACAAAGTTTATTCTGAACAAACAAACAAAAAAAAGCTGCACACTGAATTCAGTCCAGACTAGAGAAAGTCTAGCACTAGAGAAAGTCTAGCACAAATATTTTATTTTATAAACTGCATGAAGCAAAAAGGTTACAGTGAATAAAAAGTTAGACAAGCACAAGCAGATATTTTAGCACATTGCGTCACATTACAACAAACATTCGCCCTTTTCTTTTTAGATTACCAATTAGGGATAATCAGCTAGATTCAATTAGCAAGAGTAGAACTTAAAGGCTGTGTTCAAAATCGCTCTCTATACCCTTAAGGCCTGTTCACACTGGGACGAATTTCGCACGCGTTATTCGCCGACGTTTAATGCCTCGTGACTAAACAAAGGGCGCCAATGTGAGTGTTCACACCGACGCGTAAAACGCCACGCGTAGAAGCGGCATTTTTTTTTAAAACGCCTCAGGTTCGTTTTTTTGGTTTGACGCGCTGCGTCAAAAACTATCCGACCAATGAGATTGGCGCTTTTGCTAACGTGTCTGGAGCTTCTGAAGTTACAGTAAAACACAACTTGGGGGCGCTCAAACACAAAACAGTCTTGGCGAGCACACATACGTAATGGCAAAGAAGATACACAGCGTCCGTCTACTACTACACTCTGCCTGGAAGAAATAAGACGAGGAAGATGCAAGGCCAGATGAATGTACACCAACAAGACCAGCAGCTCGGTCTTGTTGGTGTCAATATAAAGAGACACAAATGAGAATAAAGAACTGTATGACAAACGCGACAAACTTGCTCTCTTCTTCTGAGTGACAAGCGAGTGTCAGAAGCACTTTGTGGACCGGGGTATTTCTGTACATTAAGCGCCATCTAATGTCAGGGAATGAATTTGCATGTTCACTCGGCTCATCGTCAGCGAAAAACGCTTGGGTGTGAACACAAAAAACGCGTTGAAAAACGCTGACGAATAACGCGAGCCGATATTCGTCCCGGTGTGTACGAGCCTTTATTCACTATTCCCTACTGTACTGGAGTGAATGAAAACGAGTGAGTGAATTCAGACACTGAATACGCTGGAAGGGCTGCCGATTTGCATACTTTGTCCTTGCTGTTTAATAATCTTTTGAAACTTAGAAAACTGGCTGCTCTAGTAGTAAAATGAAAAGATTTATCTTGAACTTTTTAAAACCTTAATTAAACAATTTAATAATCAAAGTATGATAGTTCCCACATTGGACCAGCGGTCCATAGGGCGGCGCCATAGGGTACAATTTTTGGCACAGCCAAAGAGAGCAATTGTAGTTTAAATGTATGCCACAGAACATTACCAATATACAACTGCAGCAAATAATATAGATATTAGAAAAATACAAATACTGCAAACAATGCAAAGACACACTGTATGTCAATTTTTTTTATCCATTTGCAGTGTGACAATGTCTTCTTGCACAATCTATTCTGGACATTATTACAATGAAAAAAATGCCTGCCTTCATAACCCTTTCACCAAAGATACACAGGCTATTGTTAACTTGAACCAACTGAACTAATGGAACAATCGCCCTTCATTGAATGCTATTTGCTTCCAGAATAATTCATATTATGGAAGTAAAATGGGTTGTTAATGCCGTTTCATGTTGACTCTAAATTGTTAAAATTACATTATGTGACGTATCTGTTGTTGCTGAGCAGTTTGTGATGTTTTCACCAACCTCCTGTCAAATATATGAGACAAAGCGCAGACTGCCTGACTGTGTTTCATCAAACCCTTTGTCTCTGTAAGCCTTTGATGTGTGTTTTGGGTGTAGATCACAATGATTGCTGGGGTTGAACCACCAGCCATCTGGAAGGTCCAGAAAGCCCTGCTGCAGAAGTTTGTACCTGAGCTCAGGGACGGGAAACGAGTGTTCTTTGCCACCAACAGTGTAAGTGTCCAATACAAAACAATATATGTATGTGTAACTAGGGGTGTAACGGTTCTCTGTAAAAAAAATCTGAACCGTACCGTTCGGCACGCACTTTCATAGTTTATAATATGGTAAAAACAGATAAGAGTTAGGCTAATGTATGTTTCTGTTGATGGATATGCATTCTATCTTCCCCTAAACTTTGTTCATTGCAAATGCAAGTGCCGTATTCTTTAATATGACCAGTCATTTACACCGTCATCACCCGGGTATTGATAGCGCATGAGCGCAGGCGAGACCTCAACACCACACATTGCTATCTTTGTTTAGTTTAAACCATTTAAGCCTTTCCAATTTAAACATTCAAGTGCACTCATCTGAAGCACGCATGCGATGCGGAAATTCGCTTCTCAGAAAACGAGCAAATATGGCGTTCTCATTTAAGTCTTGTGCTTAAGTGGACAAATTCACACAAAAATTGTCGACATGCCCGTCTTGGTGAGTATCTTAGCAAACATAGTAGGTTATGTCTTAAGTGAACATACACAGTTGAGAAAGAGTGTACATTATCAGTATTTTGGATCCGTGCAGCTCTTAAAGTGACAGCAGCCTACCGTAATATTCCTGCTGCTGTCTGTGTTTTTTTATGTTAATCAAACAACAAAAGACAAGGAAATCACTCCCTGCTATTGACTGAATAGTTTTTGTAACTTTTGATTGATCATTGATCCTTATTTAATTTATACAGTGAAGATTATTTGCAATGTTGTTTTACATTTGTTTACTTCATTCAATTTGTGTACCTGAAAACTACTGTTAGATACCTAAATAACCTTAAAAGCAACGTTTATTTTGTTTGTATCTTTGCTCTATTTTATGTATTTGTGCTGTTGCTTGTAGTTTGATTATTTTCTTTTATTTTCTTTATTTTTATTTGACAGTAGTCCTTTTTTCCCTGAACATAGTACATACTGAACTATACCGAAACCGCGACCCTAAAACCGTGATAAAATTTGAACCGTTACACCCCTAGTATAGCAACATAGTGTGCTTCCAATGTATATATCAAAATACTGTGAACAACACTCAGTGTCATATACTCTTTACAGTATTTGGGGTACTTTGGTGATGCGCAGTCCATGTACAGGAGAGTACATGTCAAATTTCTTGACACTGTCAACAAGCGGGAGTATGTTCGAGTTTGCAGTAGGAAACCACGATGCAAGCCCATGCATTCAATGAGGTATCTGCCTTACTCTATAAGCGTGAATTCAGCTAATTTAGAATTATGTTTATTTTGAATAATTCATCTGTGCACTTGTTTCATTTTAAACTTTTTTTGACCAAAATGTCATAACTGGATCTTCTTCTGGTGAAAAAAACAGTCTTCTCTCTGGTCTCCAATCATTTAGTCCACTTACTTCTTTTTCTTTAAAGAGACTTTGGCCTCACCTAATTGTCTTTGAACACAAGAATGTGTCCTGTGTGTTGCTCTTATGTAAATGTATAAATAAATCGCATGATGAAAATAGCTCAGATGAGTTTTCCTATTCTTCTCTAAAATGTCAAGCTGAGCCACAGGCCTCTATTGTGCAATCCCACTCAGCCAAATATTTTTCCATAGTACATCAATCTCCTGCCAGTTTGTTTGAAATCTCCAACTTCAAACTGATCCCACACATTACTCTATTCCAGCCAGCTAGCACAAAATTTCGGATTTCTGTTTCGGTCAGAACCGTCCCATTAGCTACGCTATTGATAATGTACAGATTAGACTCCATAAGTAACTAATTTATTTATCTGTGATATATGTTTTTCCCAGAGGCTCTCAGGCTAAAGCTCTTCTGGCCCAGCGATTCACTGGAGTGACTGTGTCGGACTCTCCCACACAGAGAATGACACAACAGAAAGCTCTGTCTAAACCCAGACCCAAGCAGACGAAAGCCAAGGCTGAACCACCACCCAAAAAGAGAAAGAAATGGAAAGAGGAGTTCACGACATCTGCCTCCGACTCCTCACCAGAGGCTGTGAGTGAGGATGACGGTGAGACATGTGACACCTTATAGCCTAGATGTGTGCATCAA
Source organism: Chrosomus eos (assembly GCA_036326025.1). Lineage (NCBI taxonomy): Eukaryota > Metazoa > Chordata > Actinopteri > Cypriniformes > Leuciscidae > Chrosomus > Chrosomus eos. Next base: position 6,106,804 of record CM070824.1, on the reverse strand, counting down.
TGATGGGAAAAGCATGCTTTTAATTGAAACAATTGTTTCGAAAAAAATATTTACTTTTTTTTTTTGAAGAGCTCAAAACTACTGCTCACTAAGGACATCTTCTGGATAAAGCTGTGTAAATACAATGGGAACACAGCAAAAATATGTTCTGTGACATTTTCTACAAAATCTAAAATATCAGTTAATACCATTAAATATAATTTATTATTATATATTTTAGTAAGTTTAATTTTATAGCACTTATTTTGTGCTTTGTAAATCTTACAGATTTTAAGAAATGTATAGAAAATTCAACTCATTATTTTTTATAAAAAGTGATCAAACTGAATATATCAGTTACAACCATATATGTGTGTGTGTGTGTGTGTGTGTGTGTGTGTGTGTGTGTGTGTGTGTGTGTGTGTGTGTGTGTGTGTGTGTGTGTGTGTGTGTGTGTGTGTGTGTGTAATAGCATCAGATATTTTGAAAAAATTGCTGAAATTTCTTTTAAATTGGAAAGTGCTACCTTCAAATTAGATTGATTTAAACTAATTCAGTTTGTACTGGCTAATATTTTCCTATTCCATGTTTCTGCAATATAATATCTCATTGGGGGATCAATCTGTCTGTCGCTGTTGTCCCACACTCATGCTTTGTCCAATCCCATCCCTCGTTTTCAGAGTTTACGCCTCCGGTTCCGTTCGCTTCCCGTTTCCTGAACACCAGAACAATGAAGGAGACCTTTAAGAGCTTCGTAGAGCTTCTGATCAGCGTCGCCCTGGACACGGATGTCATGAACGCGCTTGAGCGAGAGAACGGTGAGAGGTTCTGTCTGTTTTGTAACAGGAGTGTTAATAAGTGGCAGATGGTGAAGCTGACCTTTGTGGTTGATCTGGTCCTGCATTCAGACGAGCTGCTGCTGCCTCACATGAAGAGGGTGGATGGAATGATCACAGACAACAGGCGGAGACTTCTGCCCAAACTGCGCATGGGTCAGATCTTCAAAGTGAGTCATCGGTTTCCATTTCGCCATCAGTATATCAGTCCTGCTTCAACTCACAGTAATAATCCCATTTCAAACTGGGACTAATTGTTCAATAAGAATCAAAGATCTTTTTATATATTTTTTTTATTTCTCATTTTGTGTATTTAGTATTGTTTGGGTTTGATTCCGTTGTCGTTATTTAAAGTAGGGAAGAATCAATATAAATCCCTATTCGGACGGGTCTAGTTTTTGTAGAAAATGAAATAACTGGCCTTTAAAAATAAAAATCTGCCTGCGTCTATGGGAATTTAACATAGGGGTGTCCTGACTTATGCACCCTGTATTTTAAGGAAGACCATTTATTTATTTATTTACGATACATTATTCATTCACAAAGAAAATTGGTGTCCTTAAAGGTTGGATTTTTCCTCATTTTTTAAAATTAAGGCATTAAGATCAATTTCCAAAAGATTATTTTTTTATTCCTCTTTTTAGTCAACTTTAGCATGGGTGTATTCACTTATGATATGCACTGCACCTGAGCTCCTGTTTGCCCACCAATCTTTTGTATGCTTTCATTTCATTTCAATATGGATGATATCAGATGGAAAATGTTAATTATATAATTAATAGATTGAGCAAAATCATGAAAACGGTGAAGAATGTCCATTTTAATATCAGCGTCAGGTAGGATAATTTTATCGATTTCTCTGCTCACATATTTGGGTTAAGGTTTATTATAAACAGACACTTCTAAACGATACTGTTAAAGTAGTGTACCATTTTTTTTTTTTTCAACAAACAGGTCTTTTCCTTTTATTTTCATGTCAGTTTGCACCAGAAAGCATTGTTAAAATCATGATTTTAAAGTGAGGATGCCCTTAATAAAGATTTCTTAATAAAATGGTATTCATTTTTCACTGCACGCTCCCTTCTCATAGTCATGTGACATAATATGTCACAGGGGTTTTGCCACAATCAGAAAAAGTACTGAAAACATTTGATATTGTTTCAGAAACTGACATTTTGTATTAATATAATTTTAATATTGATGTTTTTTTAAAGGAATCAATACCAAATAAGTAGCTTGTGAGTATATGGATACTGCTGTATCAATGTGGGTTGTCTAGTCAAATAGTTGGACTACTAGAAAGGTCAAATGATCAAATATCTGAATTCTTTAGTTAGCCGACTTGATCATGGCTCTGACACAGCCGGTGAAAGAAAGTGCCGCTCTTCACACACACAGACATTTTGTTCAGAAAGCATTTGATGCATATATAGTGAGAACGTCAAATTAAATTGATAAGTACTAAAGAGAATAGAACTAATGTAAATCTGTGCATGTAAACATAGTCACTGTATTTGCATAATACATTAGGATATGTGATTTTTCTTGCATGTTATTTTATCTGACAGAATGCATTAGACAGCTTTCCTGAACTGTCCGTGGTCACCGAGCTGAAAACAGACTGCGAGACTCCCGTTTTTAAAGTAAGGTTAAGTGGGAGGGCTTACAACAGGAAAACCATGAGGCCCTCGAAATCCCCCAGCAAACTTCCCTTGGTGAGTATTCCAGCTCTAGTAGTCTAGTGTTTTTCATAATGCCAAATGTCCTGATACCAACTAGTTTAATTTTTTGACCACTAGGAGGTATGCCATACTGGCTTTTAGATCTGGCTTTCGATGCACGGTTAAAGTATTTATTTCTCTGTTTGTCCCACTCGATCAGGAATACACAGTGGATCAGCAGAAGACAAAGTGGTTTTCCCTATATCACTCTCTACAACACTATAAGTACCACACATACCTGATGTGTATGGAGGAGGTGAGGAATCAATGTGTTTGTTTGTGTGAGTTTTTGGAAGGATAACCAATCTACTAGTCCTTGCTGACAAGCTCTAGGAATCTTTGAAGGAATCTTGTTTTGACTGGCAGTGTTCATATCAGGATCAGCTCTGATGTGTCTTGTTTTATCCTCTGGTAAAATACTCCACCTCACGCTGTTTGCTTATGCAATAAGACCTGAACGTTGGCCTAGTGCCATTTTTCCAAATGGGTGAACTGCGGGGGGTGAGTTGATGACTAATTAAATCTAAGGTAAAATGCAAACAAAATAATGTGGCTGCAGAATTCATCAAAATAAAATTTGATATAGCTTGGTGCATAATCAAATCAAAGGCTGCGATTTAAAATAAGCTTTATAGTCTGTTGCATCTCGGTTCTCAGTAAACTCCATCTCCAACCAGTTTAACTGTTGTGAGAACCAGTGAGGTTCATTCTCATGTTACGCATCACGTTTGAGCTTCTGCAAGAACCATGATGTTTGTTTTCACATTTCAATTAGGTTCGGCTGAGCTTCTGTTCGCTGATCAATGTTTAAATGTGAATAAAAGGATCAATAAAAAAGGCAGATATAATTATCGAGTCTCTTCAGAAAAGTTGGACTAAACCGCTAAATTCATATGAGTTAGTTTTACAATCTCTTTATGAACTTTTTGAACCATGAGCATGCGAATGTGTCATTAAATTATTTAAATATTCAAATCTAAGGGGTTCAGCTGACTAAAAAAGTTTGGGAACATCTGCCTAGCGCTTGGCACATGTGCTCCATGTTGAGCTGTGGTGCTCATATGGGAGATTCAGATTTGATTCTTGTTGCTACGACCCAACAACCCCTCGGAGCACCTTTGCTTTCTTTATAAAATGTTGAAATCTTCTTTGTGTTTACAATACTGATGCACTGTGATTCTCTCTCACATCCCAGATTCAGTTGTTGAAGTCGCGAGGTAAAGACCTGGGGCAGGAGGAGACGGTCCAGACTTGCATGGGCAACAGGACATGGGTAGAGGGCCTGTTCGATCGCTTCGGGAGCTTCTGACACAGGTGCAGCAGGCCTGCCTTTAAACAGAAGCCTAGATTATGCTGATAGACAAGTATATACTGGAATAAGCATTCATTAACCTAATGAAATGCTTTAAAGCACCATTGAGGACAGACATCAATACGAAGAGACTGTAAGGGTTTTAACAAATGGAATAAAATAGACCAAACAGCTGCCTTTTTCTGACATCCACAGAGACGATGGACTTCGAATGTGGTTTTACATATAAAAATTGCTTTGGTTAAACTAGCTGTAGTTGAGTATTATCTGTGCTGAATTAATGTCGGCATCCTTTTATCAATACGGACCAGAATTGATGATCTGTTACAGTATGTGATACAGAGTGTCTTGCTGAGAAGTTTTAAACCATCTTTGGTTTAAACGAATAATATCAGTCTGTAACTATGGTTAGGAGGGCAAGGTGATTATAAAAATGAAATTATACAAAGATATATATGTAAAACATCACTTTTTAAGACTGAATGCCAAATTTATATATGATAATGTACATTTTGTATAGGGAGCTTGTTTGTCAACGGATTCTCATGACATAATATAGAACACTTACCCGATGTGCTTTTGAAACTCTGTTTTAACAGAGTTGGTGCAATTCTAATAATGCTTTTGTGATATATTTTGTTGTAATAAAAAGCATTTACTTAAACTATTTTTTCTGAGGTAAAAATCTCTTTATACTCCTTTGTCCTTTTTTTCCTCAAAACATTTATTTTATCTCACAGATAGATGTATTTTTCACTGAAGGAAATATTGTGGTCATTTGTCATACATTTGTAGATGGCCTATACGTTTATGTCATATGCACATTGTATAAAACATTTAGAAAGTTCCTTTATTTGAGGATTTTGCTGGTTTTCCACCATTTTAAGCAGATTACTGTGCCGACAGCATTGGATTAGTTTTATGCTTTTCAGGTGTAGCTGTGTTAAACACTACAATGTTTTTGCTGACATGTGAAAATAAATTTCCTATTAAATGAGAACTTTGAGTGAGTACTTAATTAATACCTTGCTTTTTTTTGCTGTCAAATGTCAAAACCCTTTAAATTAGATTAGTTTAGCACATTACTACCAGTTTTTGCACTTGAGGGCTCATACAGTTGTAATAAAAATTATTTAACCACCATTGCAAATCAGATTTATTGGTAAAACTTACAGACTTTCAGCTGTTTGCAATGAACAAATCATACAACAAAAGTAATTGAAATAGCTCAACGCAACAAATGTTGCAAGTGGTTTCCCTAAAATCAACTGAAAATGCAACTTTTAATGACTTCTGCAGTATCAATGCAGTATCAAAATTATTCAACCACTTCATGGGAAGCATCTTTAGTCCTTAGCAGAAAACTTTTTTGCTGTTATGACTTGCTGCAAACGAGATGTATAACCAGACATCAGCTTCTGGCAGCGTTTCTGAGGAATCTGAGCCCGTTCCTCATGAGCAATGGCTTCCAGTTCAGTAATATTCTTGGGTTTGCGTTCTGCAGCCGCCACCTTCAAATCCCACTAGAGATTTTCTATGGGGTTTAAGTTAGGTGACTGTAATGGCCACTGTAGAATCTTCCAGGACTTCTTCTGCAACCAAGCCTTGGGGGAATTTGAGGTATGCTTGGGATCATTGTCCTGAAGGTCCAGTGACTCCTAAGCTTCAGCTTCCTCACTGACGGCATGACGTTTTCTCCTAGGATTTCCTGATATATCAATGAATCCATCTTGCCTTCCACACGCTGCAGGTTTCCAGTGCCAGAGAATATAAAGCAGCCACAGAGCATCACAGAGCACCACCATGCTTAACTGTAGGCAGACTGTTCTTTTCAGCATATGCTTCATTCTTCTTCCTCCATAGGGCCAAAAAGTTCCCTTTTTGCTTCATCGCTCCCCAAAACTACTGTGGCTTTTTTATATGGTTTTGAGCAAATTGGAGCTGACTTTTCTTTCAAAATGAATACAAACATTGAAATGTAAACTCAGAATATTGCGCAAACCTATAATAATTAAATGTTAAATTACATAAACATACTTTATGTATTTAATCTTTAATTCAGAGAAGTGTAAAATGCACAGTGACCCAAGGCAAACGCGACCTGGAAGGAAAGCTGTGCAGCCCAGAGGAGCCGACCATCTTTTTTGATGACGGAGAGCCCAAATGGCATGAAGTCGACGACTTCATCCAAAGGGCCAGGGGAAGATCCGCTCCGAAATTGAATTCCATACAGAGTTTACAAGAACTGCGAGAGGCTGAGGAGATGTCTTTGGAGGCTACTTCAGGTAATGTGGAGGAAGAGGTTCTTCAAGCTGCTTCATCCCCAAGACTTCCTCACAATCTCGTTGTTGAATGTGGAGGGGAAGGTGTTCTTCGTAATCTTGGCAAAGAGGATGACTAAGTTCTTGATTAATAACAAGTAAATTGACACCTTTGTACAGAAAGGCGGAGTACCAGGAGTCCCCTGTTTCATCGAACACAACAGCATAATCTCCAAGATCATCGAGGACTCTAAGAAGAACCAGGGAGATCTAGCAGTCCTGTGGCTTGACCTAACGAATGCTTATGGCACAGTGCCGCATAAGTTGGTCGACCACACACTTAAAGCTTATCACGTCCCCCAGAAGGTACAGCTGCTCCTCTGGAACTACTTGGGGCACTTCAAGATGCGCTTCACCTCTGGTGACTTAACTACAAACTGGCAGAGATTGGAGGTCAGAATCGTGACTGGATGTACCATCTCTCTGATTCTGTTCACAATGGCGATGAACCTCGTCAAGTCAGTAGAGAAGCCCAGACGGGAAGCTGTGCTGTCGAGTGCAGTCCAACAGGTCCCAGTCAGGGCCTTTAGAGGTCAGTCCCGGAGGGCAGATAGATCTTGGAAGATTTGGTAGAGCTCACCACAGCAGCTAGGATGGAGTTCAAACCCTCAAAATCGAGAAGCTTTGTCCTGAAGCGGCGCCGTGTCCAGGACCGCTTCCGGTTTAAGATCGGTGAAGATACCATCCCAACAGTCACGGAGAAGCCAGTAAAGAGCTGAGGGAGGTGGCGGAGAGATGTACTGACTAACAAAGCAAGCATGAAGGAGATGCTCAAGCAAGCAGAAGAATGGCTGAAAGCCCTGGAGAGGAGTGGCCTGCCTGGCAATTACAAGGTTTGGGGCTACCAACATGGCATCCTTCCAAGGCTCCTGTGGCCACTGCGTGTGTACGAGATCCCCTTGACAACAGTGAAGGCTTTGGAAAGGAGAATCAACAACTTCCTCAGGAGGTGGCTGTCTGTCCCCAAAAGCTTTTGCTCTAAAGGGCTATACAGCTCCGGGAGCAAACTGCAATTGCCAATTACATCTGTTGTGGAGGAATTTAAGACAGCCAAAGTCCATCCGGTTGGCCATGATTTTTGCGCAATAGTGATGATCAGGCTGTGCGACAGGCGAACATCGTAGTAAAAACGGGACGGAAGTGGAAGGCCAGCGGAGCTCTGAGGGAAGCGGAGGAGCGTTTACAACATGAAGACTTCATGGGCACGGTGACTCAGGGAAGGCTGGGCCTGGGAGTCATCACCCGAGCAAGCTGGAAGGAAAGCTGGAAGCGGAAAAGAGCCAAGGCCCAAGACAAAGGCCCCCGCTTCATTGGCTTCCTCAGGCCTGGGGAGAAGGCAGGCAAGGAGGACAGATGTTCAGGGATCCTTGGTACGGCAGAGGACTGGGAGATGAGAGTTGATCTCGGAAGGCAACTTAAGTTTCCAGAGGAGATTGCTGTCACCAGCCTCCGACCAGATATCGGGCTTTGGTCCCAAGCAACAATTTTTGTCCACACAATTACCAAGTAAATGATAACAAATGTGGTTTAGTTACCAACATTCTTCAATATATCTTTTGTGTTCCACAGATGAAAGAAAATCATACAAGTTTGGAATGACATAAGTGTGATTAAATGATGACAGAATTAACATTTATTTTGGATGAACTATCCCTTCAACTTTGCATGCTTTTATGACCACTAAGCTTTGTGTTTTGTCTATACATTTGAGTCCACTTCAGATTTTCCTGCTATCAGTCCACCGCTATCAGTTAGTGTTAGTGAAATGCCGTCACACAAGCTCTTGACGCAGGCAAAACAAAGTCTGACGGTGTATGTTAGATAACGGGACCAAAAAAGAAAAACATTTTAAAATCATATTACTCAGCTTTATTATCATAAATCAAAATACAAGGACTAACTTGCACATTGACCTTAAGTTGCCAAATACATTAAGCAGTTGTGTTGAACAGTAAGGCAGCTGCAGTGAAAGTGTTTCTACCACGTGAGCCTCAAACAGGAAGTTATATTCTCTGATATGTATTTTTTTGTCTTGTCTGTTGTTCCTCTTTCTGCAGAGCAAAGCAGTGATGCTGCAGATTTGTAAGTGTGATGTGACCTGTGGATGGGGATGATTTATCACTCAGCATACTCGCATACTTCCACAGGGAGAGGCTGGTTAATCTTTAGCCTGTCTTCACACAAATTCGCTAGAGGAATTGTGAAGTGCATTGTCTGTGTATTCTGTGAATTTAGAGCAACCAAATCAAGAAGCACTTGTACAATATGCAGTAGTTTTAATTGATGTCATTGATGTATTATTAGAAAACAAAATTTCAACATAATGGAGTGGAACCAATTAATCTTATCTTTTTTAGATCAAATTAACAGCAAACATAGCACATTCTAAATATATTTAGCATACAAATTTAAACAAAAATATATTATTTGTCACTGGCATTAGTGTAATCATTGCTCATGTGGTCAGTGTAAAACTTCATGTAGCCACAAACAACCTCACCACAATCTCTACACTAAATATTATTGTTGGTTTAACTTAAAAGTAAATACTCTTTAGCACAATGGTAAACACAAAAAATAACATAACAGTTAAATGTTATTCGCAACTAATTTAAACACCAACAGGTATTTTCTCTTTACTAAACAAAACATAAAAAATCACTCAATTTAAAACAAAAATTCTCATTATCCACTGTTCAATTTCCAAATTCTATTTTCAAAGTTATCAAGACAATTTTATTGTTACAACTTTTTTTCCCCCTAACGCAGATTAATGATCAACACTGATGTAATAATCAACATTATGTCAACAGAACTCATCAAAATAGTGTTTGAAACTTAAAAAAGTTTTAAAGTGCCCCTATTATGCAATTTTGTCTTCTACAATAAGTTTAGATGAATCCAAGAGCAAAAAGAAAAAAAAAATTCTCATAACATGCATTGTACATCACCTAATTTCTCAAAGAGTCTGAAAACTGTTTGTTTGAGTCTTCAGTCTCTCAAAATCTTTCCTCTGTTGTGATTGGTTTACTCTGCTCTGATTGGTCAGATGGCCCAGTCTGTTGTGATTGGTCTACTCTGCTCTGATTGGTCAGATGGCCCAGTCTGTTGTGATTGGTCTACTCTGCTCTGATTGGTCAGATGGCTCAGTCTGTTGTGATTGGTCTTCTCTGCTCTGATTGGTCAGATGGCTCAGTCTGTTGTGATTGGTCAGATGGCTCAGTCTGTTGTGATTGGTCTACTCTGCTCTGATTGGTCAGATGGCCCAGTCTGTTGTGATTGGTTTACTCTGCTCTGATTGGTCAGATGGCCCAGTCTGTTGTGATTGGTTTACTCTGCTCTGATTGGTCAGATGGCTCAGTCTGTTGTGATTGGTCTTCTCTGCTCTGATTGGTCAGATGGCTCAGTCTGTTGTGATTGGTCAGATGGCTCAGTCTGTTGTGATTGGTCTACTCTGCTCTGATTGGTCAGATGGCCCAGTCTGTTGTGATTGGTTTACTCTGCTCTGATTGGTCAGATGGCCCAGTCTGTTGTGATTGGTCTACTCTGCTCTGATTGGTCAGATGGCTCAGTCTGTTGTGATTGGTCTTCTCTGCTCTGATTGGTCAGATGGCTCAGTCTGTTGTGATTGGTCAGATGGCTCAGTCTGTTGTGATTGGTCTACTCTGCTCTGATTGGTCAGATGGCCCAGTCTGTTGTGATTGGTTTACTCTGCTCTGATTGGTCAGATGGCCCAGTCTGTTGTGATTGGTCTACTCTGCTCTGATTGGTCAGATGGCTCAGTCTGTTGTGATTGGTCTTCTCTGCTCTGATTGGTCAGATGGCTCAGTCTGTTGTGATTGGTCAGATGGCTCAGTCTGTTGTGATTGGTCTACTCTGCTCTGATTGGTCAGATGGCCCAGTCTGTTGTGATTGGTTTACTCTGCTCTGATTGGTCAGATGGCCCAGTCTGTTGTGATTGGTTTACTCTGCTCTGATTGGTCAGATGGCCCAGTCTGTTGTGATTGTTCTACTCTGCTCTGATTGGTCAGATGGCTCAGTCTGTTGTGATTGGTCTACTCTGCTCTGATTGGTCAGATGGCCCAGTCTGTTGTGATTGGTCTACTCTGCTCTGATTGGTCAGATGGCTCAGTCTGTTGTGATTGTTCTACTCTGCTCTGATTGGTCAGATGGCTCAGTCTGTTGTGATTGGTCAGATGGCTCAGTCTGTTGTGATTGTTCTACTCTGCTCTGATTGATCAGATGGCTCAGTCTGTTGTGATTGGTCTACTCTACTCTGATTGGTCAGATGGCTCAGTCTGTTGTGATTGGTCTACTCTGCTCTGATTGGTCAGATGGCTCAGTCTGTTGTGATTGGTCTACTCTGCTCTGATTGGTCAGATGGCTCAGTCTGTTGTGATTGTTCTACTCTGCTCTGATTGGTCAGATGGCTCAGTCTGTTGTGATTGTTCTACTCTGCTCTGATTGGTCAGATGGCCCAGTCTGTTGTGATTGTTCTACTCTGCTCTGATTGGTCAGATGGCTCAGTCTGTTGTGATTGGTCTACTCTGCTCTGATTGGTCAGATGGCCCAGTCTGTTGTGATTGGTCTACTCTGCTCTGATTGGTCAGATGGCTCAGTCTGTTGTGATTGTTCTACTCTGCTCTGATTGGTCAGATGGCTCAGTCTGTTGTGATTGGTCAGATGGCTCAGTCTGTTGTGATTGTTCTACTCTGCTCTGATTGATCAGATGGCTCAGTCTGTTGTGATTGGTCTACTCTACTCTGATTGGTCAGATGGCTCAGTCTGTTGTGATTGGTCTACTCTGCTCTGATTGGTCAGATGGCTCAGTCTGTTGTGATTGGTCTACTCTGCTCTGATTGGTCAGATGGCTCAGTCTGTTGTGATTGTTCTACTCTGCTCTGATTGATCAGATGGCTCAGTCTGTTGTGATTGGTCTACTCTACTCTGATTGGTCAGATGGCTCAGTCTGTTGTGATTGGTCTACTCTGCTCTGATTGGTCAGATGGCTCAGTCTGTTGTGATTGGTCTACTCTGCTCTGATTGGTCAGATGGCTCAGTCTGTTGTGATTGGTCTACTCTGCTCTGATAGATCAGATGGCTCAGTCTGTTGTGATTGGTCGACCGCTTACAGCATGTGTTGAAAACCAAACGCCCATCGCCATATCTTAATTTCAGCTCTGGAGGCTTCCTCAGCACTGGATACAGTGATACAAACAATGGCGTCAGTTTTACCGTATTCACAGCGTAGAAAACAGCATCTTGACATGTTGACAACACAAACCTCAGCTGCAACAGTGTTTGAGGGCAAGTGAAAGTAGACTTTGTTTGCAGGGCGACAATGAAGACCATATGCTGGTATTATGCTAATTTTATTACATTGTTACGTAGGTATGAAGCAGGAAGCGAGTCTGGAATTACTGATGACTCATTTCAGCAGTTCAGAATCGATTCTTTCCTTTAGGAGACATTAACTTTATTTGTTGTAAACTTTGATCTTTAAAACTTTGCAGACCTTTTACATTCCCAAACAGCTATATTAGACACTGCATGAAAGGTAGTATTCAAAAAAGCATTAAATCATTTAATTAGGATCTTTGTTGCGGTAATAGGTCCCATTCATTTCTTTTGAGAATCCCTTCAGGAATTCCCTTCAGGAATACAATCAAAATCTCTAAGCAATTTCCTATACGCATATCCTTGCTGTTCTCCAGTTGTCTCATGGAAAAAATATTCAGTCACTTGACTGAGGCTGTGTGACTTCAGTCCAGCTGGGTCAGTGGACTGTTGAATAAAATATGATTGTTGCGAGCCACAATGCTGCAAACTCGAACATCTCTATGGCTGAAAACAAAGGCTTCAATGTCTACAAATGGCCCGTCATGAAGGAAGCCACTGTATAGTTCAAGTAGTGAGGGGCGTTGGTAGATTCCAGGCTGCATATTGCTTGGAGAACTGGATGTTTGTCCAGTCCCAAATGCTGAGACACATGAATATTGATAGGAACATGGTTTTGGGCTTGTGTGGGAGCCGATCTGAGAGGACTCTTTGACGCTGGTCCACGCAATGTTCTGGTTTCACTGAGACTGGAATTTGTTTATGGGGACAGTTGATGGGCAATTGATACAATCCACCCGCTAACCATCCGTTCTGGAGATACTTGCAAGTAGCAGACAGGAACTTCAAAAAGCAGCGTAAATGCTTTCTTATAACAAGATAATATTTGACCAAGCCAGCTATATTTAACATTAAGACCATGAAAGTTAGATATTTGTCATAATAGATAGATAGATAGATAGATAGATAGATAGATAGAAGTAGATAGATAGATAGATAGATAGATAGATAGATAGTAGATAGATAGATAGATAGTGATAGATAGATAGATAGATAGATAGATAGATAGATAGAGTTCATGACAGCTAGATAGCTATCTGAAGAAATTTGTCAAAACAAAACAATCTTGGTTTGTCCCAAAAATAGTCAATTGTCAAGTACCATTTTCTTTTTACATTCTTTTGATTTTTGGGGGAATGTGACCTGGACAGTTCTTCAAGAGATCCAAACATTCCAGAAAACATTCCATTCCTTGGCTGTGATGTGTCAGGCATGACCAGACCAATAAACCTGACAAAAAGTATTACAGCCGGTCATCGATAATTACCACTGCATGGCTTATCAAATCTCATGTGTTCCCGTAAAGCCAGGTGATAAACCACCCTATATACAGGGCTCAGATGGGCAGTTTATAGGAAGGGAAGGTGACTCTGGATGCTTGATAAGAAAATCGGAACAAGAGCCAGGTACACTGACCTTGCCAACAGGTTCTTCAGCATGATTTAACCCTGAGCTGGGTTGTGCGTAATCAAAGGAGAGAGAAAATGCTTTAGCTTGCGACACAGGTTTACACAACAACATCAACACACACGAGTAGGACGCAGAAGTGACAGAACCAGTTCTGGTAACACATGTGTGAGTTTTTTTGGTGGTTGGAAGCGTCGCTTTTATGAAGAAGTTATTTTCTTTTTATAGATATTTATATATTATATTTCGCATGAGCTTAACTTTGGATACTTTTCATTGTTTGTTCTGACCAGGTAAGTAAACTTTCCTAAAGTTATATCTTCTTGTATAAGGTAGCTTTCTGTAAAAATGTCTTTTAAAAGATTTTATGGGCCAGTTAATTACAAAATATGAAGCTTATATTAGTTGACTCATGGAGATATATGGAAGATTTACATTGTGGATGTTTGACCGGCATATACGGCTTGAATCAGAGTGGTTGGTTGTGTGTATTGGAATGCAAAAGTGCTCTATGGCCGAGAGGAACAGTAAAAGGACTAATGGCTTGGGAAAAAGGAGTGAATGAGACCCCCTGAAGAGTGTGAAAGTTAGCATTGAGAGGCAAATTCTGTCTTACAATCCTTTGGCCTGGAATCTGTGACAAAGCATTATGAGAAGATGACTAGGAAGAGGGACTTTTTAAATAGATCCTATATCCCTCCCCTGTCTAACCGGTTTCTTTACACTCACACACTAAAAATACAGACTAATAATAATACTGAAGTCTGGTTCAGATATTGTTGATGAGCTTTTGTACAAACTCATTCTCATTGGATTTAGCTTTATTTGCACTGTTCCAATCAGAGTTGCGTGAGCTGTCCCTCATAACTTCAGTTTGATGGTTTAATGGGGATGTCATGGGCAATGATTTACATTGGCGGGTGAGGTAAAGGACATGCATATTCGTACTACAGTTACCTACTGGTTTCTTATTGTATAGAGGACGCTGTATGCAGTGATGCATTAAATATGATATTTGCATATTAAGTCACAGCTCAAACCTTATTAGCCACAGTCTGTTAACATTTCCAAGTAACTTAAATCCTGGATAAATTCCTTGAACTTGAAACCCTTTGGTAGATTTCAGTGTTTTGAGTGAAGTTTTCTAAGAATTGATTTTCATTTAAAACCACATGGTGCGAGAGTGTTTTTTATTTCATGGTTATGAGAATTCTTTCTGTTCAACCAGTTGAGGCTGAGAGGCTGAAACAAATAAAGTTTTAATAAGGTTTGATAAGCACCAACATTTATTCCAGTGATACATATACGACGACTCATACAGAATTACATTTGACCTTGCAGATTATGTTTTTTTTTAAACAAATCAATTTTCAAGGATTCCAGGCCAGGCCGTTAATCATAATAAACAAATATGAGATCTCATTCAAACAATTTTGTGACAGTCCTGCTTATTCCCTTTTGGAAAAAAACACTTTAGCATACTAAAAGAGTACTTATTAAGGAATATACTTTTAAAAGAATATACGGTAACACTTTATTACAGTCCTTGTTACACATGTAGCCTACTTTCTATAGTATTAACAGTAAATTGTGCATAATTGCATGCAACTAATCCCAAAACAAACCCTATTTCTTCTAATCCTAACCCTACATGTTGTTAATCAATATTACTCAGTGCTTAATTACACTGTAACAACGACACCTTCAAATTAAAGTAACCAAATATACTGTTGCCAACTGAATGTAATGTTTTTGGAAACGTATTTGCTCATAATTAAATGGAAATGTAATATACTTTAAATGTATAGGCTTATTAAATGCATTTAGTTGAATTTCAGTGCTTTTTTGACATCTTTACATGTAATTTCAAAATTCTATTTCTATTGAAACTTAAATACACTTTGTAATGATGAAATGCAATTTAGTAGCTACATTTAAAACATTAACTTTAAGTGAAATATTCTACTATTTTAACACTACAGTTTAACAGTTTAACACAAAGGCTTTACCACAGTTTTACAGTAGCCTGGAAGGCCAAATATAGTCTGTTGTTGTAACTATGGTTTCTATTGAAATTTCTTGTAGACTTTAAATAACATCTTTAAGTCTAAAGCACTTTTTATATGTCTTTATAACCGTATTATTTACATTTAGTGGTGATTGTTTATCCTTTGCTAGTTTCGGCGACCGCTATAGTGTAAATGAAACCATTATATTGCTAATGCTTGCTCTGTCGATTGCCCTCATGACGTCACGAGGAGGGTGTGTTGTGTGAGTGTGTGTGAGAGAGA
Source organism: Chrosomus eos (assembly GCA_036326025.1). Lineage (NCBI taxonomy): Eukaryota > Metazoa > Chordata > Actinopteri > Cypriniformes > Leuciscidae > Chrosomus > Chrosomus eos. Next base: position 6,091,540 of record CM070824.1, on the reverse strand, counting down.
GAGCGCGCGCGCAGGCTGCTGCCGCTGGCATGTGTGTGTCTGTGTGAGCGTAGATGAGTTCAGAGCGCGCGAGTGTGAACATTATTTACAGCGCGAGACTAAAAGGAGATGCTTTACATTAATACAGCAACGACGTGAGACATTCAGCTTTAACTCCAGGTAGGTTTCTGCGTGTACAACTGGCTGGTTTTATTTAAGTTATTGTGGTTTGTGCATTTGCAATTTGAATAGGCTACTGTAAATCGGCTATTTAGTTTTTTTAATCAAACGTGACTAAAAACTAAATTCCAAAGTTAATATTAAAAATAGGATGCATGTGATTGCATTTATGTCTGAAATTGTTTGCTTTTTGTCTTTGCGTTTAAAATAGTTTTGTAGCCTAATTGCTGTCTGTAATGGTTAAACTGATTTTCCGACGTATTCCATTTAAATGCTCAAGTGCATTTAAGTACTTTAAATAGTCATATTAATTTAAAGAGGTTTAGCTAGCAAATGTTTTCATTTAATGGTGTGCATTTACAGTAGCCGGAGGGCAAACCCGTTTGGCTTGTCTGTGCTCGACAAACTATTAGAGCTCTTATACACTTAAGACCAAGTAGAGTTTGTGTTTGTTTTCGACCTGTTTTGTGTCATAACAATAGCCTAGTGTAGATGTGCAATCATTAGGTGTTCTCCCTCTGGGAATATTTATCTGAGTGTTGGGCAAACACAGCAACGTGTGCTGTCCATCAGGAGAGAAGTGAATCCCATCAGATGCCTTCTGTCCATCCATGGGGACAAACACCATGGCGACTCTTCTGATCTCGGATTATAATTTGAAGCATTATGATACGGCAATGCTGCTATTATTCATGCACTCTAACAAAATGAACAAAAAAAAAAAGGTATCATGGGACAGCCCGATCTCATGAAAGTGCGTATCTATACCACGAATGTTATTTCTCGTGCCATTTATACGCCAAAAAATGTTTTTTGGATTTTCCCAATGGTTTTCAGTGCGTAGCATATGCACGCAAAAACAATTTTGGCGTATAAATAGCACGAGAAATAACATTCGTGGTATAGATACGCACTTTCATGAGACTGTGTGGGATATGACCACGTTAGAGTGGTCATTGTGGACACACCATGGTAATACTCTGCTGTTCTTTGAAGTACTTTGGAGTACCATGTGATATTGTGTTATGAGCCAACTTTACATATCACTACTGTATCAACATAGTGTTTTTTACAAGGTTCATTGACATTTATAAGGAATAAAGGTATAGCAATTAATTTTACAGTCTTGTTCCCCATGTACATACTATGTACTTATTGTAGTTGTTACAATAACCGGGTAATAACTAGGTACCTAGGTAACCTTAACCCATGTAGTTACCTTATATTAACTAGTACTTACATGTAAGTGCTCGTACTGTAAAATAAAGTGCAACTGGAATACATAATTTCAAATGGTTAACTTAACATCAAAATCTGATCTCAGCAAGTACTAAAACGGTTGTTCAACTAGAGGCATGCAAATAAAATAAAGCCTACATGACTTGAACATAACAAGGAAGTTATCTTATCAACTAGTTATTCAGATGGAGGGATTATGCGTTATTGACGCATCTGATGATTTTAGTCAAATCTAGCTGAATTCGTTATCAAGTTTCTGACTTGATAAATAGGCCTATTGCTTGTCCAGATTTGTACATTTGCTTGTTAAGCTTATAAACTGTGATGCTCACCCTTGTGCCCTTAGTCGTAATGAATGTCCATCTTTAGTATACTTAAAGCCTTAAAATCTGTACTTGTAGATCATATAAATGAATGAAGTAAAAGGACACAAGTGTACTTATAGAGAATAAAAGAAAATAAAAGTTTTACATTGAAGTACATTTTAAATAATGTTTTAATAATCGTTTGTCATGCTTTCAAAAAGTGTGTTGACTAACATAAAGCACATGTAAAGTAGCCTATTTAGTTACAATTTTAACGGTAGGGTGTTCAATATTATATTTAACTTGATAAGTTTCAATAGAAATCACATTAAAGTATATTTTAGTTTACCATAAATGCTTGTCAGCACATTTTGCAGTATATTTTCACCATATTTCAAAGACAATAAAAGTAATTATGAAATTATAAAAAAAGATGTACTTAAGTCCTGAATTAAGTATCCAAAAAAATGAATTCAGTTTGATTTCTTGCATATTCTTTTATTGTTTCCATGCTCTTCAAAAAGATGATTCTTTTTCACATGGACAAACAAGGACTATATTCACACTCACACAACTAGTTGCTGTTTGCTGCATCCCAGACTTCCCGGGAAAACGCTTGAACTGCTGTGTCTAGAGAGACTCTTTTATATTGCAGCCAGCTGTTGTTCTCTTGAGCCTTCATTGAGACTAGGTGTGTGTGTGTGTGTGTGTGTGTGAGGGGAATCTCTATGTAATCACAACAGTTGTCCTGGAGGTTTCTAGCCACCCCTAGTAAATATCCTGATCCCTAATGGGTAATTTAGACCTTCATCATTACCTCAGGCTGCACATAAAATTCTGCAGGAAACACTTCTAGTGAGAAATGATCAACCTCCCCCGGTGTCATTTATAAGGCTTGTGAGGTATTGATCTTGGCAGCAGATGCTCTTTGTGTTGGAAGAAGGATCTGTAAAAGCTTTTACTTTAGTCCAGCATTACACCCGTGAGAAAAAAATATGGGAAACTTAATGTTCTGCAACCGTCACGTTGATTATAATGATAAAGTGCTGGATTTTAAAATGGGTAAACTGAAACCTCTTGGTCCAGTTTCAAAAGTCTGAAGAAGCTTCCTTTTGTAGACTTATTCCATATTAACAGACAGTGCCAAAGTGTTTGTGTAATTTATTGTTATAATTGATTTTAAACCGCATTAAAGTGCAAAACTTTGGCATATGTATTGGCATATTGGCATATCATGTCTAGTTTGTGTCCACTGTGATACATGATGTTATGTGAAGTAAAGAAACTTCCAATCAATCTAAAGCATCATGGAACCGTTTTAAGTACAACAAGGAAGGAACTGTAATGATAACTATAAAGTTTAATAATTATCTTAATTCGATGAAAATAAGTAGCCTAAGTCCACACCACAAATATAACGATAATGATGACAGAGGAACAATTGGAATCACTTTCAGAATGATATTTTTTTGCTAATGAATGATAAAAACATTGACAGCCAATCAGAATTTATTCTCTTAAAGAGCTTGATTTAAAGAGGCAGACGACATGACATTATTGTCCGCTGGCGTTGAGGCTATATTAAGTTTTTGTTATAGTTAAAGTTCTTGGTGTAAACGGACCTTAAATCTTTTAAATGTTCCAAAATGTGTGTCCTTTCAGTCTAAAGCTTGACTTATTTAATGTGTGGAAAATCAGAAACCCAGGAATGGAGTTTGAGATCATTATTCTGGAATATCACTGGCATTTCTCATCCAGTCCATCTCTCGACAGACACGGGAATGGCTGGGAAGCCATTCCGAGCCACGTACATCTGGACTAACATCATCAACAACCTTCAGACGCAGGTGGAGGTGAAGAGGAGACGCCACAATCTGAAAATCTACCATGACTGCTTCCTGGGGTCCGAGGCCGTGGACGTGGTTCTGGCTCACATCATTCAGAGCAAAGTCTGTGGGGATGCCGAAGTGCCCCGTTCCAAAGCGGTTCGCCTCTGCCAGGCCCTCATGGAGGCCAGGGTCTTTGAAGCGGTGGACACTAAAGTGTTCGGGAAAGAAAAGAGGCAAGCGAAGTTTGAGGACAGCAGCTGTAGTCTATACAGGTTTCTAAACAGGCCGACTCCAAGCACATCAAGCTCAGAGACCATTGAGAGTGGATACAACTCTCACAGCAGACAGAGGAACACTTACAGCCCTCCCTATGAAAGGTAGGCATCTCACAACACTGCTTTCCCAGGTCAAATCACCTCATAGTGTCGGCCCACATCTGGTACGCGTTGAATCCACATGTGGCCCAGATCTGGGCCATCACTATGTTGCTGTCTGGGTGTGTAACTACTTCTGCATATAGTCAGATATGTCCCGATTCAGGTGTTTATTTTCTCACACTCATGTTGTTCCAAACCTGTATGACTTTCTTTCTTCTGTGTAATATAAGAGGCTCCTTTAAAGTCAATTCTTAAAAATATCTTCTTTATGTGTTACGTAGAAGAAAGGAAGTCGAACAGGTTTGGAACGATACGAGCGTGAGAAAATGATGACAAAATTTTCACTTCGAAGTCAATCGAATTTGTCTCAGACAGGGGATGGTCCGGGCGTGTACCAGATGTGGGCCGGATCTGGGCCGACACAAGATTACGACAAAATGAATAATAATTAGTAATAAATTAGTAATTCTGATTCTATAAAAAAAAATATATATATATAAAAATCAGAATCAGAATTTCAACAATGTACATTTTTGGTGAACAAAGCCTTAAAAAAACGTTTGAAGCAATATCTGAAAATATGTGACGAATAACAAAATGTATTGAAACAACAGAAAAGTGCGTTGTGTTTCCACTTACAGTGGATCACCTAAGATAGAATTAGTTTAGAACCTTGCAAAACTAGTTAATCATTTACTTGTCATCAATTTTGAATCTTTTTCACAGGAAAACCTAGAGATCTTACAGAATGCTGGGTATTCCTCTGAAATGTTTTCTAGAAAGGTCCTCCAACTTTCCCATGAAATGTCAACATCACAGTGAATCATGGACGACAGCTCATATATAGTCTGCGTCTGAAATCACATGCTCTCTTGAATAAATATGTGTAGTAGGATTGTAATCTACATTCATCATGTCATTATCATGTGACCTACCAGCATCAGTTATCGCTTCACTTCCATTCACACATCCTCTCCCGTGGCCTCATGGGATATAAAGTGTCCATCGTATGCTCACTTTAGAATCTAGTTCATCCAGGTACTTTTTACTTTTTCGGACACTGTTTTTCGTCTACTAGTAAGGGAGTATGCGATTTCAGATGCAGCCTTGGTGATTCCTACAAGAATGCATGAAACTTGTTCAGTTTAGTTCTTCGTGAACTGTGAACGATTTCAGACTAATAATATTCACGTCATTTACTGATGTTTTCTTCAGGAAAGGGCATTCGGTGTTTTCAAACAACTCTCCTGTCAAAACGGATAAATCTCTGGAGGATGTTTTAGGAAATCTGAACATGAACACAACCAGCACACCACAGAAGATGAATCTGGGCTTATCACAGGAGTGTAAGTCTTCATTAACGCCATAAAACACAATTTGAGCTCTGATATTTTTTAACAGTAATTTTATACACAACTCACTATTTACATACCATCGATTTTTAAAGGTGCTATATGTAACTTTTCTACTAAAATGAATCCTTTTTTATTGCCTGTGTGTGAAGGGGTTGTAATCACGCATTACAATGATCCACTTGTCGAGTTTTGCTATTACCTCTGAAGACCAGTATTCCTATTTCTATGTGAAATCTCCGGGTCAGATTTACCGCGAAATCCAACGGATGTGACGTGCATGCGCGCTCCCGAGCCTCTCTCCTTATACAGTCTATTGTAGACGGTCAGGGAGTTACGTCCGTTAAAGGCGCACATTTTTCGGCTTATATCTCAGTCAATCTTTGATCAATATTCCCAAGACTCTAATCGTTCGTAGTGCTGGACGGGGCCTTTCGAACGAGCCCACCCCCGAGGTCCAACTTGCCCGGCTCCCCGAGTTATAGCCGTTCGAAATCGGGGGTCCCAGCGAACGGCGATCCGGTAGGGTGTTCCCGAGGCCCGCCACTCTAGCGTTCAGGCAAGGGGCCCCCTGGGACCTCCTCCCCCGAATTTGAGCTCTCTGGGTCTTTGCGTTCCAGAGATACGAGTGATTTTCTTCTGAGATCGTGGCGTCACCGGCGTCCGCAATTTTGCAGCGCGCCCGATGGTTTTCTGCTAATATCTCCACGAAAACACCACCAAAAACTATGGAACTTATATGGTTCTTTTCAGCTCGACTAGATGGTCCCAACGAGCTCGGTGCTCGCCGAATCCGCAGTATTCGCCGAAATATTTGCGTAATAGACAGTATTGTCTATGAGTTCGAGCACGAGCGCTCTTGTAAAAATTGGTTGCAATCTGAAACATCACCGCTAGAGGCCGCTAAAAGTTACATAGAGCACCTTTAACATACCATTTTTTATTATTGCTAAAGGAAATTAATGCAGAAATACACTGCATGTTTTATGAAGTTAACGTTTGTGGTGACTGTCTGTGTCAGTGATGGATGAGATCTGGAGACAGCAGACGGTACTAAGGCTCCTGCAGTTGATTGAGCTGCCTCTTCTGGAGAGCCTGTTGGAGGGTCAGGAGAGCCCTCGTCCACCCCTCCACAGCATGGACAGCGACCCAGACCTGCTCTACACCAGCAGCTACCTGGACCGCGAGATCCTCAAGGCCTTCAGCGAGGCGCAGTATGTTTGTGTTTCTCTCTTTCTATCCTTTTTCTTCTGGCGTGTTTTAGTGTTGCATTAAAGGACAACTCCGGCGCAAAATGAACCTAGGGTGTAATAACACATTGGTACCGAGTCGACCGTTCTCTGGGATTTGTTTTCACGATAATTGAATGAAAAGAGTTTTATCTCTAAAAACTGTTAAGCTTATAAAGCTAGTATATGGGGCATCGAGTAAGTAAAAATAAATCGCTAGTTAATACCACTAACAAGGCTCAAAATAGCCCAACACTAACACAGTAGCATAATGAGGGTCCCTAGATGCAAACCCAAGCATTGAGAACTTTGTAAGTGTACAGACAGTTTAATAAGAAGATACTTTATAAAGACAGTACTCTTCGCGTTTACAGGCAGGAGCCATCTTTGGAAAACAGTCTCGAACAGTCGAACGCCGTGCTAAGTGAGCTGGTCGATAGGATTTCAACTCTTTACATTCGATTATCATGAACCAAATCCCAGAGAACGGTCGACTCGGTACCGATGTGATATTACACCCTAGGTTCATTTTGTGCTTGCGTTTTATGAAGGAAATATGAGTTGTGTTTGCTACACCACAATGCAAAAGTGTTCAGTTTAAACATCATTTTTCTTATCCCAGACTATAACCTCAATGATGAATCAGACATGTTTAGTAGACTCAAAAGGATATACTGTATAAAGTATTTAAATCTATATAATTAAAGCTACACTATGAAACTTGTGGCCCTCTAGCGGTTAAACAATTAAACTGCATGTGGCTTGCGGAAGAGCATTGTTTTGGTTGTGCTTCTTCGGCTCTGCTCCTCTGCCGGAAGAAATTTGGTTAAAGGCACCGGTGCTAACATACATAAAGGACATGTTATCAGAGCAGAAGGACAAATAATAAAAGGTTTATTTTATTTAGGTTTGTGTTTGATTCGTCGTAAATTTTCTCGTTGGTTGTGACAACAAACTTTCAGCTTCACGCTAACCACAGCCGGTGTCATGACAAATCGGGTCCTCCCTCGAAATCAGGTCTCTATCATTTAAAGATGATACTAAATACATGCCAACGATGAAAATATGTATAGCTTACTTTATAATGCATAATAAAACAAATTGAACATCATTTCTTTCACTTAATTGCGTTAAGTGAATAAAAACATCATTACATTCTTTTTATTACTAAAATATTTGAACATTTAACACTTGTTTAACAAAACATTTAAGGTACTTACATTAAAGATGATTGTGAATACATGTAGGGTAGGTGCAAATCCATGTAAAAATTAGCTCCTTTTTTATTTTTTATTGATTTTAAAGAATTACAACTACAGTCAGGGTACTTTGAAATGCACAGGCGAATATGTATGCAAAACCCACCCCGACAGCTCAAAAAAATGTACATCATTATTGCAGGTTAATCAAAATGAATTTGGGTGAATAAGATTTTTGCACTCTCTCAATAGCATTTTGTCGTTTTTTATTTAAAAATATACAGTGTGTAGCTTTACATATTGTTTTTGTATCTAACACACTTTCTGATGAATGAAACCTCTTTTTAATAGTATATCTTATAGATGTATGTACTTAATAATACTATATCTTCTCATTTATAATCTCTTAGCATTTTAAGTGTTCTAAATGTTGGATTTGACTTATTTTGAATCATTTGGATTTTAAATAATTGGATTTGTGTAGTACTGTCTCTGATCTCTCCTTCTTTATCTCTTTAACAGAGCAGATAGCTGGTTGTCAGCAGCGATGGACTGTCTGGAGTTCCTCCCGGATCAGTTGGTGGTGGATGTGAGCCGAGGGCTGGCCAAGTGTGCCGAGGAGACGTCCCAGTACAAGCAGCTCCTCTACGGGGTCCTAGTCCAGCACTACGGCCAGTCTGAATACCCACCACTGCTCAGCAACCACGTCTTTGACATCCACTCAGGCGTCTCCGAGCTGCTTGGTGAGACAGCAGTACACTATGTGTTAGCTTGACTTGACTTTTATATTATGTGAAATGTGGCTTATTTAGTGGCTTTTGTGAAAAAGAAGTACACTGTTGCATACTATTGAAACGAGTACTTATTATGCAAATAATATACTTAAGTGTATAGTGAATGCAATGTTTTCAAGCAATTAATTGCATGTTAATTGCAATGAAATTAAAATGTATTACAATTTAAATTTATATTTAATGTAGTTAGTTAAACTTTTTAAACTAAAGGATTAGTTCACTTTTAAAAAAACTTGCTGATAATTTACTCTCCCCCATGTCATCCAAGATGTCCATGTCTTTCTTTCTTCAGTCGAAAAAAAATTAATGTTTTTGATGAAAACATTCCAGGATTTTTCTCCATATAATGGACTTCAGTGGGGACCAAACGGTTCAAGGTCCAAATGACAGTTTCAGTGCAGCTTCAAAGGGCTTTAAACGACACCAGACGATGAATAAGAAACTTATCTAGCGAAACCATCGGTTATTTCAAAAATAAATAAAAAAGTTTAAGTTTAATTAGCACAAATGCTCGCCTTGCTCTGTTCTGTGAAGCGCGTTCGTGATTCTCCTGTTCGAACTCGTTCATCAAAATGAATGAATATTTTTTCGAGACATTTCATTTATTCATCGAACGAAATGACTCGAAAAAAGATTTGTTCATTTTGATGAACGAGTTCGAACAGGAGAGTCACGAACGTGCACCGATGGTTTCGCTAGATAAGACCCTTATTCATCGTCTGGTGTCGTTTAAAGCCCTTTGAAGCTGCACTGAAACTGTCATTTGGACCTTGAACCGTTTGGGTCCCATTGAAGTCCATTATATGGAGAAAAATCCTGGAATGTTTTCATCAAAAACCTTAATTTCTTTTCGACTGAAGAAAGAAAGACATGGACATCTTGGATGACATGGGGGTGAGTAAATTATCAGCAAAAGTTTTTTTAAAAGTGGACTAATCCCAAGGGATAGTTCACCAAAAAATTTAAATTCTGTCATTAATTACTCACCTTCATGTCGCTCCAAACTCGTAAGACTTTGGTTCATCTTCAGAACACAAATGAAATGTTTCTGATGAAATCTGTGAGTTTTCTGTCCCTCCATTGACAGAACTACCACTTTGATGCTTCAAAAAGTTCATAAATGAATCGTAAAACTAATCCAATGTGTCAGTGAACACATCAAAATAAGTGTACTTCTTTAAATCATAACAAAGTATTATTGAAAAATAATGATTTAAACACAATGATGTACTTTAATGTAAAACTTTGAATTTAACATTATTACAAGTGCACTTTTTAAAAGTGTGCTTAAGTTTTTTTTTTTAAACTCTTTAAGTTTCTTTTTTTAATATACTTTTAAGGTTTAAAGTAGCCTACAAGTACACTTAATCCAATTTAGCACACTTCTTTTTCAACTGGAAGGCACTGGAAATGCTGTTTAAAATCTGTTACTCATCACTGTATGATTGCACTCTTCTGTATGTGTGCAGTGAACGGGAAGCAGGAGCAGGCGCTGGAGTCTCTTCAGCTGTGTCTGAAACTGCAGGATTCACGCAGTAGAGAGGAGCTCCGCCGGTTACTGCGCTTCATGGCCCTCGCCGCCGGCCCTCAGGAGATCAAACTACACAAAGAGGTACCAATAATCAGGGGAGGACTAGAGTTGAATAAATCATGACTCTGACTGTGTTAGTGGTGGGCGATATACCGGTAGACACGATTAACCAGTAGACATTTGCCAACTGGTAGAAACTTTGGACTATCCTCTCTATAGCGGTTACACTCGTGTGACGTTGCTGTGCTTGCAATTAAGCAATTAAGAATTGTGGTTTAAAAACAAGTTTGTGGTTTAAATGTCAAAATGTGGTTTAAAAACAAGTGATTTTAAAACGTTGAAACACGTGTCTGAGCGCAGTCTAAGAGACGCGCAGACATAAAGACGCTCTTCCAGAGAAATCGGCCGGAAACATACAAAAAAAACAGCAATAAATTCTGAGCCATCCGGTTTTTGCTTCTAACGCGTGATCCGATTTATTGCCGGTCAATCGTGCATCCCTATTCGTAAACAGGTGATTTATGTAAACAGTTGAGAAACAAAACGCATGTGTAACAGTATATTGGATCCGTGCATTTGATCTTAAAGTGACGGTAGCCTAATAAATCTGCTGTTGTCTGTTAAATAAACAACTAAAGAGTGAAAATCTTTCACTACTCTTGACTGAATCACTTTTCTATTTCTTAATTCTAGTGCTTGAAGTTTTTCAGGTAGGACTATTTCAATTGTCTTTGTTCTATTGTAGTTTTTTTTTTGTTCTATGGCTTGTAATTAGTTTCTTTGTTCTTATTTTATCACAGACTATTTACTTGTCTTTTGTAAGCTTGATCATTTTTTTTTCTTTACTTAGGCTAGTATTAGTTTTTTGTAATATTGAAATTAGTGACAAGAATTACAAAATTTCAATAGTTTAAAAAAAATTATATCATAAAAACCTTTTTAAAGCAAAATTAACTATATATTGAAATATATCGTTATCGTGAAATAAAAGTACTCGTATGATGGTATAGATTTTGGTCATATCGCCCACCCTTAGACTGTGTTTTTATGCTGATGTAACTCAATTATGTTATAAAACCGATAATAGAGGATATTATGTATGCATGATGTATGGTGTATGATTATGGTTGATAAGCGCTCTGATTTATTTTCTCAATGAACATCATAGTTGCAGAATGTGTTTGGAGATGTGAAAATTAAAAAGAAAAACACTGCAAAATGTGGAAAAAATGCCGTACTGTAATTGATGTGGATCGTCCAGCATTAAATTAAGAAGTGCACAGTATGGCATGTTGACATCACATAAAAGTGTCATTGTTAAAAAACATGGAAACTAAAGTGATTTGCAGTTGCCATAGTGAAAAGACATTGAATTAAACAGTCGCTTTTCTATTTATTTTTTTACACCTACATGAATTAATTCCTACATCCGTACAGATATTTGACAAGCTGTTTGTTTGTTTTGTTCTGTAGATAGAGAACAGAATGGCAGTAAAGAGAGCGTTCTCCTATGCCATTGTGTATGGGACTAAACTAGCCAAGGGGAAGGTTGATCTTCTGGTTCTTTTCATGATGGACAACCACCACGACCTCTTCAAGGTGAGTCGACAGCTCAGACTGACCGCTAAAACCCAAATACAGACTATTTCCACTGTGTGTGAGAATGGCTAACTAAATACAACCAGTCATACATGGTATAATAAACACTAGTTTGATGTTAGTAAGTAATTCTTTGAAAGATTTCCCTTTCAAATCAATGCTGTTCTTGTGAACTCTGGGAAAAATGTATCAGGGTTTACCCAAAAATATTTAGCAGCACAACTGTTTTCAACATTGATGATAATAAGAAATGTTTCTTGAGCAGCAGATCAGTATATTAGAATGGTTTCTGCAGGATCATGTGACACTTAAGATTGAGTAATAATGCTGAAAATCCAGCTTTGCATCATAAATTACATTTTAAAATATATTCAAATAAAAAAACTACTTATTTCATAATATTATTGATTTTACTGTATTACTGTATTTTTCATCAAATAAATGCAACTCGGTGAGCAAGAGAGACTTCTTTCAATAACACTAAAAAATCTTACAGACCCCAATCTTTTAAATGAGTTTATATATACCATATACAGTGGGTTGCGAAAGTATTCAAACTTATGACATCATATTATTTTTATTTATTTAACATTTGTTGTGTTGTTGCCTTATGTTAAACTACTTTAAAAAAAAATTCCCCACATCAATCTACATCCTATACAACAATGACAAGCAAAAAAAAAAGATTTGTAACAACATTTTAAATTAATTAAAAATAAAAAACAAATAATTGCATTGCACAATTATTCATACCCTTTTCTGGGACTTTTCTTGGAATTTCATTTTCGCGTCCAATTTCGCTTGTAGATGTTGGAGTTAACCTGTCAAATTCAATTGAATTGGTATGATTTGGAAAGGCTCACACTCAATAAAATGTCTAACAGCTGAACATTTATATCAAGCCAAAACCAAGCCATGAGGTCTAAAGAACTGCATTAGAGCTCAGAGACAGGATTGTGTGAAGACACTGATCTGGGGAAGACAACTACAGCAACAGAATCCTGCTGCATTGAAGATTCAAAGAAGCATGTAGCCTCCATAATCCTTAAAGGAAGAAGTCTGGAACAACCAGGACTCTTTCTGTCCTCCTGGTCAAACTGAGCAGCCAATAAAGGGCTTTGGTTTGAGAGCTGACCAAGAACATGATGGTCCTTCTAGTTGAGCTCTACGATCATACATGGAGATGGGAGTAATTTGGAGAAAGAAAAACATCACTGAACACTCCACTTATCTGGGCTTTATAGAAAAGTGGCCAGACTCAAACCTCTCCTCAGTGAAGACACATAAAAACCCTACTTGGAATTGCAGAAAACATCTAAAGGACTCTCTCAGACTGTGAGAAACAATATTCTGTGGCCTGATGAACCTCAGTTTCAAGCATCATGTCTGGAGGAAACCACTGCTCATCTCCTGCACAACACCATCCTAACAGTAAAGAGTGGTGGAGCAGCTTCATGCAGGGTCTGAGGGACTCGTCAGGGTAGAAGGAAAGCTCAACGCAGCAAAATAGCCTAATGAAAACCTATCCAGAGTATCCAGAACCTCAGACTGGGCAGAAGGTTCACCTTCCACAGGACAATGACCCTGAGTACACGGCTAAGACAATATAAGAGTAGCTTATGGACAACTCTGTGAGTTCCCAGCTTGAGCCCAATCCAAGCATCTCTGGAGAAACCTGAAAATGTCTGTCCATTGACGGTCCTCATCCAACCTGACAGAGCTTGAGAGGATCTGAGGAGAAGAATGGCCGAAAAATGCCAAATGCAGATGTTCAAAGCTTGTCACATCATATCCAAAAACACTTGAGGCTGTAAAGATGCTTCAACTAAGTACTGATTTAATGGTTTGAATACTTATGCAATGTACTTATTTCAGTTTTTCCTTTTTAATAAATGTGCAAATTTGTCACAAGTAAGTTTTTTTGCTTTGTCATTATGGTGTATGGAGTGTAAATTGATGAGGAAATAAAGTAGTTTAACATAACAGCAACATAAAATGTTAAAAAAAAATGAAGGGGTTTGAATACTTTCGCAAGGCACCGTAAATATAACACCATTGTGTTTCTGTGCCTGAAGTAAACTGACAGCATGGACCCTCAAAATATTTAATATCTAATAATTTGATTGCCTTTTTGCCCTAGATTCCCGTCACATTGCACAACCTCGTGAGTGATAAATTTGCCAGTATCAACAAAGGAACAGATCCCGATCTCATTACAGGTAAAACTAGAAATATATGTTGAAAAATGTATTTACGTTAAGTTTTTCATGCTGGTTATATTATGAAAAAAAAAATATTTACCTGCTAGTCAAGGTAATACCAATAATCAGAAATCTTAGTAGATGTTTGCCAGCTGTATTTGCAAGTAAAACACTGCCAATGCATGATCTTTTATTTGAATCTTCTCTCTTGTAGGAACAACATTCTGTCGCCGTATCTCTGGAAAAGATTACATGGAAACAGTTCAGAAAACTACCAGAGAGGAGCTTTGGACATTACTAAAAACAATTCACGAGAACACCAAACTTTCTTTGAAAGAGAAGCGCCGTCTGCTCGGACAGTTCTACAGAGGCCATCCTGAAATATTCGTGCTATATTTTGGCAACAGAATATCAAATGTTAATATTTAATAGGATCTTTAACTGATATTCCAAATATTGTATAATATGTAAAGAGTAATTTGTATGTTGTAAATATGAATATATTATAGAAAAAAAACCTGAATACTATTTCTCGTATGTCTGTATTGATGAGAGAATGACATTTGTTGGACAATTAACACAGTTATCACATAATATTATCACTTATTATCCTAAAACTACCTCCTGTTGTCAGATCACAACTTCCTATAAATCAGACAAATATGTTTTTAAAAGAAAAATAGTCTAGATAGACTTTATCGTGAAGGTCCTCTGTCTGCTCCGAGTTCATTGTTCAGTTATAGGACAATTACTAGTGGCATGACAGTTTTGAGCTGATAATGGTTAAACATCAGAGTAATGATGGTGGATTATAAGAGTCAAAACCCCAAAATAACACATCTGCGTGTGTTCAGAAAATGAAGGCAGGAAATAGGTGGGCTGTAATAACAGACAGATGTTGAAGTGTGTGTTGAGGAAACATCCATGTGCATGTTTTCAGTTTCTGTCTTGAGATCGTATTGGACATTTCAAGGCACGATAATAATAGCCTTTGAGGTTGAGTCTGTTTAAAGCATATGTGAACTTATTTATAGTGAGAAAACTAGTTATAAAAAAAAGGTGTTTCAATGATATTTGAGGAATCCAGTGTCACATTGTACCAACAAATCAAATATATGGCTACCTGTAATGGCAATGAACATGAGATTTGTGCTGATTGGAGGAACATTTACACGAAAACGATGTTCTAAAAACAGAAATATTTTTCTTTGCGTTTTTCGCGCAAAAAAAAAGTTACTGTAAGTAACTTTTCAACTCATATAGTTGTAAAATAACTACCTTTACATAGGAGATTTTTACAAAAACAGAAGTGGATATATACTCCCACCTTCATCTACAGTTAAAGAGATTAATTCAGCAATATTTCTTCAAATAGTACACTTTTATGTCATCATTTCCTGTGTGACAGGACTGACTTTAAGGATTTTGTTGCAGATCGTTAAGTTTTGATAAGCATTCGTATTTTAAATTATTATTATATTATTATTGTTGTTAATGTAATATTATATATATATATATATATATATTAAATCACTAAAAAAAGTTACATTTCCTATTTTTAGCCCTAAATCAAATAAAACTCAAAGAAAATAAGTCTATTTTATGGCCATTATTTATATTTATTTGTGCATTTAGGCATTTTTACAACAATCAGATTTTCAGAACAGCACATTTACATAAATACTGCTTTACAATCCTGAAAATTTGATAAGGGAGTGATGCTTAATGGTTTCGAAAACACTAGGTGTGTCCCGCTTTAAATACCTTGATAACGCCATAAAAAAGTGTTGAATGTTGTACACTTTATGAACGGAAGGGGAGGGGCATCAGACTGACATGGGATGACAAAATAACCATATCAAATTCATACACTACGTAGTGGAGTACATAGTGCACAAGTGCATAGTGTGTCATTTGGGACACAACTACTGTTATAATTCAACAAATGTAATGGCTTAATAGCTTTCGTTTATTTTATGCAAAATATACCTACTCATTTTGAGGTTAAATCTTAAATGTTTTTGAGCGATTCACTCAATGGTCCTTTATAATGGTCTTCAAACTGATGTGGTTTCCTCTTTCCAGTAGTGCAAACAGCTTAACATCCATTGCGCTCTAGTGCATCCTAGTGGTAAGCATAAATGCATTAACGTTTGCATCAAGGCACACTGCTAAAACTGCCAGACAGCAAAGCAACACACACCACATCCAATTTTTATCATTTTTGTTTTATTGGAAGCAAGTTGTGTGTGTGATCATCAGTTCACTACAAAAGGGGTTTCAACTCTTCCATCACCATCAACTACACATGGCAAGTTCAGAACTATGAGGCAAATCAGAATAAAAACTTTATACAGTATAAACCACCCAGTTTTAAAAAATAAAACTGTTAAAAAAAGAAACTTTGAAAGCACTGAACCAAAACGAGATCAGCGATGACGGGTAAGAGATGGCCTTGTGATCTCTAGCGATGAGTCTGAAAGCCCTCTGAAACGCTGGTCAACACTGAGGGACACGTTTGGCTCTCGTCCACCGGCTGTAGGAGTGCAGGTACACATAAACCAGAGTCAGAACGGCTTCAGTGAGCCGAGACACACATCAGGGTGGGTGCGGGTTCAATCGTCCTTTGTGATGTTCGTGAGTGTGTGTTTGTGTGTGTTTTGGGGTCAGCTCATCGGATCCTCTTCTGCTGTCGCGCTCGGTAGATGTCGTGGATGGGCGGTGCGATGGATCCTTTGTCGTCCTCTTCATCTGAATCCGCATTAGGCCTTTTCAAGGACTTGTTTGCAACAGCGTGGTTTTCCACAGGCCCGTTTCCTTCGCTGGTCATGTCTAACTGTTTCCCAGTGATCAACTCTACAGCAGCATCTACAGCTAGAGAGAGAGAGAGAGAGAGAAGTTTGTGAAATTAGTGTATAATCATAGTTGACAACGGTATCTCTCAACTTCAAGAACATGTACGTGGTATATTTCACCCAAAAACATGTTTGGCATCATGATATTATTTGAGGCATGTGTGACAATTAAGCACCCCAGCTCATTATTTTAATTCCAAACAATTATATTAATTATGCAGTTAAACATCTAGCATGGTAGCTTTTATTAGACTGCTTTTAAGTCGATTTTAATTACAAAAATTATTTTCACTTTAATAAATGAATGAGAATCTATCAAAAATACTGAGAATTATAATTATTATATTCATTCTCATTACCATAATGCAAAAATACAGTATATAAAAATAAAGTATATAAACAATGTGTCTGGATGAATAACATAAAACCTCTCAACAACTTGCATGTCATATTTCATATTTTTCATTCCAAAAAATTATATTACTTGTACAGTGAAATATCTATCATAGTAGTTTTTAAATGTACTGACTTTGTTTTTTTATTACAAAATATATATTTATTATATTAGTTTTGCCATAATTTTTACTTTAATAAAAGTGTTAAGTAAAAAATAAGTACATTTAACAAATTTTTTTATAGCAATCAAGCCCCTCCATTCCCATTATCATAATGCAAAAAAATACAGCATATTAAAATGAGCATTTAAATTTGAAAAAAAATATATAAAGTAGGGTCAATACACAGGTTAAGGTTCGTAAGATTTATAGTAGTGTATACAATTCCAAATGTAAAATGTTTTATAACTCATAGTAAAATTTATTGTACTGTTTAGGACAGCAGATGTAATCTATGTTCATTCATCATTTATTTTAGTGTCCTAATTCTACAATCAAGTACTGAGTAATATTAATTAACATGTACTTACTATAGGGTTAAGGTTTGGTTTAGAGTTAATGGCTTGTAATAATGAATAATTTACTGTTTGAACTGTTTTTCCTGCATCTAGTATGTAAATGTAACTTGTACAACAAGGAAACTGTAAAATAAAGCGTTACCAGAAACCAGCACTGTATTACTGTAATGTTTATGTATTATGAATCACCACTGAACCGGTGAGTGAGACTTCAGAGAGCAGATGATGATAATGATATTCTGAGATACTTACTCTCTGGCAATACACATCTTCTGAGAGAATCCATCAGCTCATCTATCTGTACAAAGGGACCCTGAAAACAAACACACACATGATGACACCGTCCTGTACAATGACGAGTCTCGACTGTCAGTCATGCTAATGTTTGGGAGAAGACGAGGTGTTGAACTGACTGTAAAACAGCTGGGAGGCGGCAGCATCTTCATGAGGATCACAGCAGTGGGAGGGACAGGAAACACTCCTCCAGGAACAGGATGTAGTCCAGGGGCTGTCAGGAGAACATGTCACCAAACTCAGCAATGCACAACAAGACCTCAGAGTACAACCGTATGCAACTGGGAATGCTTTATGACACGATTTAGACGGGGAGACATGTTAAATCCAGGTGTTGATGGGGTCATACTCACGTGCCAGATGACGCGGCTGGAAAGGAACCATCTGGCTGGTGTCCGGTTTGGGGTACTCGGGTTTGCGGTCGGCCTCGTCTTTCTGCGCAGGAGTGGAAGGAGTGACCACCGCCTCCTGAATCAGTGCGTATTTAGCACGGGACACGTCCTGCAAATCAGATGAAGGAGAATGTTCAGATGGTTTGTTGTACAGAAAGTTAGTGATGTTTTTAAAGCCTCAATATACTTCAAGCAAAATCAAAGAACAAATGGTGTGACGTCATTTTGAACAAATTCAGGCCAGTTCGCTTGGAGGAGTTTGTTTTTGTAGTACGAAACCGCTTGCCAAAGCGAACTTTCAAGAAAAGTTCACTCAGGCTAGTAAACACCTTCGACCTATCATCGGACCCTGGTGATTACGTAATAGGTTGACTCTGCCTTTGACATGGAAATCTTCTGTTCAGTCCGTCGAGGTCAGACGTGACGTGTCACGTCCAGTCGGTTTGCAAAGCGGAAAAAAACAGCGTTGAAGTGCTGCGAGTCCTCTACCTCAGTTACAGCCAGTCAAAAGATAGCATGGCTGCAGATGCAGGAGACCCATCGACAGGACTTCTGACCTCCTCTTTCACTAAAGTCGCCGGTGTGGGACAGTGGGAGTATTTCTGATTTCCAGTGAGTTATGTTGACAACGTTCACATTCGCGTTCAAAGTTCGCGCTTAAAAAAAGCCACAGTTTGCAAGCTCTGCTACTGTATGTGCGTCAGTGCGTGTACCATTCTTCCACTTTTTAAATTAAAACTTTAAATTGACAAAAACAGCAGACTCAGAACAGTATCTTTATACAATAAATCTAGCATGTCACAAATAACTTGATTCTCCACCTCCACGAATGAGACAAGTGTCGTTCATTTCCGCACCTAGTCTATTTTTGCTGCACGCGCCGAGTTAAAGCGACAGCGCACAGTTCGTGGTCAAAATGAACATGACACGAAAATGTTGTAATTTCATCATAAATGCATTTAATTAAATTCTACATTGAATACTAATATTTTTCACAGTCATGTTTGTACTTTAAGACCGAGGTAAAGCAAGGAAAACATATATGTATCTGTTAAACCTTGTTTGTTTTGTATTGAACTTGAATGTCATCTTCTGTGAATAAGACTGCAGTTACAAAAGAGAAACTACATGGCAGGTTATTTTGCTTAAGTTTCTAATTGACTGAAGATATAAGTTATTCTAAACATTATTTTGTTAATAAATTTTTGACAATGTAGTGTGGTACATTGCGGACAAAGGTCATATATTATATTACATAAAAGTCTAGTCTAAAAATGGCATCGCAAACTGTGCTTAAAAAAAAATAAATGTAAAAATCGAGAATCGATTCGAACCGTGACTTAGGATCGAAAATGTAATCGAATCGAGGATTTGGAGAATCGTGACACCCCTAATAAATAAGTTGACTGCAGAGCTGGTGCGAACATTTACATCGCTGATCACATGCTTTCTCACCACTGTTATTTTGTAGTGCGTTTATGGTTATTAAGAGGAAAGCAAGCAGCACATATTAACATGTACATCTAAATGTCGCTGGGGTGTTGTTGAAAAAGGTATTTCAAACTCTTAAACGAAGAACAAAAAAGAACTTTGTCGTGAGTAAATCGGGGCCTTTACAATGACATCGAGTTAAAATGAAAAGTTTTACTATTGTACCTTGTAACCGAGGGCTTTGAGCTCACAGGGGGAGCAGGGATACAAATCCATGAACTTGTATCTGTCCACCAATAGAGCCGTCTCCTTTCCCTCATATTCATCTTTAAAGGCCATGAAACGCCTCCGCTCCACCTTCAGGATACTGGCCAAGTCCCCGATGTTGCTCTCAAAGGCCAAGAAGCGCGCCCAGATTTCCCTGTTACACAAAACCACGTGTAAATGTGCACGCATAATTGCTACTTTTGCTTTGACGACATTTCTAAAATGAAAGTTTACATACTAAATATTTGCTAAACAAAATCTTGATGTATGTATTCAGTCACAAGGCAAAAAAAACACATATTTGTAAGACATAAACATCCACATCATATGGCATTTATTTTAATCCAATTATTTCAGATCAACACAACCCCTTCTAATCTGATCATAAGTTCATTTGAATCAAGCTCAATCGGATCGATTAAGAAAGGCTTTTCAATCCAATTTTTGCCATCAATCGGTTTACTAAAAGATGATTTGGTCTGTACATGTAAAGTAGAGCAAACATTAAATGCTAAAGGGTTAGTTCACCTAAAAATGAATATTCTGTCATTAATAATTACTCACCCTCAGGTCGTTCCAAACCCGTAAGACTTTTGTTCCCAAGCCAAGCCTAAATTCAATCTGTTCATCATATAAAATGATCGTGTCTATTCAGAAAAATTAGATTAAACCGCTCAATTAATATGGATTAGTTTTACGATCCCTTTATGAATTTTTTTTAAGCCTCAGTTGTGTAGCTGTCAATGGAGGGATAGAAAGCTCTCAGATTTCATCATGTTCTGAAGATGAACGAAAGTCTTACGGGTTTGGAACAACATGAAGGTGAGTAATTAAAGACAGAATTTTTATTTTTGGGTGAACTTACTCTTTAATAATGATTGTTAAACCAGGGTTAAAATAACACAGACTTTAACCGTTTTAAAGTGTGAAAAGCGCAGCAGATAGTTAGGAATGTTTAAGAGCAAATTATTTTTATATTTTTTATTTTCGTTATTTTTCCAAAAGCAAGAAAACAGCAGCAAAAAATAAAAATAAAACAAACAAAAAAGTACTCACAGAGTGCTCAGACATTATAAGTGTAATATACTAAGATTATCACTAAGAATATAAAGATAAAGAATATAAAGATATTCTTTGTTACATTAAAGTATTGAGTCACTTGAACCCAAGGAATATATTCTTATACATTTGAAGAATAGATCATATACAATACCTATATGAGTAAAAAAAATAAATTAATTAAATAAAAAGAAAAAAAAGAACCACTACTGCAACACATTGACCCCCGTCTTGTAGATTGTCTGCCCAAGGTCACTAAATCGCAACTGTCTTTATTTTATTCAGTTAACCTAAATCTGGTTGTATAGGGGTTATATAATCAATCCAATCTCTCCATAGTACTGAAAACAACTGAAGTCTTAGAGCATAGGTTAGCTTCTCCATTGTAAAGATGTCATGTACTATGTTCTTCCAGTCTTCGAGAGTGGGCAAAGTTGGTTGCAGCCACTTTCTTGTAATTGCTTTCTTGCTTGCTATTGTTGTTTAAGAGCAAATTAAAAGAAAAACAATGGTTTATTTGCGTAAAGTAAAAGATCATTAAAATCCCACTAACCCAGATTTCTCAGGGGAAAGACTGCCGGACGTCAGGACTCTCTCAAACAGGACTCTGGTGTTGTTGTCCTCTATGATGGAGGGAAGGGCAAACAGCTCAATAATTCATTGTCATTTTTGAAAACTCATTCCTGGCCAGGCTTTTTACCTCTTTTTTTTTGGTAATAGCTTAGCAACAAGATAAACACGACCGACGTTTACTGCAAGGCAAACACTGTCTCCAAGCTATCTACTTCATAAAGCAGACGGATGGACTATTTGGTCTGATAAGCACTCCTGAGCCAGGTATCATTCTGTGTGTGTGTGTGTGTGTGTGTGTGTGTGTGTGTGTGTGTGTGTGTGTGTGTGTGTGTGTGTGTGTGTGTGTGTGTGTGTGTGTGTGTGTGTGTGTGTGTGTGTGTGTGTGTAAGTGTAAATAAACAGCCATCTCGAGGACATGTCCATGATACGCAATCCCACAATGCTTTGGCTAAAATGGTTTTCACCTAACATGATACAGACTGTATGAAATGTGACAGAGCATAGATTGTTTGGCATCAGATTAAAAGGATGTTGTGAATTCACCAAACGTGTGGATGAGAATCGAATTGTATTCTTACCGTTCAGGTGAGAGAGGTAATCAATGTACGCCAAAATGTACTCAGGAATGTCACCGTATTTCTTCAGTCCAAGCTCAAATATCTTAAAGGCCACAGATTTGTCCTGTCGTCGAGGGAACAGTCATTCAGATACTCGGTTTTGTGTCTGGATATTTATTTTATTTAAAAAGGTAATTTCTGAATTAAGTCATTATGATGTTTAAGGGGCAATATGTAAAATAAAATACAGGTAGTGTAACAAATGTGAAGGTCTCATTATGAAAAAAGGTTCATTTTTAATCATCAATTAGCCTTTGATTGAAAAAGGTAAAAATAATAAAGAATTTAAAAAAAATTACATTATTCTTTTAAATAAATAAATTAACCAAACAGACACACTGAATTAGTTTTGTGTTTAAAATATAACCAATATTTTAGTGGGGTGATGCTCTCTTGTTGTCAAGTAACAAGAAAACCATAAAAAATATAATAATTACAGAGGTTTTTTTTTACTTGGTCATACCACCTGACATTTTTAGTCATGAAATCAAACCTTTGGTAAACAACAAAAAATGATCTTTTCTTTTTATTAAAAATTGACACCGTTATTGGTATTCAATGTTGTCATTGACCCCAAAACATATGCATTTCATATTTACACCGCCTGACATTTTTTTTGTCATGATATCGAATAGCAGTGGGTATAAAAAGTACATCAAGCATACCGTTAAGGTTACTGACCCCAAAATATATGTATTTCATATATACAGTACTGTTCAAAAGGTATTTTTGTCAAAGAAATTGATACTTTTATTCAGCAAGGATACATTAATCAAAAGTCACAGTAAAGACATTTATCATTCAATTTACAAAAGCTTTCCAATTTTTAAATGCTGTTCTTTTGATCTTTCTATTCAAAGAATCCTGAAAAAAGTCCCCCCAAAAATATGTATCACAGTTTCCACAAAAATATGAAAGCAGGACAACTTTTTTAAACATTGATAATAATCAGAAATGTTTCTGGAGCAAATCATATTAGAATGATTTCTAAAATGATCATGTGACACTGAAGACTGGAGTAATGATGCTGAAAATTCAGAATTTAAAATCTAACCGGCACCAAACGTTTGAAGGGTAGTGTGTATATAACAGAGAGTGGTGTTGATGTTACCTTGCTGCAGTAGTACTCCATCAGAGCAGCCGTGACGTACACATGATGCCGTGTGCGAAGATCCTCTCTGGCCTTCTTAAAGATGGAGCGACCGGACTTAATGCCTTCAGCTCTTCTGGCGAATTTCATGTACTGTATATAGACCTGAACGATACAAAAACATCTTCGTTAGCAGAGACAGCACAACAAACACGTGTTATGACTCATTCATGCTTGACTACGCAATGTTTTATTACAGGCATCCCACATATTTGTGAGTATTAATACATTTCCCTGATATGATAAGAATTTAAAAAAAATTCTTGATTCACCCAGTTTCTGCCACGGAATAAAACTATTTCAAAGATAATTGTGACTTATCTCTCAATCTATCACAATTATGACCTTTTTCTTAGAATTGAGTGATGTACTAGCAAATACCTATATTTTTTATTCAGTGGCGGAAACAAGCTTCATTCTACAGCACAGCTTTATTATTGGCATTTTTCCATGACAGTGGGAGTCCTAGCATTTGTCTCCTAAGAGAGCTGGACTTACCAAAGTAGGGTCGATATCTTCAATCCCCAGGAGACGGTTGTATATACTATGAACCTTCTCATGCTTCATGCGACTCTGCGAATCAAGCACAGATCAATACTATGAACGATCAAATATTTAATTGTCAGGATTTTTCTTGCCGCTTTGAAATAAAGGCCCTTTATGGTAAACGGTGCTTACTGCTTTAAAAATAGCTCTTTGGTGTGACTTTGTGCTTTGTAAATTTGCAGACCTTTTTCATGTTCAAACAACTAAACACACTAATGAAAGTTGAAAATGTAAAAAAAAAAAAACAACACTGTAACATATGGCATATTCAGTACTAAAATACTTGCCCATCTTGAATGGCATAGAAATGCTGATAAATGCATAAATCATTTACATATAGAAGTCCTAAAGGTACAGTAGCTCAATTGTGAGGCGAGACAACAGAAAATTGGTTCTAAATTCAGACTCTTTTTGGTACAAGACCTTGACTAACATAAACAGACCTCATTGAAGACCTTCAAATGCATCATTGTCATCATTACCTCTTCATAGTCTGCAAAAGAGAAATACAGCAACATGTTCTTCTTGAGCAGAGTTCCTATGGCACGCTCGTAGATGTTAGCCGCCTCATCACTGAACAGCTTGGCATTGTTCATGTCCTGAAAGAGGAGATAATGAATGAAAGAGAGATCAATTGCTTGTTAATACGACACCTAAGCAACTAAATACAAGCAAAGAAAAAAAGTAAAACAGTGTTTTATTAAAACTGATGTGCAAACCAACCCCTTTTTCTGCGAGCAGTTTGCTGGACTGTTCCAGGTACTGGGCCGCCTCGTACCAGATGTCAGGGTGATGCCCGAGAACCAAAAGGCACTGCTCAAAGGCGAACATCACTGCAAGTGACAAATAATACAGTTAGATACAGAAAACGGCTTGATTTAACAACATATAACATTAGACATCGTCCTCCAGCATTCAGCTTGTGACTAAATTCTGCACAATATTTTAGACTGAATTTCACAATGCATGCACTTCAGTAAATTTATATCTGTTTATCAGTTCTTGAATAATTTAACAATTTCTTTGTATGACAGCCTGGCCAAAAATAATGTCTGCACAATTTGGCATGTTTCATTGTGTTATCATAAACCAATTGACTCCAAGCACAACTATGCAATATGCTTATAAAAATCTTTAAATTAACAATATTCAAAAAAGGGTAAAGAATAAAGGCCAGACATCACTTTTGGCCACTACTGTGTATTGTATGCAACTTTATCCGCATACATAGTACACTCACATAAAGTGATATATAATATATAGCAACTCTAAACTGCCTGATATTTATTTCGCTGTGAATGTAAACTATTATCAACCAGCTCTTTATATAGTTTGATATATTAAGTGTGTCCAACTAAACACAGTGCACTCACATTGGGCGATATACTGTATATACTATAGCAAATCTTGATTGCTTGTATCATCTCAAAATGTAAACTATATTATAGTCCGGCTCTAATCTGCTAAAGGCATGAAGATATTAGGATATTATAAAACATAACATCATGATTATGTTTCATAATATCCAAATATCTTCATGACATAACATCATGATTAGCGGAAGATGGATGGATGGACATCATGATTTTCTGTAAAGCTGCTTTGAAACAATATATACTGTGAAAAACTTTAGACAAATAAAAGTTACTGGACTACAGTCAAGCTCAATACAGTATTGAACCAGTTATTGGTCGATTGCCAGAACCTGATGCTCATTATTTATGAATCTACCTCTCTTGGTGATGAGAGTCTGATCTTCGGTGCGCAGTGGGTTGCTCTTCTCCCATTGGATGTATTTCTTCCACATTTCCACTTGCTGGGCCTCCTGTGGGGAGTTCTGGGGCGGCACCGAGGGGGCGTTGCGGTCCAAACCCTTCATCACAGTCTCATATTCCTGAAAGGGATTAAAATCACTCCATCAGCATTGAGTAGAAACCGAGAGGAAAGTGACGAGAAGTCGTCGAAAGTGTTATTGACTTAAAGTGTTTGCGGCATCAGATAAAATAAGGCTACGTCTAGACTAATCCCAATACATTTAAAAACACATCCATTTCTTTACATTTTGGCCTTCTGTAGGCGAGACTGCATTTTTGTCCTGTGAAAAAAGAGCTTTTTGAAGAGGCTCTCTAAAGTGGATACATTTAAAAGAGCTATTTTTGAGTTGTAATGTGGACTGTGAAAAAGGAGGTTTTGGGAGTGGCCAAATTATTGCGCCAAGGGAGAGAATAGAAACAGACTTTTCATTCTGTTGCTTAGAAACCGCCCACTGAAGTGCAGCTTTGCTTGAATTCAGAACGTCTCAACTTTCATAAAGCAAAGGTTTTCGAGTGGCAAACAATGACAGCAGAACCGACAGCAAATATGAGTGTGTGTGTGATGAAACTGCACAAAAACAAAAGAAAGATTTACTCGCACTGATTAGAGTTTTGCTATTAATAATGGTTTTAATTAAACAGGGTATATGCAGGAATCTTGAAGTTAATTTTAATACCTTTTCAAGACTTTTTCCAAGACCTTCTCAATATTTTTTAATACCTCACCGCCACTTCAAGCTGTAACCATGTTACCACATAACCAACATCAGTGATACTTTTAACTTAACAGTTTTGGTTCGTTGTAATACGCGTGATTTTTTTTTCCCCGCCCTGCAACCGATTTCATTGGTTTTAGGTTACAGTGACGGGTAGGTTTAGGGATCAGTGTTTGGTGTAGGCAATCAGTACAGTGATTGACATGACAGAGAGGCAATTTACGAACGCACCCAAAATAGCCTAGTTTTTTATGTACCTGTTCGTTTTTTTAAACAAAAATGACTAAATTCACACACTTTTACGATGTTTTTGGGACTCAAACTGTTGGACAGCTAATTCAGAAAAAATAAGAGACTTTATAAACCCGTGATAAGACTTTTTAATACTTTTTAAGGGTCTTAATTTTCCCAAAATTGATTTATCACTAGGGTGACCAGACGTCCCGTTTTTCCCGGGACAGTCCCGTATTTCAACTCTAATTTTAGTGTCCCGACTTATTATGAAAAAGTCATGTTTTGTCCCGTATTTCATCGTTAATACATATATATATATATTTTTATATATTATAGTTTTCGTTGAATACGCGCACGACAAAGAGGGAGAGAGAGAGCGAGAGACCCGAGAGACCTTGCGTGTGTGTGTGCTAGAGTACGCATTAATCACGACAGAGAAAAGGAGAGCGCGAGAGACCTTGCATGTGTGTGCTAGAGTAGCCTATGCATTAATACGCACGCGAGAAAATGCTTGAAAGCACTAGTGTGTGTGGACAAATTTTTCTGGATTAGTGTAGATGTAGACTAAGATTACTACTAGTAAATTGCTACTGGCTTTCTCAGCCATGGATAACCACATATGCAGATAGGATCATGTGAGATATCCACAAATGTTTTGTTATTTATAGTGTATTTTTAGTCATGAGTACAGGTGTAGTTTTTTTGTGAATTTCAACCTGTGCTTAACTCACCTTGGCTACTCTCCTGGCATTCATGTAGTCTCTGCTCCGGTCTTCAATCATCTTTTTAGCCAAGTGCACATTTATGCCCTTTATAATGGAACAAAACCATAAATGTTACATACACATTAAAACCAAAAGCATTTCTAGCCCTGACTACAACCAATTAAACAATAGAAATTCCTGTTCAATGTTGAAGAGAAGTTTCTCATAACAAATCTGAATTATTGCTGTTTACAATGTCACATAAGCACCATTTAAAACAACTGTTGATCAATGTGCTGTACATAATATAGCTTAAACACAAAAATATGACAACTAACAAACAATAGAACAGATAATATGACTCTCAAATATCATCTAAAGTTGTGGAAATTATAATACTAACTGGCAGGCTATTCCAGTTTTGCCGCCCTGCGTGTCCTCACCTCTTCATATTTGCTGTAGTCCCTCCAGAGCTGCTCAATGTTAATCATGGGGTTAACACAACCCCTCTGGTACACGCGTCTGACGGCTGTGATTCGCTGATTCTCAGCGTACGACCCCACGGCCTCTCTAGATGACACATACAGAGAGCTCGTCAAATGCCTTTCCTCCAAATATGAACTTCTTTAAATGACCGTGAAATGGGTTTTGAGAATACAAATGGTGTACTTACACTCCTTTGAGGAAATTGATGTAATCCACCCAAATCTAAGAGAAGAGTTTTCAAGTTAATGTTTATGATGACATAGGATAACAAATCAGGATTAATAAAGACCGTCAAACCCTCACCTGATAGGACATAATCTCCATCCCAATCTTATCCAAAGCAAAATCATAAGCTTGTGCCATCTTTTCCCTGTCAAAGAACAGCACATTTAAAGTCGGTTTCTAACTATATGCAACAATAAAAATACAACTCAATTCCTGTATTCAAAATTTGTTGTGATGACACTATTAAATAACTATTCATTTAATTTCCAAAGAGGAAACTAATAAAAATGCATTCTAATTAAAAAAAATCCTAATATAAATTGTCAACAGTATTATAGAACAAGGTTTTAAGTATAAAATGAACATTTTATAATTTGGTATTTGGTATATCCCTCCTTCATTATAAAAAAAATAAAAATAAAATAAAACTGGACATTGTTACCCATAACTATTTGAGGATGTTTCAAAGAGTATTTTGTGCTTCAATGGAAGCTGAAAACTGAATATGACAATTTGCAAGTTCATTGTCTCAAATTTGATTAGTCAACTAAAAATAAGACAGAATCTGAAATATTGCTTATTTATATTAAAGTTTATTTTTATAATCTAAAACCATTTGTTTCTAAATTTAAATCAAGGACCAGAACTCTCCATTTTATAGTTAGATTTTAAATCCCAGACTGAATTGTGGTCTTTAAACCCATTGTACAGGGAATATAAATCACCCTTCTCTCTAGATATTGCCATTATTGATATTGCTATAGATATAAGGCATTGAAAAGGCAGTGGATCGCTATAAAGCCATGGAAACACAATCATCTCACATACTTATAGCTGGGCAGTTTTCCTTTGGTTTCCCGGACATATGAGAGGTAGCACTTCCACAGGTCGATGTGCAGAACCTTCATTAGGCACCTCTGAAATAACTGAGCAAGAGATTGAACAGTGAACAAACCCGTCTGATGCACAACACAGCACATCACATTACAGTTCATGCAGACAAACAATACTGTGACGGTAGCATAGCACAGATCATGATGGCGGCTAATACAAAACGTATCAGTCAACAAATTCTAGATTTTGCTCAAATTATATAAAATATACTGATGTTATTTGGATGTTCTGCATACATTTTTGGTCATCAGATTACAATGCCATGGTATTTTGATAGAATACTGAATGATTAACATTCATATTCACATGGTAATTTAAGGTAGAGCAAAGAGCATCACGTCACTTTCTCGTTTTCAGAAATAAAAGGGTCACGTGAGATATCAAGCGTTGACCCTGTATGGCTGATGTTTTGTTGCCAAACTGCATTAACAGTGAATTGCTCTCTGAAATGGGATCTAACAAACTCAGATAATGCATCCTCCATCATGAAGAATTCAACTTGGGACTTTTTCCCCTCGTATTTTATTGTCCGATTGCCTGTTTTCTGGATCCGGGAAAGCAAACAGGATATCTCTAGTGAAGCAGGGTGTTATTTTATGTCACTTCACCATCTTCGTGTTTACTCTCCCTGAGCTTTTGAGTGGTGACCTAGATAAAGCTCAGCCTTTATGGTCTTACACCTATGGATGTGTCCATCACAATCATTTCATACAACCAATAAGTGGCTTCCATGCGATAAATGCTTACCTTTTCAACCTTGTCATAGTTTTTAGCCTTGATCTGTGGACACATTTGAAAACCAATATTATTTAAAAAAAAAAAAAAAAAAATGATTGTCAGTATCAAGATTAAGTTGCTCCACACGCATGCACACACAACCCTTTTAAGGTCAACGATGTGACATTCACACAACCCTGCATAATATTGTTTCGGTTTCATGACTGTCCTCTATTAACTGCAGTCACAAGATTCACTAGAGCTAGTTTAAAGAATGACTCATTTCATGTGCGTATGAATGTGCCACAAAGCTGCAAATGTTGTAATGGACAAGGCTTAAGCCTAGTCTCAGAGTAAAATGCATGTTTGAGCGGTTTTAACTGGAAGCAACTTGCACTGACATTTCTTAAAAATATGCCAGTGCCATTGTTTTGTCTCAAGATGCACACCTGTAATGTTTTTTTTTTCAAGGCATTTTTATAAAGCTACTTAAGCCCTGTCTATGAAACCGGGCCATTGTGTATTAATAAATGTATTGGTTTTTGGAGTGCAAAATCCTGGAAAAGATTTAACATCCCTGTGGGTGCAACTTCTATAAGAGTTTAGCATGCGTCAAAAATTAAACTTACACTCATTTACAATAATTTAAAACACAGGTTTACTTAAGATTAATTCTCTTATTCACCAGCTTCCTTTGAGAAAAACAAAAATCTATTTAGCAGAAGTTGCTATTTTGAGGGAAAATGTGTTCCTGTGATGCAGTTACAGATCATATTTATTAATTTTTGTAGGAAAATCTAAACTTAAAATAAATAAATTTTGCTTTGAATAAGAGCCAACAATAAAATTGTCATGTGTATTAATAGAAAAAAATGATACACATTTTTTTCATGGCTCACCAATAAGGACACCATCCTTTTATACGCGTCATAAACAATATAGTACACTGTCACCACAAAAAAAAAAAAAAATAAGTACAGTAGCACCATAACAGCTATAAACTAATACTTTACAGTGCAAAACATGTTGAATTTGTTTATAACCAATTTGAAGAAGCTCTTAAGTCAATCATTGGTCATTCTGGCAATTCCCATAAATCCTCTTTTATTACAACAAGTGTTTAATAAATAACAGCAATTCAGATCTTAAAAACATAACATAAAGGGATGCATGATTTAGTGCTGGACTGATAGGGAAAGTGACAGTTCTGGTAACGGACCTAAACCTCGCACTGACCGAGTCCTGCACTTGCAATGTTTCAGTATTATGATAAAATATGAATACAATTTGAGGCAACTGCACATCATGAATTCCAGAGGACAAAAAGCAGATGAATGTGAAAATTCTCTCAAGTATTCATAGATAATCACTGCAGTCATTCAGTGGATTTGAGATTGCGGGATGTAAATTATGAATAAATGTCTTAAGAGAAGAGCTTAAATGCATCTTGAGGAAAAGTAGTAATGGTTAGATAGGACAAGGGACGGGGATTAAATAATCCCAATTAAAAAGAAACATAACCAGTATATGCTATCAGGGATTGATGCATTTTCACTGATAACAAAATAAAGGTAAAGTCAGATTTTTTCTGTTGTTTATTCTAAAATCGATTGTACTGTTCTCTATAGTAGTACTTTTAGCACACAAAGCCCTCTGTCCACTGCTGTCCCTAAATAGGACAACCTGCTAATATTCAGCTTTCCTGTAGCTCAAATGCAGAGCGCTGGCGCTTGCAACGCCAAGGTCATGGGTTTGATTCCCAGGGAAAGCAAGAACTGACAAGAATATAAAGGTGTACCTTGAAATGCACTGTAAGTCACTTTGGATAAAAGCGTCTGCCAAATGCATAAATGTAAAATAACGTAACAGGACTATGCGTGCAATGTTATCATTAAAGGGAGGGAGTTAAATTAAAATTCTCTTGATTATGTCATAACAAAACTGTATGATTTACTTTCTTCTGTGGAACACACACAGACATTTTACAGACATTTTTCATTCACACAATGAAAGTTAATGGGGACCAAAACAACATTGGTCTTCCTCATTCACTTTCACTATACAGATTTTTGTTTTCAAAAGGTCGTCTTTGTTCCACAGAAGAAAACGCAGGTTTGGAACGACATGAGTGTGAGTAAATGCTGACAGATCTCGCTCATTAAGGCCAGATTAGCTGTGTGGTTCTTGTTGACATTAAATCGAATTAATAACACTGAGGTCAGCTGTGAGAGGTTGTTGGCAGTGTGTCTGTGCTCCAGGGCAAATGGTGATAGACTGACATACTTAACCAAACCACCCAACAGCTCCAAATGAAATCAAAACTCAGCATGACAGAGTGTGAAAATACTGGCATTGAGGCAGTCGCCGAGGGACATGATCACTGTGGCACTGCCGTCTCCTCGCCTCGGACACACGCATGCACGCACACTCACTGACACAAGATTACAATGAATGCACATTACAACCACAAGCCAAACTTGTTAAAGTGCATTTTATTACGGTAGGGGTAAAAAACAAACAGTTTTGACTAAGGGTTGAGAAGCACAAGAATTAAATAATGATTGGAAATGCTCAATCATACTCAAATCCAGAACCAGTGCATAAACACCTACACTTGATTGGTCCCATTAAACTATTTCAATTAAATATACTGAATCAAAATAAATGATTTTTTTCAGACCCATTACTCTTTTGGTTTAAATCCAGACGACAACAGAAAAGTTTGATTAGCAAGAAATCACAATTGGGAATCTGAAAATAATATTTAATACAACCACAGCTCTCCAATTGATTTATCCATGGCATGTTTTTAGAGGAAATTATTTTGTGATTGCGGCTCCAATCCTAACGGACCCTTCAATAAGCTCCTCTAATTGGTTAGCGTTTCTGAATCCAACTTTACAAAACTCAGAATTCAGTGAATGGAGATTATCAATAACATGTTTATTACTTGGGCTAAAATTAATTGACATTCTCTCCACTTTTGGATGAAGTAATGATTAAAAATTAAAGACTGCAAATCAGAATTGTGGCAACGTTTTTTCCGAGTGAAACTTAAAGGGATAGTTCACCCAAAAATGAAAATTCTGTCAGTAATTACTCACCCTCATGTCGTTCCAACCCCGTAAGACCTTCGTTCATCTTCGGAACACAAATTAAGATATTTTTGATTAAATCTGAGAGCTGGATCACTCCTCCATAGGCTTCTAAGGGATTGAAACTTAACAGCCCCGAAAAGTTATTAAAGAAATCATTAATAGTCCAAGTGACTACAGTGGCTCAATCTTAAGTTTATAAAACGACGAGAATACTTTTTGCGTGCAAAAAAAACAAACACAAAAATAACGACTTTATTCAACCATCTCTTCTCTTCCGTGTCTTTCTCCTAAGCTGTTGACGTAGTGTAACAGCGCAGCGCTTCTGTGTTATACGTCACACGTAGGCTCACTATTGGCCGACGCTGATCATGTGTGTGTGATGCGTGTGACGTTCAACCAGAAACGTTGCGGAATAACACTACGTGAAATCTCCAGGCCCAAAGAGAATACTTGAATAAAGTTGCTATTTTAGTTTGTTTTTGTGCGCTCCAAAAATATTCTCGTCGCTTGATAAACTTAAGATTGAGCCACTGTAGTCACTTGGACTATTTTAACGATTTCTTTAATAACTTTTCGGGGCTGTCAAGTTTCAATCCCTTAGAAGCCTATGGAGGAGTGATCCAGCTCTCAGATTTAATCACAAATATCTTAATTTGTGTTCCGGAGATGAACGAAGGTCTTACGGGGTTGGAATGACATGAGGGAGAGTAATTACTTTTTGGGTGAACTATCCCTTTAAAAAAAGAATTTGAAAGCGATGTAAGTAAACAGAACTACTAGTAACTTTCTACAACATTCACATTAGTACTGCAAACTCTTTTATTGATTACTATGAAAATTAAATCCAAGTTTAACATTATCTTGGAGCAAATCTGCTCTTACTGATATTATACATGTTAATTTGGGAATGAGGCCTGAGATATTTGGAAAGAGCAAAACTTATCTAAAAATGACCAAGTTGCAAAGGCAGGATTGGTCAGTAATGTTATAGGGGGCGGGGCTTAGCAAAGGGTCAACCGTAATGATCAACTAAGCATATAAAGAGAGAAAAAAAAATTCACAACCACCCTCCACCAAAAAGTATATATAAAACAAAAATTATATTTAGCTTTTTTTAGCGATGTTGAATCATTTATACCCAGAAAGTGATTTGTCAATATAATGGGTAAAAAATCTAATTCTATTAGTAATACATAAAAAAAAAAACTAACCATTTAAAAGTGACTACACTTGTTATGTTAGTTGAATGTCTAAATGTTTCTTGTAAGATACTTACCATTACAATCTGTCCCTAAACTGCACTCCCGCATATAAACATCATATGTCCGTATTCATATTTAGAAATAATCTAATAGTAAACCTAAAAGAATGTGCTGCATTGTGTGGTGCAAGTGTATACTTGTAAAATTCGCCTAAGGATTTAGACAAACTAGACTTAGTTGATGTGTGGACTACTGTGCATGCTGGACTACAACTGACATGTATAATATGGAATGAGAGACAAGAGAATTAGACGCTAGTATGGAGCAAATCTTGAATAATTAATTACAAACAAACCACAACAACCTCAAAGAAATGACACAGGAGGCAAGAAATTGACACAAGTAATAAAGGCTAAAGCACTCCAATACCATTAAAATTGTTTTAATGCTGTTGCAGATAAAACATGCAACAATATCACCTCATAAAACTGCAAAGTATAAGGAAAAAAATGACTTGAGAACCTCTAAATGATACAAGCTATGAGTTTCCCTTGACGCCCTGCGATTATTGTGCACTGCTGGTGTTGTGTGAATATCACATTGTTGATCAAAATAGGGAGAAGCATTGTCATGCACAGATATAAAAATGTCATTAAATTAAAATAAAGTTTAACCTCAGCTTCAATGAATAGCTTCCAGAATCTGCCCGAACTGGGAAACTGGGCGACAAGTCGCTCATATGTCTTCCTTGCTTTGTCTATGGGTTGATTCTAAAAGAAGTAAAATTCATTTACATACAGAATTATAACGTACGTCCCAAAGACCGTTTACATGAAACCGCATCAGATTCGCCCTCCCGTCCCCTCCCAAAACATGTTACCCCCGGGTAGAAAGGAATGCAACCCTGTGTCACTAAACCTGTGCTTCACGAATCAGTATGCTCCAAGCGTCGAGGTCATATGGGTTTTCTTCCAACTTCTTCTCTGCTTTCTTCACCTTCTCTGGGATGTACTCTGCTGCCTGTTGAGGGGGAAAGAAACAACAGAAGTGAAACCGGATTATCCTGAAATGTGCGCGCAACATTTGTTCCCAAAATCCATTTCATTCTGGTGGGACACCGGGGAAGTGCAAGTGCATTCATATTTTGGATATAGCCATAAGCTAAACATCAATGCTTCTCAATCTAAAACACAGGAATTGTGCAGTGTACTTGAAATATAGCTGTTATTCTGTTGCGTTTCAAAATTGTTTTGTCTTCAAAAGACGGCATTTTGACAATCAAGTCATTGTAATATACTAAAGGATAAACGATCTTGTTATCTGTAATAAACTAGATAAAGTTTGTCAGATAAACTATGATATTGGGTCGAGAAAGCTTGGCTAAGAGTTGCAGTTTGTATTCAGTTTAAATTGCTGTTAATTAACTTAAAGTTTGAATGTTTATAAAAGGTAGCCTAGAATTTTGAAGGTTTTAAGGCCAGACAGACAAGTTATGATACTGTGTGGATGATGGTAGGGTGTTGCTAAGCAGGGTAGTTGCTTGGATGATGGTATGTGGTTGCTAGGGTATTCTAGGTGGTTGCTAAAGTGTTGCTAGGTTTACTGTATGTTGCTAGGGTGTTCTAATTGGTTTCTATGGCATTTGAGCATTCCGTTAGTTTAAGTCTATGGAGTTTTTCCCGAAGCTCTGATCACCCGTTTCAGGAAAATCGTCCGATCGGTTAGGAAAGACGCATGATCCCGAGTCTGAAGGTCTTGTCCGAGTTTGATGGTGTGGCTTAAAAGCTTTAGATGTTGCAGTCATTTTTTTGGATGAAGATACGTTTAAAAAATAATAATAGTACGTTGGTTTCCTCAAGCCTACATAATAAATCTGTACATTGCAATTAGCAATAGTAGAGTAAAAATCAATGGCATCGTGGTGTGTCGTGCTTCAGTTAGACATGTGCCGGTATTCGGTAATGCGATAAATCGCGGTAATGAATATGCACGATATTGTTATCGCGGGCACTTCAAAATACCGTGAAAAATAATAGATCTGA
Source organism: Chrosomus eos (assembly GCA_036326025.1). Classification (NCBI taxonomy): domain Eukaryota; kingdom Metazoa; phylum Chordata; class Actinopteri; order Cypriniformes; family Leuciscidae; genus Chrosomus; species Chrosomus eos. The sequence goes on along the minus strand of CM070824.1, from coordinate 6,055,497 downwards.
ATTTAGAGTTTTAGAATGCGCATTAGCTTATTTTCCATCAACCGTTAATAAAACCCAACTGCGTATATGCTGTGCAAAACACGTGCGCACTCTGATGTAAACAATCCCCACATAAGCACTGTGTGCATGCGGCGCAGTGCGCGCTCTAGTCTAATGTAAACAATCCTCGCATGGAGAAGCAGCATGGCGGAAAGAGGAACGCTGCCGACGATTTATCTCCTTTCTAAAAGCAGAACTGCCAACTATGAAGGTAAAAGAGTAGCTAAACTCGAAAACACATAGATGTGAAATTGAGAACTTCATAGCATTCAGCTTGAGACTCACGCAATCAACACTTTTCACAGGCTCTCACGCAGAGAAAAATCGCGGAGCAAAGAGGACACACACCGACAGACTAGAGAGAGCAGGTTACTTTTTATATGAAACAAATTCTCAGCTCTCAGGGTCTGTCCATTTTATTACGAAACGCAGACAATAAATACCGTTTTGGCGCTTGTAAATGTGACGTGACAGATCACTGTAGCACCTTAGTTCAAGTGAACCGATCATCTGTTACTTTTTATTTAAAGATATAGTACAACTTCCCGAAAGGTATATATGCCTCATACATAATAGATCAATCAGTGTTTTTCAATCACGGAAAGAGGTCAATAAAACTGCAGGAGAACAATCGTCACAGAACGTTACATTTTACCTCAGGCCATTTAATTACCAGCACGTTTGTTGACTAGAAAAAATAGAGAGGAGAATTTTTCGCTAAATATGTGCACTATATTACATATTTATTATATTTTTACTTATGTCATTAGGCTACATAATTGTTATTATAATGAAAACCACATTATATTTAATTTGTTAATTTTAACCTTTAATAATACCAGTTGATAGGGCTTTCTGTATGTTTACAGAATTATGTGAGATATATTTTTTCTTGAGAAAAATGTACATATAGGCTATCTACTGTAGTAGCCTACCTAATATTTATCCAAATGAGTTAAGATTGAATCAAGATTGAAATCAAATCAAGAATTGAACTGAAATTGTGAAAATTGTGTTAAGCAATAATACAAACAGTAGCCTACCAGTCACTGTACCATGTAAACATTGTAACATGTTGTCACTAAACTTAATGAAATTCGGTTTAGTTACCAAATGTTTTGACAATCACAATTACACCTATTGTGATGCAAATTGTTTTTTTTAGATCCCCCCCCCAATTCATCTGTTTCTCTTATGTAAATAAAATATCGTGATAATACCGTATACCGTGATAAAAGCTCAATCAATTAATCGCAGCATGAAAATTTGATACCGGCACATGCCTAGCTTCAGTCATACAATCGCCCGCACCTAAGCAACAGGATTACGTCAACACTCGTCTATCCTACCGGCTCAAATGTTTCACGAATTTATTACAGCAGAACAACCACTACACAAACACTCGACGCATACTGTGGGAAGCGTGTAGTAAATCTTTAAACGTCGACAGCACCCTGTTTTATGAGCGAGCTCAACAGCTAGGCCGCAAACACGAGCACTTGATCTCAAACCCTCCACAATCCACATAATGCCTTTACTGTAAGTTACCTGGTCCGGTGGAGTTTCGGTGGACATGATGGAATATGTGTGCGATCCGAGCAAAGGAACGTCGACTGCTCTACTATCACAAACAACCGCAGACCGTGATTATTGCAGCATTGTTTATTTGTGCAGACTCTTTGTACGGCCGCTCGTCTCTCACCGCGCACTAAAATGGCAGCAGCGTGAACTAGCCGTTGAGCCACGCCCACTGAAACCTACTCATTTCAAAATAAAAGTCACTACAACAGTAGTAATTTATAATTATATTAATAATAATAACAGTAATAAATGTACAGATTAAAATCAAAAGAAAAATATGTGTTTATGTTTAGTGTGATTTAATCTTTATTTCTAATAGAATTTAGTGATGGCCATGGGAAATCACTGACAGCAGTGAAGGTGTTAGATCAATTACATGTATCGTGTTTTAAATCAAATTACTTTTTAGTATAGGGAAGCTATTTTAAGTACTAAGTAACTTTAACCCCTTAACTACCACCCCCTTTTGGGACGTGAAAATGCACTATCCAAACTTAAATGTTTGTAGTTCAAGAATGATTTGGAATAAAGACCTACATTTTTTGGTCTAAAAAAAAGAGTAGGCAAATAAATACCCGGATGACTACTTCCGGTAAGATTCTGAAGTGTGCATATGATATGAAGCATAGAACATCTTCCAATATGTTCTTCTAAATGGCCTTGTTTGCGAAAATCTGGAAGAAGATTGTCTGGATAAATACATTTCAACGAGTGCCTACTTTAGCCTATAACAAGCAGCAATTTTTAATTAATCAAATACCGTTATTTACATTTTCACAACATATTTGTAATGCGTATTTAGTGTTATAAATAATAAATACTGATATCACTAAGAGAAAAAAAACTGTCTGAAGATCCAAATCACTATAGGCCTAAATAATATTGTAGTAATTATTACATGGGCATATATGTCAATTTCTGTGTATTGCAAGTCATGTCCCTGTAATCATGTCTTTTTTGCATTTTGTTAACATTTAAAGGTTTTATAAATAAATGTGGAAATATATTTTTAAAAATGATTAGGGAAAAAGTTATCTATATGTCTACTTGTCAGAAAATACTAAAACAAATTTACTTAAAGAACACATTTTATTATTATTTATTATTATTACTACTACTACTACTACTATGTTGTGGTTTTTAATGATTAAGAAGAAACTGTAATGAGAATGTAGAAAAGAAATCGCATTTAAAACGCTGTAATTTCAGTCAGGCAGATTTTCAGTCAGCGTTACCAACATTTTCCCAGCATTCCTTGCGAGCGGCCTTTTCCTCCATTTTTTAGACGGAATCAGGTGAGCGTTTTAGTGCTCGTCTTTTAAAATGTGACATTTTATCCTTGTGTGATGTAAAGTAAGCCTTGATTTCTACCAGTATTGATCAAAAATACAAATAAAGTCCATATTCCGTAGAGTCCCACCATGTACGGCATAAGATGTTTTAGATTTTAAACGGATTGTTTGAGCCCGTTGGCTCATGCTAAACTCGTCCGGAGCTCATTTCTGCACATTAATGTCAAATCTCCTGTCAAAACAGATGTTTGCTAAACATTTATGATAGTTACTATACGGCTTAGCTTTTTCTGAAGACGTAATAATAACTATAAACTACGTATAACTTTATATAAGCACTTAGCAACGTAGCATTGAGGAAGATAAACATGCTGCTGTGGTTAAAAGTTAGTCGATGTAAATATATGAAATCCTTCTCTCACGAGGGACTGCATATTGACCATTTGACTAACTGTTAATTGTTTTTTGTTTTGTTTTCCCAATTTTTGTTCATCTTAGGTCGGTTAACCTGGTCAAAGCATCATTATGCCCGGAAGGTAAGACATGAAAGCTGTCAGCATAGTCTAATGCGATAACTAAAATGCTTGGCTCATGCACATAGATGAAGATGTGTAACTCTCCCCTCTTTCAGGCTGTGGAGTAAGGCCATCTTTGCTGGCTACAAGCGTGGCCTGAGGAACCAGCGAGAGCACACTGCTCTGCTCAAGTTAGAGGGAGTTTACACCCGCACAGAGGTCGACTTCTACCTGGGCAAACGCTGTGCCTACGTCTACAAGGCAAAAAAGTAAGTAAAGGCCCGGTAAATGGGACGAGTGGCACATGTGAGGAACTTGACTCCATGCTGTAGTCTGTAATGTGTGTGATCATATTGTCAGTGAGGTGACAAGCGTTTGCCAACTCTCCAAGACTAATAAGCAACAGCAGCTTCAAAAACAATTTTACCATCAATATTATTTATCAATAAATAAGCCTGCAACAAATCAAACAGAACCTGCCTGTTGCTTGTAAAGCAAAAACAAAAATCAAACTTACACCGAGATACCTGTGAGCAGAATAGATTTAGAGATTGAAAAGGAGAAAAAGACAAGAGCACTAAGAGGGAGCTGTAACAGCCACCTTTATAATAAAATATAAGTCAAATCATATGCATCTACTGTTAGTAGGGATGCACGAATATCGGAATCAGCCGATATATATGTTATCGTCCTGATAATAAAATTTGGTTGATATATTAAAGCTGATTGATTATTTCCTTCAGCTGAGACACTTCAGATGCACACTGTTTGCCAAGATGCTTTTAAATAGCTTGAAATATGATTGAAATCACTTTAAAAAAAAAAGGAAAATACAGTTAAGTGCAACGTGCAGCACAAATCTGTAATATAAGCTAGTGTAAAATTATAGTGAGAACATAATTGTGTGCTTGGAACATGGCTTTAATGGTGAGACTTGTTTTTGTAATCAGGCTCTCAAATTATATAAAAATTTGGATTTAAATTTATTGGCCAATATATCAGTTAACGGCTTTCAAGTACAAATAATTATCCGTTATCAATATTGGCCAAAATGTTCATATCGGGGCATCCCTAACTGTTAGTAGCCTATTGGTACTTTTTATTACAGCCTGTAGTGATAATTGCATTATATATATTTTTTAAATTAAATGAGGTCTCTCTCCTCCACTGCGCTGTCCATCCTCTCCTATGTTTCCTCTCCATCCCTGTACATCTGTTAGTGGCATTGTTTTTGAAAATGTATATATGTCTGTTTGCATCTATTAACTATCATTGCTTTCCAACATCACACACCTGCACGTTGAATGAGATTTTTCTCCAATGAGGGGGAGGATGTGGCCACAGCACTTGTATCGCACTGATTGTCTGTTAGCTGTGAGCAGACGGTTCAATGTATTGGAGAAAACAGCTTCCATAAATGCATTGACACGTCTGCTAACAGACAATCAGTGCAATAATGAAAATAATGTTCTCAAAGTAATAAAAAAAAGAAATCGTAAGGTTTTGTCCAATTTCAAAACGGTTTGCACAGGATGAATTATGTAGTACATCTTATATTTTAATACAAGATAAGTAGTACATCTTAAGTATCAAGACAAATTTCTTGTGTGTGTCTAAGCACACTTGGCAATAAAGCTCTTTCTTATTTGGATATAGATGTATCCTTAATGGTTTAAGATTGAAAATGTATTGAATAAAAGTGGTTTTAAAATTAATTTTCATCATAGTTGATATTTGACTCATTTAATGTAGTGGTTCACACGTAAAATAGGTTGTAAATGCTTTTTGTTCACTTTAAATTCTTATGATGATCATATTTGAAGCTTCCATGCAGAGACGTTTCATAATTTCTATTGATGGTCTTATTTTGTTTTTTGTCCATGGTCGGCAATGTTTAATGTGAGTTCTGTATGTTGTCTAAAGGATCACTGCAACACCCGGCGGTAAACCCAACAAGACACGTGTCATCTGGGGTAAAGTCACACGGGCTCATGGAAACAGTGGAATGGTTCGTGCCAAGTTCAAGAGCAATCTTCCTGCGAAGGCTATGGGGCACAGGATCCGTGTGGTAAGGGTCTTAAACTTTCTCTTTGGCTTTAAGTATTAATGTCTGTTTCTGGTTATACTTTGTGTTGGGCAGGTGGTCCATTTTAATTTGCCCACTATATGCTTGCCTTTATAATGTGGCAGTGGTTTAAACTGGGTTCAAGACCGTGCTGTTGTTGCCCTGAGTGCCACCTTTACAGGGGCTTTAATATTGGGCGCAATGTTTTCCGGCACTTCCCACAGCGTTGGTCTGGTTTCACACTCAGCTTGATTTGATCGAACCGTGCATCTTAAGTCATCACAAACATGCATGCCGCATGATAGAAAACAACACGGTCAATATATAATTTTTTCTTAATTTGGTGCTATTATGCGCTGCAGCGTAAACGACGCTTGGGTTTAATGTATGTGTCGCATGAAGTGGCTTTGCCGTTCATTCACCCCTTGCTATGCTCGAATACACTGCAGACTTACTCTCGCTCGTATCCAAGGATAATCATCAACCCTATCATCTCTTACATGTGTTTCATTGAACTAAATACATAGTTCTCGGCTAAAGCGCAGGTTTAGGGCTGGACAAATTTTATATCACGATATATTTCTTAATTTCGGTCGATATAATTCCGATATCGATATGAACAATATAAAAGCCTCCGAAAAACTGCCAAGAACGCCCACAGCAGATGTCTGTACCTACAATCTTCAAATTAATTTGCCAAGTCTATGAAACCTGCTGGAGTCTTTCGGTACTGCACCATATTAAACTACATGAACTAATGAAATAACCCATCATAACAATAATATTCTCTTCTCAATACCTGCTTCAAGACTATGGAAGCGTATAGGTAGCAATATTCAATTTCAAATGTAATATGCTAAATGACAATGCAAATTTAATGTTTTTAAATATACTTTAGACATTACATTTATGCAACGTTCGTTGCAAAATTAAATTATATAATTTACATTTGCCATTTCATACACTTAGTTTTAATATGTGAATTGAATACGTATTTTAACGCTTGAGTTGCAAAATTAAAATGTATTACAGAAATGATTAGATGTGTTTAACATGTTTGAGCAAAAACAATTTTTTATAAGCATTTACACTCAGTTAAGACACTTGCGATTGCATTTTCATTAAATGTCCCGCAATGAATGTAGCAATTCAATGTACAAATTGAAAATGCATTCCGAGCCGATCACGCGGCCCCTCCCGCCATGTCAATCACTGCGTGAAGTTCACGGTAAAAAGTCTTGTTTGTTTGTGCCGGTTAAAGTTTTGTTTGTGCTGCTTCTATCGGGTGGAACTGCTTCAGATGCTGGAACAGATTTAATGTGTTTCCGCTGCAAGTCGACACCACTCTCCGGCACATTTTGCAGCGCGCTGAAACCGAAAGTTTATCAGATCTCAGATAGCCGAACCACTTCTACACCACTGAATTAGTCTTTCCTCTTATCAACTATTTCGTCTGCTTTCTCCTTACTTGTAGAAGCTCATTCAGTCACATTTGTATTGCTCATTTTGTAGCTCAAACTTGCCGCGTTGTAGATCAGCCGGCTACTGCTGAACACTGGCTGCGTGTCTGTGGTGTACGTCATCACAAAAAGTGGCCAGTTGTGTTCTGACGGCTGCGCGCCTTACGTCAGTGACACATGCTGTTATGTATATTGCTATATGAAGCCATACTATAGTATAATGTGAGATAGAAATTAATATTTAAGTCATTAAATTCACGTAAAGTTTTCCCTCCGCTGCGGCTGTCAATCATTCTCCATTCAGCGTTCAAACAGCGCGTCGCGTTCGGTTACGACAGTCAACATGATGAAACTCTCTCTGCTTGTCATTAAGTCATTAAATTCACGTAAAGTTTTCCCTCCGCTGCGGCTGTCAATCATTCTCCATTCAGCGTTCAAACAGCGCGTCGCGTTCGGTTACGACAGTCAACATGATGAAACTCTCTCTGCTTGTCATTAAGTCATTAAATTCACGTAAAGTTTTCCCTCCGCTGCGGCTGTCAATCATTCTCCATTCAGCGTTCAAACAGCGCGTCGCGTTCGGTTACGACAGTCAACATGATGAAACTCTCTCTGCTGCGCGCTGTGACTCGTGTTGCTTCAAGCGCATCATTCTGTGCTCGGGATGCGCATAAGTGCTTGGTGCCGCACTGTACTGGAGTCTTTCATAATCATATCATAATACTTTTGCGCAATAAAAGAATTGTTTTTACTATTTAAAATGTTTTCAAGAGCTTTGTGTACAAAATATGAAACTAATTTTCGTTCATTATTTCAACAACATTTACAAAACATCTGGCGTAAACTCATAAGAACTGTTTTTGTGCCTTTGTGTGTGCATGTTTGTGTGCGCGTGTGTGCGTGTGTGTGTGTGTGTGTGTGCACATGTGCATGGGGACTGCACAGCGACTTGTGTATGTGGTTATTTTTTGTTCACCATACAGATTTTGGAATGACAAAAACTTCAAATCTACTTGATCTACTTTACACCTTTCCCAACATCATCTCAACACTTTGCACTGTGCATTTTCTAAACAAAATTTGCGTATACATATTTTACTTTTATTCTTTACTTTTACTTTACTTTATAAATATATACAAATATATATATAAATTTATGAGTAGAATACAACCATCCAACTATTTCAGTGCATCCATACAAAGCTACTCTGCATTAGCATGGGCAAAATATTGTTCCATTACTGCACAATGTTGCCATATGGCAACATACCTTTTTTATTGAATAAAAGTAATAGTAGTATCAAAACAATGTGACAATGATTGAAAAAAGATTAGAACTTACCCCAGATGCTTGACATATTTTTTAAATTCTGAAGAAATATGAAAAATTGAGGAAAATATACACATATTCATGAGCACTTCTTCAGCAACTGGAGTCATCAAAAGTGTGTGAAAAAATGAGTTTAAAGGCCATTGCACACTGAAGTCCGAAATTTTCGTATGCGTTTTTTCGTGCTCGTCAGCCTATAATTTCGTCACGCACAGAAACCTTGCACACTGAGTCCGATGCGTATTTATTAAACCTTTGCGGAAAAAAACGCAAAAAAATACAAAATGGATTCGTCAAGCAGTGAGGATGATTTTGTTGCCCTCTCTCTTCTTTAAAAGAGAAAAAGAAGAAAAAGAGGGTCCATCCAAATGTGCCGAGAGGAGAGTTTCAGCTCGTCAAGGAGTTGCGCAATTATCCCGAGCGATTCAAAATTTACCTCAGAATGTCAATGGAACAGTTTGATGCTTTGCTAGCGATACTGGAGCCACATATTAAAAAGACCACCAAAAAAGACACACACACACACACACACACACACGGCCGGCAGAAACGCTGGGCATACAGAACAGCTGTATGGTTTGTTTATCATACAGTAGGCTACTTTGTGCTGCGAGACGAAGTGTATCAACTTGTCAGATGCCATTCTGGATTGTGTCGTTCGCTTGTACGGTGGGTCTGAATAGTCAAAAGACCTCTCAAAAAGCTGGCTGTGGATACGAAAAACGCAGGAAATCGAACCTGATCCGAATTGTTTTATGACGGACGAAAGTTTCGGAGGCAGTGTGCAAGCGTGATTGACATAACGTGAGGTCGATTTTTTTTTTTTTTAACGTGCGAAAATTTCGGATGCGAATTTCGGACTCAGTGTGCAATGGCCTTAAGGGTGTGTGTAGTGTCATGTGATGTCATCAAAGTATATCATTGGGTACCACCAGGTTCTACCATGAATTTAAGATTAATATTAGCTTATGTTTATTTTCAAATTTCAAGAAATGTCCAAAAAAAGGGTATGTTGCCATATGGCAACACTGTGCAGTAGAGAAGTAGATTGTGTGTTGAACTGATAATCACTCTTTTGTGTGTTAAACACAGAGTTATTGAAATTCTACTTGATTTTTTTTTTTTTAACTGCACTGGTATCGGTCGATACTCAGAATTTTTGGTATTGGATTGGTTCAGAAAATTTATTATCGGGACATCCCTAATATTTTCTGGTCGGCTATATATCTAAGTTACCCAGGAGCTCTGTTGACATAGGCTAGCTTGATGTTGAACACAAGAGGACAGAACGCAACATTAGCCAGCTAGCTAAAGCTCCGGTGGAAAATTATAAGCTAATGCTACGGAGGCCATCATATTTTTGACTCATGGCTGAAGTTCAGTTTCTCCAGCTCTCCCCAGGTTGGCAAAACAATACATCTCAAAATTCATCAGATTGATGCTTTAAAATATAGAATATTAAAATTTTTCTTATGGGGGAGCATGCCCCTGGGCCCCCCTAGGGGGGTAATATCCTTCTCACCTTTTCATGCCTGTGAATCACTACTGACTTGTTTGTTCATTTGTATATTGCGAAGTTTTACGTTGTGAGATCTCATCAGCTTTATTGTGAAGCTTTACAGAGAATTGTAATTCAGGTTAGATATCTAGAATGGAAGAATTTTTAAGTGCATGTCAAATTGATTTTAATTTTCAAGAACAGTGAAACTAAAACAAACTTACTGTCTGCCTTCCACAGTAGGTTTTTTTTTGTAGTTCTCTCACACATGGCAGCTTTATTTACTAGTGTAACAAGCACACATTATCTTGTTTTGGATTTTGGTAAATCTTTTACTTGATGTGATGTGCACAAACACATTCTTCTCCTTTTGTAATCTACATTAAGGGTACGTCTACATGACAAGGATGTACTAAATACGAAAAAGCTTTCTTTTTTTTTTTTACACGCACAATAACTGTACTTAAGTTTAACATTTAAACATTTAAGGTTTTCTGTTGTGTAAACAATCAGTTTCAAAAAAGGGGAAGGTGTTGTCCATATTTTAATTATTGAATGAATTAAGTTATTGAGATGTATTGAAAGAAATACTAATTTTTTGCTTCTCTTTTTTCAGATGCTGTACCCATCTCGTGTGTAACATCCTTTTGTGTACAGACAATAAAAAATTTGATCCAAAATTTGTTTCTGTGGTCTTTTATTTATTTTAGTTTATAAAGTGTTCTATTCTCTGCAACCACTAGAGTTTTGAGCTTTTTTTTTTTTTTCAGTCAAGAAATAATTTAAGCAACACCTGAGAAAAGTACAGTTATATCAAGCTGGATTTACAGAGGAACTAATGCTTCAGAAGGATCATTTGTAGAAGAACTGAAAAGATTGCAATTAAGAGAAACAACCGCTTTCATAATTAACACTTCCTTACTTGGCACTGCCCCATTTACAAGAACACTTTAAAAGTAGTACGAGTAGTGTACTGGTATGCGGCACCGCATGCATAAAAGTAGATCTAGAAATACTGAGGTAATTGGTTTGTGGGTGAAGATAAACGTACTCGGTTACTAACGTAACCTCGGTTCTCTCTAGAGAGGGAACGAGTACTGCGTAATATCTTACGCTATGGGGAAAACTCTTTTCCACGAGATATTGAAGCCAAAAATTATCCTTAATTTTTTATTAATGTAAAACGCTTTGCGGCAGCAAGCAGACATAGGCGAGACAGCTCGCGCGCCTATTGGCTGCCCTGCGGCAACAGCAGCAGCCTATCGAGAGTGGCTCTGCGTGACGTCACGACGAATGGGGGCCTTTCGCGCCCATATAGTCACGTCCCGCCAGAAAGGGCGTGGTCTCGCCCTATAACCAGGCTCGATAGCTGCTCTTACGTTGGTTTTCATCGCCGAAGCGAACCAGAGCGTATTCCAAGCACGGCAAGATACGCAGTACTCGTTCCCTCTCTAGAGAGAACCGAGGTTACGTTAGTAACCGAGTACGTTCTCTTACGAGAGTATCTCTCGTACTGCGTAATATCTTACGCTATGGGGAACACAATGCAACACGCCGTGCTGGTAGGGATCCAACACCAAAGTCCCAGGGGCCGAAGCCCGGGGCGCATATAGTGCATAATCACCATACACTCACAGAGAGTGAGGGAAGAGAGGCTAGAAGCATCATTCCCTGTAAATAGCATCCGAAAGGAGCTAATCATGTGACAAATAGACCATACCGTCAGGGTGAACATTCAGCCTGAACTGGGTGGCCACAAGTGTGTCAACATTTTAATGAGCTGCTGTACCGGTCAGTGAGCAATACGCAGGTCAAACTCAGTATCCGAGCCGCACAGCGGGCAGATAGCACTGAATTTTATACCGCCAAAAGCTTAGCTTGTAAGGCGGGAACCTCCAAGTTATAGTATTTTATAAATGTAGACGGCGAGGCCCAGCCCGCGGCCATACAAATATCTTGCAGGGTAACCCCACTAGACCATGCCCACGAGGAGGCCATGCCTCTTGTGGAGTGCGCTCTAACACCCAAAGGGCACTGTAGGCCCTTAGAAGTGTAAGCCAGCGCTATGGCACCGACTATCCATCTGGATAGGCTCTGTTTCGAAGCGGCAAGTCCCTTAGCACGGCCGCCAAACGAAACGAAAAGCTGCTCAGTCTGTCTGAAACCAGACGAGCGGGACACATAAGCCCTTAGTGCCCTGACAGGGCAAAGGAGACTCGCGTCCTTCTCCTCATTGAGAACCGGAAGGGCAGACAGGGAAATCACCTGGGCCCTGAACGGTGTGTTGAGGGATTTCGGCACATAGCCGTGCTTCGGTTTGAGTATGACCTTTGAGTCATTAGGTCCAAACTCCATGCATGACGCGCTTACTGAGAGCGCTTGCAAGTCCCCTACGCGCTTCACTGAAGCGAGAGCCATAAGAAACGCTGTCTTGAAAGACAAGTGTTTCATGTCTGACGACTGGATTGGCTCGAATGGGGCACCTTTCATGGCCTCCAAGACCGTGGAAAGGTCCCATGTCGGGACTGAAGGGGGCCTGGGAGGGTTTAGCCTCCGAGCTCCTCTAAGGAAACGCACGACTAAGTCGCTCTTTCCTAGTGACTGGCCAGACACCGGTTTTGCAAACGTTGCTATGGCCGCCACGTATACTTTGAGCGTGGAAGGGGACCTGCCCTTATCCAGTAGCTCCTGAAGGAAGGAAAGCACTTCCGTAACCCCGCAGTCTACAGGTGAAAAGCCCTGCGCTTGACACCAAGCAGAGAACACAGACCACTTCAAGGAGTAGAGCCGTCTGGTAGACGGGGCTCTAGCCTGCGCGATCGTGTTTAACACTCCCTCTGGGAGGTCAGCGGGTACCCGTTGATGGCCCATGCGTGCAGGGACCACAAATCCGGGCGAGGATGCCAAATCGAGCCTTCCTCCTGAGAGAGGAGGTCTCTCCTCAACGGTAAAGGCCATGGGGCAGCGCTGGTCAGCTGCATCAGGACAGGGAACCACGACTGGTTTGTCCAGAGCGGAGCTATGAGTAGCACTGGGCATCCCTCCCTCCTGATTCGCTCCAACACCTGAGGCAGGAGTGAGACAGGGGGAAAAGCATATAGGGGGCGGCGGGGCCAAACATGGGCCAGCGCGTCCCGGCTTTTCGAGAAGAATCTCGGGCAGTGAGCGTTTTCTTGGGACGCGAACAGGTCCACCTGCGCTTTGCCAAACGTTTCCCACAGCAGCTGGATCGTCTGCGTGTGCAGAGACCATTCTCCTGCTGGGACGTTATTTCTGGACAGCCTGTCTGGCCCCACATTTAGGTGACCAGGCACATGCGCCGCTCTCAGCGAGAGCAGGTTGTGCTGAGCCCAGACCAGGAGGCGTTCCGTCAGCCTGTAAAGGTTTCGGGACCTGACGCCGCCCTGGCGATTTATGTACGCCACCACTGACATGTTGTCCGACCGGACCAATACGTGGTGGCCTATTATCTGGGGACAGAAGCGCCTTAGCGCTTTGTCGACTGCTATTAATTCCAAGCAGTTTATGTGAAGGAGCTTCTCCCGCGCTGACCATAGGCCAGCTAGCGGTCTGCCCTCGAGCAGCGCTCCCCACCCCGAAGTGGAGGTGTCCGTAGACACCACCTTCACACTCGAGGGGATCCCCAGACTCACACCTGACTGATACCAGTCGGTTGCTTCCCATGGTTTCAGAGCCGAAATGCACTGAAGGTCGACCCTGAGGCGAAATAGACCTGCGGTCCACGCCCTGGGGGGAACTCGTGCTTTTAGCCATAGCTGCAGTGGGCGCATGCGGAGCAGGCCCAACTGGAGTACGGAGGCTGCTGTGGCCATCAGACCCAGCATTTTCTGAAACCTTCTGAGCGGGACTATAGAGCCGTGGCGGAAGGATCTCGCGACGTGCTGAATATTCAATCCGCGCTCCGGTGACAGGCGTGCTGTCATGGATAGCGAGTCTAACACTGTTCCCAGAAAGGAAATTCTCCGACTGGGGAGCAGTGAGCTTTTCGCCCAATTGACTGTAAGGCCCAGCTCCTCGAGGTGCTCGAGTAATGCGGCCCTGTGTTCTATGAGCTCCGTTCGTGAACGAGCTAGAATCAGCCAATCGTCCAAGTAGTTCAAAACTCGCATGCCCCGAAGTCTCAGGGGGGCGAGGGCCGCGTCCATGCACTACGTGAACGTACGGGGTGCTATGGACAGGCCGAACGGCAGGACTGTGTATTGATATGCCTGGCCCTCGAAGGCGAATCTCAAGAATCGCCTGTGATGGGACGCTATTTGTATTTGAAAATAGGCGTCTTTCAGATCTATTGACATGAACCAGTCTCCTTGGCGCACTTGCGCGAGGATTTCCTGGTCGTAAGCATTCTGAACTGGCGCTTCACGAGCGTTCTGTTCAGCAGTCGCAGATCTAGAATGGGTCTGAGCCCACCATCTTTTTTCGGTACCAGAAAATATCTGCTGTATAAGCCCCCTTCGCCCTGAGATAGAGGTTCTATAGCCCCTTTTCTCAGTAGTTTCGCTATCTCGGCTCGAAGTAGATGAAACACTTCGCTTTACACCGTAGTTTCGACTCGCGCCGTATAACGGCGGGGGCGTCGAGCGAACTGTAGCGAACAGCCTCTCGTTATAGTGTTCAACACCCATTCTGATACCCCGGGAAGCCTTGACCACGCATCTGCGTGAATAGCTAGGGGTAGAATGAAATCTGGGCTCTGGCCGCGGCAGGACGGCGGCTCGAGAGCCCCTGTGTACTGGGAACACAACACCGTGTTTACAGCGTTCGAGGCGGGGGGCGCGCTGATCACAGCGGGCAGCCTGGCCGCGCTCAGCTTCTCTATGGCGGGACGCGCAGAGAAAGCGAGCGGGGCGAATCCTGTGGGATTCGGCGCGTGTGAGGGACTGTGGGCACATTTACTAAATGCGGGCACATTTACTACACTGAGAATACTGTCAGCTCGCGCCGACTAAATCACTGCTGTGTTTACAGCGTGCGAGGCGCGCGCTGATCACAGCTGGCAGCCTGGCCGCGCTCAGCTTCTCTGTGACGGGTTGTGCAGAGAAAACGAGCGGGGGCGAATCCCGTGAGATTCGGAGTGTCTGTGAGAAATGCGGGCGCGAGACAGCGGGCACATTTTCTGCACGGAGAACACTCGGCTCGCGCCGACTGAATCAACGCTGTGTTCACAGCGTGCGAGGTGCGCGCTAATCACAGCGGGCAGCCTGGCCGCGCTCAGCTTCTCTGTGACGGGTTGTGCATAGAAAGCGAGCGGGGGTGAATCCCGTGGGATTCGGCGTGTCAGTGAGGAAATGCGGGACAGCGGGCACATTTACTGCACTGAGAACACTGTCGGCTCGCGCCGACTAAATGTGTGTTAGTTTCGTTTTTACAGAAACCAAGGGACACGCATAGTGTAGTGTAAGCGGGCATGTATGGGCGCGTTCACTACATTTTCTGCACAACCAACATGAGTTGGTTTTATTTGTGCTAGCCCTGCACCGTGGCGGGCTGTGTCTGGGTGTGGGAATGGGCACTGGGACGTGGGCATTCTTACAACACTCATAACACCATCGGCCGTGGCCGGAACACCAGAAAATGCACTCTTTATTGGATTTATCTGGGTAGCCATAGAAACGGCTTTTGTGCGCAGGCAAGCGGGCTGAGACACCGGCTGCTTCACTGCGAAATACACTGGGACAGTCACAACGCATGGAACTGAACGAGCGAGAAGTTTTGGTGGAAATCCGGCCGCAGCGGGATCTGAACACCGTCACTTTCCTAGAGAGACTAGGAAGGCCTTGAGACCTCGGGCTTTACCTCAATCCTCGGCCGGGGCCCGCGCTGAGGGGGGCGGCGTCCAGCAGAGCGAGAGCGCGGTGTTTGATCTCGGGCCTGGCGGCGCTGATAGTTAGCCGAAACGACGGCCTTTGTGCGCAGGCAAGCGGGCTGTGGAACCAGCTTGCTCACTGCGAAATACACTGGAACAGTCACATTGCTTGGAACTGAACGAGCGAGAAGTTTTGGTGTAAATCCGGCCGCAGCGGGAACTGAACACCGTCGCTTTCCTAGAGAGACTAGGAAGGCCTTGAGACCTCGGGCTTTATCTCAATCCTCGGCCGGGGCCCGCGCTGAGGGGGGCGGCGTCCAGCAGAGCGAGAACGTCGAGGAACACGGAGCGCTCAGCTTCCGTCATCTCGGATAGCGTTAACCACAAATGTCTCTCACCATTCAGGGGGGAAAGGCGCGGGTCTCGACTGTGACGGAGCTTCGTCTTTCCCGAGAAAGCGTCCGTCCAGCCTATTGCGCGTTAGTTGCGCGAGCGCCTTTCAGTCGAGGCCGATGTAATCCACGGCTTGAGAGAGCGGACGCATCGGCTCAGTTTCAATGCCGTCTCCGGTAAGTTCGTCGAGCTCAAGTGCGGACGCGGCGGCAGACGGCGGCCGCTGTCCGTCTGGGAGCGACTCGAGCGAAGCCGGCGAAGCTGGCGGGCGAACCGGCGAGCTTTGGCGGGCTGGAAATAGCTCGGGCGCGCGCTGGGCGCGGCGCTTCTTGCGGCGCGGCATCACGGCGGGCTGGGATGCGGGCTCGGAGAACGAAGCTAGGCGAGTCCGCAGAGTCACCATAGGCAAGCGTTCACAATGATGGCATCCGCCGTCAGCGAGCGCGATGTCCGCGTGATCCTCACCCAGGCAGGACACGCAGATGACATGTCGGTCCTCGTCGCTGAGTGGGGCTCGGCAAGAACCGCAGGAAGGCATCTTTAAAAAACGCCGCTCTTTTAGAGGGGGTGGGAAAAAAGCAGATATGCAAGCACACACACACACTCTATGCAGAGGAAAGGATATAACGCCGGAAAGCACAGCAGGTACGGCGGCTGAAGGCGGCGAGGCCAGCGACTCCAGGCTCAATGGCACGTCCCGCTGAAGGCTACAGGTCGACGGCGCGGCTTCTCACTCTGGATCCAGCGATGCGTGAGGCTTCGCTGAAGAGATGAAAATCAACGTAAGAGCAGCTATCGAGCCTGGTTATAGGGCGAGACCACGCCCTTTCTGGCGGGACGTGACTATATGGGCGCGAAAGGCCCCCATTCGTCGTGACGTCACGCAGAGCCACTCTCGATAGGCTGCTGCTGTTGCCGCAGGGCAGCCAATAGGCGCGCGAGCTGTCTCGCCTATGTCTGCTTGCTGCCGCAAAGCGTTTTACATTAATAAAAAATTAAGGATAATTTTTGGCTTCAATATCTCGTGGAAAAGAGTTTTCCCCATAGCGTAAGATATTACGCAGTACGAGAGATACTCTCGTAAGAGAACTGTTTTTATCTAAACTGAAATAATAGTTTGAGTTTTCAAGTCTATCTGGGAAGTGGCTTTAATAAGAGTAACCACAATTTTTTTTTGCTTTTTCGGCTTTAAATTTAAAACTAATTTCTAAATGTATCTACTTCCAGCTAGTTTATTCTTTTTGTGTATTTTTACTCAATTTTTATATATATAATTTTCTTAACATCATTGTTCAATGCAGAGATTTAACACGCGCATGCTTACGCATGTCACTTAGTGCTAAAGACAACCAGAATCTACATTAAGTTAATGTATAACTTTAAAAAAAAAATAACTTCAGATGTACAGTTAAAAGGATGATCCTACTGTATTGAATATTGGGGATAACTTGTCAAACTGATAAGTGGAGTACTAATATAGTATGGAGATATTTGTGGTTTCGACATAGTTTAGCTCTGAATGGGGTTAATGTGTCTGCAGGTGCAGTTTCCGATGAAACGGTAAACTGAAAGGAAAGATGTCCGCATATTATGCAGTCTCATCATCGCACTGTAGTTTCTTCTATGGTAAAATTCCATTCCAGAGCCTCGGGCTCATCACGTTGCAATACTAGCGGTTGACTGCAGAGGATGCGCGTCCCTTTCAGTCGCGCCTTAAGCCCCGCCCATTTACAGAGCTGTGACGCATTCATTGCGAAGGGAATTGTGGGCGCTGTAGTTCCAACACATCGGCACTTGAACGATGTGAACTCGTAGTAGAATTCCTCTACACTACATTTCCCAGAACGACCTCCATCCGAATCCTTCAAATAGCTGTTTATAACGAAGTTGTTTTGCTTCATCCGCTGTTGAAGATCCGCAGACCTACCAGAGGAACAGGTATCTGCTGCAATGGACACTTTTATCTTTTATTCTGTATGCAAAATAAGATTTATTATAGCATGTTTTGCATGTTTAAGCATCTGTAAATCTGACACTCTACTTGAAAAAAATATTTTAAAATGTAATTCATTTTAACTTAATTTGACATGTCCTGGCAAATGATTTTATTGACTTTTTATTGAAACCAAAAGGCGTTTTGCGTGTGAATATTGCGACGTTTTTATTGCCAACGTCTTGCTCGGTGTCTTATATCCTGATGTGGGTGACATCTATTGTCTCAGTAACGTTAACGTTAGTTCTGATGATGCACTAGACAGGATTTTGAAACGCATTTACTTGTGCAGTAACGTTAGATATTATTGTTTATGATACCATGATGTATAATTGTAATCCATGAGACATAGATGCTTACAGAATAAGTGGGGAAATTATCTCTAGCAAACGCATTGATGGGATTATTATAACAAGAATAGTATTATTTATGTTGTTCTCTTGCCATAATAAAAAGACAGATATTATATTATTATGTAATGTTAAATATATATCTCCCCGTGGTTTGTTTAGTCTATAAAAGCCCTTGTTTGAAACCCGTGGGCCGTGTGGTCTGTTGTTTTCAGTCATATTTTCGGGAACTGTTTGTTCTCTTCTGGCTGGAGGAGATGCGAGGCCTATTACACTCAAATAAACAGGATAAATGATTTAAAGCTTTAACGTGGGGATCATTTTTACTTTTATTGTGTCTTCCGAAAATGTTGCCATTAGTCAAAAGCGTAATATAATATTCGCCACATAAATGTCGCTCTTACTCTAAATAAATCACTGTATTGATGTTTATATTCATTCACGGCATCGTCATGATTGTTAAAGATATTGGCCGTGTTTCAAAATCTAGTGAGGTACCTGTTTAGTCAACACGAAGTAGCAACATTTTTGGGCATCATAGGAGGGTGAGACACGTGAATCCTGTCAAGAACTTGTCCGGACATATCGCATAAAAGAAAGAAGTAGGCTAATATACTATATTTTGCCTAAAGAAATGAAGCCTATTTTAAGCACTGCTAAAATGTAGTGCATTATGACATTGTTACATAAGAGCACATTTCCCCCTAATTTTCATTACTGTAATGCAATAAAATAAAGTTCTCATTACTATAGTGTTTAAAAATGCGTTTCTACGTAGTTTTTATTCATACATCGTCATCATGACATTACAGCTGTTTATTTATGCTTATTCAAATTCAATAAATTGTATTATTTAAATGTACGCATTTACTGTAGGCTATCACAGTAAAAATGGCTAATGGGAATTGCGAAACGTCTGGATGCATTACAGTCATGATTATTTTGTGGTGAAAATAAAGTATAAATAAAGAAATTAAGTATCTTAATAGTCCATTTGTTTTGACTTTGATTTAAAATGTAATGTTTAGGGCTGTTAGAAAAAAAGTAATCGATTGCAATTTACCCGTGCCGGGTTACCGGAAAAATACCAGAAGTGGCTCATTCCACGGACGAGAATCCATGAGCCGCATTTTTAGACCATTTTCTAAAGTCTATTATTTCCACAAAAAATGTATTTACTGATTTACTCGATCAATCATCAAAATAATCGACTGATTACTCGATTGCCAAAATAATCGTTAGTGACAGCCCTAGTGATGTTTTGTAAAATTCACCGAGGCATACAGAGTCTGGCCAAAAATAAGATCTAGGTAAGCGGCTGACTATGTTTTGAGACAACTAAACGTTCCTACTAAAAGTGACTTCATATTGACAGCATTAGATAACATTTATTGGACAGTCTGACCAGTTATAAGTTTGTCCATACAATTAAAGTCAGTGGACTACTTTGTCTTGTATTGTATGGATGAAAAACACTGAGACATCTTTTGTGTGAAAAAAAGTCTCATAGTTTGAGATGAGGGTGCATAAATGGTAACGGTTTTTATTTTTGAGTGAACTGTGCCTTTAACATTTAAAGGCTATAATTTACCTACAACAATGCCATCCTGTCAGACATCAATGGTAGACTTAAATGGGATAAAAGGGGATTTGTGCATATAATGTGCTCGATCAATGCTGACTAAATAAGAGTAACATTTCCATTTATGTTAATAACCACCTCTTCTCTCATCTGCTTAGATTTGGTGACTTTGACAAGATAAAGATCAGAGTTGAAGCAACAAAAGCGCTCCTATGTTGGTACAAGAAGATGAAAGGACATGATTTGGGAAAGGACTGTCTGGCATCTGGTTCTGCGTACAGGGCCGTATCGTCCAGAGAGACCTTACCCGGACCTGAAGAGGACCATTATGAGCTGTCGAAAGTGCAGGTTAGTCCGTCAAATGCATGTCATTTATTCAGATTTTTCTTTGGAAATCAAATGTTTGAAATGAGTTACCTTCTTTTGAAAATCGTGATACAAAACACCACACAAACAAGCATTAAAATATAACACACACAATACAGCCTCTCAGTAAAGATTTAATTTAAAAAAAATGCTGGAACCAATTTTTTTTCATGACTTTTTTATCATTAATTCTTGGACCAAAGCTCTTTGCCTTGATGTGCATCCAAGTTCATTGTTTCTCTGTGAAAATTAAATTCGCTGGAGTAATCCAATAGGAATCTGAGCAATCAGGAGTTTCGCGTGATGGCGAACGATTTTGCCATGCAGACGTCGCTCATTTTCAAGTTGGCCACACAAATTTGCCACGTTGACCAACACAAAGCTGCTTGGTTTGAAAGTGACTTCTGTGTGAATGGCATTTTTTTTAAATGTGATCATACCTTTCAGAAGTATTAAAGGAATCATCAAAGTTTTTAGGTGGAATCCGACTCTTGAAATTCCTTGCAAGTTTCCATCCTGATATATTCTCCTCTTCACATTTACTCTAGCAATTTTGATAACACCCACCTGACCCCTAAATATATTGCGTGCAGAGTTTTAAAATTGCAGTATTAAACACAATAATATTCTGTTGAAGATTGATTTAGTTTCTGTCTAGGATTTCTGGACTGTGGTTCTGACAACCTGTGATGTTTTCCCAAATATGTGCAAGTCATGTGTTGGCTGAGATAGTTCACCCAAAAAATGAAAATTCCCTCATCCAAAAATTCATGTTGATCCAAATCTTATGGCAACCTACATTGACTTTTATTGTATGGACAGAAAAAAACCCAGTAATTTTCAGAATATCTACTTTTGTGTGACAAAAAAGCCTTCAGTTTGGGCCGACATGAGGGTACATAAATGGTAACAGGGTTTTCGTTTTTGAGTGAACTGTGCCTTTAACATTAAAATGCTGCGGCTGATGTTTGTTCGTATAGGTAGCCACGCCCTTTGTGTTTGTTTTGTCTGTTGCACTCCTGCCGTCAGCATTTGTCAGCATGTTAAGAGAGAGTCCTGAACTGCCCACAATTTTCTTTGTCTTTTTCCATCAAGCTACCTCTCTCTCTCTCTCTCTCTCTCTTCTCTCTCTCTCTCTCTCTCTCTCTCTCTCTCTCTCTCTCTCTCTCTCTCTCTCTCTCTCTCTCTCAGCCACTCAGTACATCACTAGGGATGCCGTGCGTGTGCAGTGATTGGCTGCTCACCCAGTATTTAGAAGCTGGGTCTGTTTACATAATCTAGACCCACCTATTTTGGCACTGACAGCCAATTGCAATCCTGAGTTCCGGTGATGCGTGCAGCAGCCTTGCCTGCTGATAGGCTAAAGACCCCCTCAGCGCTCAGGCAAGCTGTGTGTGTTTGTGCAACGTGAGTGTGTTAGAGGGACACGGGAAGAAGAGCAGTGAGGACGGGAGGGGAGGGGGACACCCTGCACGTGCTGAGGAGCATTGTAAAACGCCAGGCTTCTCTCGTTTATTTAATCCAGCCAGACATGTCAAATTCGTCACCGTCTTTCTTGGGTTTTTTTAGCGTAAGGCTTACCTCGAGGCACTTGAAAAATTAATGTTACATAAATAATGTGATGTAAGTGGCGTGGCGGACACATTCTCAGTGTGTCTTTGGTGTCTAGATCATTCTGTGCTTGTTCCTTCATTGCATTCTGATCAGTCCCAGATAACGTTTTTTTCCCCAGCCTATTTCCCATGAGAGCTTGTGACAGAAATACTAAAGCTAGGCTAATTCATGGGGCGGCTGGCTGAGAAGAAGGAAATTAGCTGTGTATTTCTGCATGTTTTCTTCCCCTTTTCTGTCAAAAAAGTACTATATCATAGACATCTGTGAATGTGAAATCTGCACTATAATATATTTGACATGAAACTTGCTCCAAGTGCTTTAAACCCTCGTAACGCTTCAGTATCTTACTAAAGATAAACGGATCTGCTCCTGTAGACAAATTTAATTAAAATCTACGTCATTGAGTGTAATCGTCTGTTAATGCTTGAAACAGTCAAACCCTTTTCAGCTCATGATTGTGACATGTTAATGTTGTAAATGTGAACTGCGTTTGACATTTAAAAATAAAAGGTTAGCATTAAACTGCATTTGCTAGTACGTAAACTTTTTTAATGTGTTATACTTCCAAGTGCATCGGCATATTCAACTAGAAAAATGGTTTGGTTTCATCGACACAGCGTATAAAGGGTTGTTTTATACTAGACTGGAGGCAGATCTGAGTGAGCGTTTGCAGTGGATTGTGGAGAACTACTCATCTCTTCTGCTAGTATCCTTTTTTGTGGAGGAATGCGACATGGAAGCTAAACATCGAGTTTTATGCTAGTCACCCCAATTTTAACTAAATGAATAAAAGCGCTTTGTTCTTTTACATCAGCAGCTTATGATCTGCTGGTGTTTTCAGTGTCTCACAGCGTGACTCGGTTCCTCATGAACTTGAGTTTGGTCACTTTAACATGCATTTGGGAACGCAACATGCACCAACCTTCTCCACAAATTAGTAGTGAAAACTGCTTATCAACAAAAAAGAGAAGCTTTCAGGACTGCCTGCGATTTTCTGTAAAAATAACCTTAAAAAGCAGATATGAAGTCATTTTCTTATTTTTCTTAAATACTAGAATTATTTTTACAAAACTACAGACGCAGAGTTAGTTGATAAACTGGAGGTGAACATCAAATTATGAAGATGAAATACTCCAAGGCACTCATGTGGTGAAGTAAAAAGCCTTTAATTAAGTTAATTAAAGGCTTTTTACTTCACCACATGAGTGCCTTGGAGTATTTTGTCTTCATAACTAGTTTTATTTTAATTTTATTTTACAGTCAGATATTATAATAGTAATATTTGTTAGTAGTAGTAATATTAATAATAATAATAATAATAGGCTAAGTATTATAATTATTATTTTATAATAATAATAATTTTGTTGTTTTGTTGTTATTCTCCTTGTTCCCGTTTACCTGTGTTCTGTTTTCCTGGCTGTTTATTAGTTCCACACACACCTGTTTCTGTTCAGCTTATTACCTCTCCACATTAAAGGGATAGTTCTCCCAAAAATGAATTTACTTACCCTCAAGTCATCCTAGGTGTATATGACATTCTTCTTTCAGACGAATAGCTTTATAATGACAGTGAATTACCGTTTCTGTTCTGAAGTTTTGAAGTTGTGCTTTAGGCATAAGTGGAATCCGTTTGTTTGTTTGGCTGGAAGCTAGCTATTTTACTTTATAAAGTAAATATGAATATTTTTCTTACACAAACACATCACTTCGCTTCAGAAGGCCTTTATTAACCCCCTGGAGCGTGTGGATTTTATGATGGATAGATGCACTTTAACGGACTTTAAATCAGAAACGGCCATTATAAAGCTTGGAAGAGCCAGGACATTTTTTATATAACTCTGATTGTGTTCGTCTGAATGAAGAAAGTCATATAGGATTTTCCTTTTTAAAGTGAACTATCCCTTTAAGCCCTGAGTTCTTTCTGTTCAGTATTCGGTCTCGTTTGCATTTATGTGTAGTGGTTGTAAATTATTTCCTAGTTATTCTCCTGCTTGTTTCCTTGGATTTTGTTTAATAAAAGGGACTATTATGAACTTTCCATCAACGTGTGCTTTGTTTAAGCCACACACCTCGTGAAGAAACCAGAAGAAGCCTGCCCTGTTTAAAGGAAGGGAATAATAATCTCGAGGACCACACCAGTGACTTTCTAGACCCGGCATACCAATTTCCCTGATCGCTCCCTGTGTAGTTTTCGAGCAAGCCTAAATGAGTGGTGTAAGGCACACTACCTGGTGTTGGTCCTCGAGGGGTTTTTGCTGTGTTTGTGGAGTGGGTGCTGGTAAACAATGGATCGGTTTGCTGTATTTCCCCCGAGGAGTACGTCACCAGCCCCACTCTGAGCAGAGCGAACTCCTGAGCCCACCGCAGACTGAGACCCGAGCCTGCCGTGAAGACTGAGCCAACCATCGCCCTAGAGCCCGAACACCACAGTGAGTCTGACCAGGTGTGTGAGCCGGCAACATCAACACCCCTGTGGCTGCTCATGGTGTGCGAGGGAATGGAGGAAAGCCACTACTGTGTTGAGGGTGAGAGAAGTTTATGAATGGGAACAGCTCCTTCGTCTCCAGAGATCCTATCCAGCCTCTCTTCTCCCACCTCTTCATCCAAATCCAGCCAGTCCGTCAGCCTCCGCTGGTTCCCTTCAGCTCCTCGGCTCCTCCTTTGTTTACTCCACTATGCTTCATGGATGCACCTCAGATCTTCCAGTCACCATCTCCTCCTAGTCAAGAGGATCCCCGGATCCACCGAGCTCGTCGCTCCACCTCGGCTCAGTCCACTGGCTCCACCTCGATGCTCGTTGCTGCGGATCAACCTCTGTCCCAGAGTCATCGATGTCGCATGGTCTCGTCGGCTCTTCTTCTACTCCAGGGTCTTCGTTTCCTTCAGCTCCATCTCTGTCCATCATCACCCTAGTTTCATCAGCCTCTCTCGACTCCGCCGTGGTCCATCATCCTGGCTGTGCTCTGGGTTCCCACCTGACTGTTCCTCCTCTCCTCCCACCATCATCTCCGCCTTGGTCTCTCCTACCGTCATCTCCTCCAGATTCCTGCCATTCACCTGCTCCACGTCCTCCATCCCTCCTCAGTTGGACTATTAATTATATTTACTGCACAAGGACTTGATTCCCAGAGGGGTGTGTAATGTCAGGGTTTTGTGTAGTTTCATTGTTATTCTCCCTGTTCCTGTTTACCTGTGTTCTGTTTTCCTAGTTAGTTTCCTCGGCTGTTAATTCGTTCCACACATCTGTTTCTGTTAAAGGATTAGTTTCACTTTTAAAAAAACTTTTGCTGATAGTTTACTCACCCCCATGTCATCCAAGATGTCCACGTCTTTCTTTCTTCAGTCGAAAAGAAATTAAGGTTTTTGATGAAAACATTCCAGGATTTTTCTCCATATAATGGACTTCATTGGGAGCCAAACGGTTCAAGGTCCAAATGACAGTTTCAGTGCAGCTTCAAAGGGCTTTAAACGATACCAGACGATGAATAATGGTCTTATCTAGCAAACCATCCTCATTTAAAAAATAAATAACAAAGTTTAAGTTTTTTAAGCACAAATGCTCGCCTTGCTCTGTTCTGTGATGAGCGTTCGTGACTGTCCTGTTCGAACTCGTTCATCAAAATTAACAAATCTTTTTTGAGTCATGACTCGAAGGGTCCTAGATAAGACCCTTATTCATCGTCTGGTGTCGTTTAAAGTCCTTTGAAGCTGCACTGAAACTGTCTTTTGGCCCTTGAACCGTTTGGCTCCCAATGAAGTCCATTATATGGAGAAAATCCTGGAATGTTTTCATCAAAAACCTTAATTTCTTTTCGACTGAAGAAAGAAAGACATGGACATCTTGGATGACATGGGGGTGAGTAAATTATCAGCAAAAGTTTTTTTAAAAGTGAACAAATCCTTTAAGCTGATTAGCTCTCCCCATGTAAAAGCCTTTCTGTTCAGTGTTCGGTCTCGTTTGCATTGATGTGTTGTGGTCGTAAGTTATTTCCTAGTTATTCTCCTGCATGTTTCTGTTGTATTTTCTTTAATAAAAAAGAACTATTGTGAACTCTCCATTGTCATCTGCTTTGTTAAAGCCACACACCTCGTGACTAGAATATTGCAATTACATCTGTTTTCCTCCAAATCGTGCAGCCTGCTCAAAATAGTTGATTATAGAAAAATGCATTTTACTTGAATTGGGCCCTCATTAATTCACTGTGGCAAGAAGAAATTTTCAAAAAGTTTCCTTTTTATAACTTTACTGGAGTAACTATACTTATTCCATTGTCTTAACTCTTTCCCCGTCATCGACAAAATATTCCATAATTTATGCCACAGCTCTTCCCCCCGCC
This sequence comes from Chrosomus eos, assembly GCA_036326025.1. Lineage (NCBI taxonomy): Eukaryota > Metazoa > Chordata > Actinopteri > Cypriniformes > Leuciscidae > Chrosomus > Chrosomus eos. The sequence goes on along the minus strand of CM070824.1, from coordinate 6,029,255 downwards.
ATTGACAGAATTTTCCATGTTTCCATGAATTTTCCAATCCAAGTTTTCACGGTTATATGGTAGGGGGCGCTATTATGCGTCTCAGATAGAGTTCAAAATATCAGATTTTAAAAAAGGCGAAGAAGTAGCAGAAACAAGTGATAGAAGCATTGCTTATACACATGTAAAGTAGCATCAAATATTAAACGGCATATAAATCAAAACTACCTAATGTTACTGGATGAAATGTCGACCCAGGACGAGACATAGGACTGTGAAGCTTTAGGGGAGTTGATGGACTCGATCTACTCATCTATGTTTTGATCATTATTCAGAATCCGATGCAGGCGTAGTGTTTGACAAAAATACAAAATGTTTTTTTTTTTTTTTTTTTTTAAATGAACTTACCCACATTCAAGTGTAAAAAAGAATGCATGAAGAATATTTTTTTGGTTTGTTTGCTTGTTTAAAAGGAGAGGCTCAGTTCTTTCTTTTGATATATTTAAGTTTAGATATTCATACAACAAAATATACTGGGGATCATGTACGTTTTGTGAAAATGATCAAAAATGATTGCGCTGGCTGGCAACTCTGGCAGGGAAAGTGTTCATTTGTATTTACTGTTGAAAAGCATGAAACCTTTAATAAGACTAAGGATGCATTATGTACAAGAGTATCCTGAAACAATGCAGAAATGGCTGTTTGATTATTGGTTCTTCCGGTTTTCCCTGTCTGTGTGTCTATATATATTAACTAATGTTAACAGATGGAGTCTTACCATATATATATTTGTTCTCTTTATGGTTGATTGTTGTAGATTAGTAGCTGACTTCAGTTGAGCGTAGTTTGTTTGATGATACAGTATCGCTAGCTGTGTTTGAAGATTCCCACCCTGCGAGGCTTTAAAGTACATGCTGTTCCCTTTAGAGGCTAATCCGGCTGGCTTTTTCTGCCTCCCTGGGTTTTAAAAGATTTTAGCGTCTGCCTTTGCTTACACACACATGTATAAACAGACACACACTCTGACTGCTCAGATCTCTTAGCCTGGATGTCAGCAGAATACGCCACAGTACTCGACTCGTAGTCACCAAGGGCAACGGCTCATATAATAGGCTGTTGTCTCAGCTGGCTGCGGGAAGCACACACTTCATTGTTGTCTGGCCTGTGATAAAATATGTTTTATTAGAGTGGTCATTGGCACTGTCACAGTGTGTAATTGCACGTGGGGTCAAGTACATTTGATTAAGGCAAGCACTACAGGCGAAACCACTGTTTTTATTTCTTGCACTTGTCCGTTTTGATATTTCGGGCTATTTTGTTCTTTTATTTCGGGTAGTGAAAAGAAAACATCCAAAATACACATTTAAGTGTTTATAGTAGTACACTTTATCTATTTGCGTCTGTAGATTTCAGTTTGCATTTTTTTTTATCCGCCTGATTATATATTTATTTATATAAAATATGGTTAAAAGGTTTTTTTTTCTTGCTCTTGACAGTTTTTTTCTGATTTATGTGATAAAAGTGATAAAAAAGAAATATCCAAAACCCCATCTGTAAAAATCCTAATGATTATGTAAACAAAATTAAACATATCTTAATGCATATCTAATTCGATAATGCCTCATTTCCACATTTAAATGACACCATGAAATCTAAATGGACAATTCTTGTTTTTCATTGAATATTTTTTATAGAATGAGTTATTAAAATAACTTCCCCTCCCTCTTGCAGCGACATGTCTTGTCTTCTCTGATGATGTGTTTATTGGTGTGAGGGACACCCTGTCACTCACATGACATCGGCCAATAGCAAACCACAACCATCCAATCAATTCCCCATGCACAATTTTTTTAATTTATGTTTAAGAAGCTTAACTCGGTTTCACTCAGATATACAAAACTTATCACAACTTACGTTTTTAATAACTTTAAACATAACATTTCACAAAACTTATAATACAAAACAGTTGTGCAAATGGACTGATTAATCAGCTGGGGAAAGTATTGTAATGTGTCTTAGTTAAAGATTTGACTCTATTCTGCTGTAGTGTCATGCCTTAAACAGTCTTCTAAACTATTTTGGCAGTACTTTGTTAAGCTAAAACACATGACTTAAACGTGTGTAAACAATTATGGTCTTCATCAGCTGTCTGTGTTTAATGCCGAGACTGGAGGTTCTCTCCCATACTGTGCTGGTTTTACCCTAGGAATTTATGGACGTTATGTGTTGCATGGTTTCAGGAGTCTGACTGGTTTCCTTCCTCTGTTTTTTTTCCCGCTGATGATATGTGATCTTGCCCAATACATGCTGACAAACATGTCTTCTTTCATTTCCTGTCATAATTTTTTTTGCATCGTCACATCTTTCCATGGAAAAGTGCTGAAATGCAATGAATTTGCGTTTAAAAAACCAAAACAAAAAAAAAATCTGGAAGTTAAACACCTGATCTGCTGACGTTTCTCCCAGGATGCTTTTGAAACGGCAGCGAGAGCTGAGGGTGGCCTCTCATTGGATGGCGGCAATGCAGCTGACGCAAAAGAGTTGGAGGACGAAGTCGGGAGAAGTAAATACCACCACAGTGTCGGTGTGCTCAAGCCCATCCGCTCCACCAGCAAGTACGTACTAAAGTTACTGATCATTGTGCCTTTCATTTCAGTAAGCAAATCATGAATGGTAACACTGTCCGTTTCTAAATGCTTTTGAAGGTCAGTCTCTCAAATGTAAACCTGAGAAACCTCTCAGTAAACCTGAGAAACGGGATGCCAATAGAAGTTATAGTTACATAAAGACACCACATAAATCACAGTTAAAATCACACTATCCTTGCACCACACCTTAGTAATCACTGTCAAAAATGTTTGATGTGCCAAGAAAACTAATTATTAAAACCTTATTTGTAAAATATTAAGTTTAGACAAGGCAAAAACAACTGTAAAATAAACTATCTTTTGTTTGACAGCATAGAGAAATTTGACAGCTGAGAACTAGCCATGTTCTCAGACTTTCTGAAATATCGACTATTTATAAAGGGAGAATAACAGAATTGAACAAAAGCTTTTTAAGAACTACCACATAAAGTGAAACCATATGCTAATTTCAATATAAAGGCCTGTTCACACCGGGGCGATTTTCGCGTGCGATATTTGCCGACGTTTAACGCCTCGTGACTAAACAAAGGGCGCCAATGTGAGTGTGCACACCGACGCGGAAAATGCCACGCGAATAAGCGTCATTTTTTAAAAAACACCTCAGGTTCGTTTTTTTGATTTGACGCACCGCGTCAAAAACTATCCGACCAATGAGATTGCTGCTTTTGCTCACGTGTCTGGAGCTTCTGAAGTTACAGTAAAACACAACTTGGGGGCGCTCAAATACAAAACGGTCTTGCCGAGCACACACATACGTAATTGGCGAAGAAGATATACGCCAAGTAGCGTCTACACTGCCGGGAAGAAATAAGACAGGCAAGATGAATGTAGAGCTGCTGGTGTCGTTAATGTCAGAACATAAAGAACTATATGACAAACGCGACAAACTTGCTCGAGTGACAAGCGAGTGTCAGAAGCGTAAAGTTGCGCAGCGCCACCTTGTTTACCGGGGTATTTCTGTTTTACATTAAGCGCCACCTAATGTCAGGGAATGAATTTGCATGTTCACTCGGCTCATCGTCAGCGAAAATAAGTCTCAATAGTGATTTGCACTGAAGAATCTTAGAATAGAAAGTTTACTTTTTGATTCTTGATGTGCAAATCACCTTTGAGGTTTAATGCAAGTTACATGTATTTGCTCCAAAATAAGACAACACGGGAGATGAGAGAGAACAGTATAGACTTTGTTGAATTTCAACAAAAGCAACATTTGGGTAAAACACTCTTAAAATGTCACGGTGCAGTGATTAATTTCAAATACAGTTTCACGAGAATAGATTCTGTATACTGTATATACACTGTGTGTGTCCCTGAGAAAGGCAGAAAGGACTCACACTGGGTGGCCCTAATAAAATTGGTAATAAAAAAGTGCAGATCAGGGACTAATCCATGTCTCTTGTCTGTTTCTTATTGTCATCACAGGTATCAACATCCAGTGGACAACGCCGGCCTCTTCTCTTTTATGACATTTAATTGGTTGACCTCGTTGGCTATGCTAGCCCATAAGAAGGGTCAGCTGTTTCTGGAGGATATATGGGCTGTCTCACAGTTCGAGAGTTGTGAGACTAATCGTCGCAGGTCAGTACTGATATGGCACTCATCCAAATAAAATATATGTTATTCAGGCCTAGCAGGGGCAACCTCCTCATATAGTACTATGATGGTACCAAAGAGGTTATGCCATGGTACCAATAATACCATAGACACAGAAGGGCTGGGTATTTGTAATCTCTAAGATTGAAATTAACAACAGAGTCCTAATAATTAAGTTCAGTTGCTATGTATTCAATTGTGAGCTGTAAACAAACATTAACATTTCACATAACAATTCATTTTTTGTATGTTTAATGGCATAATTAAGATTCTACTTGTTGAAATATAACCATTTCAGACATGAAAACTCAACTAGTTTTGACATTTTTAATGAGCATGGCAGTGGTAATATATTTGGTCTGGCCAAACTAGATCTTTTACGCTTTCTGCTGCAAAGCAAGTATGAACTCGCTACTGCTTCTAGATGTAGAGACACACTGCTGTGTTCATGCAAGATATGCTGTTGTTGCATGAATATGCATACATAAATCCCGTAGGCGATTTAGGCTGGGGGAGGTGGAGGGTTTCAGAGGAACATGCCTACAGCGAACACTGAACCTGACTAGTTTAAGTTGAGCAAGCAATCTCATTTGCTGCACAATCAGCTTGTGTTATGTGGTAATAGTGTGATTGTTTGTAGATTTGCAAGTAAAGGAGCTATCAGCATGTGCCATCTAAAGTTTCGTGACTGAACTAGATATATAAATTGTGACTGTCATAGAAACTTGTTTTCATGGGAGATTTTTTTAAATAAACATTAAATAATCAAGACATCACTAACAAGTTAAAGGAACACTCCCCCGTTTTTTGAAATAGGGCTTATTCACATTCTTTCCTACATTTAGATAGGTGTGCAAATGCATTTTTGTCTCAGTGCATGCATTGTTTTAGTTTGACAGGGTCGGCGCTAGCTTAGCTTAGCACAATGAGTGGAATCCTTTGTTGCCAGCTAGCATGTCCTGAGTAAAAGTGATATTTTTTTTTTTAAAAACACGTAATTACTTCTTGTGGCCTGCGTATTCACAACATATTCACAATAGGGCTGTCAAAATTGCTCAAAAATGACGTTCGAATATTCCCTCTAAAAAACCCACATATATTCGAACTATTCGAATATCTGGTTGCGCATTTTGTCACTGACGCGCATTACGTCAATATCAGGACAAATGAATACAAAGAGACACAACTATTTATATAGGTAGTTTATCTAAGTTTAAACATATTTGACAACGTATTAACTTACACAAAAACAAGTAAATCAATGGCCAAGACCGCAGACCTTACACTCGCTCGCAGGCACTCTTTCTCTCTCTCTCGCTCGCACTCGCAGGCACTCTTTCTTTCTCTCTCTCTCGCTCGCACTCGCAGGCACTCTTTCTTTCTCTCTCTCTCGCTCGCACTCGCAGGCACTCTTTCTTTCTCTCTCTCTCGCTCGCACTCGCAGGCACTCTTTCTCTCTCTCTCGCTCGCACTCGCAGGCACTCTTTCTCTCTCTCTCGCCCTCACGCTCTCTGCGCATAACGGTTTAAATGAACAAAAATACACAAATGTTGAGTGCTGATCAAGAGTTTTGTGCAAGCAATTTAAGGTCGCGAGACTCGCGACTCTTGTCCTAAATATAGCAGGCTTCATTCAGTGATTGAAACAAATATTATTAACATTAATTGAAGTTTTACAGTATAAAGAACCGACATTGAACTCTCCGAGCAGCTCGTGCTGTGGTGGTTAACTGCTGCTACTATGGCTATTTCGGGGACGTCTGGCCACGCCCCCTTGGCGGGCTCTGTATGATGTAATGCTAGCTCATTGGCGAACACGTCGGAAGCGCCCGCGTCATTGGATGTGCAGTTGCCGCAGCACAGCCAATGAGTGAGCCAGACACTCACTGTGCTCTGTGCAGCTGGAAAATGCGTCTTCAGGATTTTGCCACTCACAAAGCAGACAGCCGTGCCTCTGCTACCGCGTGCGTGTTTTTCCACATGATTCGAATATTAATTTTCACCTTCGAATTTCTGTTTTTTAAAACTATTCGAATATATATTCGAATTTAGAATATTCGTTGACAGCCCTAATTCACAACCAGATTAACACTAGGCGATTTCCTAGGCAGATATTGACTTGGGACTATATTAGGGGGAAGCACAGGCGAAGCACTGCTACTTGGGCGCAGAGATATCACGCAACACATGAAATCCCAAGTAGCAGTGCTTCGCCTGTGCTTCCCCCTAATATAGTCCCAAGTCAATATCTGCCTAGGAAGTCGCCTAGTGTTAATCTGCATCGCTATTTGTACTAGTTGTGAATACGCAGGCCACAAGAAGTAATTACGTGTTTTTTTATTGTTTTTTTATCACTTTTACTCAGGACATGCTAGCTGGCAACAAAGGATTCCATTCATTGTGCTAAGCTAAGCTAGCGCTGACCCTGTCAAACTAAAACAATGCATGCACTGAGACAAAAATGCATTTGCACACCTATCTAAATGTAGGAAAGAATGTGAATAAGTCCTATTTCAAAAAACGGTGGAGTGTTCCTTTAAGTAAAAATATAATGAATATGTAATATAGTGCAGTTATTTTTTTTTAATTGACTAATGAGCTTTTCCTGAGGTAAATGTAACGTCTTCAACTTGAAACTCAAATCAAATGGTTTTGCAGTGGTACTTCTTGGGACTTTTGTTAGTGCTAAACAGACCTAGAGCCAGGCCCGATGTCATTGGTAGATGCATTACATATGAAACACCTTAATTTCCACAGGCTGGCCGGGTTGTGGGATGAAGAAATCAGGACACGAGGGGAGGGGGCGTCTCTTCGTCGTGTGGTCTGGCAGTTTTGCCGCACGCGTCTGCTGCTGTCCATCCTCTGCCTTATGGTTACTCAACTCGCAGGCTTCAGTGGCCCAGTAAGTAACACCATCTAAGCTCTGTTGTGTCTTTCTGGTGTCTTTTCTTCTTCTCCCTCTGTCTATCTCTCCCACTCTTGCTCCATCTTTCTCTATCTGTCTATCTGTGTATTATTAGCTTTGTAGATCCACCTATCAAATACCTGCCCCCCTCAAATGCTCAGGTGAGTTTTCGGATGGGGAATTGAAGGTGTTACTGTGTTACATTGTCACTGGGCATCAGAACTGATCTGCTTGACATCTGTGATGTTTCCAGTGTGGCTCCTAAAACCATTTGATCAGTTCATTTGACAATTAGTGCTATTTATAAAGTGCCTTAATGATGACTTGTGCCAACACCAAAAGAGTATTAAAACTTCCGCTCCTTTTTGCCAACTTTCTTGTCATAAAACTTTAATAATTGAGATGTTACGGTGTAATATTATTCAAGTATGTGATTTCTATGCCACTAACGGCACCAAACGGACCTGCAAATCTTTTTGAGCCGCCCAGCCGGACGTAACGACATTAGCCCATCCAATTGAGTGCAACAGTCGGTAGAAGCAATAACTTATAAACCTTTAAAGACAGACCTACTGTGAGCTCTGATTGTATATGCTTTTTAGCATTATTTCAACAATTTTTTAAATAATAGTGTTTAACATCTTAAGTTGTGTTGAAAAACTACATTACCCATGATGCTGTACAGACAATTCCACCAATCAGAGAGTTTCGGTGAGCAAATTGCACCTAAACCTCTTGCAGGGAATGCCCACTCCCATGAAACACATCAAATGATGTAATCGAGCAATGTATATAACTTAAAATATATAGTAACTCTTAGGGGTGTAACAATATATCGTGCCACAATATATCGCAATACAAAAATGCAACAATATGTATCGTGGATAGTAACCCCCCCAAAAAAATTACTGTGTGAGAAAAAAATTCACGTTTTAAGAGGTTTAGTGTTTAATATTGTTTAATAGTGTATATTTAATATTGATTATAATGTATAATAATGCAATGGGGGAATATTTGGTCCTGATAATACCAAATGTTACCTGACTGGTAAAAAGTGTCCAACATTATTTTAAATATATCTAGTCAGTGAAAAAGTGCAAGAATACTCGTTTAACGTAGTTCTGTATTTTCAGCTTCAGAATCATGAATATTTTTATTCTGGTGTCACCATTGTCATTGGGTTAAGTCCACGTCTATTCATTTACACACACAATATAATATCAAAGTTAGAATTTTAATCAACAGTAAATATTTTGTTAACCTTTTATCATATGTCTTAGAGTATCGCAATAATATTGTATCGTGAGTTCAGTATCGTGATATGTATCGAATCGTGGCATGAGGGTATCGTTACACCCCTAGTAACTCTAGATATAATCAATAACTTAAAATGAATCATTTTAAATTTGATTGTCATTCGCAGTGCTTCATGAGATTTCACTTACTAAAGCTTTAAAGTTTACTGTCTAGTACCTTTGTAATGTTGTGTATCATCTCATAGCTGGTTGTTTTTAACAAAAACCCCTTTTAAAAATCCCTATGGGAAAAATGAATGGAAAAATACTTCCGGAACAAACACTGCTGAAAAAGTGGGTGGGCATTAATGCACTTTTTGGTTTAAGTTAGAGGCGGGACTAAAGTATTTTTCAGTTCTGCTTGGTGCTGCCAGTTGTGTAGAAGTGACACACTTCACCTTTAATCAAGTCTAATAGCTAAAACCAAATTATATTAATCTTAACCGTCCTGTAATTTTAAGAAAGTTAAAGATAAATGACTCGAAGCTTACAGTTCCAAGAGTTTCAGTTCCAAAAACAACATCAAATTGATTACACCTGTTAAAAAAACTGCTGCTCTATGCCTGTGAAAGTTTCTGTTTGTCTGTTGCCTTCCAGGTACCAGGTGTTTTATATATGTGGTGTTATCATCGGGTAGATAATAAGGAAAGTATCTGTTCTTACGGCCCGCTATGAAATGCTAGATTTGGGGTATAACTTAAGTTTAGGGGCATTGCATGTAGCACAAGCGTAGTCTAGAGAGGAATCTCCTTAGGACAGGAGGATAGGCTAACATATTCTTCAAGGAGAGCTTCTGTCACTGTCCCACCAAGGGCGACACAGCCAGGCTCTGTCTCCGTCAATCTTTAGGAGAAAATCGGGCTTATCAAAATGCTTGGATTTCAATCTGTTTAATCATCAACTGACTTTTTCTCCCTGTTGTCTATATTTAGCAACTCCCCGTAGAACATCTCCTTGAAGAGATACCTGTCCTTGCTCTGATGACTGAGGTCAGGGGTGGTTTGTAAAGGAAGGTGGGTGTCTATGGGAGCGGGTGGGGGTTCAGATTGGAGTTAGGGGTCAGAGGTCGCTGGGTCCCCATGTGTGTGACATGTGACAGAGGCTATTCTTTAGACTCCACAGGGTGTCCATTTAACCTGCGGGGCGAGCATACGGCAGGCAGAGCCGGTGAGGATTCCTGGGAGGTAAGGGCATGTTTCTTATGCAGGGCTGGGTCAAGAGTTAATGCTGTTTGCTGCCCTTCTCTCTCTTTCTTTCCGTTTCCCCTCTCTTATTTGATCTCTGTAATTATTCGCATCTCATGTGTTTTGAAATGTGTCTAAGGTTGGGTAACTGGTTGTCAAACTGTGCAATGTATGTCCGATGACGAATGTGGGCAAGATTTTGTGCCAATGGACAATTGATTCAGATTTCTCCAGATGTCTGTCCCGTATGCCAGCTCCTTTGCTCAATGGAAAACGGACTTGTGGGGTTTTTTTTATATTGCTGGGGTTTCTTGTTTTGGACTGAAACGCTCTCAAGTTTGAGAGACCCATGGGCGTACAGGCAGTTTTCAGACCCACACCTTTTGTCCTCAATATGTTGCTGGATTTTTGACCAATTTCATGGACACCTTTTTGGGCAACTATGTGGTGTAAATGGGTCTCGTAAGATGTACGTCATTCAGGGAGGGATCGCTGCCCCACTAACCTCGATTAAAAGTATGTGGGACAGCATTTAAGCGATGACATCTCGCAAATGGACTCTCAAAGAACTAGATGTGGTTTTTCTTTTGACATTATATCTGAAATCATACTTTTATGAAACAATGTCTTTTGTTTTGTCCTCTCACAAGTATTGATTTGCCTGATCCATGTTTTTTTTTTTTTTGCTCAGACATCTTTGTAAATCTTTAACTGCTGAATGTTTCAACTTTCAAGGTTAAATATTCAAGGTTTCATTAATAAAAGCAAGCAGCTGTGTTGAACCACATGGGTTTGCCCGTATTCCCAGTTTATGTGTGCATATCCTTGACTGCATATGTGCATGATATTTGAGGTGTGTGTGTGTGTGTGTGTGTGTGTGTGTGTGTGTGTGTGTGTGTCTGCTTGTATGAACCGTGTCAGCTGTTAAAAGTTTTCTGTGTTTTTGTGCTTCCGCACACTCTGCTACTAACGATTGATATAATTGATATTAATTTTCAGGTGTTAAAACAAAAGTACGTCTCCATCCTGTACCCCCAACCTGATGTGACTGTAGGTAAAAAGTCTTTGAATCCACAAACAAGGGGCATTATGTCCATGATTCACTTTGCTAAAGTACAATGTATCGCACAAATGGTACTATCATTGTCTCTCTTGTTCTTTTCCAAAGGCTAGAGAAAAGGGCCAAATAAGGTAAACTATTAGAACACAGGCTTGACATTGAAGTTGCTCCAGTGATTATGATGACGCCCCACACGTAGCATACAATGATCTGCATCTCTTCACCTGTTTATGCCGAATGACGTAGTAATGCCAGATGTTTTATGATGAGCAAGGTCACAAAATGTTGTCGAATGTAAAGATCGCAGTGGTGTGGTGCAATCGTATGTTTGTATCCTCAGTCACGCCTGCTGTGTCCTGTCGCCCCCTTGCTCGTCCTCCCTCTCCCCAGGCGTTTGTGGTGAGGCGGTTACTGGAGTACACGCAGAAGAGCGAACCCGACCTGCCCTACGGCCTGCTGTTGGTGCTGGGCCTCTTGGCCACCGAGCTGATTCGCTCCTGGTCCCTCGCCCACACTGGGGGCTGAACTACCGCACCGGCACCCGTCTGCGTGGAGCCGTCCTGACCATGGCCTTCCACAAGATACTGCGTCTGCGCAGCCTTCGGGAGAAGAGCATGGGACAGGTACGGTGTTGAGGGACAGACGAGGAGTTTTTCGCATTAATGAATTGGACATTTAGGAAGGTTAGGAGCAGATATCCTAGGGTGTTGAATGGTGAAGAGATGAAGAGTGAAAGAAAAAGAAGGTGATGCCCGCAAATATATTTTACGGTGGTATACGTCGCACATCTTGCCAATGTAGTGTTGCTTTTCTCTTTAGCTGATCAACATGTGCTCGAGTGACGGGCAGCGCATGTTTGAAGCCGCTGTGGTGGGCAGCCTGTTGGCTGGAGGCCCCCTGGTGGCCGTGCTGGGAATGGGATACAACTTATCTGTATTGGGGCCGACTTCTCTGCTGGGTTCTGCCGTTTTCATCCTCTTCTACCCGACCATGGTGAGGTTTTCGGTTCTTGCTTTGTCTTGTTTGTACCACTGGGAGTTTCCGTTGTAATGCCACTGTTGTTCCTGTGCCGGTAGATGTTTAGCTCCAGGCTGACGGCATACTTCAGGAGGAAGGGAGTAGCCGTGACTGACCAGCGTGTTCAAAAGATGAATGAGATTCTGAACTACATCAAGTTCATTAAGATGTATGCCTGGGTTAAGGCGTTCTCACAAGCTGTACGGAGTAAGTGGGTTTTTTTTTTGGCTTAGTGTTACTATTAATATCATTGATATACCATTATAGGTTTTTATATATTTTTTTAAAATAAATATTTTCTGTTTTAATTCTAGTAATTCCCTTGTGTTTTTGTCATTTTCATTTGTTTTTAAATATTCCTATCTATTTTAGTGTCATTGATCGATTTTTTTACTTGTGTTTGGCTTAGTGTTATTTATATCATTGATATACTATTATAGTTTTTGTTAGTATTTTGATAAGATTTTCTTTCTACATTTTAATTTGTTAAAAGTTTTGTTAATTTTATTAGTTGTAGTTTTTATAAAATTGTAGTTTTAGTTATTTTAGTACTTCAAGTTAAAATAAACAAAAAAGAGAAATGTATTTTATTTCAGTTAATGTTTATTTAATTTCAAGTAATGATTTTTTTATGGGGTTTATTTAGTTAACGATAATAACCCTGGTTTGACTTATTTCTATGCATACATTTTCGCTAACATTGCGCACCATCAAACAGGAATTAGAGAGGAGGAGCGTCAGATCTTGGAAAAAACAGGATATTTTCAGAGCATCACAGTTGGCGTGGCACCTATTGTTGTGGTGATTGCCAGTGTGGCGACATTCTCCACCCACATGTTGCTAGGTTATGACCTTACCGCTGCACAGGTAGGGTTAAATTGCTTGTTTTGAAGTGTAGTCATTACCACAGTATTAATGAACTCATGCATTGACTCTTTACTTCTTCTTTTTTCAGGCATTTACTGTCGTCACTGTTTTCAATTCCATGACCTTTGCCTTGAAGGTCACCCCATTTTCTGTCAAATCTCTCTCAGAGGCATCTGTCGCCATTGACAGGTTCAAGGTGAGCTTTCTGTGCCTCTTTCTACGAATAGTTACTTTCACCTCTGTCAAAATTTTCTTTTTAGTGTGTTCTACTGTTATCAAGGCACCCACTGTAAATCCAGGTGTTGGAGCAGGTGGTGTCACTCAAGTGTGCTTGATTTGATCCAAATAGATGTCCTTGGGGATTTGGCTGAATAGGATGGGAATGGGGCTGTTCTTGTCAGAATAGTGCCACATTGAGAAGCTCCAGTTGCCACCCAGCTCACCCTCATCAGCCAGATTATATCTTTGTTGTGTCTCTTTATAATTTCAATGTCAGAATACAAAAATCACATGATCTGCGGCACAGCTTTTATATCAAAAGTGTTGGAGATACAGTCATAAAATTGTGATTTTAAGAAGTTGTTAGAATAATAAAATGACAGTGGACACAGCAAAGAGTTGTGTTTAGTTGTTTCGGACAGAAAAAAGCCTGATGAGAGTTGTTGAACATCTCAGCTTCAAGCATCTGGATAAGACTCTCTTCCAACTTGTATGGATTTTTGTGCCGGATTCAAACACGTAACAATAGAGCACTGCAGTGATTATGTATTTTTTGTAGGCCAACCTGGATGTTAGCATCACATTGGCTTTTTGGATTATTGCAGAAAATAAGCTCTCTGACCAACAGTTTATGATTATTACATGTTTTGTTCAATCATGATAATCTTCACAAATTAATTTGAAGCCTAAATACAATCACCAGAAGTACTATTCTACAGTCTTGACTTCAACGTCACCATCGTTAAGCTTTCTGTCTTTATTTAAGAAACATTTTCCCTGAAAGTTTGAGTTAGAATAGATTGCGAGATCGCGAGTGATAGCGGCTCCTGATCAAGAGACTGTGCAAGTGGACTAGCGAATAGATGAGTTTGGACACGCATGCTTTAGCTTTACGGTTTGCTTGCATTCGGAAACATTGTTGCGACTGAAATTTCCTTAAGGGTGAAGAAAATTACATGGATACTAAAATATACAGTCATGATTTAAGAATCTTCAGTTGAATGAAATAGTTTAAAAGCAACAAGAAAGACAAAAAGGTGTTAAATTTAGCACCTGTACATTTTTAAAAACCCGTTTTCTCTTTGTTTCTTCATTTTCCTCTAGAGTTTGCTCCTGATGGCCGAGGTCAAGATGATCCGTGAGCAGCCAAGCAATCCCTCCGTTGCAGTAGAGATGACTGGTGCCAGTTTGGCTTGGGAAACGGGCGGTCACAGCGCCCAGCCTTCGCCCCGTGGCACACCCTATATAGGCCTGGGAATGAGAGGGTGTCGCAAGAAGCGTCGGCAGCGGGACGACCCGAAACATCACGTGATGTTGGAAGAGGAAACGCATGGCCAGTTGTTGCATGATGTGTCTGGAGACATGGCGTCCAGTCCTGAAGATCACACCCTTCAAGTGCCGACCATCAGCCAACGGCTGCAAAGAACTCTTCACTGCATCGATCTCACAATACAAAAGGTCTTTGCCTTTCTAAATGCTGATTTGGTCGATTTATAATGGTCAAGGAATAATCATACTAATAATCATCCCTGTGTTTGAATCTTTAGGGGAAGCTGGTCGGTGTGTGTGGCAGTGTGGGAAGTGGCAAAACATCTCTCATCTCTGCTATTCTTGGCCAGGTGAGCGTCTATTGCCTGATTCGAAGTGTAAAAAAAGGCAGCTGTCATTCTCTGATCCATTAGATGTGTTCATAGAATCCTCAGATCCACTGTTGTGTGTGTATTCCAGATGACTCTTTTAGAGGGGACTGTTGCTGTTGATGGAGATTTCGCGTATGTGGCACAACAGGCCTGGATTCTCAATGCATCCTTCCGTGACAATATCCTGTTTGGCAAGGAAATGGAGGAAGAGAGGTGAGCACCAAATAAAAGGAGAGTGCAAAGGTCCTGATATACTCGCAGTACAGGTCTTTTTCGTTCTTCGCTAAGGCCGTGTGTCCACCGAAGCGTTTTTTCTCACACAGCTGGCGTATTTTTCCAATTGTTTTTAATGGGAGCGCCTCGTTTTTTAAACGCCATGAGCGTAACGAGGCGCTGAGGGTTTTTTTCACGCTGAAGCTCCGAGCGCCCGCCGTTTTTTACTGGTCACCGAGAGTTGAAGAATGTTCAACTTTGGGGTAAAACGCAGCGCTCATCACTGTCACTTTTTACCCAACCGTCCAATCACAGTGGAGGAGGGGTGGGACAAATATCACACCGTCCAACCGCCACATTCTGCTTGTTCAACTTCAACAGATGACAGCAACAACAAGCATAATAACGGAGCAAAATAATTTAAAACAAGAGCCAGAGAAAATATGTTACATTGTATCGACATTTTAATATAGAATCACACAGAAACAAAATATGTGTTAAATGAGATACTAGTAACACTTTCGCTGATATTCCTTATCATAACAAGCAAAGTGTCTCAACTGAAAAAAAAAATGCTGCGCTGCCAAAACGCTCTCAAGCGCTCTGACACAGCTAGGTGTTTTCAGCTGGCTAAAAATGCTTTGGTGGACACACGGTCTTAGGGGTAAAAATAAGTCAGAAACACATTTGTAGTACTATTATGTTAGCAAACACCCGGACGCGGCCCGCACTGCTGAGAGCGCCGTTTGGATGAATATGTAAATATGTGCTGCGCGCTTTCAAAATGAACACAAAAATGACAGCTGTGAGAAAACAGCAGTTAAGAAAGCATTAAGCAGAAGAAATGAGCCGGAGAAGATTTGCATGTCAAAGAAAGCAGAGCCACACCTATTATATAATCACTACAGACCAATGGTAGTTCGTAGGTGTTTACCAACCAGTAGGGGTGGAACGATACATGTATTCGTATTGAACCGAAACGGTACGGGCGTCACGGTTCGGTGCGCGAATTTGCATGGAGAATACGCGGTATAAAAATAAATAAAACTCTAAATAGCGATAAATTTCGCTCTATTTGCGTTTAGTGTGAACGCAGCACAAAGAATAGGCTGCGATGTCAAGATTGCAATGCTGTAGTGTGTGTGCGCGTGTGAGAGAGAGAGAGGCGCGATCAAACTGTGTGTGTGTGTGTGAGAGAGAGAGTGAGGCGCGGGCGCGATCAAACTGTGTGTGTGTGTGAGAGGGAGAGGCACGGCGCGATCAAACTGTGTGTGTGTGTGTGTGAGAGAGAGTGAGGCGCGGGCGCGATCAAACTGTGTGTTGTGTGTGAGAGAGAGAGAGGCGCAGCGCGATCAAACTGTGTGTGTGTGAGAGAGAGAGAGAGTGAGGCGCGGGCGCGATCAAACTGTGTGTGTGTGTGAGAGGGAGAGAGAGGCACGGCGCGATCAAACTGTGTGTGTGTGTGTGAGAGAGAGTGAGGCGCGGGCGCGATCAAACTGTGTGTGTGTGAGAGAGAGTGAGGCGCGGGCGCGATCAAACTGTGTGTGTGTGAGAGAGAGAGAGGCGCAGCGCGATCAAACTGTGTGTGTGTGAGAGAGAGAGAGAGTGAGGCGCGGGCGCGATCAAACTGTGTGTGTGTGTGAGAGGGAGAGAGAGGCACGGCGCGATCAAACTGTGTGTGTGTGTGTGTGAGAGAGAGTGAGGCGCGGGCGCGATCAAACTGTGTGTGTGTGAGAGAGAGTGAGGCGCGGGCGCGATCAAACTGTGTGTGTGTGTGAGAGAGAGAGAGGCGCAGCGCGATCAAACTGTGTGTGTGAGAGAGAGAGAGAGTGAGGCGCGGCGCGATCAAACTGTGTGTGTGTGTGTGAGAGGGAGAGAGAGGCACGGCGCGATCAAACTGTGTGTGTGTGTGTGTGAGAGAGAGTGAGGCGCGGGCGCGATCAAACTGTGTGTTGTGTGTGAGAGAGAGAGAGGCGCGGCGCGATCAAACTGTGTGTGGAGAGAGAGAGAGAGTGAGGCGCGGGCACGATCAAACTGTGTGTTGTGTGTGAGAGAGAGTGAGGCACGGCGCGATCAAACTGTGTGTGTGTGTGTGTGTGTGTGTGTGTGTGTGGTGTGTGTGTGTGTGTGTGTGTGTGTGTGTGTGTGTGTGTGTGTGTGTGTGTGTGTGTGTGTGAGAGGAGAGTGAGGCGCGGGCGCGATCAAACTGTCTGTGTGTGTGAGAGAGAGAGAGAGTGAGGCGCGGGCGCGATCAAACTGTGTGTGTGTGTGTGTGTGTGTGTGTGTGTGTGTGTGTGTGTGTGGTGTGGTGTGGTGTGTGTGAGAGAGAGTGAGGCGCGGGCGCGATCAAACTGTCTGTGTGTGTGTGTGTGTGTGTGTGTGTGTGTGTGTGTGAGAGAGAGTGAGGCGCGGGCGCGATCAAACTGTCTGTGTGTGTGAGAGAGAGAGAGAGTGAGGCGCGGGCGCGATCAAACTGTGTGTGTGTGTGTGTGTGTGTGTGTGTGTGTGTGTGGTGTGTGTGTGTGTGAGAGAGAGTGAGGCGCGGGCGCGATCAAACTGTCTGTGTGTGTGTGTGTGTGTGTGTGTGTGTGAGAGAGAGTGAGGTGCGGGCACGATCAAACTGTGTGTGTGTGTGTGTGTGTGTGTGTGTGTGTGTGTGTGTGTGTGTGTGTGTGTGTGTGTGTGTGTGTGTGTGTGTGAGAGAGAGTGAGGCGCGGGCGCAATCAAACTGTCTGTGTGTGTGTGTGTAATTCTACATTGATTAAAAAAGAAAATCAAATGGTAGTATTGGTAGGTTAATGGTAGTATTATTTTATATGGAAATCAATTATTTATAATTCAGAAGAGAATGGTTAGGGTTAATTAAAATGAAGGAAAACTAATAAATTGTTCTGAAATATAGCAAATTAATTTTAAATTCATTCAGGTACAATTACCAAACATATCTTAAGGTCTTTTTAATAATTTAATTAATAAACTAATTATATAAAACTATTGTCAGTGCACTACAAATGAACTGGTTATATGCCTTTATTAATAAAACTTATTTTAAAAAATACAAGGCTTAACACATTTATAAAAATGCCTTTGGCATTTTTGGTTTGCTTTTCACTCCATTGTACCGAAATCGTACCGAACCGTGATGTCTGAACCGAGGAATGAACCGAACCGTGACTTCTGTGTACCGTTCCACCCCTACCAACCAGAGCAAACTTTTCTGGAAAGTCTACTTTGTCAAGATGTTTGAAACAAACAAACTTCGTTTTGGTCTGATTTGGTTGGAAATTATGCCATACCTGTTTGTTCTTCAATTCCAATTTCAGTATATCGGGGCCTTTTTTAGTGAAACGCGTCAATACTTTTTGGTTTGCCAGATGGCTGCACAACAGCAATGTAATGAATAATGCGTTTGAGTCAGCGTGAAGTAGACTAGAGGGCTGAGCAAGTAAAAGGGTCTGCAGGCGGTGGCGTGACTCAGCACAGAGATGAAATGAGCACAGACAACCTTGAACACTTGTTCTTTGTCATTAAATAGCCTCCACACGTCTCCCGGTGAAATATAGTCAACGTATTATAGATGTAACAGCACCTTTCGTGATATTTTACCTTAAAGCGTGCTCATATTTGATCCTCCTGTATCTTTGATATGTCTCCTGCAGGTATCAGGCTGTTCTGAGCGCTTGCTGCTTGAGACCAGACCTGGCCATCCTCCCTTGTTCTGACCTGACTGAGGTAACACATCATACAGAATAACCCACAGTAGTGATGCACACAAATTTGAGTTAGAATACTCAAAAACTCACATTCAGTAATCGCAGTGAGCTTTTGTGCTTTGCTACTATTGATATGAAACGGTCTCAGCTTTCAAATTCTTTAAATATCACAAAATTCAAACAATAATGTAGTTTAATGTGCTGTGAGAGATCTCTGTAGCCGCATCAGTTCAAGTAACGTGTGAACTGATCATCTCTTCCTTTTTACTAGTTATAGCACAAAAAACATGAATGAACATCAGAAGGTACGTTGAAAGATAGAGTACAACTGTCTCATGTAATCGCTCAATCAGTGTTTCAACTGTACAAAGATGTCAATAACATGTAACATTGCATTTGCCTCAAAAAAAGCCATTCAATGTCCTCAGCTAGAAAAATTTAGCATTTTGCTAAATATATGCACTGTATCACATATAAATTATATTTTTATTTAACATGTTAGTGATGTCTTTATTATTTTATGTATATTTTAATTAATAAATAAATTTGAATACATATGTCTAGCCACCGTTTCACTAACAATGAATAGGAGTAAAAACATAATTATATAATCAAAACTTTGATATAGAAACTGCATATGTGCAATTTAAATGTTTATATATGAATATTGAGTATTAGAAAAAATGTAATTAATGCATTGATTATTAAATAAACTTTACTTTTGGTTTTCGGCTAACCGAAAACTTTCATTTTAGTAAAAATTTTTTTAAAAAAATCACTAATCAGCAGAGATAATCTCAGACTTGACCTACAAATAGAATAATAATTCGATACAAACATTAAATTCTCATTTATAATGAGCCTATAATCAGGGCCAATGTTTATACGTGGTGTGATTCCCTCTGTCAGATTGGAGAACGTGGTGCCAACCTGAGCGGTGGTCAGCGTCAGCGGGTAAGCCTGGCGCGAGCTCTATACAGCAACCGGGACATTTATATTTTTGATGACCCTTTAAGTGCTCTGGATGCTCATGTCGGAAATCACATCTTTAACAACGCCATTAAGAAGCAGCTGCGGGGCAAGACCGTCATCTTTGTCACTCATCAGCTACAGGTATGTTACAATGCCATGCCCTGTCATGTGAGATCTTTTAACCATGTAAGCCACTTAATTATTCGCACTGGATTACGATCACAGCATATGGTAATAATGCTTCTGTTATCAGTATCTGGTGGACTGTGATGACGTGATCGTCATGCGTGACGGCAGCATCACAGAGCAAGGCAGCCACGAGGACCTGATGAATGTGAACGGAGACTACGCCGCCATGTTTAACACCCTTCAACTGGGAGAAACGCACATCATTGAGGTCAGTATCTCTTCAATCAGACAAAAATGGAAAACTCTATCATCATTTACTCACCCTTGGTTGCATGATGATGTGCAAGAACCAATGATGTTTGATGATAGTTGATTCAACGAATAAAGGCTTAAATTTCAGTCTGTTTATTATACAAAACAATCATGTCGCTTCAGAAGACTTCGTTTTGGCCTGATTTTGTTCTGAATAATTTCACAGCAGTTCTATTTAGCTTTTATATTTCATAAAATTGACAAAAGATGATTTAAAATATTGTCTTTTGTAATCCACAAAGTAAAGAAAGTCATAATGTCATACAGACAGAAGTATAATTTTGGGGTGAACTATCCCTTAAAGATCATGTTTAATGTAAAACGGATGAAATGGGGAAGATGGTGAAATAGTTCAGAGACAGTTCACTAAAAAATCATCATCCTCATTTGTCTCCAAACCCGTATGACTCTAAAAGGAGAAGTTTTAAATGTTTGCACAGCTCTTTTTCAACCGCACCATCAGTTCTTGCTCATTGCGGGTTTCTTGCACATGGTGGAGTTCTCGAATCTGTTTTTTTGTGTCATCTCAGGTTCCAAATAAAAAATCTGGGAGTTCCCTGAAGAAACCCTTAGAGAGCAAAAAAGCAGGATCTGTCAAAAAAGAAAAAATAGTCAATCAGGATGATGGTAAGTATGAGGATGTTAAACCGTAAATTATACTGCGGGCTACATCAGTGATTCTCAACTGGTTTGGCCATGGGACCAACATTTTCCCATGGTCATTAAGCTTTAAAAAATATACAAAATTGCACAAAAGTAAAAATAGTGGTATTTTGGGGTTACAGAGACAACAGTTACCATGGTAAATACACAATGCTAACATGAACTGTTAATGAAACACATGGAAACTGCTCCTGATGAATACAATGAACATCATACCTGCAAATATGAACTGCGAACACAAAAGTACCAGTTAGCTAATTTATAGGTACTTTTAGCTAATTTCATTACTAATTGACAACATAACTACGCCATTGCGTGCTTGTAATTTCTTTTCCGCTTTATTTATAGTAAAGATATATAGCAAGCGCCGCCACATTTGCACGTGCAATTGAAGAGCACAGTATAACTACTGACATGACAGGAAGTTTTTTTTTCTGAAGTGAGAGACTTTTTTTCTAACAGGTTACAAAAATAACATTAAAATAATTACACTGAGATATAGCCTGACAACAACTCATCTGACTGCAGATACTGAATCAGGACAACGCGTTTTTATCAGGCACTCTTTACTTAAAGGGGTCATATAATGCAATTTTTGTTAATATGTTAATATGAATATTTAGGGTCTAAATAAAAACTTTGTAATATACTTTTATTACAAATTCTCATTAGTATTTTAAGAAAACACTCATTTTACCTACTCAAAAACAGCTCTGTTTTCAGCACACCGTTTCAGTGCATGTGCCTTTAAATGATAATGAGCTTTGCTGACTCCGCCCCTCTGCGTACACAGTTTTTAATAACACAATAACCATAACGCGTTGTTCATTATAAACGTGGGCTAATGAATTATATTGAGAACGTCGTAACGTGACATAGAATACATGCACCCTGAGTGTAAACATTAGCCACATTCATCGTGAAGCGTGCAAGCGATTTGCAAAGATTAATATTTACAGGTTAATAAAACGTTACACTCACTTCTTCTGGAGGTGCAGCAGGAACACGAATAGTTGGTACCGATTCCTTTTTCAGGAGCAGCTTCTTAGAAAAAACAGCTTTATACTGATCCTCATTTATAAATCAGTCTGGTGTGAAATGATTCGCGCAAACATGAGCGCATTGACGTTGATCGTGGGGAATATTCCCATCGTAAACAAACTCAGCCACTGCGTCTTCAGTGGTTCGGATTTAGGAACATTAAAATGACTGCTGTGTTCATTATTACACCCAAGAACAGAACACCACAATCGCTGAGACGCCATTCTGCTCCAGTGTAAACAATGACGGACTTTGAGGACATCGCGCTCAGGGCGGTTCTGTGTTGAAATGCTGCAGTCAATCAACAATCGTGGGAGGGGCCACCGTTTTATCTACGTCACAAAAACGAACGGCTCAATTTGAGGCAGGGGAAAACATATAAGGAGATTAAAACAAAAACACTGGATAGATTTTTATCATTATATGATGGTTGTGTACAGGCACTGCCAACACACATTTCAGTACAATCAACTTGTAAAAGTGCATGTACCATTATATGACCCCTTTAAATGCGTCTGACAGAAGAGTCAACAGCTTTCATACACGTCTTTCAAAATAAAAGTCTTGCATCAGAAAAACATAGAGTTGCGTTTGTTGTTGTTTCTTTGAACCGCACAGGTTCTGCGACCCAACGGTTGAGAAACACTGCTCTACATAACCTCCCTTCAGGCCTTACGTTTAGTCATGCTTACCGTTTGACCTCACTCCTGTCGTTTTTCTTTCAGGTCAGCTGATGCAGGTGGAAGAGAGAGGGAAAGGCTCAGTGCCCTGTGAAGTGTACAAAGTGTACATCCAAGCTTTAGGAGGGTGGCTCGTCTTCCTCTTCATCCTGGCCCTCTTTATTGTCAATGTGGGCAGTATAGCCTTCAACAACTGGTGGCTCAGCTACTGGATCAAACAGGGCAGCGGGGGTAAGAGACACTGGGCAGTTTGGAGCAAAGGTATTGCAGAAAGGCTTTATTTCCATGAGACCAGCGTAGAAGTGTTTAAATATTTGATGTGCTTGTGACCTTTACCACTGGTTTGTGTCCTTTCTTTCTGGAGCTGTTACTGTTAGCGTGTCAAGCTTTGGAAATTACAAATGACTAATTATATTTGTTTTGATCACTCATGCACTGAATATCGATATTTAAAACATTATTTAAAAAAAATCATAACAGCTGCTCAGCCTTCACTTTTTTACTGGTTAGGTGTAATAAGCTTGATCTTTGCGTCATACTCATCACAGTATTTCTGTAATGAATAAATATCAATTGACAATTCTTATTTTTCATTGAAGATTGCAGTGTTTACTGTAAATGGTTAATTGGTGCACATCTTTTTTAATTAGTGTGCCCCTCTAATCTTTAACATTAACTCTACACCAATGTGCAAACAACAAGGATTCCAGTCAATTCCGGATGGGCAAAACCAGTGCCGCCGTACTTTTTATTTTTGTTCTTGATGCTGTTTCTTTTGGATTTACATAATAGGGAAGAAAAGGCCGTTATAAGTTTTCAAGCCGTTTTAAAGGTTAAGACAATAAATATATGCCATACTGTGAATCCAAATTAATATTGTATTAATGAGTCTTTGGCAATACGCACCCCTAAGTAGGCCATTGATTCATTTAATAACTACATAAATAGACTCTGGACACAAAATTTCATTACCGAGTATCATCCTTTTAACATGTTTTACTACACTGAACAAAATTATAAATGCAACACTTTTGTTTTTGCCCCCATTTTTCATGAGCTGAGCTCAAATATCATACTTTTTCTATGTGCAAGAACAGGCCTATTTCTCTCAAATATTGTTCACAAATCTGTCTAAATCTGTGTTAAGCCCTATTCGCACGGGATTAGTATTACCTGGTGACCTCTAGTAATTCGTAATAATTGCGGAGTTTGTCTGAGATCTTAATCCCGTGCGAATCGGCCATGTCTGTAATTTGTAAAGTAAAAATTCCCCCGCAAATTACCTACTATATTTCGCCGAACACCGAGGTCCTGTGATAATATTAGTCCCGTGCGAATCGGCATCTCTGTGTTTTGGCTGGATCGTATATCATTTTTTCAAGGTTTTTGTTTCACGTGCGCCTTTTTATCCATCTTTCGCGAATAATGGAGGCTGGTTTGGAGTGTTTTGATAGTATTTTGGGTGCTGAGTCATATCGCTTTACACAACTACACAATTTGCAGAAAGTGAAAGCTGAAGATCATCAGAAGAGCAAAACAAAAAGAATGATTAGATGGAGATGAATGACATGTATAGCAGCGTGCGGTAAGGAACTTTATTCTGTTTAGGCTATGTCATAATATATCATACAGCTAGACCTAACACGAAAATAAATTTTCAAGCAATAGCCTACGCCATATCCGGGAGATAAGTCAGTAAATTTGAGTAAAATCACAGGCTTCGGTTATCCCGTGCGAATGCGCCACACGAAATTCAGATGTGGCGGGGTAATTTTTAAATCACACGAGGTCCCCAGATAATACTAATCCAGTGCGAATAGGGCTTTAGTGAGCACTTCTCCTTTGCCGAGATAATCCATCCACCTCACAGGTGTGGCATATCAAGATGCTGATTAGACAGCATGATTATTGCACAGGTGTGCCTTAGGCTGGCCACAATATAAGGCCACTGTAAAATGTGTAGTTTTATCACACAGCACAATACCACAGATGTCGCAAGTTTCGAGGGAGCGTGCAATTGGCATGCTGACTGCAGGAATGTCCACCAGAGCGGTTGCCTGTGAATTGAATGTTCATTTCTCTACCATAAATCGTCTCCAAAGGCGTTTCAAAGAATTTGGCAGTACATCCAACCGGCCTCACATTTGGATGTGGCCTCACAAGCCACACCTGTGAGGTGGATAGATTATCTCGGCAAAGGAGAAGTGCTCACTAACACAGATTTAGACAGATTTGTGAACAATATTTGAGAGAAATAGGCCTTATTTTGCACATAGAAAAAGTCTTGGATCTTTGAGTTCAGCTCATGAAAAATGGAGGTAAAAACAAAAGTGTTGTGTTTATAATTTTGTTCAGTGTATATAATACAAAACAATTTTTGTGTACACATTTATGTGTCTATAATTTCCTTATGGTTTCTTGCTCAACAGAACACCACAGTGCAGGTGGGGAACAGTTCAGTAGTGAGCGAGAGTATGCGAGATAACCCTCTGATGCACCACTACGCTGGTGTCTACACCATGTCTATGGGAATCATGCTCCTTCTCAAACTACTTCGAGGCACCGTGTTTGTCAAGGTGAGATTTTACATTTTTACATGTAGTTGGTTTTATAGCATCTATACCAGGCTGTCAGAGGGAGAGGTCCATGTTTCATTCGAATCTTCTTTTTTTAGGGTACTCTGCGTGCCTCCTCAAAGCTCCATGACGAACTTTTCCAGAAGATTCTTCGTAGTCCCATGAAATTTTTTGACACAACGCCCACGGCTCGCATCCTCAACCGATTCTCCAAAGACATGGATGAAGGTGAGAACTGTTGGAGGGTTAGAATGTATTATTATCTTGTGCGAAATTGACCAAAAATAAAATCTCTGTATTTTCTGGGATTTTAACTATAATTATATTTTGGTTAATCTGTTAGACCGGTTGTGTAGGGGCGATTTCGGACACATCCACTGATTCATTCAGGAACAAAACACCACTCTGTGTTTCCCGGAGACACACAGCAGTTCTGTAACGGCTTGGTTTGGAAATATTGCCGAAATAGAGGAAAAAAGAGACAATATTGTTAATATTGTGACTAAAATGGAACTCACGATATTAACTTTGTTTATTAAACTGTTGTATAAAATCAATATCACATTTGCAGTTGCTGGTTATATTTAGGAAAATCAGCACGCTTGTGTGATATATATCATATAGAAATTAGTGCCATCAAATCGATTAATCGCATCTGACATAAAAGTTTGTGTTTATATATGTGTGTGTATATATTATTATTTATATATTGATATATATAAATTTGTGATTAAATAAACACAAACTTTTATGTTAGATGAGATTAATCAATTTCACAGCACTAATAGAAATATAAGGCATAAGGGGCGATTTCACCTCATATTTTGAATTTTGGGGGCATTTTACATCACGCAATGAAGGTTTTCGTTTGTGTTTTACAAAGTGAGTGACACATCATTAGAACAAACATTACGTGTAGACGATACATCTCACACACCCCTATAATCAGACTCTTTTACCTGTCTTACATTTCTAAACGCTTCCCTGTCTCCTCAGTGGACACACGTCTGCCGTTCCAGGCTGAGATGTTCATTCAGAACGTGATTCTGGTGCTCTTCTGCCTGGGTGTGATTGGCAGCGTGTTCCCTTGGTTCCTGGTGGCAGTAGGGCCGCTGGTCATCCTCTTCACAGTGCTGCACGTGGTTTCACGAGTCTTCATTCGAGAACTCAAACGATTAGACAACATCACACAGTCGCCTTTCCTGTCCCACGTTGCCTCCAGCATTCAGGGCCTGACCACCGTGCATGCTTATGGAAGAGAGGACGAATTCCTTCAAAGGTGAATGCTGGGATATCATTCTGCTGTTTATTTTATACTGTTTCTTTTAATGTGCTTTACGGTAAGCATTACACGATAAGTTTATGATAAGACTTCCAGTGAGCTCACTTAATAGACTTTGTGTCTTTTATCCCAGGTATCAGGAGTCTGCTGGATCAGAACCAGGCTCCCTTCTATCTGTTCAGCTGTGCCATGCGCTGGCTGGCAGTGCGTCTGGATGTGATTAGCGTGGCTCTCATTAGCATAACGGCTTTGATGATTGTCCTCATGCACGGCCAGATCCCTCCTGCATACGCAGGCCTGGCCATTTCCTATGCAGTACAGGTGAGGGAAATTGTGCAAAACGTCTTTCATCTTTTGACTCTTTCAGTGTCAACCATTTGACATTTGGTTTAAAATTGAATCGGTAACTCTTGAAACTCTTAAAAACAGGCTTGGGATATTGTTTGCTGTAGTTATTAAATCAACAAAGCCTATTTTCCAAAAGTAAAACACAATTGATGATAGTGGTCGACTGAAATATCGCTGATATTATCACATTTTTGGCTGATGTTGGAAGTGGGACTTTTATTTTGACAGCCCTAAGAACCCCGTACACAAGCTTCTTTTCTCAGTCTTTCTTTAGTTTTTTATGTCTTTGCACAGTTCTTTCTAATAACTGAAAAGCAAATGCTATAATACTTTTTTATATACTACCAAGTTTCTGTTAATACTCATTTTAATCATTTTTTAAATAATTTTAAAAAGTCTTTGAATGTCTCATAAATATTTACTGCCACAAACCTAGCAAACTTCATCTTGTGTGTCGACAGTAGGGATGTGCCCGAAGCCGAATGCTATGTTCGGAAAGGAAATGATGCATTATATGGAGCCCCTAAAGGGACATGATGATAGAAAAAAAAATATGAGATGTGAGGAAAAAATTGTATACAAAAATATAGTTTGGTAATTAGTTATTATATTGTATATAATTTGTGGGCATCAGGGAGCCGCTATTAATATGCGGGGTATTGAAATCGCTTTTAAATGACTTTTACAGTCTCACAATTATTTAACCCCCTGAATAGAATCCCTCACAACAGCACAAATCTCAAAATAGGTGTTGTCTCAAACACACCTGATGCAACTAATCAAGGGCTTCATTAGTCGCACCAGGTGTGCTTGAGCTAAAACACATGAAATATCTGAACTGGCTAGGTTTGAGTGTCACGTTTGCCTGCATTTTGGAAATAATGGTCGAAAAAGTTAAGAGAAGATATCATCGCTGTAGCAAAGTTTGTCATTGTGGGAAGAAGGAGGCTGGAACTTGCGAACATTCACAGACTTTAATAATAAAAATGAACAAATACAAAATTAAAGCAAAAGACTGCCCCTCACGGACGACTGTTGACACATAATAAAACACAACATAAATCCAGGCCTGGCCTGTCTCGTTGTTAACTGTCTTCGCTCCTCCTTATATGCTTCCACTCCTCCGTGAGAGATACGAGACTCATTATCAATCACGCCACCAACCTCGCTCCGTTCTCTCACGGCCTTCTGCCTCGTCCTGCTTGCCACAATCGCCCTTCACAAACAAGGAACAGGATACAAAAAGATAGCAAAGTCACAAAATGTTCATAGAGACAGAAGACCTGCAGCAAGATTTGGTTGCAATAGACACTGAGGTTTCAGCTTGCACAGTAAGACACGTACTAAATGCATGCAAGAACTCCAAGACGTACACCTCTACTGACCCATAAGACAAGAAAATTAGACTCCAATTTGCTCAAAATTATTTATATATCTCCAATTTTTTGAAAGGGGGGATTATATATCGGTTTTATATTGGCCATTGCCCACCCTGCTCTTTCAGATATCGGCATTGGGCATTGAAAATCCATAGTGGTCGTCCACTAACTGATGTCAAGCAGCGGCGCATTTCTCATTGCTGCTGGCTTCTGCGAAATTTGAAACTCCACTGTTTTTTGCACCAATGGCAGATGTGCATGTTTGTGCATGTTGTGCTTTTGTCCCTTCCGTTTTTCTGCCAAAATTTAAGTTAAAAAAGTGAGGCGTGAACAGTGCTTTCCATTTTTAGCGCCTTCTCCTCCTGAGTCATTAATTATCGAGCTACCCTAGTAAACAGGTGCCACTAGAACTCACAGTGGTTTTCATGTTGATGACGCAAATGTACTGTGGTTTAGAGCCAAATAATAGGGACCTGTGGTGAAATCAGACTCGAGTTTGGACCAAACAATCAAATTGACACGTGTAAAACACATTTGCCTCAAATGAGAGTGAATAGGGTCATATTGTCAGTTAACACAACAGAAACTATTGTATAAAAGAAGGAAATTTTACCTGGCTGAACTTTTCTTTCATGTCTCACAGCTTACAGGATTATTCCAGTTTACTGTTCGCTTAGCCTCTGAGACCGAAGCGCGGTTCACCTCTGTAGAGAGAATCCATCATTACATCAAGGTACTTGTCTTGCATCTTTTTTGACTGACAATTTCAGCTTGAGATTAAATTTTTCATAATTCAATCTTTACGCTGAAGTCCAACGTTTGCTTTGTCTCCTCTCTGTCTTAGTCTCTGTCTCTGGAGGCCCCTGCGAGGGTGAAGAACAAGGCTCCTCCATCTGACTGGCCCCAGGAGGGTGAGATCGTGTTTGATGGGACAGAGATGAGGTACAGAGACAACCTCCCACTAATACTGAAGAAAGTTTCCTGCACCATTCGACCGAAAGAGAAGATCGGAATCGTAGGACGAACAGGC
The DNA here is from genome assembly GCA_036326025.1 of Chrosomus eos. Classification (NCBI taxonomy): domain Eukaryota; kingdom Metazoa; phylum Chordata; class Actinopteri; order Cypriniformes; family Leuciscidae; genus Chrosomus; species Chrosomus eos. The sequence continues at coordinate 6,000,511 of CM070824.1, read as the reverse complement.
TCAGGTCAGTCTCTGCTCTTGGGTTTTTTCTCAACAATTACGATATTCAATTTAATGTTACTTAACTTTTTGAATCGGGCCTCATTTATAAAACACATGTATGATCGGCTTTGATCCTAAAGTCCGTGGATTTTTTCCTATGTCAAAAGTGAGTAAATCAGGATTTATAAAGGCAAAAACCGAAGTGAAAATGTTCTTATGCGTACGCCAACTGAAGAACACGTTTTTGTACTCGTATATACCAGTAATTACAATAATCCAGCATTCTTTATTAAAATGTAAAGGTAAATATTGAGCAAATGAGAAAATGTTTTAACTGCTGTATTTTTGTATCATTTATTAATTATATGAATGATTTTCTGAATAAAAAATGTGTATATATATTATATATATATAACATTTATAACAATATATTTTTTAAAATAATTAAATAATAATTTATTAACGTGTGTGTGCGTGTTTTATAAATCATTCATTCACATTTAGGATCATTTGGTGTATATCTTAATAAATGAAGCCCCAAGCCTTTAATGAAAAATGACTTTCATGACAAAAATAGAAGGTGAAATCAGATTATTAATGTCATAAAGAGAAAAACATTAAATCTGCCATCTTATCTGTCCTCAGGGAAGTCTTCTCTGGGAGTGGTTCTCTACCGGCTGGTAGAACCATGTGGCGGCTCCATTAAGATTGATGGTGTCAACATCTGCGACATTGGCCTTGCAGATTTGCGCAGCAAGCTGTCAATCATTCCACAGGAGCCAGTGCTTTTCAGTGGTACTGTCAGGTAAGCATACACTCCTTCAGTGGTACTGCACTCCTCTGATTTATACTTACATTTAATTATCTCCAAAGACCTTTTCACACGAATCATGACAGGGCTTCATGCGTCATGTGCTATTATTAACTTTCACATGAAAAATGTTTCAGAAGAACGATTTTACAAAATTGCAATATTGGAAACAGATAAAACTGTGAAATCAGACAAAAGAATGTGTGTTTGAACATAGCACAGGGAACACCTTGCTTTGATTTTTGCCATCTATGTTGAGTAATCCAGTCCAGGAATGATAGGTTGCACTCTGAAAGGTCAACAGCAAATGGGGCTGAAGTTGAAATTGCTTGCACTCTAAGCATCGCATTACAAGACTTGACCTGTGCAAGCGCAGTGGTAATGCTATAGCTGGCTGCTTCACATCATACAGTTCAATGCGTTGAGGACAAAATTTGTATTGAACTAACTGGTTACTAACTTTGTCACACTGTTATTAAACTCATTGAATCAACACTGAACAGAATTGAGCTGAATAATGAATGCCTTTTTTTTTTTACTGCTGAAATTTAAAATTTCCATCATTTTACAACACTAACACTGTTATTTTGCCATTTTATTAATGTGAAGTTGCTTGAAAACTATGTATTAAAGCATTACATAAATAGACTGGACAGTGGGCAATGTTGATACAATCCCGCTTCATATGAATGTGTTTAATTGTCATTTTCTTATTTACTGTATTCTGTATGTTCAAACAGATCCAACTTGGATCCATTTAAGCTGTATTCAGAGGAGCAAATCTGGGATGCCCTGGAGAGGACACACATGAAAGAATGTGTAAGCCAAACCCACACCATGTATAGCATTTACAGGCAAAGTTGTTTCAGGTTACCAACTCTTACATAGCAGCTTCTCATTTTGTCAAGTATAAAATCTCGGATGACTTCTTGTTGCTCTTGCCTCCATTGTATTACTGTTTCTTTCATTCTTCCCATGGCCTTGGATCTTTGTAATTGTATGTATTGCGCCTCCTCTGTGTTGTTCAGGTGTCTCAGCTGCCTTTAAAGCTGGAGTCTGAGGTGGTGGAAAACGGGGAGAATTTCTCAGTGGGCGAGAGACAGCTGCTCTGTGTGGCCCGGGTTCTTCTGAGACAGTGCAAGGTTAGTAACCCCACTGACTGATATTGTCCATGCGGGACAGAGCCAATTGGGATTAGCAGATAAAACAGAACAGACTTTGTCTCATTTAACCAGGTCATCCACTTTGTTTCCTCCTGATTTTTAGATCTTGATCCTGGATGAGGCCACAGCGGCCATGGACACAGAGACCGACTGTTTGATTCAAGAGACGATTCGTAATGCGTTCGAGGACTGCACCACTCTGACCATTGCACACAGAGTTCACACAGTGCTCAACTGTGACCGTATTATGGTGCTCAATCAGGGACAGGTACGTGTAGTGGCGTGATGACTAGATTTGATGAAAAACAATCTGTCGGAGCAGTAAAATATCAAAGGTTGTTGTTGCTGTGGGAAGTAGGGATGGGTGATAGAGCAAAACATTTCAAATTTTTCCCAAATTTTGACGATATTCAAATCTTTGCATCAAGGTATATTGATATTTTTGCATTTGCAGAGTTGATTTTATTGCCCATCCACTGCCCCCACCAGTGAAAATGACATGATCTGGAAATAATCTAGACATGCTGCTTTTTACTAAATTAACACAAAAGGAACATTTAAAATCATATTTACCCATATACAAATATAAATATGAAAATTATACAAAAATTGTGGTCTTTCTACTAAAAGTTGTGTTTGTTCCACAAGTCTTTTTGAAAAATAAAGATGAATATCAAAGAAACACTATAGTTTGCATTTAAAAGACTTAAGTGTACTGTATATTTTTTTTAGGTATTGTCCATTGCTATGGTTATCAGTATCAATCATCATATTTTTGTCATATGTATACATCATATGTATCGAATTCAGTCCTGTCTTTAATCCAGTATTTCAAAATCAATCCTGTACTTTTGCAGTGTGTATCTAGCAGCATGAAAATTAAACTTGTGTTTAAATGGTGAATTGGTTATAAACAGAAAGCAAGCAAAGAGCACTACCTTAATAATCAATACGGCTATCAATAACTTCAGCACTTATGATCAATGAAGTTGTCTAGACTGACTGTGCTATAAATCTCTTATTTACATAGTGTCTACACTTTGTTTGTTATAACGAAAGGATTGGCGATCGTGTTGAACCCTGTCCAAGTGAACCTTTTGAGCATTATTGAGTGGATTCGAACTAACTCAAATGCCTCTGATTGGCTATTGTTCACACGCTCAGCAGACATGTCCGTGATTGGCTAAAATGCTCAACGGCGTTAAACACGTACATAGAAACCTTTGACACTGTTCACAGACAGCAATCATACACAAACAGGAGAGTTTGAAAGCATCTGCCTATCAGATGTCATAGTCATGAGACTAAAAAAACAGGTAAAATTGGCTTATAAGCTACAATTTTTCCTAATTTTACTTTGTCTATCAGCAGAATCCTAATTAGCAATATTATCGCGATATCTTTGCTGACAGTCAGAGCTATCTCAGATCCCTTTGAAGACACTATTGCTAATCTTCAATGTATTACCCAGCAGCCCTAGTGGGAAGAAATCCATTGCTCCGTGGTTCCTTCAAACGTATTTGTTGAAAGAAGCCTCTTTCTGTGGTTCCTCTGACTTTTTTCTCCTCCTTTTTGACCCAGGTGGTGGAATTTGACGAGCCGTCCAAGCTCTTGGCGAATGAAAACTCTCGCTTCTGTGCAATGCTGGCAGCGGTGGAGAACAAAATCTCTGTGAGAGGCTAAAGGACGTCCGAGCCAAGGTTTCACTCCCGAGGACTGAAGGGAACATTCTCCATTAATATTCCAGTCATTGCTGCTTCAATGTTACTCCCTCCTGCAAACCTATAGGGACCTGGGGAGGGAGATTATTGTATTTCCATGAAACTCATGGGCTGTCATTAGGGGCATGCCTGTTAAGATGTACTACTTGTCAGTTTAAATGGTTAGGTCAAGAAACACTGATACTGTAATGATATTTACATAATGGAGAGGGGAAATCAGTTTTCATGTAGTTTAATTCATGCAAACTGGTATGTTTCACAGAGGACATATCTCTGTTTATGAGTATATATATATATACATTTACAAGGTGGTTGCAGAGTCCTTTTGTATTGATTCTGCAGGTCTTTGTACATTTATGTAATATATATATATATACATTCAGATGTATCATCTTTCATTACGGTTTAATATTTTTGACAACTTGACTGTCTTCAGTACATGTGTAAATGTTGTCTTGTGACTTGAACCCTAAACTTTGGCACAGGTGACGTTGTCCACAGGATGCTGTACGAGCACTGGGTCACTGGGACTCTTTTAAGAGACGCAGTGCTGCTTATTCACTGTCTCCTTGTTCGGCACAGCGAGGATTCAGTCTTCTTTAGCTAAGAGGCCTTTGTATATTTTTAGCCTATTTACACTGTTAACATTTTTGCCTGTTCCTTTTACTTTTCCTCTTGTGTGTTTTTGTTTTGTTTTTTATGTATGAAAGCATTTCTCAATTGGACTTGTTTTTGCACTTTGTATCCACAGAAGAGTTCGCCTCAGTAGGAGGTCTCTGAATTTGTTTTGATTTTGCCCCAAAAGAGATGCTAATCTAAACGGGCTTTTTGTTGCGTTGTCTATCACAACACTGGTGCAAAGAGATCATGCTGAATGGACCTTCCCAATCAGGTTGTGATGCTCATTTGCGGTCTGTATGAAGGGGAATCTGATTTTGTAGACCCTCGTTCCCTCATCAGACCCTGCGAAAATGTCAGTGTCATTTCCATTTCTTTCCATAGCCTTCGCATGATTTCTTAATTGCCTTGTGAAAAGGGTGGAAAGAGAGCAGGGGAGCATACGCTCTCCGCCGTCTCAATAAATTTATTTTAGGTTTACCCTTTCTGTGTCTATGTTTCTGGATTACTGAGAGAGGATTAACTCTAATAAAAAATGTGAAAGATATGCCCATGACTATAGAAGGTCATTTTAGTCAAATAATGATCCATGCGCTTTCCCACTTATTCTCAGTCCGAAACATCCTGTTATTCTGCCATTTCTTATAATTATCCAATACCTTTTTACAAAAGAAAGAACATTACAATTTCTGAGGGTGACAAAGATCCAAAGAAAGTTTGATATACTTGAGTCATACAATGAATGAGCCCTTTTTTTCATTTCTAAAATATTATTTTTGTTGACTTGATATCTTATTGAGTGTATAAAGTGCTTGTACCTTAGGAGAAAGTACATACGCTATAAACTAAGTTCCCTCCACAAACACTGTTTGTGACAAGGGAATCCAGCACTTTCAGTGCACTTGTGAATGGACATGTTAACTGAGCAGTCAACACAGTGTCATATCACTATCTGTGCCAACCAACTGCAACAAGACTATATTGTAGTATATTGTTATTTTGGTAATTCGTTTAACAGACACTTAATCCCACGAACGTCCCTCTAGATAAACCTGGGGTTAATGGGATAGTTTCAGACACCATAATGTGATTCACTAACTATTACTATTGTTCCTTGGGCAAAATAATGAGGAATAGTTCATCCAAAAATATATTATAATCACCCTCATGTCACTTGAAGCATAACGCTCAGTGGAACTTAATACCACAGGTATTTTTTCACTTTCATTGTATTGAAAATGGCGAGCTAGATAACTATTTAATGTTCCATGGACAAAAACTGTATGTACGAGCGACACAATGGTAAACAGATGACAGATTATTCATTTTAGGTAACATGTTCTTAAAGTATTCTTAAGTAAATGTCTTGCTCAAGGTATTGAACTAGTCTGGTATCCATAAGGCACATAGCACTTTTCATACACAATGGTAATTCAAAGTACAATAAATGAATAAAAGTAGCTACCATTGGACACCCTTACATGTTCTGGAAGCTTGTTCCAGCTGCTGTGTTTTAAGTCAATTATTGGTGATTCTAGCACATCTGCAAGGTATTTGAGTCCTAGGCCATTACAGGATTTAGATACAACTAGTACTTTACTTTGAAATGAAACTGGAAGCCAAGCTAAGGAATGGTGTGATGTGATAATTTTTTTTGGTTTCCAGTGTTTTGTATTAGCTGCAACTGTCTAATAGTCTTCTTCAGGGAAGGCCAGATTTAGTGATATACCCCGCTGGTAATGAATGCATTAATAAGCTTCTCTATGTCTTGTTTGGGAAAAAAAGGATCTGATTCATGCTATGTTTTTAGGCAGTGTAGGGGAAACTTAAACTAATGTGTTACAATATTGTGTTACTCCCTAAAAAGTAACTAATTGTGTTGCTTAGTGGAAAGTAATGCATTACATTAGTATTTCTCACCTGGGCTGGGCTTGCTTGTTTAGTCATAAATAAATAAAAACTATTTTTGGCAAATGTAAAGACCCTTTCACATAAACAAATGAGCCTCATGCTGAAGGAAATGCAAATTCACGAGGGTTCAGCTCAAACTAACCTTTCAGCTCTGCTGCCATTCTGGATTGCAATTGACATTGGTTAATAAAGTGAGATTAAATACATAAAGTATATTGTGTTATTCAATTATTGCAGGTTTGAGTTTACATTTCACAGTTTTAATTCATTTTTGAAGAATACTGAATCTGATTTTTTTGCAAGTGAGATGAGTAAACGCATGCTCACAGTTCGTCTAGAACTACAATCATGTTCACACTGCACTCACGGTTTCTCTCAACATGAGGACAGGAGAGCTGTCAGTCAATAAATGGGGAAACAGAGTAACTTGTTTAAAAAAGTAACATATATTTTGTTGTAATTGCATTACAAGTTACTTGAAAAAAAAAAAAGGTAATCTGATTATGTAGCTCATGTTCCTTGTAATTCATTACCCACACTACTGGTTGTAGTCTGATTTAGTTATTGCTTTTATATGGCTTCTGAAACTAAGATAATATTTCTGAATGACACCAAGACTCCTGACTTCCTTTTTAGTTTATAGACCCCTGAAGTAAAGGTATGCATTCATCTTTGTTATCTTTATTGCCACATACAATGACCTCTGCCTCTCTTTATTTAACTTGGTATATGCAGCTGTTAATTTAACTTATGCACTGGCACAGAGTCTATGGGACTCTTGGCGGTAGATCTGGATGTTATATGCACAGCTGTGATAAGCAATATTATTGTTCTGAATTATATGAAAAAAATTGAACAGTAGTGCTTGTGAAGACTGAACAGGCAAAAGGATTGAAACTTGTGGAACTTTTTTTTATGCCAGCCTCGTTAGATTCATAAATGTTCACAAAGTTACCCTGCCTTATAAATATCACCCATCTAAGCACTGTTTCAGAGTCCAGCCTTCTTCTCCATTGGGTTAATGGGTATATTGTGGTCAACAGCACTGATTCTATAGTAAAACCAACATTGCAATTTTGCCAGAATGAGTATTTAAGCAAACATAATTTAATATCTTATTCAGTGTAATCTCTATGCCGTTTAGATAACCAGCTGGTTGTGCATGGTCATTTTTCTTATTTTTACATTTATATTGCATTTACCTCATCTAATAAGGAGCTTTAGATGAGGCACATAATCATATGTAAAGTTAATCTTCAAAAACACTGATAAATTGAGGCCCACTGTCCTGCAGAGTTTCATTCCAACCCGAAACAAACACACAGAAAATACTTACATGCGATGGTCAATTCAAGAAATTAATTAATAGTTTATGGTCATGTGACCCAGGGTGACAAATTATTGCGATTCATTTTAAATCTAGATATAGCAGGATCGTTGAAGTTAACGTATAAACAGAATAATTCAATATGTTTTGTTTTGTTATGAAAACATACATTGTCATCATGCATTTCATATTAAGTTTTAAAAAAAGATTCAGGGGTAAGAGATGTTTAATGCCTAGCTTAAGTTAAGCGCAGATCGGGAACACAGACACACATAAAGCATATTTAAACCAATTAATTATAAATGTACACATATTTGTATCATATCAACAGCAATAATAAGATATTCCTGTTGTTGCTGCCTAGCCTTGTCGTGGTAATATTGAATGCGCTAATGAGCAAATGAAGTGATCTTTCATTGTTCCCTTCGCCAAGTGTGTTACAAACGGCTTTGTTAAGACACACAAGTGCCCTGCTCCCTCCAAAGTCCCCACTTCTGCAGATCTGCCCTTCAGAATGAGTAGGGCATAGGGATGGATGCCCTGGATATAAACTTTGCAGGGCAGTGGGCCTCAGGAGCAGTGTTGAAGACCTCTCTAATTTTGGATTATAGAGATTTTTGTAATTTATAGCCTATCTGTTGATATTGGATATTTGTACATGGTCATTTTTCTTATTCTTACATTTAGATTGCATTTACCTCTTCTAATAGGGAGCTTTAGATTAGGATAATGTAATCATATCCTGTAACCTCCTTCCTCCTGAAGCAGGGTTGAAGATTTTAATATATCTACTCTATTTTAAAAACATTGTTTATGCAAAGATAACTGTGAATGACTGTTTTTTTTAACAACAATTTAATGTCAGCTATTTATCGGTTATTGGCCACACCATGAAAATAATTGTTTTATCAATATTAGCCAAAAAAATTCATATTTGTGCGCAGCCTGGTTTAACCCTATGCAACACCATTCCTAAAGTAGGGGTGTGGTCATTGTTACAATACTATTAAGTAGTAGCCTAGGCCTACTAATAAGAGCTACATTGTACCCACAGAGCTACTGTAAAACAGTGTTGTGTTGTTTTCCTGGCATTTGTGCACTGGTGTATCGTGTTTCCATCAGGACAGGAGCTCCGCAGCGCCCCCCTGCAGCTCGAAAACTTTCCCGTCTCGAAGTGATTTCCTCCCCTGTTTTTACTTCCTGTTTTCTAAGGGAGTCACTTAACTCAGCTCATTTCTGCTCATCAGGGCTTCACTGTGCGTCTCTTCCTCTACCGGTAGTTTCCACCGATCTCTCCGTGGCTCTCGGGACGGAACGCAAGCCGTATCGACCGCGGGACATTCACACATATATTCTGCTTTAGATGGAGGTCGGAGGGCTGGACTCAGTCGTGTCTACGGCTCTAATGGATTTTACGTAGACTTGCGTTTTGTTTTAATGCCTTTTACTGTCTTCCCGTCCGTTTTATTATCATTTCTTGCATTCGGTTTCCTCCTCGGCGGAGTGTCGACCGCCCCTTTAACTCCAGCAACAATGTAACTAACTCGATCGCTTGTTCATCTATTTTTCGCCGATATCCGTGCGCGTTCGCCGCTTGTAAAGTTTCACGTTATCGTCGCGTTACCGGCTATTTATTCGCCAAACTTTACGATGGCCGAGCTCCAGCGGCCGACGCTGTGTTGCTGTCGCAAAGTGCTGACCGTGCCCGGTAAGTCCTGCGAGGGCGGCCGGAGTCTGGCTCACTGTCGCCTGGTGGACGTCGCGTCAGCGTCCAACTTCCACAGCTTTAAACTCCGACATTTCCATCTGGACCTTCACTTGAACTTCGCCGTCAAGAGGATGACGGGATGGCAGGTTCTGGAGCTCACGCCCGTCCAGCCCGGCGTCCAATCTCTCATTCTGGACACGCATCCTTCATTATTAATTCATTCCGTGGACTGTAAGGTGCCCGGCGTGTCCGGTGCTCCAGACGTGTTTATGTCCCTCACCTACCGAGTAGAACCCTTCACCGATTACGGATCCTCTCTGAACATCAGCCTCCCGGCCGTGGTGAACCGGCCTCACCGGGCTTTCCGTGTCACCATCCGCTACACGACCACTGACGGCCCTGCGGTAAGGTCAACGCGATGACAGCTGACGATACACGCTAATAATAACTTTGTTGCACAGGACTATTGTTGTACACCGAGCCAAAATCCACTAAAAATACCCCTGCAGTGGAACCTTGATGTTGATAATCACCTTTTCTGCCACACTGTTCGTTTGTATGCCTTTTTCGCCAGATTAAATGGGTTTTGTGGGATTGTCACGTGTTTATCAGATACCTGAAGGATAGGGAACAGTGACTGTTCTGGAGCTACTGATAAGAATGACCTCAGTGTAGTGACATGATAACTAGAGTTATCCAGGTCATGATTATGACTGCATGATGTAATAATGTACATGCTTCAGTGTAGAATTAAAGGGTTAATACAACAAAAAATGAAAAATATAGCATCATTTACTCAACCTAAAGCCATCCTTTGCATTTGACTTGGTGAATGGTACCTTATTTTAAGCCCAAAAAAGCGCATCCATCATAAAAGTAATCCATACGACTCCATGGGGTTAATATAGTCCTTCTGAAGTGAAGTGTTTTTATAAAAAAAATATCCATATTTATAACTTTATAAACTATAATCACTGGTTTTCGGTAAGTTACGGCCGAAGAATGACCTCTGACCCAACGCATATTTTTTCAGAAGGCCTTTATTAACCCCCTGGAGCCGTATGGATACATTTTATGATGGATGGATGCGCTTTTTTGGAGCTTAAAAAAATAAGGTACCATTCACTCCCATTATAAAGCTTGGAAACGCCAGGATATTATAACTCTGACTGTGTTTGGCTGAAAGAAGAAAGTCATACATCTAGGGTGGCTTGAGGGTGAGTAAATTATGGGATAAATTTCATTTTTGGGTGAACTAACCCTTTAAAAATTGGTAGCTGTCTGTGTTGATTACAAAAACAAACCCATTTAATGTAATTTATACTGTAACCTGTACATCTCATTGCCCACTTGCACAGAGGGGGTTCATTTTAAACCTAATGTGTTCTTAGTGTTGGTTTTCAGTTTTTATCACTCTGTTGAATGTCTTCAATAGACTCTAACAACAAAGCCTTTTAGCAGAGTAGTTTTATGTGTCAGAAAGTTTTCTTTACTTAAAAAAATCAACACAAGGTTTTCAGTCAAAAACTACAGCTATAAATTGTAAGCATAACAAACATGTTTCTTGGGAAAGTCTTTTTTTAACTCAGCAAAGCAAAACATTCTCACTGATGTTTCCAAAACAAGATATTATCACAATTTGAATCAAACCTCACCTAGAATGGCCAGCTATATAACATTGTCTTGGTGAACAGTTCAAATCAGCATAATTCTTAACAAATTGAACAACAATATTCAACACATCACAGAGAACCAAATATACGAGTTTGTAATGCATAAAAACACATTAATATCAAAATGAACACAACACTGGGCAATAGAGTGGTGCAGGGATGAAGTATTTCTGTAGGTCAAACCCGGAAACGAGTTAGCGTTTAGCCCTTCGGTTCCATCGTCCTGAAGTCAGTGGGTTTTTTGAATGGGTTTTTGGTTAAATGCTTAAAATAAGGTCTGCGGTAAACACTCAAAAGATTTTCACGTTTTATTCTACGATATAACATATATCAGTAATACCCTCTTGTGATTTTTTTTTTACTTGTCTTGTAAAAGGCACTTGCTAAAAGTGGCTAAATTGGAGTACTGAGGTTGTGAGACATTAAACGTCATCAGCCGAACGGGTAAACTCATCTACTAACTAGTGCGCTTTCACAGCCTTGTTGTGTTTATAATTGCGCTCTTGCAAACTATTATAACTCAAACTTTCAGGTAAAATGTTTTTAAACAAATTCTGAATGAGTAATCGAAAGCTTAGTTATGCTGACGTTGAGTGACCGGGGTGAGGTTAATTTATAGCCTAAGCCTACCTTTAGCTGTTGACTTCTGCCATTTGTATTTGCAATTCATAAGAATTGTTAATTTGTGAAGATAATTAAAATGAACAAAATGTGCAAGAATCATAAGCTTTTGTTAGTCACACATACCTTATTTTCTGCAATAATCCAAAAGCCAATGGAAAAATCCTGTTTGTTTTATGTAGAGGGAACCAGGGTGATGCTAACTTCTGGGTTGGCCTACAAAAATATGTCATCCATGCACCACTTTATAGAGCAAGTGATAATTCTGTAAGCTTTCTTACACGGGCTCTGGCTATCAGGTCAGTCTCATCGCTGAGACTTGATTACACCATGTCATTCATTTAGTGGCATAATATACACAAAAAGCATGGAAATATTTAGCTGCCTCACCTGTATATGGGTAGTTGTCTTTTGTTTCAACGTCATGTGTTTGGATTCACAACTGCTTCGCCAATAGCACTGCAACAATATAATGAATAAATGAGATTATCGTGCTTCATTGGATATCTATAAACCATGAAACTTTGTGAGAAACCTAAGAAAATTTGATTTGTAACTTTAATCTTGAATCACCTGCACATTTAAAGCTCTTCTCTCAGAGAACATTTGTCAAAGGTATTCTCTCATCTCATTGCTCCCTGGTCCCTACCTCAGATTTGGTGGCTGGATGCAGAGTTGACATGCGGACAAACCCGTCCATTGGTCTTCACTCAGGGTCACTCGGTCTGCAACCGGTCGTTTTTTCCCTGTTTTGACACGCCGGCCGTCAAAAGCACCTACTCTGCCACTGTCAGGGTGAGTCTAAGCTGCTCAGATCCACTACAATATCTTTGTTGGCATTCAGTGTTCATTCTTGCTTTTATATCATGTGTATTGTATAAGTGTGACATTCTTTTCATCTCTTATCTCTTATGTTTGTGTTTGCGTTACAGGTACCAGAAGGTGTCACAGTGTTGATGAGTGCCTCAAGAAGTGCATACTCTAAACAGGACAGGGTTTTCCAGTTCTCCATGGAGTATCCTGTCCCAGCCTACTTGGTTGCCCTGGTGGCGGGAGACCTACAGCATGCAGAAATTGGGCCAAGGTACAGTTGTAGTATCCCTTCTGAAAAGAACAGAAAAGCTAGATACCAGCATATGTTGTTTTGGAGATTGCTAAATGCAGGTTTGCTGCTTAAGTAAAGTTAACTGGTAAGACCACATACTAGCTTTATCAGCATAAACGTGCTACCTTGGTCAACATGGTTCTCAGAAAAAACATTCTCGTTGACCAACTTAACTGCATGGCTATGCTGGTTCATCAGATAGATTAGAACCACACCAGTACTATCCAGCATAACCAGTCTGGAAATGTAATAATAATACTAATTTGTTACATTTATATAGCGCTTCTTTGGGTACTCAAAGCGCTTTACATAGAAGGGGGAATCTCCTCAACCACCACCAATGTGCAGCATCCACCTAGATGATGGGACGGCAGCCATATTGTGCCAGAACGCCCACCACACACCAGCTTATTGGTGGAGAGGAGACAGTGATGAAGCCAATCAGTATGTATGATTAGGAGGCCATGATGGACAGGGGCCAATAGGCAAATTTGGCTAGGATGCCGGGGTTACACCCCAACTCTTTTTCCTGAAGGACATCCTGGGATTTTTAAAGACCACAGAGTCAGGACCTCGGTTTAACGTCTCATCTGAAGAATGGGATTAGAGGATTTTCAGCTGGCTTGTGTGCAAAACTTCTTAGGATCATTGTCTTTGTAACATATGTGTGTGCACTGTTTTCATTATTGTTTTATTGCTATACCTCGGTCACAATATCCTTGCTTTTAGGAGTCGTGTGTGGGCAGAGCCCTGCATCCTGACATGTGCGGTCAGTAAACTGGGCGGTAGTGTGGAGCGCTGGCTTCATGTGGCAGAGGGGCTCTTTGGCCCTTATGTATGGGGAAGGTCAGTTCTATTCTTTTCAGTCATATCAGTCTTTTTCACCTTGTCACATCAAGCCTCTTGTCATGTTCAGGCCTTAACCTGTCTCACTCTTTACAGGTACGACATAGTGTTCCTTCCTCCTTCATTCCCCATCGTTGCCATGGAGAATCCTTGTCTTACCTTCATAATTTCCTCCATACTGGAGAGTCAGGAATTTCTGCTGATTGATGTCATCCATGAGATTGCTCACGGCTGGTTTGGGAACGCAGTCACCAATGCTACCTGGGAAGAGATGTGGCTTAGTGAGGGTCTGGCTACTTATGCTCAGAGGCGCATTACCACAGAGGCCTATGGTATACACATCCACACACATATTTCACAGTCCAAACATAGAGACACATGTGGGCTTCTTGCAAATGTTTATGTATACATTCCATAAAGATGCCAGTGATATGCTAGCCTGGTCTCACCAGACTACATTCATTTCATTTGTACATAGAGTCTGGCACCGCTCCATTGACAAGCGTTAACTTCCTTGTAGACGGGAACTCTATTGAAGTCTAAAACTATCGGATCTGCCCAGAGTCACTCTATCTGCCATAACCAATCGCTAACATTTGGTCGTGACATATGTTTCCTGAACCCCGTGGGAGGATGGCCACCAACAAAACTAAACAAAGGTCCGGCTTTAACTTCTTGATATTTGGCAGCGTTGCCACAACGGACTGAATGGCTTAGCTCGCATCTTTCTCCGCTGCCATTACTGAACTACAACTCAAAATAACGCACGAGTCGACATCACCGTCATCGTTCTCAGCCACTCCCTCTGTTCGCTGATTGGCCAGGTAAAAAATTGACCGGAGAAAACCAAAGTCAACAGCACAATCCCAGACGCAGTACTGAAGGAAAATGAAAATTGAGCGGAAGTACGTAGGAGGGTGGAGCCAGGCTAGTGATATGCCCCAGCAAATGCAAAACCTCAGTGTGCACTGTGATTCACATATAGTCTTATCCATATCCCACAATGCTCTCCTTACGTTTATCTCCTCAATTCTCTGATTCAGGAGAAGCCTTCACTTGCCTTGAGACAGTGTTCCGTCTAGATGCTCTTCACAGACAGATGCGTCTTCTTGGAGACAACAATCCTGTCAGTAAGCTGCAGGCCAAATTTGAGCCAGGTACAACCTTTTTAACAATATAAACCAGCTCTTTTAGGCTAAAAGGCATATGGTGATTTTACCACACACCTGAAAAAGTTGTATGGTAAATGCATCTTAAATTCCTTGTTACTCAGATTTCAGAATGACAGAAGCTAGGAAAATCCTCATTTGCAAAGTTCAGCCTGTCTGGAAAAAGTGCCCAAGTATTTATTGTGTACTTGTGAAGTGTCAGACCCATGATTCTTGAGTCAAAGTACCAAGTTATCCATTTTCCTTTTTCCAAAGGTGTAAACCCCAGCAGTCTAATGAATCTGTTCACCTATGAGAAAGGCTTCTGCTTTGTTTCGTACCTCTCACAGCTGTGTGGTGACATTAAGAGATTTGATAGCTTTCTTAGGGTAAGAAACATGACAAACATTCACATAAATGGCATAGTCCACATCATGCACACATGAATGTTCTGAGTCCTTCCACCATGCACTGTGTAGGCCTACATTGAGAAGTTCAGATTCACCAGCGTAATCGCTCAGGATCTGTTGGACTTCTTCCTTGGCTTCTTCCCTGAGCTGAAGGAGAGCTGCGTTGCTCAACGAGAGGGTGAGTTGCGACAACTGTCAAAGATGATGATTAACACACAGAGACACTTATAGTTACTCATCTCACTGCGCTCCATTTGTCCTTGGTTAGGAATTTCCCTGTTGAGCCAGTCATAACACCCAGTGAGGGGTCAAAGCAACATTAGCAGTACGAGAGACGGAGGCTAAATAAACAGAAATGTGACACTTCTTCCCCTCCTTCTTCCTTCCCCTTTGCTTCCCTTCTTGCTCAGGACTGGAATTTGAGCAATGGCTAAATGGCTGTGGTCCGCCGTTATGTGAACCAGATCTCTCGGCGGGTAGAGCTCTAACTGGTCCTGTTCAGCACCTGTGTGACCTTTGGGGCACAGACCCCCCCGACCCCCAAGTGATTGCTACATTTGACCTCTCCTCCTGGAGCACCTTTCAGACTGTCCTCTTTATGGATCGACTTCTAGACCGCTCACCTCTGCCTCAAGGTATTATGAATCCTTCCCGCAATACGTATACATTTATTTTAGCATGCACTTGGTTGCTTGGACGTTTCTCTTGTAATGTGAAGTGTGATTGGCCTTTCAGAGGTGATGAGTCTTTTGTCAAGCTGCTACTCTGCATTGTTGGACGGTATGAACGCTGAAGTCCAGATTCGGTGGCTGCAGATTGTAGTGCGGAACAGCTTTTATCCTGATCTGCCTCGAGTCCGCAGCTTCTTGCATAAACATGTGAGTTTTGTGAATGAAGTGGCTCTTGCACTGTAACTGATAAGACATTATCAGTTAGCATGTCCATATTGATTTTAAGATTCTTTTGTGTGGCCTGATGATAGTGAGCCGAGTTAAAGCAAGTCAGTATCTTGTTTTACCTGTGTTTAGAGGACACAAACACTATAGGTGCTTTTCAACTGCATGGTTCGGCATGACGCGGCTAGGCTCGCTTTACTTTTCCGCTGCAGTTTAGTACTACTTCAAAGGGGGTGGGATTATAGACAATCATTATAGTTGCGCCGCCACCTTGTCTACTGGCCACGACACAGCCATTTATTTTTTCAAGTTGCGTGCAACGGTAGTTTTTAGCAAGTAGTTAAAAAAAAGTTGTGGGATACTACGGTGGCTGTTGCTGACTATTTAAATCAAGCGGGTTTGGTGTCTCGCGTCGCAAATCCAATGACGCTGGTAGTGACGATTCTCTCTGACCAATCAGTGGTCTGCAGTGTCAGACTGATCTCATGAAATGGCGTATGTATGACATACCAATTCGTATTTCCATTTTTGGCGTGCTATCAACACGCATAATCGCTTTTCAGCGTGTTTATGAACGCCGTTGACTTAACGTTACATTACTGTATATATAAATATATGACCTATCCCAACCCCGTCCCTAAACCTACCCGTCACTGGGGTTAATACCATTTATGAGTCTTCCCCTACCATCCTAGGAAAAAAAATATCGCTCCCCAGATGTAGATCTACATTTTGCTTCGTTTCACTCGGACATTTAACGGCGTGTACATACTTGGAATCACTCGGACATTTAACGGCGTAGACATACACGCATACACACGGATAGCTCAAAATGCGTATAGATAACACGCCACTTGACTTGAAAGTGGCGTGTATGTTTACGCAAAAGTCATGATGTCATGTTGGCAGTGTTTACACTCACATTTTAGTATCGGTGCAGTTCGCTTAGAACCTCAACTGAGGCGGTACTAAAAAACTACCAGGTTGAAAGTTGAAAACCCCCCAAAAGTGAGCCGTACCGAACCATAACATGCAGTGGAAAAGCGCCATATGAAGCTAGGGACTGCTTCTCTCAATTTCTCCCTTACTCTTCCACTCAGTATAAACTGAGTTTTCCTTAAAGGGAATCCACATTCCAGTGTTTCTAATGAGCGCTCTCGGCTAGTCTTTGACTTGTGACTGCTTATGACGTCATGTCTCATTAAAGAGATGTGCTCAATCACAACCAGTTTGGCTGGTTTCTTCCTTTGCATCATAAAAAGCATGCTGTATTGATTTCCATTTTCTAAAGTGTATTGTGTCAAGCATGGTTACAGTTCAACTTCAGATATTGCATTAAGTTTATGAAATCCCCTTGTTGATTTCTGATGTTACCATGATCTGGTAACATCACACAATTAATTTGAAATATATAAAATAAACCTCCAAAGTGGAGATATACAACGCATAGTTCTAACACCAAATTCTAATTGGATGAGCTGTGTTTAAAGATATACACTTAACTGTGACCGCACATCTAGAGTAAATATTTTTAAAAGAAAAAATTGTTTGTGTTTTAGGCACTACTCTTTACACCTACCTACACACACTCCGTTTTGTTGTAAAGTCACAGTAACACAGCCTCGCATGAATTAAAGCTTTAGCATATCACTCAAAGGTGATAACATTTAAAGGATACTTGTCAGACTTCTATCAGGAAAGACTTTTATGTATTTCTAACATGTTTACATTGAAAAACAATGGAAAAGTAGCGCAGTTGAATAGAAAATCAGTTCTGTGCGAAGTGTGAGTAACGTAGGGTTTTTTGTGCTACTTTTACTGAGGTGTTTTGACTTGAACTTACTGTTGTGGTGTTTTAAATTAGTATTTATGGAAAATAAATGTCTTATTTTGTCTGTTTTAGCACTGGGTTGTCTATAAACTTTCCCCTTCATTTTCTTTTTCTAGACCTCAAGGATGTACACAGTGCCTCTTTATGAGGATCTGTGCGGAGGAGTGATGAAGTGTTTTGCTGTGGAGGTATTTTATCAAACTCAGGCCCGTTTGCATCCTAATCTACGTAGGACACTTCAGCAGATACTGTTCCAAAGCAGCGCCCTCAACACCAGCACAGCTTCATCTCTACTCCTATCACCAGCCTCTGCCCCTTCCTCACCCACAGACCCCCCTGCCAACGGGACCATCGCCCTGCGGGACGTCAATGTGTCTGCATGAGATCAAAACTTCTGTGGAGAAGCAGAAGGGTTGAGGTGAAAAGGAAAAGGACAGGGTTTGAACTCCTTGGTTCAGACTTGACAGTAGCAATGCATTGTGGGAGGGCAGCGCTGATGGGTGTACACTCTCACCAACACTGGGATGTCTATTTAAAAAGGCAGACACTGATTTTCATAAGCTAAACGTAAAGCTGCTCAAGACTGTGGAACAGAAATGGAGGACGGATGTTTGTGATGGTTATTATTATGCAATGGCCCGTGTGTGTGTATGTATGTGTACGTGTGGATAGGGCTATATCACTATCAAGGATACTAGTTGCCATCTGTTATCCATTACCTTTTTGAGTGTGTGTGAATGTGTGTCTGTTAGTTTTTGTGGGTGTTTTGCATGTTCTCTGGCCTATGCACATCATCTCATATGTTGTGTTGGCATCTATTCTCCAATACAACTGAGGAATCAACTGCACAGATGTGTTGTGTGGAGGACCAATCCCTGGCGAATCCCCTTCTGGACAGTGTTTGAGAACTGGTGTGAATACACATACAGTCTGTACACTGCTCAAATCCGATCATGGCCTAATGAAGACCCTACATATTCCACATGCTCTCAGCCTTTCTCTGATAAATTTGATTTTTCAGTAACTGGAATCTGGCTTTCTCAAGCTTCTCTTTCCTGGTGCTAACCAATCAGCATTGAGTCTCAGGTATATCAAGACAGAAGAAGTGGAGCCATGTTAGTGCCTTTCAAACCTTTCAACACTGTGGGTTTTTTTCAACACTGCTGTCCAAATGAACAGCCTGTATTTGTTATTTGAGCCATAATAGGGTGACATTGGTGACCACTGTCCTACTTGCAACATTTGTCAAGATGTATTTTCAGGAATTGAGATGCTGCGGTGAGTCGAAATGCATTTTTTCCTTTGGAAGAAAATGTTTCTTTTTTTATTTTATAATAGGCAAATTTCCCTTAAATTAGTAACATTTGAAGAGAAAGGAACCGATTATGATTTGTGAGACTGCAGTGAGTGTGGTGGAGTTACAGACTGATCATCTGTGGCCTTAAAGACAAGCACCGTGGAAAGACAGGTTCAGTTTTACAGGTATTAAAAGACATCAGAGAGCACTTTGTTTGTCGTGTCTAAGGATCCTACCTTGGATTACACCTTCTTGCATAAAAGGTTATATGACAGACACGTATCAGCAAGTGAAATAGTTTCTCTAACTTATAGATTCATAGCTTTTGTTGATTGGAGGCCAATAATAAAAGTGTTTGTTTTCCACCCTCATCTAATACTGTCTACCTTACTGAGAAAATGTGTTACTGATCCTGTCAGCTCTGATATGCTGTTTCAGCCATGTGACCTTCAGGCGAAATTCATCATGGTTTTTGTGTAGTTACAATAACTTTAATAACTCTGGCATTTCGATAGAATTATTGTAAATGCTTAATATTTTGGGCAATGAACCTACATTATTACAACTGTGGTATTTGTAGTAAGTCACTATTAGCATACTTTCCCATAACAAATGCCATTGTTTTAGAAAAACATTGATGATACCATGGTAATGAGCAGTAAATCATTGTTCCATGAGTTTATATGGAATTATATGGTTACTTTGTTAAAAGTATGGTAAATTGCCAGAGATATCGACTATAATAGTCAAACGCAACATATTTTGAGTGTCATAAGATATTTATACACGTTTCAATCATGCAATAAAAACAATTGCTTACCTTCCTTTTGTCAGAGAGACGGATGGGCCTGTATTTTTGTTCATCAAAACTGGAAGGGAGGACGGTTTTACTCTTTCTCATCCTCTACTCTGTCAATGTTTGCTCATCCCTCAATCTCTTCAGGTTCTCTGTCTTCAACTGTTTTCAAGTGACTCGAAATGCGAGTTTTTGTACGCTAATGAATTGACTGTATCGTGCCAATTATGTAAATGAGAGGAGTTTTTGTCGTCAGAAGCGTTCGGATCTCGAGAATCAAAGAACTTGTTTTAGTATAGCCTTCTGAAATATATTTATTTAAATTAGGGTCACACGGAATGTTTTTATTTAGGCCATAAAGAGTGACATTATCATGACAATTAATCATCACCCTGCCCCTCCTAATATAAGTTTTTTTAAAACAGCATGAATTAACAGCCTAATGAATACTTGTATCTGACATAAGTTTTATGTGACATGAAATATGTCAAAGAACTATGTCATGTCTGATCTATCGCTTACATATGAATGTACATATTTTCTTGTGCGCCTCCAGGTAAACCGCTGTACATTAACCCTTTCATCCTCTAGAGGGCGACATCGGCGCACTAATAATAAATCAATGGTACATTGACCAGGTAAATTACAGCAACGAATCCAAGTGCAGATTTGCTGGATTACCATCCCAAAATTATTTAAGGAGGATATTAAAAATATTTCACCAACGTATTTAGTTTGCATGCAGCCAAAAAGGCCAGTTGTTATATTAAGTGATTAATATGCAGCCGCAACAACGTGACTTAACGGCTCCTTGCGTAACGTAATTGAGATGGGTCTTTCCCATGTAGCCGAAGTTCAAATACATTTATAAACCAGCAGCCAAAGAACAGTATAATCTTTTATAACTCGTCCTGTAGAGGGAGCGCAGTGGTGAATCGATAGGAGGGGCTATCTCACATCGGCCGACAGACAGTTGTTTCCAAAGGACAGAGGAGAGAGGAAAAAGCAACAGTATCCATAGGGAGCCCATAGAAGACCGACGTGTAGTCGTTGTACTACTATTCTTTCTCTTCACTTTGAAAGGAAACACTGTCTATTATACATAAATACTATACTATTAGATTGATTTGTGTGACAAACGACCGCAAGGATACTCGGATACTGCGCTATCGGGTTTTATTGTCGCTGAGTGAAGAGAGCGCGGAGGTTGAGAGTGAATAACGTATCGAGCGTTCAGCGGTGGACGCGAGAGGCGCACGCCGCTGTGGGGCTGATGCGTGCGGCCTTTCCCTCAGCAGCGGCCCGCCATGGCGGAGACCAAGATCATCTATCACCTCGACGAGCAGGAGACTCCCTACCTCATCAAAATACCCATTCCTGCTGAGACCGTCACTCTCGCTGACTTCAAAAATGTCCTCAATAAACCCAACTACAAATTTTTCTTCAAATCCATGGACGATGATTTCGGGTAAGGCACAATACGCACGTTAAAAGACAATAACACCCTTTGTATTTTTATTATCATTTAGTGTTCCTGTCAGTGAGTGTCGCTACCTTAGACAGACTACTTTTAACGCTGTATTTTGGTGTCGTTATTTTGTTATTTTCTTTCTATTTTGCAAACCTCCCGTCGGTTTCTCTCACACAACATCAGCTCAGATTGAATGTGTGTTCGTATTGTTTCCAGGTTATTGTAAACGGTATGGACAAACAGGTAATAAACCGTAGTTTCCAGGACAAATGCGTCTATTGTGTAAGCGGTGGTATTTATATACAGATCTGGGGTCAGTGTGAATGAGAGGAGGCTTTATGTGCTTTGCTGGTCAAAGTCTGTGATGGTTTTTAGATTATTTAAGGAAGAGACCTGCTGTAGTTCAGTGACAGATCAGGTGTGAACCCATTAACCAGACAGAGTGAGATAATGCTTAAAGAATTAGTACACCCAAAAATTATCCCATAATTTACTCACCCTCAAGCCATCAGGTGTATATAACTTTCTTATTTCAGCCAAACACAATCAGAGTTATATTAAATATATTCTGGCTCATTCAAGCTTTATAATGGGAGTGAATGGTAACTGAGATTTTGAAGCCCAAAAAAGCACATCCACCACCATAAAAGTAATCCATACGACTCCAGGGGGTTAATAAAGGCCTTCTGAAGCAATGCGATTTTGAAAGAAAGATATCCATATTTATAACTTATTTATAAACTAATCATTGGCTTCCGTTAACAGCAGTACGCCAGTCTAGTTCCGGCAGAAGAGTGACCTCTGACCCGACGCATGAAGAAAGATGTAGGAGTAGCGAAAGCTTGAGAGTATAGACACCTCAAGCGGTTCAAACAAATAGAGCTGGGCAACAAACTCAAGCTCCTCCGTCATTTCTCTAAAAATTCTCGTTTTATACTTCTAATTTGTGAATTACCAGTGTTTTGGTTTGCTCTATCCTCTGCGCTTCCTTGTTCATAGGTCGGGTCAGAGGTCACTCTTCTGCCAGAACTAGACTCGCATATACGGCCGTTAACGGAAGCCAAAAATGGGCAAAATCTTACAAAAATGCATCACTTCGCTTCAGAAGGCCATTATTAACCCCATGGAGTCGTATGGATTACTTTTATGATGAATGGATGCGTGTTTTTGGGCTTCTAAAAATAAGGTACCATTCACTCCCATTATAAAGCTTGGAAGAGACAGGGTTTTTTAAAATATAACTCTGATTGTGTTTGGCTGAAAGAAGAAAGTCATATTACTCACCCTTAAGCCATCCTATATGGGATCATTTTCATTTTTGGGTGAACTAACCCTTTAACAGTGTCCATGTTTCATGTTGAAATAATGACTTTCAATAACAATAACAAGATTATGTAAATAATTATACAGTATAAGGTACTCATTGTTACTCAGTGCTGGTTTATGTAATAGGCTAATTGCACTGTGACATGAACAAAGTAATGTAAAGTGTGATTGAAGCATCTGTCACTTTCGTCAGTGAATCTGTCATCTGTCCAGTCTAGTCATCTGGAAGTATCAGGGAATTTTAATTGTGCGTTTCATGGAAAACTCTATTTTGAATTTAAAAAAAAAATTCTAGTTATGTTCAGCTCTAAAACATTTAAAAAAAGTTTAAGAAAAATTCTTTATCCAGTAATCGGAAATGACTGAAAAAGACATGGACATTAATTAGTCAAAGCTGTGAGAAACCTGACATTCACATTTTAAGTTAGAGCGAAAAACATGAACTCTTGCTCGTGTTGGAAATAATCTTCTCTCTCATCTTCAACTGCTGACACACTCTCTGATTTGCACATGATTTACAACACAGTTTTAATCAGCTCGACTTCATTCCTGTGTATCTGTGTAACTCAAGACCTGTTACCCATTAAGGGTCGCCACAGTCATGGAAATTAAGGTTATTTTCAGTCATAAAAATGATCAAAATCCCCAAAAGTCACAGAAAAGTCTTGAACATTTCTATAATGACTATATGTAGCAAGTTATGTGCAGCTCAAAAAATATGTATGTCAAAACCTAGAAATTGTTCTTGGTGAGTGCAATCTCTATAAAATAAGTTTTAAAAATCCGATAACACTTTACAATAAGGTCTTAACCTTAGTTAATGTATTACCTAACATGACATAACAATGAACAATACATTACATACAGTATTCATTCATCTTTGTTAATGTTGGTTAATAAAAGTACAATAATTTGTTGTTTGTTCGTGTTAGTTCACAGTGCATGAACTAATGTTAACAAATACATTTGATTTGAATAATGTATTAGTAAATGTTGAAATTAGATTAACAAATGCTGTAAAAGTATTGTTCATTCGTTGTTCATGTTAACTTTTATGTATTTAACTAATGTTAACTAATGAAACCTTATTGTAAAGTGTCACCAAAAATCATTATACGCTAATAACTGATGACTGGAAAAGCCAAGGAATTTCATTGGTGAAAAAGTGTGGGATCTTGTCTGTCATTATTTACATAGTGTTGTTTCATCATTGCTGCTTTGTTAATAAAACAGCTGCGTGTGCATTTAGATGTCGGATCACCCGCAGTCTTCCAGTGTTTATGAGAGGTAAAGTGCTCTTTAGGTGCGCACCTCCACACGCATGCGGCTGAGGTCTGGAATGCTGACTTGGAAACGAGGAATCACTTGGGAATCATCCTCACGGATCCTCGAACAGATTTCCACAGTCACTGTTAAGCCATAAAGAACAGTGTCATGTTGCGAAATCAAGTCCATGCGATCTGCTTTTTGTTTGCTTTTCTTGGCGTGCCAGAAGGTTCTCCTGTAGATGCCAAGCTACACAAACCTCTTCGCGCACACAGACCCGTCCAACACCTGCGAGACAGGACCCTCCTAACACATTTTCTCTTTCCACGATGCCTGTTTGTATCAGTGTACTGCCCAAACCAGCTCATCAAGGTGAACAGCCAGCCATTGTTCCTCTGGCATAATCACTTCCAGACCCGACACTGCCATGCCATGATGCAAAACAGGCCCGCTTGATTCATGCCCATGTGATTCCAAATCTAAACCTGGACCGACAGGTAAATAATGAAAGAAGATAAGCGACTAGTTGTGGTTAAAGGGATAGTTCACCCAAAAATGTAAATTCTGTCAGTAATTACTCTCCCTCATGCTGTTCCAACCCCGTAAAACCTTCGTTCATCTTCGGAACACAAATTAAGATATTTGTGATTAAATCTGAGAGCTGGATCACTCCTCCATAGGCTTCTAAGGGATTGAAACTTGCCGGCCCCGAAAAGTTATTAAAGAAATCGTTAAAATAGTTCAAGTGACTACAGTGGCTCAATCTTAAGTTTATCAAGCGACGAGAATACTTTTTGAGCGCAAAAAACAAACAAACAAAAATAACGACTTTATTCAAGTATTCATTTCCTTCTCTGTTGGCCTTGAGTATTCATTTAGTTTAAATGCGTAGAGCTTCTGTGTTTTACGTCACACGCATCATTAACGATTTCTTTAATAACTTTTCGTGGCTTTTTTGGAGGAGTGATCCAGCTCTCAGATTTAATCAAAAATATCTTAATTTGTGTTCCGAAGATGAACGAAAGTCTAACGGTGTTGAACAACATGAGGGAGAGTAATTACTGACTTAATTTTCATTTTGGGGTGAACTATCCCTTTAAAGCTTGTACATTACAGCTCATATGATTAGGTTTTACCCAACGGATTGGCAGGTATGACTGGTTTTATTTATTTATTTATAAAAATCAGCTTATGATTCCCTCAGTTCGTGTCTCATATGAATATGAGAAGACCATTTAAATCACAGGATTTGACACATTATGGTAATTCACAGATTGCAGGGCATCATGATCTGATTACACTGCAGCTTAGTGTCTGTAAATATCATAAAGCAGAAGTCATGATAAATTAGGCATAACACACAAACATTGGTTATCTAAACGGTCCCATCACTAACAGTTACAGTAACAATTTTTCTTTTTTTAGAAGAAATGCTAATAAATATCCAATACTGATACGTTTTGTATCAAACGTAGCAAATAACCTGAGCAATCAGAACCGTTAAGCCGGGTCGTTGTTAAATATTATAGTATATGTGGGCAAGCGTAGGCTATTTTTAAACAATAGAGAGATTGCTTAAATACGGGTATTTTCTTTTAGTAAGTTGTTCAATAAGTTGGCCTTTTGTTAGTCCTACTAACTACCATTTCAGTGGGCCAGATGACTATCGTCTGAAAATTATATCAACACCTAAAAAAATGTTAGTGCAGAAAAACATTTCACTTCGAAATTGCTAGTAAATGGATTGTCGTCTTGTATCTCACAAGCATGGTTACTTGTGCGACTTCATAAAATGTGTCCTGTTGACAGTAAGACTTTACATCACGTTTGGATAAGGATTTAGGTCTTGATTTCATGGTGTGTTTCTCACATAGCATCAGCCTTAGTGAGAGGTGTAGATTATGATCATATGATGTCAGCAGTAAAACTTTATCCTTTCAAGCTTTTTAACCCTCCACATAAACACACATACAGTAGGCAATACACACACATTATTAAGAACATCATATATGATCTCTCCACACACGCTGACTTCATCCAGTGGCAGGAATGTGGCGTTGTGATGTAACATGAGTGTGATGAAGCTGACATCACTGCAGATGTGTCATCAGTTTCGGGAAGCGATCAGACTCTACTGTATCATGTACTTGTTCTAATAAAAAAATAACAATGCAAAGAATTAATCAAATAAGACTGTTCTATAAGAAGGCGCTATTGGTGAGAAGAGAAATCCTGTCAGGTGTATTCGATTAAAAGGGTGACTATGTTTTTATTCAGATAGACTGCAGGAAGTGTGTGTGTGTGTGTGTGTGTGTGTGTGTGTGTGTGTGTGTGTGTGTGTGTGTGTGGTTGTGTGTGTGTGTGTGTGTGTGTGTGCGTCAGCCTCTCTCTTGGGTCTCTCTCATAACAGCTGCAAGGCCAGTAAGGCCATTAGCATCATGATCATCATTTTAGTACACACACACACACACACCACACACCACACACACACACACACACACACACACACACACACACACACACACACACACACACACACACACACACACACTCTTTCACAGACAGATGGAGGATCCTGCTACAGTAAAGAGGCTCACTGGTGAAACTGTAATAATTGAAGATTTATTGAGTTTATTACTTGGCACATTGATCAGGACAAGTATGTTTTTCCCATAAGGAAAGTCTTTCATGATTTATTTTTTTATTTTAATCAATATATGAAATTATTTCTGTTTTCTAAAACAGTAGTACTGTATATTCTCACATGCAGTTCTCGAGCTCGGTTGGGGAAAAACATATTTTATTTGCGATTTAATGATTTAATCGGTACTTCAAATTTTATATAATAATATTTAAAATAATATTTATATGATGTAATATGTTAGACTGATTAAACCCACAAGTCTTCATTTAGTATGAAGTGCTTTAATTTGATTGACTTGGTCAGTGAAATTTAAACTGCACAATTATTGCGGCAATAATCTCAAATAATTTTGATTAGATCAAATAACCACATTCAGATGCGTAATCAATAGAGACCAAGTGCAAGGAATCATTAGCCTTGTTCTTTATCATGGAAGCAAAGACTGAAATGTTTTCTTGAGAGGGAAATGATCCGTAAATTGTAAAATTACAATGTTGATTGTGTTTCCACTGTTGGATTTCAATTACAGAGATCATTTCTCACGTCATATTGCTGAATTTGATTCTGATGATTCTCATAGCACAGCTGGAAAACGTACACACACACACACACACACACACACACACACACACACACACACACACACACACACACACACACACACACACACACACAGTAGACTCGCTCTCAGCACACTGCATCTGCTTGTTATTAAGTGTTTGTTTTGGAGATTAGTAGTGGACAGATTGTGTGTGTGTGAGATAGTGTGTGCAGGATCATGAACATGGTTTGTAAGTTACACAGTATTTAACCACCTTTGATGCAGAAGCTGAGATTTCCAGAATAAAAAGTGTGTGAGGGTTCAGTCTGGCAAACGTAAGCAGAGAGCTTTTCATTTACAGGCCGACTTGTTCTCTCTGATGGAAGTGATGTTTCTTTAAAGAAGACTGACCTACTTTCCCTGCTTTATTTTCCTGTCCTGTCCTCTCCCCGGTGCTCGTGCGAGTACAGTTCTTCAAGTGAGTTGGACAGTATTAGCATATTGTACGTGTGTGATGTACATGTTTTTAGCATTGTGTGTATTTTGGGTCTCTGTGGCTTTCATTGCATCACTGGCTCATTGTCTGGCGGTTTACGGATTTGGACGGACTGAATGATGGATGAGCACTTTGGGAGTGCTTACATCCCTTTCTTTTCACTCTCATCTACTGCCATTTTCTCTTATATTCTCTCTCTCTCTTTCCTCCTCCTCCACATCTTCTGCTGTGGGAGTCCAGGCTTGTTTTCTGGACAAAATCTAATCATCTCAGGCTATGAAGAAGGAAGGCCTCTTCATTAGAGATTGGCTCTGCTTACAAATCAATGGGCCTGTCTACACACATGAGCCATCTGCACACACACACACACTGCCCCAATTCCACTGTGCGAGCCTGATGAAGGCTGTGTGTGCGTGCGTGTGTGGTGTGTGGTGTGTGTGTGTGTGTGTGTACTTTTATTGCTAAAGTAGATGGAAAAGAGATGGAGAAATGTAACATGTGACTTAATGTTGGTATGATGACGTTATGGTGCTTGTAATGAAGGAGATCTTTGGCTGAACCGGCTGGAAACCCCCTCACAATTGATTTCCTCTCAGTCAAACCAGACTCGTTGTCAATCGAGACAGTTTAAATGTCATATGTGGGGAAGGAAGGCATATGAAGAGTTCACTGAATCTCTGAAGAACCTTGCAAAGGTGTGTGGACATCCATCTGTCACTGAACATAGACTATTTCATTAATTTAAAGTTTTTTTTTTAGTTCACTAAAAATTGTGTTGTTCCAAAACAAAAATGAGATATTTTGAAGGATGTTCATGCTCAAATGAAAGCACGACAAATCATTTGATGTTAATTCTCTTTAACTACTATGCACTAACATTTGAATTCATTGAATTTGACAGTGCATGTATCGTGTTCATGTTTTATGTTGTACTTGTATTAAAAAAAAAACATTTTACATAAAGACACCTAACTGGGACCATATATAAAGTGACCATGGTCTGTAAAGCTTCAAATAGGTAAAAAAATGTATCTATAGGACTCATAAATCCACTGTGCAAATTGTTGTGTAAATAGTGGTTCAATCATATTTTTGTGATTGAACTTTCAAATAAATAAATACAATTCTCAAATTAGATGAAGCATCTTTTATTTGGGAAGTATTTGATCATTACATGCCAGTTATGTAATATTTAAAAAAAAAATTTTTTTAACATATTGTGAAATATACCTGCCACGGTTATGCCGAGTTCAGACTGCACGATTTTAGCCCCGATTTTGGCTTGCCGACAGGTTTTGAGAAATCGCCGACAAATGCCCAAAATCACAGGCAAACCGGTGCTCGTTCACGCGAGTGACAATCACGCAGTGTGAATGAGCAAAGACGCGATCTGAGAGAATCGCTGACGAGTCGCCGACGCCCGTGAGATATTTGGCATGCTAAATATCTGGACCTGTCGGCGATTCACAATCCTGCTGTGTGAAAGTGTTCTGACTGAAAACTACATCGGCGATGAGCCAATGAGAGAGCAAGATACAGGACAGCAGGCTGTTCGGGGAGGAGTTATAGACCAGAATATCAGTATTTTAATAGATAGGCCTACATTTACAATTATATCAAACAGAAACAAAGCACAAACATTTGCATGACCAGCAGCAACAGCAGGACATTTGCAATATAAAATTAATTATTTACCCCCAACTCTCTTTGCAAAACACAGTCCTTGCTCCCTCGTCTTCCCAACCATTTACTGCATAAACCGTTTTTTTTTTTTTTTTTTCATTTTCACTACAAATCAGCGCACAGACAATTTGAATCGTAATCTTGTAGGCTATAATTTTTAATAACAAATTCAGTGTCGCGCGAGAACTCCAGTCTCACGCACGCGTATTCTTCCGATATTTCCTTATCACTTCTCGCGTTTGTTTGGTTGTGAAACGTAGTTTGCGGACAGAAGTTGTCAGCGATTCTTTCTTTTGTAAAGTCATGCAGTGTGAAACCTCCTGTCGCCGATCCATCGTGCAGTGTGAACACAGCAGCGAATAAATGTTACCCCAGATAGTCATGCAGTGTGAAAACAACAGTGACCCGATTATTTTGAAAATCGTGCAGTCTGAACTCGGCATAAGTTGCAATGGAGAAGACGGATGAATGCAGGATCTAAACACAAGCAGTATTTATTTACACAGAACGATACACATGTACATGTACATAACAACCAAACCACACACTACGTGGAACTGACAATGAACAGAAAGACACACAGGGCTTAAATACACTGCAAACAGAGGAACTAATGAGACTAATTAACTAGACACATCTGAACTCAGACTCTAATCGATATGTAACTCTAGTGACAAACAAGCAGGAGAAACTGAGGATGACAGAACCGATTAACACAAAAACAGCAAACACAAGACTAGCAATACAGACATGAATGAAAACAAACATAAAACGTAACCGTGGTCTAAATTTACTCATGATAAATGACTTTGGTCATATCGTCCTCCCCAGCTTTTTGACGACAGAATTTTCATTTTTGGTTGTACTATTTATTCGAGTGAAAATATGACTCATATCTGAGCAGTATTTCTGTTCTTATCCGAGCTGAGGATTTCAGATGAAACTGGTTTCGGAGAAATGGGACCTCATGCTGCTAAAAGAATGAGGAGAGCAGAGAAGAAGAACAGAATGAGAAAAGGAGGAGGAGAGCTGCTCTCTTATATCACCATCCCTGCTGAGTTTTTATTGCATAGCCCAAGTAGGATTAGAGTCTGCATTGTGGAACAATGTGAAATCCACTCACTAAAAGCAACAAAGTGCTCAGATTGGAACTCACTGAGAGCTGTCAATCATCGTGCTAATGCCAGAGTCTAGAGGCCTTTGGGATATAATCTGTTACTCACGCAAACACACACTAGAACCTCTCATCGCCTGCCTTTCAGAAGCTACCTATCAAGTCAGCATTATGGGCATCATCAACACAATCTAATCAAAGCCTGAGCTTTGGCTTAAAGGCACAATATGGAACTTTTCGGCTTTCAAAATAGCAAAAATAACTGTATCTATGTATATATATTTCTTTTAGTTGTGTACTAACATTATCCCAAAAGTTCCCACCAACTTTCAAATCCGGAGAAATTTATATTTTAATTTGAAGACACGGGCCGTGTCTTTATTTCCGTTTCGTCGCCCGTCTATGACGTCATATAACCTTTGACTCTACTTTCTCTAACTTCGTGCGGATCCCGGCGAAAAACCGCCAAACGCAAATGTAAACACCGGACGCGCGTCACTAAAATAAAAGAAGGCGATAAAGAATCAATAGTTGGATATCAATATTGGACCATGATTATGCTTTGCCTGCACGTTCTGCTGCTGGAGGCAGATCCGTGAAGCGGAAACGCACGGGTGACGCCTGTACGTCACTCATTGTTTACACAGAACAGAGATTGTAGGTAAGACGGCTAATTAAAAGGGTACTAATTTGCGCTTATCTGGGATGTTTAAACCGTCGTTAAAGAAAACAATTATAAAAAAATAAAAGACTTGTATGAGTGACGTACACGCGCGAGGTTTCACTTCCGGCGCTTTCCGGAAAAGACCGAAGCGCCGGCGCCCTCAGATCACTTGGACGTGGCTGTGTTTACAAGAGGTAAAAATGATATAAATACTGTTCGTTTTCTCACACAAACCGCTTGTTTCGTGTCTTAGGCCATCAATGTGTACTTACATTTACGAGTCATTAAATCATGTTTAATTTGGACTTCTCTGTGTATGGTCTTTGAGGTGGTGACCATAGACCTGCATTATATGACTGACAGACAAGAACGGTTTGACCTAAAAATATTGAAAATACTGTGGAAACAAAGACACCTACATCTTGGATGAAGTGAACTATCCCTTTAAAGGGATACTCCACTTTTTTTGGAAATAGGCTCATTTTACAACTCCCCAGAGTTAAACAGTTGAGTTTTACCGTTTTCGAATCCATTCAGCCGATTTTCTGATATTTAGAAGAATATCAGTAACCAGACAGTTTCTGGTCCCATTGACTTCCATAGTATATATTTTTTCTAGAGGTGGGCATAGATTAATTTTTTTAATCTTAGATTAATCTAGATTAATTTTAAAATTAATCTAGATTAATCTAGATTAAAATGGCTCATTTGAATTCTCCCGAAGGCATTTATAATATGTGTGCTACCCAAATAATGACTAAAAGTAAGTCTTTGAGAATAGTTCACCTCGCATAGGGATGTGCATTTCTGCCAAAAATGCCATTTGACAATCGAGGAGCAAAAGTCGAATATCGTTAAAAAAACAAAAAAAAAAAAACGCAATGACAGAAAGGAAGGCCAATTTCATCTTTAGCGATTTGTCATCAAACAAACTGTTTATTAATTGAACAAGTAACATCTCTTCGGGGTTTTTTAACATAGTAATTGAAAAAAAAAAAAACAATGCGCACAACAGTCCGTTTTTGCATCGCCAATGCTCGTTAGATCAAAAAATAATGTCATCATATGTCATAATGATTTTATGTAAACCTGCCTTGTTACTGCAATAGCCTCCTTTTTAAACAAATTAGTTTCAATCAATGTAAACTATTCGTGTGATTATGCCACTGCGCAATACACACACATTACCGCGGGATGGCGGGTGTTCATTTCATAAACTGTGGACAATGGTAGCTTATTTAAACCTGTTAACCAGTGCACCGACGCCCTGAAGCGTTTTTTTGTAGCCTATAAATTAATGTAACTGTTATGTCCAAAAACCGGATAATGTCATACTTTTTAGTAGTGCTATCGTGGCGTAATAATCTGTTTGGTTGTAAAATGTATTACCTGAATGAAATGAACTCGAATGTATCGTCCTGTGGAATCATTCATTCACGGACAGTTTACGAAGATGTTCAACTAATAAAGATCTTCATCGCTGGCAAAGATATGATGCATTTGCAGATTTGCTTTCACTAGACTAAACTGTAGATCCACGGCCACTTAATCCAACGCTCTTGATGTTCTTAAATCTTCCTGTTACTTACGACTCCTCGAGTGTGAATTGAAAGCGCTTCTGAGTTCAGACGATTCAGTGCGTGAGGAACTGAACAGATCCACTGATTCGCGAACCGATTTAACAGATCTGACAACTTGTTTGATGAAAGCTGCGTCCCAATGTGCATACTATGCCCTAAATAGTATTGAAAATTACTAATGTCACATACAATTTAGGATGGATAGTATGCACATTGGGACGCAGCTGAAGTCTTTGAACAGAATCGACTCAAAAGAGTGATTCATTTGTAAATGAGTATCGCTCATGCCCATACAAAGGATACAGCGCACTTGGAATGAACTCATTTAACAACGTATTGCATTAACATAAAGTAACGAGAGGAACGTCGCCCAACGTAACAAAGTAAAAGTACACCTTGTGTCCCTGACAGGAAAATACCCTGCTGCGCGATCTGTGACAGTAGGCACGGCGTCAAGTATGTATGTCATACTACACACTAGAATTGCGCGAAAATAACGATATTCGAAAATGCTATTTATGATCCCAACCCAACTTAGATTAACGGCGATATTTTTTTATCGCGCGATAAGAGTCTCACGTTAACGCAGCACGTTAACGCCGATAACGGCCCAGCACTAATTTTTTCCTACTATGGAAGTCAATGAGACCAGAAACTGTCTGGTTACGGATATTCTTCTAAATATCAGAAAATCGGCTGAATGGATTCAAAAACGGTAAAACTCAACTGTTTAACTCTGGGGAAGTTGTAAAATGAGCCTATTTCCAAAAAAAAGTGGAGTATCCCTTTAAGAAGAATTGAACGATGCATGCAACATTCAGAATTTATGCCTTTTCTGTATATGTATTGCTCAAGAAAAATCTGATACAAACGCATAAGCACAAGCATATTGGGACACCGAATGAGATCCTGGGCCTGAGAGGCTTTGACTCATCACTTGAACAGATGAGAATTCAGCAGATACAGTCACTGTCGAAGGGTTTCATTAGATCAGCTTCATCTGGCAGGAAGAGAGAGAGAGAGAGAGATGATGTACGACACAACTAAAGCCCTGAATGTGGATGTAAAAGAGATAAAACATCAGATTGTTTTCATAATGCGGGTTTGGATTCATTTGATACGAATTTAGCTTGATCTTCTGAGACTAGGGGAGGACGCAGTAAAGCAATCCAATCACGTCAGATTGAAGCTTGCTGTTCTCAAATGCTGCCATTTTTTGTGTGCAACATGCATCAAATGGAAATGCCGTCTATCGCTGAGAGTAGATTGAATGAAATGTCAGTGTAGACCACACGAAAGCAATGTGTGCATCTATAGCAGTTTTGTCACCACTGCCTTGGTGTTTGGCATGAAATGCATGCGATTAAAGATAGCCACCTGGCTTTGATTTATATAACATGAATGCAGTCCTGATGATCACTCAATTGATTTTTATTATTAATAGATTACATGGTCTGTTTCGGCAAACCTCACATGCTTTACTAGCCAGCTGTCTTTCACCCTCTTCCTCTTTGACAAAGGTTTCCATGGTGACAGGAGTCAGTGGGGTCAGCACCTTTTTAAGGAGCAGCTGGGAAGGGGGAGGGACTAGGAGGTGCATGCCGTGAATTTTATTTTATGGGAGACTAAATTAACCTGTGTGCGTGTGAGGGGGCTTTTAGAAAATGGAGCTGCTTTACTTATTTAAGGGTGTTTGCTAAGTCAAGCCCCTTACTATTATTACGGCCTCTCACGAGCTAGTAACGTCCATCTAGCAACCAGAACCAGAAAACAATAGTAAATGCTCTAGCAACAGCCTTAACAACTATAGCAACTGCTTGCTTTAACAACCAATGAGATCACCTTAGCAACCACCTGGCTTTGCCATAACAACCATCAGAACACAACAGCAAATGCTTCAGCGACCACCAGCCAGAACACAATAAGTAAGCAATAATTGACGACTGGTCGTTGAATTATTAGAAAATAAATAATGCACACCTGAGGTCGTAATGCGGCTGCTACGTGAAATGGGTGTGCATGATTTTCCAATAATTCAACGGGCGGGAGTCAATTATTCCGCTTATTACGGTTACCGCACCTCAAGACATTCTTCAGATGTTGTATTTTAAGACATTTTCGTCCATAAAACGCTCTTGTGTGTAAGATTAATATCTTGCGCATCTAATCCGTTGCTAATTCCAAAACGTCGCTAGTAACGGAGGCTAGAGCCATTGATAGCAGACTAATGCACTTACATTACACTACATTTACATTTAATCGTTTAGCAGATGCTTTTATCCACAGCGACTTACAGATGAAGAGAGCAATAGAAGCAGTCAAATCAACAATAGGGCAACAATGTGCAAATGTCGTGACCTGTCTTAGCTAAATCAGCACAGCACACGTAGCAAGGATGTTTTTATATAATAGATATAGAATAGTAAGTGTTGGTATTATTGAGTCAAATGTTGGCGAAAGAGATGCGTCTTTAGTAAATTATTGAAGATGGTTAAAGACTCAGGTAGAGAGAGAGAAAGAGAGAGGGAGATTAAAGTTTAAATGAAATTCACCCAAAAATAAAAATTCTGTCATTAATTCCTTGCCCTCATGTCGTTCTAAACCCGTAAGACTTTCGTTCATCTTCGAAACACAAATGAAGATTTTTTGATGAAATCTGAGAGCTTTCTGACAGCTACGCAACTGACGCTTTGACGTTTCAAAAGGTTCATAAAGAGATCGGTAAACTAATCCATATGAAATTGAGAGGTTTAGTCCACATTTTCTGAAGAGACTCGATCATTTTATATCAATGAACAGACTGAATTTAAGCTTTTATATTTTCATATAAACATTCATCAACTCAGATATCATTTGTTGTAAACGGAATTTCAAGCATGCTTACTTGACGTGCGAGAACCAATGAGGTTAATTCTCGTGCTGCAAGAACCAATGAGGTTCATTTGGTGGCAAAAAACATGTAAATTATTTGTCTTTTTTATCCTATTGTTTACTATATTTATTTGCTTGGTCAGTATTGTAGTGGGTTTTGTTTTTTTTGTTGTAGGCTTTAATGTCCTTAGAAATCATTTGGTAAAGTGATATGGACATGTAATGCGGTCGAGACATGCCTGGAACTACTTTAGCCATGTAATGTGTTTCCCTGATAATAATTAGAATGTTCTTCAACCAATCAGTTTCAAGCATTCAACAGCCCCCTAATATAAAGTGCAACAGTGCCAGTCCCCTTTTTGAGCGGCACTGGTTCCAGAAGTATTATTTCATTAATTTTTTCTCATAGGGTTTTTAAAAATAGTCTTTGTTAAAAAGAACCAATCCAATCAGCTACGAGGTGAATCACAACACTCCAAACTTTGATTTGAAGCAATAAAGTTTTTGAAAAACTTTATTGCTTGTGACCTTACCGGTTTTATTGAGGGTGAACACTACAATCCCATGAAGCATTGCAAACCAAATTAAAAGCATTGCTAAATCAAATAAAAAACCATGGAGGAATATAAAACTACTCATTTACAAATGTTTTTTATATGTATAAAAACAATATATTTTAAGTTTATTGCAATATATATATACACTCACCTAAATGATTATTAGGAACACCTGTTCAATTTCTCATTAATGCAATTATCTAATCAACCAATCACATGGCAGTTGCTTCAATGCATTTAGGGGTGTGGTCCTGGAAAAACATCCAGTATGCGGCAGTCCTGTGGGCGAAAATGCCTTGTTGATGCTAGAGGTCAGAGGAGAATGGGCCGACTGATTCAAGCTGATAGAAGAGTAACTTTGACTGAAATAACCACTCGTTACAACCGAGGTATGCAGCATTTGTGAAGCCACAACACGCACAACCTTGAGGCGGATGGGCTACAACAGCAGAAGACCCCACCGGGTACCACTCATCTCCTCTACAAATAGGAAAAAGAGGCTACAATTTGCAAGAGCTCACCAAAATTGGACAGTTGAAGACTGGAAAAATCTTGCCTGGTCTGATAGTCTCAATTTCTGTTGAGACATTCAGATGGTAGAGTCATAATTTGGCGTAAACAGAGTGAGAACATGGATCCATCATGCCTTGTTACCACTGTGCAGGCTGCTGGTGGTGGTGTAATGGTGTGGGGGATGTTTTCTTGGCACACTTTAGGCCCCTTAGTGCCAATTGGGCATCGTTTAAATGCCACGGCCTTCCTGAGCATTGTTCCTGACCATGTCCATCCCTTTATGGGCACCATGTACCCATCATGCACCACGTCACAAAGCTCGAATCATTTCAAATTGGTTTCTTGAATATGACAATGAGTTCACTGTACTAAAATGGCCCCCACAGTCACCAGATCTCAACCCAATAGAGCAGTGGTCACCAACCTCGGTCCTGGAAGGCCGCTTTCCAATTGGCGCTTTCCAAACCCAATTATTAAACTCTATAGCAAGCAGTATAGCAAATGTGAGGCCGAACATTCACATTTTCTTCAGTCTAGTTTTTTTGTGTATCTGTGTTTTACATTTGATCTCGAACAAAACCATATAAATGTTTTAACTGATTAAGCAGAATTCAATTAAAGAGGATTTGTTATCCATGACAACTGCTTTCGTTTATAGTTTGAGTGAAAATCATGTATTAATCCTCTGTTACTCTGGTGAAACGTTCAACAGACCTGTCGTTTCATTATGTCTCTTCAGGGTGGTGAAGGAAGAGATTTCTGATGACAACGCCAAGCTACCGTGTTTCAACGGACGTGTTGTGTCATGGGTGAGTTACGGACTGTATAGACCTTCCTCGTCTCAATTCCCCTGCTTGAGTTTCATTAACCTCAGAATGAAACCGGGCCGTCCATCTCCATGATGGCGGTAAAGGTTTGATTAGAAGGCCCAGGTGTGAGGCAAGTGTGAGTCTCTGAACACGGGAGCTTGGAGATCGCTCAGTCAAGCGCAGAGTATGTGTTTGGATGCGTTAAATTGACCGCGAGTGTTTAGTGGTGAGCAAACATCTGCTCCTCCCCTGTCTGTCCCAGAGACACAGGAGAGAATATTAAGCGAGCTAATGGTATTTTCATGCCCTTGAAGGCCACTGCTGGAAGGAGATGTTACTCAAAGGGTCGTTCCCAATGAAAGTCAGCTTTAATGAAGGGTTTTTCGTTCCACACGGCAGTTGGCAAAGCTTTCTATGACGGTCAATTCAAGGGCTGCGTTTAAGTCCAGTTTTTAATGCCCTTCCCTTGCTAATTTCGTTCATTGCTTATGTTGCACGAGTGCCCACTACTGGCAGAACCCTTGAAATGTGTTTAAATGGAAAAAAATAAGCCCCCGATCACTTGGAATCTGCTATGGAGCTGATTTATTATTTACAGTTTTTTTCCTTATTATTTTGTTTTATGCACCATTCTATATGCCTGGATGTATGATTGGCCTGTTAAAAAATTTAATATAAACTAATATTAAATATTTAGATTAATATTAAATATTAAAAAATACACAAACGAAAATGATAAAAAACAGTCAGCTTAAAGGATTAGTTCACCTCAAAATGAAAATTTCCTGATAAATTACTCACCACAATTCCATCCAAGATGTTCATGTCTTTCTTTCTTCAGTGGAAAAGAAATTTTCTACAAATTTTCTACAAAAAATAAAAATGTATATACTTCTTTACCACAATTGTTCGTCTTGTGCTGGTCTGCGACGCGCCAGGCATTACTTAATCACGTTGGAAAGGTCACGCTGAACGTAGGTGGAAGAAAACGTTTGGTTTTCAAAAGATTTAAACATCCAGGATACGCACACGGAAGGACCAAAGACCATTTTGACTTTTGGTTCAATTTGGTTACCGTTAAAGTCCATTGTGTGGAGGAAAATCCTGAAATGTTTTCCTCAAAAAACGTAATGTCTTTTCCACTGAAGAAAGAAAGACATGAACATCTTGGATGGCATTGGGGTGAGTAAATAATCAGGAAATTTTCATTTTGAGGTAAACTAATCCTTTAAGGTACCTAAAACAAGGATTAAATGCGGTTAAATGTCAAAATAATGCCAATATCATACACTACAGTTGTGTGGGGTGGGGTTAATTAAGCGCAATCTGCTGTGACGTCACAATCATGCTGCATTGTGGTTTATGGATCTGCCTGAAGTCTACATGTTGAATATACTCAGTTCCTTGGTCAAAATCGAGGGGTCGAGGGTCTGTTCAAATAAACATCCCTTGTGCTGGACGCTAATACAATGGACTAATTAACACATTCATTTGCAAAGTACCAAACCACTTCAACTGTTGGCATTCATGTATTTATTGACATCTCTGAGACACCAAACTGTTGCTATGGTTGTTACAATGTCAGTCATATCATCATGAGTGACTCTTGTATTCCACACACAGCAATCATTTAGGGGATTTAGTCTCGCATTTAAATGCAGCCGTCTCTTTCAACGTGGCGTTTGTGAATGATTCATCAGTGCATGTTATACCATAGAGCTGTGCTGATCCAGAACATAATTTTCGAGTAAAATCAAGTCCAACTCTACACTTATTGGCAATGATGGTTCCATGAAGGACCTTTAACATCCATGGAATTTTTCCATTGCAAAAGGTTCCTCAGATTATTGAAATATTCTTCACACTAGAATGTGTGAAGAATCACATCTTAGTGTGATTCTTGTGTGACGCCAAAATCTGAAACCTTTATTTTTAAGACAATACAGTTTTCAGTTGGACTTAGAAAACCTAGAAATATACACCCGCACACACACTGGCACCGACTCATACCTGGGAGCACAATGTCAATGCACTTGAATTCCACTGTATCATTTACAGCTGAATGCACATGTAAAATAAAACACACTTACACATTCCCTATTATTTTTAATCTATAGCCAGTCAGACTCACACCACCTCCCTCTGATTGACTTTTTTCCAAAAACACACACACACACACACACCCTGATTTTTTTTTTTAGCCAAGAGAAACAAACAATTCCTCATGTGGATTGAAGCACGCACACACACACACACACACACACACACACACACACACACACACACACACACACACACCACACACACACACACACACACACACACACACACACACACACACACACACACACACACACACACACACACACACACACACACACACACACAGAGCAGCTACATAGCCAGATCCCTGTCTCTCAAATCTCCCTTTCCACGTAGAAACACAAGGTGTGCTCTTTATCGCTGCTTTACTCCCTGCCATCTTCAGATGCGCTTTTCCAACGCGGCGTCCAGGAGAGACAGGAACCTGGAGCTGGGGAAATATGTGCGTCCTTTCACTGCCCCCGTTTCAGATTCACACCAGGAACTTTCCCATGCAGAGCTGAGCCTGTGGAAGCTTTCGGGCTGGGAGGGACTTGGCTCTGTCCGTCAGGCTTGCAGGCTCGGAACGAGAGATAAAAGTGTGATGGAGCGAGGAGGAACATCTAGTGGTCAGAGCGGTACTGCACCACTTTCAGCACCTGGGAGTGCATATCAGCTGTTTATTTAGAGCTGTAAAACACATGGTTCTGTTCAAATTTGATTTCATATTTGGCATCCATCAGTTAGAATTAGAACCAGTGTCATTCCTCTTGAGTCTGCCAACAGGAAGTTCCATAATATATTAAACTTTGCTGCCAAAAAAACTAATTTATTATAGTAGATCAGTGATTGAGGACCCCTCAGGATATTACGGGATAGGATCTTTTCTTTTGTCCCATTTAAACTCCTTACATGTACAGGGTATCCGTGGGGTCTTGAAAAGTATTAAAAGGTGATAAATCAATTTTGGGAAAATTAAGACCCTTAAAAAGTATTAAAAAGTCTTATCACGGGTTTATAAAGTCTTAAATTTTGAAAGTATTTTTTTCTGAATTAGCTGTCCAACAGTTTGAGTCCCAAAAAACATCGTAAAAGTGTGTGAATTTAGTCATTTTTATTAAAAAAACTAACAGGTACATAAAAAACTAGGCTATTTTGGGTGCGTTCGTAAATTGCCTCTCTGTCATGTCAATCACTGTACTGATTGCCTACACCAAACACTGATTCCTAAACCTACCCGTCACTGTAACCTAAACCAATGAAATCGGTTGCAGGGCGGGATTTCCCCAGGGTGGGAAAAAAAATCACGCGTATTACAACGAACTAAAACTGTTAAGTTAAAAGTATCACTGATGTAAATGGTTACAGCTTGAAGTGGCGGTGAGGTATTAAAAAATATTGAGAAGGTCTTGAAAAAGCCTTGAAAACGTATTAAAATTAACTTCAAGATTCCTGCATATACCCTGATGTATGTGTGTGTGTGTATATATATATATATATATATATATATATATATATATATATATATATATATATATATATATATATATATATATAATCAGTTCTACAAGATATGAATGCCCTCTTTAGACTAGCCTGTGCCTCATTTTTGTCCTTCTTAGAAAAACATAAATTTAAGATTAATGTATTTGAATTGCAAATACAATTTACATCCATTTGGATTACATACATAACTACATAAACTAATAAACTTAATGTTATGCATATTTGTCAGTCATACATAACTGAAACGGGTAATATTTCTGCACTCATCATGGCTTAGTTTATTAATAGTTTGCATTTATTCCAATTGCTTAGAATCAGCATACATCTGTTCAAATGAAATGTATTTAATTAAGAAGGATGAACATGGTTAAAATATGGCTAGCTATAAAACAAGCAATATTCAATTAGTTAAAATTAGATTGAATCAAATTAGATATGTTGATGATAAATATGTGACCCTGGATCACAAAAGCAGTCACAAGTAACACGGGTATATTTTGTGGCAATAGCTGTAACAATTCAATGTGTTTGAGTTCTGTTTTTGTGATCTTGGTTTCCCCTGTCTTTGTGGTTTTTGGTTTAGCCCTGTTAAGTTTTCCCGCTCCTCGTTTGTGTTCAGTTTTATCACCTGTGTTCAGTTAATCATTCAATCATTCTATGTGTATTTAAGCCCTGTGTTTTCTCCCAGTGTTGGTCGATCGTCGTCTATGTATGGTTGTGTGTAAACCCTTGAAGTCCTGGAGTTTTGTTCTTGTTTCATTTTGAAAGTTTCATTTTTTGTTATTAAAACTATTATATTAAAGCTTCCGTGTCCTCGTCTTCGGTCACCTGCACCCAACCCTGACAGAACGATCGACCGTTAAAAGAATACTTGAC
This sequence comes from Chrosomus eos, assembly GCA_036326025.1. Taxonomy (NCBI): domain Eukaryota; kingdom Metazoa; phylum Chordata; class Actinopteri; order Cypriniformes; family Leuciscidae; genus Chrosomus; species Chrosomus eos. The sequence continues at coordinate 5,958,648 of CM070824.1, read as the reverse complement.
CCACACCATGAACCCAGCAGTTGTTCTCCTAAACCTGCGTCAAGGAGACCTCACCATAAAGGAATATGTAGGAGAGTTTTGCGAACTCTCTCACCATCTGGACTTCAATGATGTGGCACTTAAGGACATTTTTAGGGTAGGTTTAAAGGAGCCTATAACGGTCATGTATGCCAGGTGGGAAGATTCACTTTTCCCTGGCCGAGTATATTGACTATGCCCTTTTATTAAGCGGCTCAAATTTTACTGTGGGTTTGGTGGACGAGGAGCCCATCACCTGCACGCCGGCCCCTGAGCCCATCGCCTGCCCACCAGAGCCTGAGTCTGACCCATTTGATGACCTTCCTGAGCTTCTTCCGCCAGAGACCGTCCAGCCAGAGACCGTCCAGCCAGAGACCGTCCAGCCAGAGACCGTCCAGCCAGAGACCGTCCAGCCAGAGACCGTTGCCTGCCCGCCAGAGCATGAATCTAGCCCCAAGCTCCCTGATGTGCTGGCCCCGTCCAGTTCCGAGTCCCCTGATGTGCTGGCCCCGTCCAGTTCCGAATCCCCTGATGTGCTGGTCCCGTCCAGTTCCGAGTCCCCTGATGTGCTGGCCCCGTCCAGTTCCGAGTCCCATGATGTGCTGGCCCCGTCCAGTTCCGAGTCCCCTGATGTGCTGGCCCCGTCCAGTTCCGAATCCCCTGATGTGCTGGCCCCGTCCAGTTCCGAATCCCCTGATGTGCTGGCCCCGTCCAGTTCCGAGTCCCCTGATGCATTTACTGAATGAGCACTGTGCCACTGTTCGTCCGACTGTTTTTACTGTACTTTATTTTATTTTTTATTCTAAACTGTTTTAATTATTCTTATTTGTTTTGATTTTTTTATTTTTCTCCTATGTAAAGCACTTTGAATTACCATTGCGTATGAAATGTGCTATATAAATAAACTTGCCTTGCCTTGCCTTGCCTTGATGTGCTGGCCCCGTCCAGTTCCGAGTCCCCTGATGTGCTGGCCCCGTCCAGTTCCGAGTCCCATGATGTGCTGGCCCCGTCCAGTTCCGAGTCCCATGAAGCGCCAGAGCCCTTTGACCCAGAGCCAGAGCCCGTTGACCCAGCGCCAGAGCCAGAGCCCGTGACCAGCGCCAGAGCCCGTTGACCCAGCGCCAGAGCCAGAGCCCGTTGACCCAGCGCCAGAGCCAGAGCCCGTTGACCCAGCGCCAGAGCCAGAGCCCGTTGACCCAGCGCCAGAGCCAGAGCCCGTTGACCCAGCGCCAGAGCCAGAGCCCGTTGACCCAGCGCCAGAGCCAGAGCCCGTTGACCCAGCGCCAGAGCCAGAGCCCGTTGACCCAGCGCCAGAGCCAGAGCCCGTTGACCCAGCGCCAGAGCCAGAGCCCGTTGACCCAGCGCCAGAGCCAGAGCCCGTTGACCCAGCGCCAGAGCCAGAGCCCGTTGACCCAGCGCCAGAGCCAGAGCCCGTTGACGCCAGGCCAGAGCCCGTTGACCCCAGCGCCAGAGCCCGTTGACCCAGAGCCAGCGCCAGAGCCCGTTGACCCAGAGCCAGCGCCAGAGCCCGTTGACCCAGAGCCAGCGCCAGAGCCCGTTGACCCAGAGCCAGCGCCAGAGCCCGTTGACCCAGACCCCGTTGACCCAGCGCCCGTTGATGTCAAGTCTGTTCCCGTTCCTGAACCTGTCTTTCTCCCCAAGAAAATTTTGGGGGGGGGGCTATACGCCTTCGCCGTGGCCGGCCAAAGATCCACGGAGGCCCGAAAAAATAACACCACCATGGCCATCCGAAGGGTCCTCACCGCCATGGCCACCCGAATGGTCCTCACCGCCATGGCCACCCGAAGGGTCCTCACCGCCATGGCCACCCGAAGGGTCCTCACCGCCATGGCCACCCGAAGGGTCCTCACCGCCATGGCCACCTGAAGGGTCTTCACCACCACGGCCACCTGAAGGGTCTTCACCGCCGTGGCCACCTGAAGAGCCTGCACCGCCATGGCCACCCGAGGGTCCCACAGCTCCGCCCTGGACGCCCGAGGGTCCCACAGCTCCGCCCTGGACGCCCGAGGGTCCCACAGCTCCGCCCTGGACGCCCGAGGGTCCCACAGCTCCGCCCTGGACGCCCGAGGGTCCCACAGCTCCGCCCTGGACGCCCGAGGGTCCCGCAGCTCCACCATGGCCACGCCCACAGCCTGCACCGCCGTGGCCACGCCCACAGCCTGCACCATCGTGGCCACGCCCACAGCCTGCTCCGCCTTGGTCACGCCCACAGCCTGCTCCGTCGTGGCCACGCCCACAGCCTGCACCGTCGTGGCCACGCCCACAGCCTGCTCCGCCCTGGAGGCTTCCTGGACCTGCACCATGCCCTCGTCAGCCTCCAGGGCGCCCACCCTCCCACCCCTTTGGATGTTATACGGCGCGAGGTCGCGCCTTCGGGGAGGGGGGAGGTACTGTAACAATTCAATGTGTTTGAGTTCTGTTTTTGTGATCTTGGTTTCCCCTGTCTTTGTGGTTTTTGGTTTAGCCCTGTTAAGTTTTCCCGCTCCTCGTTTGTGTTCAGTTTTATCACCTGTGTTCAGTTAATCATTCAATCATTCTATGTGTATTTAAGCCCTGTGTTTTCTCCCAGTGTTGGTCGATCGTCGTCTATGTATGGTTGTGTGTAAACCCTTGAAGTCCTGGAGTTTTGTTCTTGTTTCATTTTGAAAGTTTCATTTTTTTGTTATTAAAACTATTATATTGAAGCTTCCGTGTCCTCGTCTTCGGTCACCTGCACCCAACCCTGACAATAGCCAATAATACATATGGGTAAAAATTATCGATTTTTCTTTTATGCCAAAAATCACTAGGCTATTAAGTAAAGATCATGTTCCATGAAGATATTTTGTAAATTTCCTACCATAAATATGTCAAACATTGACATTGATATTTTTGTGAGTGAACATTAATGGACAACTTTAAAGGCGATTTTCTCAATGTTTTGATTTCTTTGCACCCTCAGTTTACAGATTTTCAAATAGTTGTATTTCGGCCAAATATTGTCCTATACTAACAAACCATACATCAATGGATGGAAAGCTTATTTATTCAGGTTTCAGATGATGTATACATCTCAATTTAATAAAAATGGACCCATGTGACTGGTCCAGGGTCACATATATAACCTGTTTATTGTATATTTAAAGGGATCCTATTATGCTTTTCCAGTTTTCAACTTTAGTTAGTGTGTAATGTTTCTGTTTGAGCATAAAAAGATCTGCAAGGTTACAAAGCTCAAAGTCCACTCCATACAGAGATATTTTATTTAACAGAATCCTCTTTTCAAGAACTACAACAAACGGCTTGTTTGGACTACAACATGATTTTTCCGTGCTTTATGAAGTCATAATGTTCCTTATTTAAATAATCCCCGCCCACAGAATACGTAGAAAAGCGGACGAGATCCACAACTCATTTCTTTGACCTTCCTAAGGCTGACAAACTTAGAATGGGTAAAATTTATTTTAAAGACTGTTCCTGAACATTATAATCCCAAAGTTTATCTGTGCGCTGCACATTATACGAAGAACGGCTTCAAGAACCACACAAAAGCTTCTCCTGAAATGGGTCAGTTTCCACTTTGTCGGGACAATCTGTTGTTTGTGCAATGACAACTTGTAAGTATGTCTTAATATTTGTAGTTGCGTTTTCTATTGACAGTTCTAATTACACGTTTTATGTTGTTGATGCGCTCGCCTGCTAGCCAACATTAGTGTTGATATAGTGCTGTTTACTACAGCTTTTGTAAGCTCTCACTTTTGTAAGGCTGTTCACTGCCCCTTAGAAAAATTAACCATGTTTTTGTGATCGAGTACTGTTTATATAACCATAGTTTTCCGACAAATATCATGATTAAATGGTGGATAACATCGTATCTATATTGTACAAGAAAAACATTCCACTCTGAAATCCGTGCATGAATTCCGTTGTGTATGCTCCTCTTGTTCGTTAACATTGGCAGGGTCTGAATCGGGTTTGAAATTGCTTCCATCCTTTATATTTACACTAGAGCAGATCTCGTTGTTATAGAGGGGCGGGTCACCGCTGCCAATCACCACACACTGGGCCAGCTAACCAATCACAGCACATTTTGTATTTCAGAAGGAGGCGCTTCATCGAAACCGGCACTAAGCGATGCGTTCGGGCCAGACTGGGGACAGAGGAGCTATAATAATGTAAAATATTTGAAAAATAATGTGTTTTTTGAACAATTCAAGCATTCAAGCGTTCTAGTACACCCCAAAACCAAAAGCAAGACTTCGTAAAAAGGCATAATAGGACCCCTTTAAAGGGATAGTTCACCCAAAAATGAAAATTCTGTCAGTAATTACTCTCCCTCATGCTGTAACAACACCGTTAGACTTTCGTTCATCTTCGGAACACAAATTAAGATATTTTTGATTAAATCTGAGAGCTGGGTCACTCCTCCATAGGCTTCTAAGGGATTGAATATTGCCAGCCCCGAAAAGTTATTAAAGAAATCGTTAAAATAGTCCAAAGTGACTACAGTGGCTCAATCTTAAGTTTATCAAGCGACGAGAATACTTTTTGCGCGCAAAAAAAAACAAAAAATAACGACTTTATTCGACCATCTCTTCTCTTCCGTGTATTTCTCCTAAGCTGTTGACGTAGTGTAACAGCGCAGCACTTCTGTGTTATACGTCACACGTAGGCTCACTATTGGCCGACGCTGGTCATGTGTGTGTGATGCGTGTGACGTTCAACCAGAAGCGTTGCGCAATAACACTACGTGAAATCTCCAGGCCCAAAGAGAATACTTGAATAGAGTCGCTATTTTTGTTTGTTTTTTGCGCTCAAAAAGTATTCTCGTCGCTTGATAAATTTAAGATTGAGTCACTGTAGTCACTTGGACTATTTTAACGATTTCTTTAATAACTTTTCGGGGCTGTCAAGGAGGAGTGATCCAGCTCTCAGATTTAATCAAAAATATCTTAATTTGTGTTCCGAAGATGAACGAAGGTCTTACGGGGTTGGAACGACATGAGGGTGAGTAATTACTGACAGAATTTTAATTTTTGGGTGAACTATCCCTTTGAAACACATTTAGTTTATTTGTACTATTGAAACCGGCTTCATGCAACAGGCGTCTGGTATCTTGTTTATTCTTCGTCACTTTTAGTTGTGGGTTACACAGTTCACTACACAGCGTATTTGTGACGGGGAAGATATTCTGTGTGTTTCTGTTTTCTTAAAGCACATTGTCTTCTTCCATGTTGGTTGTGATTGAGTTATCTAAGTGAAGTCACAAGGTGAGCGAAAAACACTCCTGAAATATCCCATGTATAACAAGAAGATTCAATCAAATGTAGGGTGGTGTTGGGACTCCAATGCGGCTCATTGTGGTCTCATAAGAGGCTCTCTGTTTGTCCAGCAGGATGTGAATGCTCTCTCTCCTAGAGACTCTTAATGATCATTACTACAGGGTTCATGGTATTCTGAATCATTTATTCCCCTCCTAAACTCTGACATGCCTACATGCCCTCAGAACTGAGCGGATTTTAAAACATGGACAAAACTAAGCTTTTACAATACACTTTTAAATTAAGGTTAAATACAAGTTCAGCTCTATCAACACGTTTACAGTAATAATTGTACAATGGAAATGTATTGCACTGGGATAAACACAGTTTTCAAAGTATAGCCACAAAACTTAAATATCATACTCTACCATTCAAAAGTTGGAGGTCAGTGATGTCTTTGTATTTTTTTGGAAAGAAATTAATAGTTTTATTCAGCAAGGATGCATTAAATTGATTAAAAGTGACAGTGTGTATATCATATGTATATCATGTTTCATATTTCCATATTTTTTAAAATTCATAAAAATGCTATTCATCAAAGAATGTACTGTATCACGGTTTCTACAGAAATATGCAGCTCAATTGATTTCTAAATTTATATTAATAAGAAATGTTTTTTGAGCAGAAAATCAGCATATTAGAATGATACATTAATGATTTATTTGATCACAGGAATAAATTACATTTTAAACTACTGGTATAGTCAAATAGAAAACAGTTATATTAAAATGTAATAATATTAAAGGGCACCCATTATGGCATTTAAAATGTTCCTAATAATGTTCTGGGAGTCCCCAACAACAGTTTTACATGCATGCAATGACAAAAAACACTTTTGTTGTCTTATAATATGCATTTATTTTTACCTGATTTGCTCACCGACTCCCTAATGATTCGTTTGACGACTCATTTGTCCAAACCCCTCCTTTACATGACGCTAATCTGCGGTGATTGGTCAGACGACCCAGTCAGTTATTGTTTGCGTTAGCCCAACGCATAAAAGTATTGATAAAGCACTGCAGTACTACAATACGCTCTATTCTTTATGACAACTCCAATAACAACGACAAACATTTCATATATTTAAAAAAATTGACATTAGAGACCTAGAAGCTGCGCTGAGCGTAACTTACACAACACACACACATACTTATTGAGCATGCTACAAAACACATAAAAGCAACAATTATTAACAGTACTTACAGGTTGTGATTCGGAGGAGGAAGCTGATCCAAATAAACTTGGTATTGAACGTTCCTTCAGTATCAGGCGACTCGCGAATCCACACTTGAAAGCATTTGTGTTTGTGAAGCGATCGTTATTAAAATAACGCGAACACAGCTCAAGGTGGCTATACTTGTGTGGTATAGTTGTAAATATAAACTCTAGCCACTGAGTCTTCACATGCTCGTCCCTGGGCAGTGAAAAAAAAAGTTCGCTTTTAATTCGCACTTCAGAACAGAGTCTCGTCGACATGATGTTTTCAAGTTTCACGGCGCGCGCAATGAGTGGGCGTATCTCATTCAAATAACTTGTCAAGTGTACATCATCTAGACAGAGAAAAAGCATCGTTCGTCTATCGATTCATATCAGCGACTCAGAGTCGACTCTTACTTTTGAGAGACAATAACTTTGTATACGGTGAACTTTCATATTTAAAACTTTGCAGGATGTTTTTGTTCACTTAGATCTATGTTACACACTACATGAAAGGTAATTTTCTAAATTCCATAATAGGTACCCTTTAATGTTTTGACTGTATTTTTTTATCAAATAGATGATGGCTTGATGAGTAAAAGAAACTTTGTTCAAAAACATTTAAAAATCGTACCGACCGCAAACTTTTGAATGGTATTGTATACTGGTAAGTTAACATGAGACATGAGGCTTATCAACCACGTCACAGATGCTGTAGATAAGCTAATTTTCTCATCTCTCTCTGTGTCTCTGTACAGCTGGTGTCTGCAGACGGCTCTCATGGTTCTGACGGAGGATCTGTGTGTGCAGACACTCTGGCCGATCTGCCGCCCCCTCCGGAGAGGACAGGAGGCATCGGAGACTCCAGACCCCCTTCCTTCCAGTCAGTAACCCTACAGCTGTGTGTGTGTGTGTGTGTGTGTGTGTGTGTGTGTGTGTGTGTGTGTGTGTGTGTGTGTGTGTGTGTGTGTGTGTGTGTGTGTGTGTGTGTGTGTGTGTGTGTGTGTGTGTGTGTGTGTGTGTGTGTGTGTGTGTCTATTAGCTTGTTCACCGACAGACCAAAATATCGCAGATTCTAATAATTAATATTAGTAGTGATGCACCAAAATGGTTTTTGTACTGAAATTGAAATTTTCATTTAGCTAAAAAATAAAACCAAAAAATATATTTATTTAATAATTTATGTAATAATCAATTAATGAATCAAAAATGTCAACATGCAAATATTGTTTACATTGTATACAGACATTTAAATTTCACATAAGGCATTTTTTATATCAACTTTTTAATGATATAATTGTTTCTATTCCAATTCGTTGTTGAAATATTAACATTTAAACAGTTGCTATAATAAAAATCTGTCATGACAGATTTATTCAAGCTTCCATTAAATAATGAAGACATTACAAGCAGGTAAAGTCAAAATAAATATAATGAATTTGTGATATAGCCTACATATATTTAACAAAATGCTCCTCTCTGTAATCTGGAAGATATCAGTGCTGAAATTATGTGCATTTGAAAATATGACGAGTAATGAATATAGACCCCAGTGTGTTGTGTGCCTCAAAATATTAGCTTCTGATAGTATGAAGTCGAATAAGACGGCTCTTACAGATTTCACATCACAAACACAATGAGAAGTCTGATGACGTTGAGAAGATGTTGTTCTATATTAATTACAATGTTTCAAATAATTCCTATAGTGTTTTTAAGAGACTGAGACGTTATGGGTGCATGTAGGTGAAGGCTTGAGAATATGTATCTCTACAAAAGTGCGGCAGAAAAATGTTGGAACCACTGCTAAATATTGTGTGTGATTTGATCAGATAGACACTCACTGGAGGTGGTTAGGGATGTTGACTTGCTCTCATTATCCTTCAGTCTCAAAGGCACCAGTTTCCTCTAATGTGGGCTAATCAGAGCCCTAACCCAGAGAGCGCTAGCACGTCAATATCTTTAATGACATCTGCCCGATCACAAGAGGTGTGTTAAGAGGAGCTGTGCGAGTCTCAGAGCTGTGCGTTTACATTTTCCAATAAGCCGAGGACCCCATTACTTATAAATCTAATCAACCCTACAGACCCTCGTAGAAAGACACGCTCATCAATTTAGATTGATGTTTTACAGACAAAGACATCGACTGCTTTAAGTGCTTGTTTTGATAGGAAGTGGTTAAGAAAGAGAAAGACGTGGAGGTGAAGCATTATTAGGGCTGCACAGATAATCGAATTGTGTTATGGCCTTTATTAAACTGCAAAAGACTATAGTTTAGTTAAATAAATTAAATTGTCAAAGCTCAAAGTGAATGAGTAGCATTTTTTCCTTTAGGGTTTATTATGATTCATTTTCTTTTCACACTTGGTCTCAGAATTGTTCATATTTTTCAATGTAAATTATGTATTTTTTTTAAATGTGCTTGCAGATAATATAATAACTTAAAGAGAGTACACTATCATGACTGTTTCTTAATACACTTAATTAGACTTAAATAACTTGTGGACTAATATAAAATTAAAAGTTTTACTTTAAAGTCCATTTGAAATCATTTAACAAACTAAAGCACGTCAAGTACTTGATTATTACGTGTTATTCAGGATTATGTTTAAAGTGAATATATTTTAAATGTAATAAATTAAATAAACAACTTCGTCATTTCAAATATAATTACAATTTAATTAAATAGACATGACATAGTGTCAGTAGAAATTATATTCAAGTATGTTTTAGTTACCATAAAAGCTTCAGCAATGCACTTTAACCATAAATATAAAGATGTACATTAAGTGTGTCAAAAACACTCTTTAGGTTCAGCTAATTTAACTTTAAAATATAATACATTTTCATTTAATTGTAAATAACATGCAACAAATCTCGGATAGCCTACACTGTAAAGAGATTGCTGTAAATTTTACAGTAACTTACTGGCAGCTGGATGCCAGTAATTTACTGTAAAATGTTTTACAGTATTATTACTGTATTTTCACTTACAGTATCTTTACTGTATTTTCAATTACAGTATACTGTACCTTTACTGTATTTTCAATTACAGTATACTGTACCTTTACTGTATTTTCAATTACAGTATACTGTATCTTTACTGTATTTTCAATTACAGTATACTGTACCATTTACTGTATTTTGTCTGTTACCGTATTGTCATTTACAGTATTAGTATTGAGTTTTTTTTTGTTTTTTTTACATGTTTACCCCACCCCCAAAAATGACAACAACTCATGAACATTTGTCCTTAAAATATTATTTTTAATTGTTGAACATTTTGTTTTTAGAAGTACAAATTACAAATCTTGACCTCAATAGCTGAAAAAAAAAGGGCAAAAATCACCAAAGTCCATAGAACTAATCTCCTGGGGACCATTGGTATCTGTAGCATGGCAAAAACGTGCGTACACGCACTGAAAACCAAAACAGGCCTTAAAATAATAAAATACCATAAAAGTCAGTTTGTGTTGTTACATTTCAGTAATTTTGCCAGTCAAAGTTGACAAGCTCTCTGATGAGAAACACTGAGGAGGTTCAGGCTGATGCTTTTTTGTGTGTGGATCTTTCCAGATTTCCATCTGCTCTGTGCCTTTAGTGTTTGGTGCCATCAGAGTTGATTCTGAGAATGAACCTGCAAGCACAAAGGGGGAAAAAATACATTAATTTTGAGATCGGTGGTGTCAGAATTTGCCCTAACTCTCAAACTTAATGATGCATGTACTTTTATGTTGATAAAAGCAAAACATCTGATTCTGAATGCACCTACAGAGATGGTACATAATTACCTCATAATCTATTACATTCGAATCATTTAAGCTTCATTCTTTCACAATACATTCCTGTGTAGCTTCAACAGTAGAAAAAGATGCAAGAATGCTGAAACAATGAGTTTGATTTCCAGGGAATGGATAACTTAAAGGAGAACTCTGGTCAATTTTAACATTGAGCTCATTTTTTGTACATTTGGAGTGCTGTCAGTACAGAGAACAACGACAAAAATCAGTGTTTTCTACACCGTGTTATCCTTTTTTTAAAATTCGCACCCTGTTGACTTAAACGGGGCAAGTTCTAAACCTGCTTTTAGCCTCTTAACATCCTTGATGTGCCATTACAAGTGCACAGCCATGTGAGTGGTGTTATTAAGAGTGACCACGGTCAATCTGACTGCAGTAGATGTGAAAGATATGAATAAAAATGATGTTTATTCAGCCAGCTCACATACCTGTGTTTTCTTCCTGTTTTCGGTCGAAGTCGACAGTAGTCGAGTTCGCGCGCGCGCGCGATCATTGGTAACTTGTAATGACACATCAAGGATGTTAAGAGGCTAAAAGCAGGTTTAGAACTTGCCCCGTTTAAGTCAACGGGGTGCGAATTTTAAAAAGAGGATAACACGGTGTAGGAAACAACACCGATTTTTGTCGTTGTTCTCTGTACTGACAGCACTCCAAATGTACAAAAAATGAGCTTAATGTTAAAATTGACCGGAGTTCTCCTTTAATAATAGGAACATGCCACCGTTTTTTGAAAAAGGTGGTTTTCACCGTCTCCCCTATATTTAGCAAACGCATTTTTGTCTCAGTGCATGCATTGTCTTAGTCTGGCAGTGCCGCCGCTAGCTTAGCTTTGCATAATAAATGGAACCCTTTGTTGCCGGATAGCATGTTGGGAGTAAAAGTGATTAAAAAACTCAATTACTTTTTGTGGCCTGCGTATTGACCCTTTTACAGCCCACGTGATCAAATAGTTGCGCGCGCATTTTGGCAACGGAAGTGGTGTTGTTTCCCACTGGCTCTAACGTGTTAGCAACTCCTAAAGTTTATCAAAATGGTTTCCCAGCATCAAAATGTCTGGTTGTTGCGTTTACGGTTGCACTAATCGATATTCCACCATGGGACTTAAGTTTTATAGGATTCCGACAGGATCACGGCCGTTTCAGAAGAACCGGCGGCGCCTGTGGCTGCAGGCGATTAAACGTGTTGATTGGAGCGAGGACATAATAAAAAAATGCTCGCGTCTGCAGCGCCCACTTTATATGGGCTGATTCTCGCCATACTTCTGTTGCCAATTTGCGCACGCATACGTTGCCACGTCATCAATGTGTACAAACAGTAAAAGGGTCTATTCACAACGAGTGCAAATAGCAATGCAGATTAAGACTAGGCGATTTCCTAGGCAGATGTTGACTTGGGACGGAGCACAGGCGAAGCACTGCTACTTGGTCACAGAGATATCACGCAACACCTGAAATCCCCCAACTTCCGTCAACATACCGGCATGAATATTAGCTGCCTATTTTTCCTACAGTAGACATAGTGAATGGCGATAAACATGGCTGATTTTGTGAGAGACGAAGAGGGTGACTTCTCAGACAGCCAAGATCCAGAACCATAACTCTACGAACCAGAGTTTTCAGAAGAGGGGCTGCGTGCTTTGGAAATAAGACAGACAAAAGGAGGAGGTTGCGATTGTTCAACAGCCTGAGGGCGTGAGGATGAGAGCCGACACTAACTGGTGGTGTGAGTGTGGGAATATGCCAGCCTATGCCGACTGAAATAGAGTATCTGTGCTGTGGCGAGTGGGACAAGGTACTGCCATCGATGACCAGGCTCAACGTGTCAGATCAAGATGAGGTGCCCGCAGTTGTGTCTCAGCTACCGAGGACTTCTCTGCATTGATCCATCCTATAGTCTTCGACTTTTTTGAGAACTCATCTTCTGTGTCTCTCACAAAATCCGCCATATTCATCGCCATTCACTATGTCTACTGTAGGAAAAATAGTTAACTAATATTCACACCAATATGTTGACGGAAGTTGGGGGATTTCAGGTGTTGCGTCATATCTCTGCGCCCAAGTAGCAGTGGTTCGCCTGTGATTCACCGCAATATAGTCCCAAGTAGGGGTGTCACGATTCTCCAAATCCTCGATTCGATTTCATTTTCGATTCTAAGGTCACGGTTCGATTCGATTCTCGATTTTTACATTTATTTTTTTTAAGCACAGTTTGCGATAACATTTTTAGACTAGACTTTTATGTAATATAAAATATGACCTTTGTTCGCAATGTACCACACTACATTGTCAAATTTAAAACATTTATTAACAAAATAATGTTACAATAACTTATATCTTCAGTCAATTAGAAACTTAAGCAAAATAACCTGCCATGTAGTTTCTCTTTTGTAACTGCAGTCTTATTCACAGAAGATGACATTCAAGTTCACAACAAAACAAACACGTGTTAACATAAACATCTATGTTTTCCTTGCTTTACCTCGGTCTTAAAGTACAAACATGACTGTGAAAAAATTAGTATTTAATTTAGAATTTAATTAAATGCATTTATGATGAAATTACAACATTTTCATGTCATGTTCATTTTGACCACGAACTGTGCGCTGTCCCTTTAACTCAGCGCGTGCAGCAGACTCAGTGCGGAAATGAACGACACTCGTCTCATTCGTGGAGGTGGAGAATCAAGTTATTTGTGACATGCAAGATTTATTGTATAAAGATTTATACTCTTCTGAGTCTGCTGTTTTTGTCAATTTAAAGTTTTAATTTAATAAGTGGAAGAATATGGTACACGCACTGACGCACATCCAGTAGCAGAGCCTTTTTTACAGTCTATGAGCAGAGCTTGCAAACTGTGGCTTTTTTGAAGCGCGAACTTTGAACGCGAATGTGAACGTTGTCAACATAACTCACTTGAAATCAGAAATACTCCCACTGTCCCACACCGGCGACTTTAGTGAAAGAGGAGGTCAGAAGTCCTGTCGATGGGTCTCCTGCATCTGCAGCAGCCATGCTATCTTTTGACTGGCTCTAGCCATAGCTCTAGCTGAGATAGAGGACTCGCAGCACTTCAACACGTGTGCTTTTTTTCCGCTTTGCAAACCGACTGGACGTGACATGGGGGCGTGGCAGTATCGACGATTCCATTTTTGAATTCGATTATCGAGATTGTGACTTAATTTCGATCGATTTCGATTTAAAATCGAAATCGTGACACCCCTAGTCCCAAGTCAATATCTGTCTAGGAAATCGCCTAGTCTTAAAGGAACACGCCTTTTTGGGACTTTAGCTTATTCACCGTATCCCCCAGAGTTAGATAAGTCTATACATACCTTTTTCATCTCTGTGCGTGCCGTAACTGTCTGACGCACCCACCGCTAGCCTAGCTTAGCACAAATACTGGATGTAAACGGCTCCAGCTAGCATACTGCTCCCAATAAGTGACAAAATAACGCCAGCCTTTTCCTATTTACATGTTGTGATTTGTATAGTCACAGAGTGTACAAATAATAAGGTCACATGAGACACAGCCATATTTTAACCATATAAATACTGGGAACTATATTCTCAGAGGGCGAAGCACTGCTACTTCTGTGGAGTGATTTGCTCGCAGCACTTGAGAAGCCCTGTAGTGAGGAGCAGAGAGTTTGCTCAGAGCTGCGGTAATCACTCCACAGAAGTAGCAGTGCTTCGCCTTCTGAGAATATAGTTCCCAGTATTTATATGGTTAAAAGATGGCAGTGTCTCATATGACCTTATTATTTGTACACGCTGTGACTATACAAATCACAACATGTAAATAGGAAAATGTGGGTGTTATTTTGTCACTTATTGGGATTAGTATGCTAGCTGGAGCTATTTACATCCAGTCTTTGGTCTAAGCTACTGTAGGCTAGTGGTGGGTGCGTCAGAGAGTTACGGCACGCACGGAGATGAAAAAAGTTATGTATGTATCTCACTCTGGGGGATACGGTGAAAAAGCTCCCCAAAAGTCGGGAGCGGACATGCTATCCAGACATGCTATCCGGCGGGCGCTGCCAAACGCGAATAGAGCGTAAAATTCTCGTCTACCACGTCTAGTTGGACGCTTGAACATTTAGAATCCAATCGCGTGTCCAAAGCTAAGTTGACACGCGTAAAAAGCAAGTGTTTGAAGCGAAATTGACGCGCGTCAGAGGAGAAATCCGCTTCTTGTGGGAGGGGCAAGTGCTAGACGGTTGTCTGTTTGCAAGATGGCTGATGTTGATTGACCTCTAGAGGTGCATAATTGCGTCTTTACATTGACTTAACATTTAAATCACTCGCACCAGACGTTCTATTCGCGTTTGGTGTGAACGCACCTTAAGACAATGCATGCACTGAGACAAAAATACATTTGCCCACTTATCTAAATATAGAGGAGACAGTGAAAAAACCCTATTTCAAAAAACGGTAGGGTGTTCCTTTAAACTTAAATACAATGTAATTCCTTTGGATAAAAGTGTCTGCCAAATGCATGAATGTAAATGTAATGTAAAAAATATATATATTTTGGGTTACCTAATTCTGCATTCGACAAAATGGACAGTTAATGCTGAAGAAGAGTCTGTTAGCTGTAGTAGCTTGATGATGATTCTTCATAGTCAGCATCCATGTTTTTGCTTAGAGAACAGACTCTCCTGAAACAGACAAAGTCACAGCAGCCTTTTAGTGTTATTATAGTTCACAGAAATAAAATACAATGAAAAAACGTATTACTAACAACAACGACATGAGGGGAAAAGATGATGTAAGATATGATGTTGTATGGTGTTTATAGTTTTTTTAATAAATTAAACATTTAAAATATTAGTTAGCAAAATTTTGCTATATTGATAATGGTATATTGCTAACCCTTTCCTCCTCCTCCTCCTCAAACGTCAACCTGTTCTGTATATTAGTGGAGAGCGTCCGCAGTGATGTACAGTCCGGAGGGAATGGCTTCTGCAAATTCAAAATAAAGAACAGAAACTGATGAATGATTATTTAAAAGCACTTTAACTCTGCTGCCTGGTAAACCCGTTTTCTCCCCTTCCGTTGGTTTCATCGGGAGTTACATTATATTATGTTTGCCTGCTAAACTAACGCATAATTCTGCTAATTTAGTTGATGTCATCTTACCCACCTGTAGATGTCATCACCATTAGGACGGCAATCACAAGAAAAGACTCCAAAACACACCTCCGACATTGCAGACATGATTCAGGCCACAAACTTGAAAATAAAACAAAAGATGTAATTAACAATGGTGTCGCTTAAACGGTTAGTTTACTTAAAAAATTAAAATGATATCCATTTACCATTTACTCAGCCTCAACTTGTTCATAACCTGTATTAATTTATTTCTTGTGCTGTGTACCTAAGAAAAACATGAGTAACCAAACAAGTTTCTGGTCCCCATTGACATCCATAGTATTTTTATTTATTTATTATAGAAGTCAATGGGGACCAGCAAACTGTTCCATTACCAACATTCTTCAAAATATCTTCTTTTATGAAAGAACTTCATGCAGGTTTAGAACAACTTGTGGGCAAGTCAATTATGACAGAATTTCTTTTTGAGATGCACTATTCCTTTTAACTTATTTTTTTCACTTTAGCTCACTGTTAACGTTGTTACATCTCCCTAACTAGCTAAGTTGTGATAAATAGGGGCCGGAAGTTCACGGAACATATATATGTTATTATTATTCTCTGTTTAAGTTTACTTCGGCTTATTTAAGTGAAGTTAACCTACCAGTTGATGTTATGACGGCAATGAAAAGGCTCCAACACACACCTCCATCGTTGCAGACTGCAGACATTATACAGATCACAAACCTGAAAATAAATCAAAGCATATACGTGAAAATCTTGTTTAAAAACCTCACTTAAACAAGGGTTTCGTCTATCTCACTTTACCTCAGTATTTCACCACGACACGTTAGTTCGTTGCGGTTAACGTTAGCTAGCCTAACCGACGTCTCCGCCTAGCGAGCTTACGTTAAAGAGGCAGAGATGTGTACAAACGTTATTGTTATCGTTTTAACTAAAGAATATTTCGGATAATATAGGTGAACTTATTAGCTTACTTACCAGTTAATATTATCACCGTGACGGAGATCCGGCCGACTGTCAGGGAAAAAAAAGGCACCAAAACCATTCCGACGAAAACAAAAAGACAAATCATGTTAGTTTGCTGTTAACATAAATGAAAACATTTGCAAATGTTTGTTTTACATAAAATAGAAATAATATACTAACCTTTTTGGAGTTACCGGTAGGCTACATCTTTTGTCCACATTAACGGCCACTTCAACCAATACAGTCAAAAAAATTCAAAAAAATCTCTCTTGCCATTGGTCAGTTTTACGCGGGCTAGTTCACTACTGTAAATTGATTTACAGTAGAGAAGAATTACAGTAGTGCCCATATATTTTCCCATAATCCTTTGCTGTTTACAGTAACATACGGTATAAACATTTTACAGTATCGTACAGTACATATTACAGTAAAATACTGTTCAAATTACAGAAATCATTTACAGTGTATATCTGTTTGATTTCAAAGGTGCGTTTGGTTCATGGCTTTATTCTTTTTTGAATTTTTAAAAATGTCACACTCAATGTTTGTCAAAATAATACCAAGGTGATTTACTTTGACAAAATCATGCAGGCCTTTTTATATAGATTTTGACATGTGTTGTTTTTCTGCCTGTATCAGTGTGTAGCTCTCCAGGCTTGTGGTTTTTCCCACAGGTCTGTTTGTGCCATTATTGGTCAGTGGGTCTCTTTATCTGCGTGTAACCACATGTGTGTGCACAGTTGTTTGTCCTGCTGGTGTTTCCTGTGTGTGTGTGTGTGTGTGTGTGTGTGTGTGTGTGTGTGTGTGTGTGTGTGTGTGTGTGTGTGTGTGTGTGTGCGCGTGCGTGCGTGCGTGCGTGCGTGCGTGCGTGCGTGTGTGTGTGTGTGTGTGTGTGTGTTTCCTGTTCTGTCTGTCAGGCAGCATGACTCCCCTCTGTGAGAGTGTGTGTGAGTGTGTTTGTGTCCAGGTTAATTAATAATTCATGCACTGTGAGTGAACACAGCCAAATGTAGTCAGGAGAGATACAGCAGCGACCTGTGAGCGCCCTCTTCTGGTGATCCTCGGATCCCTCTCACACACAGAAGCTGGACTTCTCCCCAAACACTTCAGCTGATATCTATGCTGCCAAATCAATGACAAACTGAAGTTTCATCTCATCCTGAAACGCCTTGTCATTTCTGTGACTTAGCTACATAACCATACACCTGCCTACTGGCTTTGCCCCGCCCTCAAATAACAGTTGGGTAAGTGATTTCGCTAGGTCAAGGAGACGCTATTTTTTGCTGTGAGGGCAAAAAAAAAACATTTTATGGACTTCCAATACCAACACTACAGTTATTAGGGGTGTAAGAAAAAATCGATACACTTGAGTATCGCGATATTTTATTTAGCAATACTGTATCGATTTTCAAAAACGCAATATCGATTTTTTTTTTTTTTTTACAAGCAAAAGTATTCATGGACCGTGGTTCCCGTTTATGTTGTGTTTAAATCCCTACCACTAGATGGCTATGCTGAGACGCACCACTAGTGTCATCCTATTTTGATTAATATATGCGCGAGGGAGAGAGAGCAAGACCATAGAAATCATGAGCAAGACAGCGCGCGTGTTGTTTGAAGACGCGTCTATTTGGGACTCGGCTATTATTTGAAGTTTTACGGTAGGCCTAAGTTGTGTTGGATGTACCCTGTGTATTAATAGTAGTGCAAGCATTTTTTTAATGACATATTGCACCTCAGATTGCACCTTATGTATTAGCCTAGATGTCACAGACAGTCAGGGGCTATGTATTTTCTTTAATTGACTATTTAGCTACATTTGTTCCTCAATGTTTCCTTTAGGAATCGTGTTCGTGTTTTTGCAACACAAAACGTGTTGGACATAGCCTACCCTGTGTACTAGGAAAAGTGCAAGCATTTTTTTATTGACACATAATTATAATGATGAATAACATCACACATAATGTGTATGTGTTATGTATTGTGACAGGGGGTATGTATTTTCTTTTATCATGGCCTACTTGAGCATATACAAATTTGCTCACTAAGAACCTGTGAACCACAACCCCAAACTGGCAGTTTGATTTTCTGTGTACTGAATTGTTTACCTAAAGTAAACTTGTTTGACTTTTATGCACATCATGTCTTCAAAAAAAAAAAAAAAAATACTTTTTCTAAAATTATAGTCCTACTTTAAAAAAAAAAAAATCGCAATATATCGCCTTATGCACAGTATCGAAATATATTGCAATATATTGAATCGTGACCCATGTATCGTGATACGTATCGTATCGCCAGATTCTTGCCAATACACAGCCCTAACAGTTATACACCATAGATACAGCATAATACAGTGCACAGCTGCCCACGATGCCTCTGGAGCTGAAACCTGATTATGGTAGGGGGGTTACATTTCTGGCATGCGCTCTAAGCTGTTGACCAATCACAACAGACTGAGCTTTTTAAAGAGACCGTAGATAAAACAGAGCGTTTCAGGCAGGTGAAAAAAGGCTGCAGCCAATGTACAGTATGTGACAAATAATGTGTTTTTCATCATGTAAACGTGTTCTAGAACATCGGTTCCCAATAGGGGGGTCTTGGCCCACAAGGGGACCTCAGCGAGCTCTTTGGGGGGGGGGGGGGGGGGGGGGGGGGGTCACGTCATATTTTGTGTTGAACAGTGAGCATAAAGCCCCATTCACACCACAAGCGTCTTTGTCGCTGCATGTCGCCAGTGGCTGGCGATGAGGTCGCTAGTGGGCGTTCCCACTACTGGTTGCCTAGTATTGTTTATGAATGACATCCAATGACAGTGAATCGGGTTCTTCACTCCTATTGGTTGTCGCTCCCGAAAGTCGCTCTTCATTTGCATAAAGTTAAACAGATCTCAACTTTGTCGCGTCGCCAGACACGCCCCATCCGGTCGCCGTCGCACGTGCCGCCGGAAATCGCCCGCTTCCCATTGAAATTAATGGTATCGTGTCGTTTATAGTGTGAACAGGGCTTTAAAGCAGCACTCCGTAACTTTTTTGTGCTCAAAATTTACTACATTTATGTAATCCATCATGAATCCATTTTCCAAACCGTGTTTTTGTCTTATCCTGAGTCAGTATGGTGCACCTATAATAAGTGTTTATATTGGGACTATTTTACACTGGTTCGGGTCGTTAAATGTATCGCCAACCGTATCATTAAATGTGAAGGGGGGCCCTAAAATATTTTCTTGGGAAAAAGGGGGTCTTAGACAAAAAAAAGGTTGGCAACCATTGTTCTAGAAGATAATGAACTTGTAAATTAGCAGGTTATTTAAGTAGAACCCGTTCAGAAATGTTGTTCACTAGCTTATCTTTAAAAAGCCTACAAGTGTCAATTGTGTGTGTGTGGCATGTGTCACTCAGCGATGTGTTTATCACTGGCTGTCTTCTGAACACCCAGCCTTCATCTTTCTTATTTCCTCTTTTCATGCAGTGCGAACGCCGCAGGGAGTCAGGATGACCTGGGCAACGACACCGAGCCTGAGGTGGGTCCATCGCTGCGAAGAGACCGAGACCGAGAGAAGGACAGAGAGAGGCCTCGTAGGAAAGATGCACATGACCATGGTGAGTTTCCCAGGTCTGTTTTGTGAGGATGAGGAAACCCAGCCGGCTTGTTTGCTGAGTGTTGTCTGTGCAGGAGGCCGGTTGAACGGTCACTCTCGGCCGGAGCGCAGACAGGAGACCGCCGGCTACGAGAGCTCCTCCACGCTCATGAGCAGTGAGCTGGACACCACCAGCTTCTTCGACTCTGAGGACGACGACTCGGCCAGCAGGTGAGACTGCCACTGAAACACTTTCAACAGACCACATCATAAAAAACTAAATTTCAATCATAAAATTTTCGGTCTTAATTAGTGCTTCAAGTACTATGCACTTAATTAAATAACAACAATGACTTATTGTGTACATACATGTTTTTACATTGTACTTATATTTTGAAAATACCTGCATGTAATTACAGCTGTAATTCATTTATGTAATTACATTTGTAATTATGCAGTTGACCCTTCCCTTACACCTTACCTACCCTTAACCACACTACCCAACCTTACCCTATCAACCTCATAGCCAGTTATCACTAACCAATAATACATGTATACTTAATAATGCACTTAATGCCTTATATAAGTGGGACCAAATTTTCTTTTAAAATGAAGTCTGCTGTAGACATTATTGTAAGTAGACTTTCACAATGCAAAACTCCGTGTCCACACAGTGTTTATGAAAACTCATCAACAGGGCCATTACATTTTTAATGCACAGTTTTTTCTCTGCTTTCATGCAGCCATTAGTGGAAACAAATTTTGCAGGACTTTAAATTAGTTTTTTGTTTTTTTTCCTCTGCCGGTCTACTATTGTGGTATCTATGATTTCTAATAAACCCACACTTAAAATGCATGGTCAGTCAGACAGTCTACTCTACTATCAGACCTTGAGAATTGTTTGCACGTGAAATTATTTTTTAGGACAATAAAGCAGATTTAGCCCCAATTCACAATATAGTAATGCATCTGGCATTGTCTTTCTCATCATGATAATTTCCATTACACTATACAGTCCGTTTTTTTTTACAGTAACCATGATGTATACATTATAATCTTAATAATAATAAAATCAAATATATGTAAATCTTTATTTTTCATGTTACTTAATGGGAATGTAATTCACATCACAGTAATGAGAATTATGGGGCAAAATGATGATGCGCTTGATGGGCCTGAAAATAATGTAAAAATGCAGAAAGTCCTAGCATTTTATGCATAGGATTTTTGCATAAATATAATCAAATTTATAATTAGGACCCTTAAAAATAATTTGCATTTTTACAAAATTTTAAGGACAATTAAGCTTAAGCGTTAACTATTCTGGCATGTACGGAGGTCAGTGTTAACAAAGGTAATTTGCATGTTGAAATTATACAGACAGATTGTAAGAGTAAGCATCAGAGAGGAGGTTAAGTCTAGAACATGGCTCCTTTAAACACAAACATATCTCCTCATGAAGACGACTTAATGCACATTCAAATCACATGCTCTGGAAAGCCAACACAAAGCATGCTTTTCCATGGTCTGATACACTACTACACTAATTCAAAGGGTTGGATGGGAAGAATCACATGACTATCAGGACCAATCAGAGCTGAGAGGACTGTAATGTGCATTATATGTGCACAAAAGACACTAAATATGATGTTTTGAAGATTCATCTGTGATGCCACTACAGGTTCAGCAGCTCTACGGAGCAGAGCACATCGTCACGGCTCATGAGACGCCATCGGCGCCGCAGACGGAAACCCAAAGCACCCAAGATGGAGAGGGTGAGACTCCTGTGCCTGATAAACATTGTGTTTGTGTCCGGCTATCATTGTTGAACCGTCTCTTTAAGTGTGTCCTTATCTTCGTTTCTCTTTCTCTCGATCTCTCCAGTCCTCATCGTTCAGCAGCATAACTGACTCCACCATGTCTCTGAACATCATAACTGTCACATTAAACATGGGTGAGTATGTGCACATGTATATCTGTGTGTCAGCCGTCCAACATGCGCCACTCTTTTAAAGACAACATGAACTAAATTCACTTAATTCAGTAATGAGACAGAAATGTAGGAGGATTTCAGACACGTGTAGCTAAAGAATAATGTAGAATTGAAATTTTAAATAATTTGTTTTTTAAACATGCCTGAAGTCCACGATCCCATAGCACAAAATCGTTACCTAAAATTAACAAAATGTGTGTTTTTGTTTGTTTGTGTGTACTTTGTACACATTTTTGTTCATCACTGCATAAATATGAACTAATTCTTTGACACATTATTTGCTATTGGATCTACTACAGTAAAGTTGCGATAAATCGAAGTAGGTTTCTTCCAAGCGTAACGGCTTTTGAAAAATAAAAATTGTAGGTGCGGATTTGGTTCTATACATGGGTTGTTCTGAGTTGCAACCTTTGTCCCGTGGGTGTGTCGCTCCAGCAATAACAGCGCATGTCAGGCGGGACTTTATCGTCCGTGTCTGAAGCTCGGGATCCAGAAGCCCTGCAAAAGGCTACGGGCCGCTTTTTAATGTTGTACAAACAGTAACTGGAAAATTTCTGCATACTGCACCTTTAGGTAGACAAAATTATGGGAAGTCCCGCCTATAACTGAGAAGTTTGTCATTTTTACCAGAGGATCCAGTTATGATGACATATAAAGAAACATGTGCACGGATGAATTATTCACAATAAAATCCATATCATGTATTTAGAAAATGCCTTATGTTTCTTTTAATTTACTATATAATTTATTGTGCAGATTATTAATATTCTTTTATATCTACAGCCAAGAATAAAAGATCATACTAGAGGTTGAGGATGTTACTAACATTTATTGAAAGATTCTGAATAAAAAATAAAAATTGTGAATAGTGTTTTACAGCACATCTCATAATACTAAATCTATACTCTGCTCCTCATCTCTCCATTTTGCTTTTCTCTCTTCCTCTTACTATAGAGAAGTATAATTTCCTGGGGATTAGTATAGTGGGGCAGAGTAATGAGAGGGGTGATGGAGGGATCTACATCGGCTCCATCATGAAGGGCGGTGCGGTGGCTGCTGACGGACGCATCGAGCCTGGAGACATGCTTCTGCAGGTCAGTCACTCAGTCATGCTCTGTTTTGGCTGTTTCTAAGAGGTTCTAAGAGTTGCTTTTGTGTTGTAGGTGAACGATATCAACTTTGAGAACATGAGTAATGATGATGCAGTGAGGGTGCTGCGAGAGATTGTCCATAAACCTGGGTGAGATGTGGATGCTGTGATGTTTGCTTCTCTTGTTACGGGCTAGATGATATTTATATCAGCACTGACGTTACTCATGATCGTGTATCTCCACGTTTACAGACCCATCATACTGACTGTGGCCAAATGTTGGGATCCAAACCCCCGTAGCTGTTTCACCCTCCCAAGAAGTAAGAGAGATACTGTTTAAGTCAAGTGGTTTTCGCAACCATTTCACTTTCACAGTTAAATTACTTTCTTTTACTGTTCTTGACCTTTTTGGTAGCAAGTGACCATGTTGGCTTCCCCTGTGTTTGTTCAGGTGAGCCGATCCGTCCCATAGATCCTGCTGCCTGGGTGTCTCACACGGCCGCTATGACGGGGGCGTACCCAGTGTACGGTATGAGCCCTTCCATGAGTACAATCACCTCCACCAGCTCCTCCATCACAAGCTCCATTCCAGAGACTGAGCGTAAGTGTTTATCCACCCACCCTTCCCATAGTCCAGCTCTGCTGTGCCCGCTGTCTGCCGCCAGAGGATGACTTCATCTGCCAGTCCACTGCTTACTGTGTTTCGATCGTAGCCCTTATCAACTGAGTGTGTCAAATGAAAATCAAAAAATTGTGATTTGTTTTGAATGAAATACAAAAACTATACATTGGAAATTAGGGCCACCCTTGTGGAAAAGAAGCACACATTTGCATACAAAAGAATACTTATTACGGAAATAATATACTTTAAAGTCCCCGTGAACCGTAAGTAGCAACTGATTTTACTTCAGTGTTGTGATGTATTTCCAAGTTAAACGTAATTGTCACGTTTCTGTATGTTTAAGTTCTGTTTTGTGATCTTGGTTTCCCCTGTCTTTGTGGTTTTTGGTTTAGTCCTGTTAAGTTTTCCCGCTCCTCGTTTGTGTTCAGTCTCATCACCTGTGTTCAGTTAATTATCCAATCATTCCATGTGTATTTAAGCCCTGTGTTTTCTCCCAGTGTTTGTCGATCGTCGTCTACGTATGGTTGTGTGTTTTCCGATTTCCTGGAGTTTTGTTCCTGTTTCAGTTTGGAAAGTTTCATTTATGTTATTAAAACTTTATATTGAAGTTTCCGTGTCCTCGTCTTCGGTCACCTGCACAAACCCTGACAGAACGATCGACCTTAAAGAAAAAAAAAAAAAAAAAAAAAAATGGAGAGCTGGAAGCAGGCCTTCGTAGGAACCCGGAGGGCCATATTTTGTGGGACCCGTGGAGGTCGTAGTAGGGGATGTGACCGAGTTCTGGTGGTCCCGAGTCCAGTATGGCCTGAGCCCATTGCATGAGCGCCAGAGCCTGTTGACCCAGAGCCAGAGCCCGTTGACCCAGCGCCAGAGCCAGAGCCCGTTGACCCAGCGCCAGAGCCAGAGCCCGTTGACCCAGCGCCAGAGCCCGTTGACCCAGCGCCAGAGCCCGTTGACCCAGCGCCAGAGCCAGAGCCCGTTGACCCAGCGCCAGAGCCAGAGCCCGTTGACCCAGCGCCGGAGCCAGAGCCCGTTGACCCAGAGCCAGAGCCCGTTGACCCAGAGCCAGAGCCCGTTGACCCAGAGCCAGAGCCAGAGCCCGTTGACCCAGCGCCAGAGCCAGAGCCCGTTGACCCAGCGCCAGAGCCAGAGCCCGTTGACCCAGCGCCAGAGCCAGAGCCCGTTGACCCAGCGCCAGAGCCAGAGCCCGTTGACCCAGCGCCAGAGCCAGAGCCCGTTGACCCAGCGCCAGACCCGGAACCCGTTGACCCAGCGCCCGTTGATGTCAAGTCAGTTCCCGATCATGAGCCTGTCCTCCCCAAGAAAATTTTGGGGGGGCGCCATACGCCTTCGCCGTGGCCGGCCAAAGATCCACGGAGGCCCGAAAAGATAACACCGCCATGGCCACCTGAAGGGTCCTCACCGCCATGGCCACCTGAAGGGTCCTCACCGCCATGGCCACCTGAAGGGTCCGCACCGCCATGGCCACCTGAAGGGTCCTCACCGCCATGGCCACCTGAAGGGTCCTCACCGCCATGGCCACCTGAAGGGTCCTCACCGCCATGGCCACCTGAAGGGTCCTCACCGCCATGGCCACCTGAAGGGTCCTCACCGCCATGGCCACCTGAAGGGTCCTCACCGCCATGGCCACCTGAAGGGTCCGCACCGCCATGGCCACCTGAAGGGTCCTCACCGCCATGGCCACCTGAAGGGTCCTCACCGCCATGGCCACCTGAAGGGTCCTCACCGCCATGGCCACCTGAAGGGTCCTCACCGCCATGGCCACCTGAAGGGTCCTCACCGCCATGGCCACCTGAAGGGTCCGCACCGCCATGGCCACCTGAAGGGTCCGCACCGCCATGGCCACCTGAAGAGCCAGCACCGCCCTGGACGCCCGAGGGTCCCACAGCTCCGCCTTGGTCACGACCACAGCCTGCTCCGCCTTGGTCACGCCCACAGCCTGCTCCGCCTTGGTCACGACCACAGCCTGCTCCGCCATGCCACGCCCGCAGCCTGCTCCGCCCTGGAGGCTTCCTGGACCTGCACCATGCCCTCGTCAGCCTCCAGGGCGCCCACCTCCCACCCCTTTGGATGTTATACGGCGCGAGGTCGCGCCTTCGGGAAGGGGGGAGGTAGTGTCACGTTTCTGTATGTTTAAGTTCTGTTTTGTGATCTTGGTTTCCCCTGTCTTTGTGGTTTTTGGTTTAGTCCTGTTAAGTTTTCCCGCTCCTCGTTTGTGTTCAGTCTCATCACCTGTGTTCAGTTAATTATCCAATCATTCCATGTGTATTTAAGCCCTGTGTTTTCTCCCAGTGTTTGTCGATCGTCGTCTACGTATGGTTGTGTGTTTTCCGATTTCCTGGAGTTTTGTTCCTGTTTCAGTTTGGAAAGTTTCATTTATGTTATTAAAACTTTATATTGAAGTTTCCGTGTCCTCGTCTTCGGTCACCTGCACAAACCCTGACAGTAATATCAAATAGAGGACAGGGTTTTATTTTATGTCTCCATCTCTCGCTCATAGCAGACTGACGGTTGGTTAAGCGTTTTTAACCCAAGCCGTCAATCAAAAAATCAAAAATCGTTTATATTTACAAAATAAAGTTGGTCAGTGAAAACACTGGAAATCTTTTCTTTGTACTTTTATCATTTAAATACATTTTAAAGAGAATTAATAAACCACAGATTCTTGATTTTATTGCATTTTACTAAATGTCCCAACTTTTCTGGAAATTGGGTTGTACATTTGTTTGAACATACTTTTAAGATTTGAAGCACACTACAAGTAGCCTGGCTCCGCCCTCCTACGTACTTCCGCTCAATTTTCATTTTCCTTCAGTACTACATCTGGGATTGTGCTGTAGACTTTGGTTTTCTCCGATCAATTTTTTACCGGGCCAATCAGCGAACAGAGGGAGTGGCTGAGAACGTTGTCGTTGATGTCGACTCGTGCGTTATTTTGAGTTGTAGGAAGTTAACGCTTGTCAATAGAGCAGTGCCAGAGTCTATGTACAAATGAAATTAAATGTACGAGAGTCTGGTGGGACAGGGCTACACTACAAGTGCACATTGATTACAATTAAGCACACTTCTTTTTCACAAGGGAAATTAAATTTGTAATGTTTAAGAAATCAGCAACTCTTCTCAGATCAGTTGGTAATGGCTAAGGCATCTTGATGTTCTCACGGAGCACATATGTGTGATTCAGCCACATCTGTGGACTGCGCTGCACCTTCTTACTGGGCTTTACTCTGCAGGCTTCGAGGATTTCCATCTGTCCATCCACAGTGACATGGCAGCAGTAGCCAAAGCGATGGCATCGCCAGAGTCAGGCCTGGAGGTGCGAGACAGAATGTGGCTGAAGATTACCATCCCAAATGCATTCATAGGTAAAACAGCACCCTCATTCTTTAAAATTCAGAAACTAATCTGGGCATGAGGGGGAAATACCACCCAAAAAAAAAAATACTTTCTGTTATCTAACGTTTTCAGTATCTATCCAGTTTACAGCCACTTTTGTATTTGATTTTATTGGTAACAGCCTTAAGTGTTCTGAATAATAATTCATTTTAAAGAATTTGAATATTTGACATAAATGGATGTCACCATATATTTTGGTGTTTTTTAATCTCTTTTAAAAGAAATTAAATGGAAGTAGCAACAGATTGTTTCTCTCTTGTATATTGTGCTGTACATCTGAGCGTAGCGGCTTAGCGAAAAAGACCAAATGTAGGCGGGACTTGGTTCTATTCATCAGATGTTGATTGGATATTGAGATGTGGGCGTGACACTCTAAAGTGAAGGCAGATGAACGTTAGCTTTCAGGGGCGGGTTTAAGTGACTAATGATTGGGTAAGTCCTGTGTACGTCACCAAAGAGAAGTCGTTTTCAGTTTCCAGATCCAGTTTGGAGATTTTGATTAAACATTTCAAGGTTAAAATAAAATAAATTAATCTTATGCACCCCATAGTTGGGGTTAATTTTAATATCATGCCCACTTTAAAGGTAATATTCCCTTTTTTAATTTTAAAACATCAACATACAAATGTATTTAGACACTTAAAGGGATCTTTTACTTATCTCTGGGAGTCCATATAATGCAAGTGAATAGGGTCTGAAACGTGGATGCTCCAAAAAGCACACAGTCATCGTTACATTAATCCGTACGACCCATGTGGAAGAATCAATGTCTTCTGAAGCGTGTTGTGAAGCTTGACAGTCCACTGCACTTCTGCTTCACTTCTCACGCGAGCTTCACAACGCGCTTATGTTTACAACCCTTAAAAGCATATATGATAGTTGGACAAAAGTGATAGTTTATATGATTTAACATATTACTAATTTTCTTACATACAATTATCACTTTGCTTTAGAAGACATTCATTCCTCCACTGGGGTTGAATGGGTTAAAACAATGATGGCTGGGTTTACGTCAACTTTCAAACTCACGGAGATGGATTATTTTTTTTATAAAAATCTTTGTTTGCGTTCATAACTCAGTTACATGAGGATAAATAACTGACGAGAGAATTTGTATTTTTGGTTGAGCTATCTCTTTAAGCAAGCTAGTATGCTTTTCAAGCTTCAAAAAATCGTTTTTTTATTATTATAAAACAATAGATACGCTTTTCAAAATGAAGACAAACAGTATTTGGAGGCTTTGTGGTTGTTAATGTTGATAGTTAACATGATGAATTACACCTGTGCATATTCTGCTAGGACAACAGTGTCTTCAGAGGTGAAATATTAGTTTTCCCTATCAGGTTCAGATGTGGTGGATTGGCTGTATCATCACGTCGAGGGCTTCACTGACAGACGGGAGGCACGCAAATACGCCAGCAACCTGTTAAAAGCCGGCTACATCCGCCACACTGTCAACAAGATCACCTTCTCTGAACAGTGCTATTACATCTTTGGTGACCTCTGTGGCAGTGAGTGCATGATCTTTAGTTCTTCGATTTCTCCCCACTCTTACGTTGAAGCATCTTTTATTTAATCATTAGGAGTAAACTCTATTTCCCTCCTGTTTGTTCCTCTTCTCTCTCAGATATGGCCTGTCTCACCTTGCATGACCATGACGGTTCTAGTGGGGCGTCTGACCAGGACACTCTGGCTCCGTTGCCCCACCCCGGGGTGGCTCCCTGGCCTCTCACCTTCCCTTATCAGTACCCGATCCCTCACCCGTACAATCCCCATCCCGTTCACGATCCCACATACAGCTTCACTGCAGGGGGCGGCAGCGCCGGGAGCCCTCACAGCGAAGGTGAGACTGCTTTCTACTTGGGGGCTTGGGGCTAAAATACCACCAAAATGAACAATATTGCCCCTCAAATTCAAAATAAGAGGGCAAGTAATGCCTCTATAGAATTAAACTATATTTATTTACATTTAGATCTAATCATGTTGTTTCAAAGATTTATTTTTACATGTATTTTTGCAGCGTTGGTCATTATAACCAATTACACGTTTCTGTATGAATTCATTGGCCAATCAGAGACATTTGGATTAGTTTTTGCTAACATTTTACGCTAGTTTTTGCAGCATTATAACCAATCGCCCACATTACTGTATAACCAATCACAGCATTATAACCATTCACACACGTTATAACCTATCACAAGCACTGCATTATAGGGGTGTCCCCGACTAAGGATTTTCATAGTCGAATCAGGATCGTCAAGTCTTGCCTATTGTCGACTAATAGTCTAATCGTGTGTGTCTGGGGGGCTGGCTTTAACAATTTAAAGCCGTGATGTACAGAACATCACACAAAGATATAGAAGAAAATGTATAAAGACATTTTGGATCAATAAAACTAAAAAATAACATAACTCCAGAAAGTCCACACTGCAGACAGGATTTGCATTTCACATGCAAATCAAATAAATTAAATCGGCTAAATTGCCTGTGCCAGCAAGCTCTAAGTACAGCACAACATCGATGCACCGAAAAAAATAAACAATTCATTTACAGAATTAAATTAGAACAGAATATACCTTTCTAATAAATAAAAATACAAAACGAAACAAATCAGAATCAAGTCACAAGATGAGGAGCAAATGTGTGCAAACTGAGTTCAGGGGAACAAATATTCAAAACACAAGCCACAAATAATTAAATTAGATACCCCTGACAGATCAATAAATAAAATAAAAATAAAGATATTATTAAAATAACAAAAGTATAGCCATAATTTCAACTTTGTCTTTTTAACTGCAGAAACAATAAACGCTGAACTGGAGTGGCAGTCTTTTTAGATAAAAATGTTCACAGATTCCAAAACTCAAATTAGAACCGGCTGAAATGTTTTGAAATCACTTTTCTTGAAATCACCTTTCTGATGGTGTGCATCCACACGTTACATTTTCTTATCCCAGACATTTTTAAAGATTTAAATCCCTGCCGCCAAGATGCTCTGAAACTTAAATCTGTCACGGGGTGTTTGGAATTATTCACGCACGTTAGAAAATATTTATTAAAATTTGTATTTACAGCATTATCATAATAGGCTGTATATTAACATATATTATTGACAGACAACCGGTTGTTCTATGTGAAATCAGACATTGAGCACCCTCATATAGCCAAAGTGGCATGATCCTCGTTTCATAACACCTGTGATAATTCGACTGTGAGATTGGTAGTTGAATCAGGCTCCTCCTATCAAAGCATCGAATCTTTGACTATTCTGTGTCACCCCTAATGCATTATAATCAATCACAATCACTGCATTAAAACCAATCACACACATTATAACCAATCACACACGTTTCACGTTTCTGTTGAGCATACTAATGCATTGGCTTAAAGTTTATATTAAACTTTCCATAAACTGTTTGATTACCCATATTTTTTTTTAAAATATATTTTTTTTGTGTTCAGCAGAAGAAAGAAATTAATACAGGTTTGGAACAACATGAGGGTGGGTAAATGATGACAGAATTTCCATTTTTGGGTAAAAAAATCCCTTAAATTGTTTAAATTTAAATATTTTACAAAAGAAAACCACACAGATATATTTAACTATAGGTAATTATTTTTCAAAAATGCCCCAAAAAATGCACCCTACACACTTTTGGAGTGCAAATAATATTCCTTATCCTAACCCTGCATTCTACTCCTCCACCCTCATCCGTTCACAAGGCAAATTCAGTGATGGAAAAGCCATATTTTAAACAG
Source organism: Chrosomus eos (assembly GCA_036326025.1). NCBI lineage: Eukaryota > Metazoa > Chordata > Actinopteri > Cypriniformes > Leuciscidae > Chrosomus > Chrosomus eos. The sequence continues at coordinate 5,927,777 of CM070824.1, read as the reverse complement.
AAAGTCTCACATTTCCTTTCTTTGACTTGGCTCGCAGGTAGTCGAAGCACCGGCTCGAATCGCAGCGGCAGCAAAAACGACGCGAGCGCAGCGGCTGGAACGCAGGAGTCTGGGGGCCGATCTGGCAGTGGCAGCGAGTCCGAGAAAAGAGAGAAGGCTCCCAGCGAACGCTCTGCGGCGCCCCCTAGCGAACACAGCGTGCGTAGCTCACACACCACCCGAAGCACACACTCTCACGCCCAGAGCCTGGTGTGTGTGCCGCCCGGCCTCCCTCCACAGCCACAGACACCCGTGACAGCGGCACCGGGCTCTCCTCCAGAACGAGACCTGTCCTCGGTGCCACCCGAACTCACTGCCTCGCGCCAATCCTTCCGCATGGCCATGGGCAACCCCAGCGAGTTCTTCGTCGACGTCATGTGATGTGCTCCAACATGCGCTGGCGTGTGAAATCAAGAAAGAAAGATGGGGAGGAAGACCAGAAAGAGATGCATTGACGTTTTAGCTGGTGGAGCGCGCCGTGTCCCTCCTAATGTCCCTCCTGTGTCCTGTGGCTTGCACTTTCTTCAGTGAAGAAGACTGGAACAGATCACGTATCCCATCATGCCCTCAGAGACCGGAGTGTTCTGATTAATGGAGACTCTGTGGGATGCAGTGATGAAGTCTGAGCGAAGGTGAATGCTTGCTGGTTTTTGTGTACTTTTTATGTACTTTACCTGCATTTTATAATATTTTGTCCTCTGACCAGTTTATTATCCTCAAGATCGGTTTATCAATCAAAGATAAACGAATATAAGCAAAATGAAAGAAAAGCATGAGACATGGGAAGAAAAGTGAGGTAATCTTCTACTTTGAAATCACGGTTTGCTTTTTAAACAAATAATCATTTTTAATGATTTTAAAAAACGACAAACGCTATCAAAAGATTGAATCTTTGGCAATTATTTTGTATTTATGACTTTAATTTTCTGCCAATAATTGTGGAGAGTGAGAGAGAGTTAAAAAAGAGAGTTTTTAAGTTTACAGACAGGACTTTTAAAGTCTGCCTTACCTTCGGGTTAAAATGAATTTATTAAAACATGATGTTTTTGTTTTTAATAACGTGAACCAATGAATTGTGCACAATAAGACCAGGGACTTTTATTAATTAATTAAGTACCTCAAGTCAATTATGATTTGATGTTGATTTAAAGAAATTAATTTGGGAGATATTCAGTCCTGTACTGTTATTCTTTGTAATATTCTACCTGTGAAGATCAAAATGGACCTTTAATGTTTCAATATGATCAGCAGCCCTGATTATGAAGCTGATGATGCACTATTATAATGTGATGAAGAGCAGCTCTCTTCACTCTCTCACTCTTCCTCAAACAACACAGTACTTAATATCTTCATGTTCGTCATCATTAACTGTCAGCACTCTGCTTTATTGTTTCTCTGTAAACCTTTGATCATTTTTCTCAGATGCTTTTATCACATGTTTAATTATTGGAAAACAGTATTAAATGGTTCAATTTAATACTCACTGTACACTGTTTTATGACAAAACAAAACAAATTGTTTTATTTATAAATATAGTTTATTGCCTAAACACTGAGTGTGGATCTTTCTGGGTTTTCTTGACATCATTTTAATTATTTTGCAGTCATGGAGACAAAACAAGACTTTCTCAGGCATGTGATCAGCTATAGACAAAAAAGAAAGAAATTTTAAACCGCCAACAAAACAATATTTGTATTTGAATAAACTATTAAAGAAAAAGCTTACTATTGCAATACATGCTATTGTAAAAGCATTTAAGAATAATCATCATCATTATAATCATAATACATTATAATAATATTGTATAATAATATATGTTATAAAAAGCTATTAATAGAAATATTATTATTGTTATTAATAATGATTATATCATTATATATATATATATTTTTTTTTTACTACAGAAAAACAGTAAAATTACAATAATAACATTTATGCTTGCCTTGATTTGCTTTCAAACGTTAAACCATTGAGCTTTTATTTTTGCAGAAAACTGCAGGGAGACCATAACGCTTCTCTTTGTTAACAGACTTCTAAGCGATTCTCATTATAAATTTGGGAAGATGGCTGGCGCATGTTTTGTTTCCAAATGCAAATTATGCAGAGTTTGTGTGGAGTAGCAGTTTGTGAGTCGAAACCGAAAACGGTTGTGATTTTTGATGATCGCACTAAGCCATATCTTGTTCTCACAAGCAAAAGCTCAATGGTTTAACGTTTGAAAGCACATTAAGGAAAACATAAATGTTAGTATTGTACTTTTATTGTTGTTCTATAAAGTAAAATAATGATAATAATAGTTAAGATATTTTAATATAAAAGTACTATATTAAAAATATATTATTACATACAGTTGAAACTATAATCAAGTACATGTGCTTTAGTATGTTAACACAAAAAAAGTACGAATAGTAGAATAGAATAGTAGAAGTAGAATAAGTACGTGACAAAAAATATTAAAATGATGCACTTATCGGAAAAACTTTTTACATTATTTCAGTGCACATTTTAAGTATACTTCAGTATGTTAAGACATGTGTACTATATTTAAGTACACTAAAAATATTAAAATGATGCACTTATCGAAAAACTTTTTACATTATTTCAGTGCACATTTTAAGTATACTTCAGTATGTTAAGACATGTGTACTATATTTAAGTACACTAAAAATATTAAAATGATGCACTTATCGGAAAAACTTTTTACATTATTTCAGTGCACATTTTAAGTATACTTCAGTATGTTAAGACATGTGTACTATATTTAAGTACACTAAAAATATTAAAATGATGCACTTATCGGAAAAACTTTTTACATTATTTCAGTGCACATTTTAAGTATACTTCAGTATGTTAAGACATGTGTACTATATTTAAGTACACTAAAATGGCCTTTAATTAATTATTACATTATCGGCAAGTACAGTTTTTTAAAAACATACTTTTAAGATTTGAACACTACAAGTGCACGTTCGATACAAAAAGCTCTTCTTTTTCAAAAGAGGCTTCTTAACTCCTGAGCTCGGGGGACGTCAGCTGATTTCCACTCACACTTTGTTTTAATGTGAGAGAATGATGTGTGGATTTTTTCTCATAGAGAATGTTTTCCCACAGTGATTCTGACAGTCCGCCGTATTAATGGTGGAAAATGTATTTCGTTCTCTTTGGCTGTCAGAAGAGCTGTTCTATGATTTACATTTTCACTGTATCAAAAGAAAATCATGGGACAAGCTGTAATTTATATACAACTCAGACTGAAGCATCTCAAGATGATTCATAAAGGTTTCACATCTTATAAAGAAACCTGTAACCCTAAGAATGAAACTTCAGCACGTAACCTGTCCTGCTCTCGTCTGACGATACAGTAAATCCTATAAACTTCCATTATAGGGATTTTTTTTGTGAACTATTAGGTTTTTTTTTTGGCAGCTAACACTAAAACATTCACCAGGCATCCACTAATGTGATTTTCTGGAAATGTATACAGGGAGCGATGTTACTGTAATAAACCATGGGGGCCTGAATTTATTTTGCTCTTAAAAATGTCTTGGGTTCCAGAAAGCAGACAAAGAGGAGGAGCAAAAGCCAAACAAAATCTGAAAACTTAGTGAAAATTATGATTTGTAACCCTTCATTTGATTCAATCACACAGCGGAAAACTCTCAAATACACACATCTGGAGTCAAATCCCACCAGCAGTCTTCCCAGTTTATTTACACAAAACTTTAACGTTGAAGAAGTACACTCTAGCATACTTTTAAAAACAGTAATTATGGAAATAATATACTTTAAAAGAAAGTGTGAACCCCAAAAGCACTGTGATCATTTTGTTTTTGTTTGTACCTGCCTTATCTACATCTCAAAGTGACATATGTGGAGTGTCCCTAAAACCTGAATGACCTTACCTAATTTTCTTCTGCGAAGGTTGACAACTCACTTTAAGGTTGGAGTTCAGTAAAGAACATGACCTCAGTCCGCATGAAAGTCATATACTGTAATGTGCTTTTTAGTAGGCTACGCAACCCTTCATTAAGAAAGAAAGAAAGAGAAGGATGCGATGGCCAGCCTCGGTCATATCATGTGTCCACTGAGATGGCAATATCTATTTTTTGGTCCCCATGAGGATAACAGCTTATTAATCATTCTAACTTAAGTTTTTTGAAAATGTAAAAATGTATTAAGTTTTGTGTAGGTTTAGGGTAGGCCTGTATAATATAGTTTGTACAATATAAAATCATTATGTCTATGGAAAGTCCCCATAAAACATGAGTGTGTGTGTGTGTGTGTGTGTGGTGTGTGTGTGTGTGTGTGTGTGTGTGTGTGTGTGTGTGTGTGTGTGTGTGTGTGTGTGTGTGTGTGTGTGTGTGTGTGTGTTGTTGTTGGGGTAGGGTTAGTGTTAGCGGATAGAATAATAGAATATACAGTTTGTACAGTATAAAAAACATTATTTCTATCATGGAGAGTCCCCACGAAGATTATATGTGTGTAAACCATGTGTGTAAAACCGAGTATATGTGTGTGACTGACTGTGTACTTGTGCGGGTGCGCGCGCGCGCGTGTGCGTTTGTGTGTGTGTGTGTGTGTGTGGCGCGCGTGTGTCAGCTGACGGCTGCAGAGGGAGGGAGTAGCGGGCGACATCTTGGATTCATGAGTGAACGGTGACCGCATCCTAAAACAGCAAATACTCTCAATAACTCTGAGCTTTGGTCAGAACCGAACACTTCTGTCTGTGCTGAGCTGAGCCGGTTCGGTCCGGTCCGGAGGGAGACACCGAGACAGACACGCAGAGGTGAGGGAGGGAGTGAGTGAAGACACCGGTCCGGTCAGTCGGGACACAACCGAGCTGGGCTAGTTAGTTAGCTTAACCAGCTAATTAGCCGGAGTCGGGTTGTTTTACGTTATGTTCACTAATGGAAATATGTTAAATGAATAACGTGGATTAATTGGGATCCGTTATATACAGAAAACATAGTACGTTTAAAATCGTGATGTCTGTGCGTTTGAATGGGAAGAGCTGCGGCTAGCGTCACATCGTTAACGTTACCTCTACATTAATCATTTGCGTCTATTTCAGACAAACATTTTACATTTAAATAATCAAATCTGTTTTTCATAATAATACTATATTATGTATAGTGGACTGAATGTGTTTATTTATTAGTGTCTTAGACAGACAGCCTGCAGTGGGCTGGTCTGATCCGCAAACATGATGGATGCGGGAGATTATTAGCTACATCTCGATTCAAATCATTATTGGAAATAATAGAAATATTATATTATCCCGGCCAGCATTGCCATGCAAACTCTTCTATTTTTCCATCAGCAGCCATGATGGATGCAATAGAGCTGAGCATGACATCATCATCAAAATATGCATCATGTTCTAATGAATATTCTAATATATTCATATGCACTGTAACTGTGGTGGTGTCCCAGTAACAATTACTAATGTTGTTGTGTCGAGGGGGTTGTAATCTTGTGTATAACGACTCACTGTATATTAATAATATATTATTAACGTTTTGGAATATATTATTAATATCACTCAATTTATTTCAGTGGTTACGCCTGAATGATGTTTAGGTTCATTTTGGTTTAGAATTACCACAGCTGTTATCTGTTCCTGTTATTTTCCCGCTTTGTTCAATGGCTGTCCTGTCATCCAGAGAGATGAGTGTCAGTGACTGGGATTCTTGGAAGTGTCACTTTAACCCTGTAAAGCCTGACATGAAATAATAGTCAAATATTAAACCTTTATACAAAATATAAAAGTTTGCATGTTTTGTGTCATATTGGATACATCAGGCTTTTATACCCGTTATAGTGTGATATTATGAGAATATGGATCTCATATTCGAGGAGGAGAAAATATTTCCAATTATACTAAACATCTTTTAGGCTACTTGCTAGAAAAGAACTATCAATCAGAATGCATGTTTTTTTTTTTCAGCAAGGTTTGGATCATATTGATAAGTTTAGTGATCAACTAAAGTTGATGTATTAAATATGATTTAATATGCTTAATTGGGTTAAGCATCCATTGGTCTATTAAATGAGTTTGAGGGCAGGATTGGTACATTAGGTTGTAATTCTGAGGTCTTGAAGCTCTAAAGAGATTCACTCCGAATTGAAAATTCAGTCATTTTTTTATCATCATTTTCTAAATCCAAACAGCTTCAATTGTAGCTTCAGCTACAAACACTTCCCAGCTTCTTAATGAGAGTGAATCGTTTTTGAAGCTCCAAAAAAAGCGTATCCATTCATCATAAAGTAATCCATACGACTCCAGTGGATTAATAAATAAAGCGAAGCGATGGGTTTTTGTAAGAAAGATATACATATTTAAAACTTTATAAACTATAATAATCACTGGCTTCTGGCCAGTGCACGTTCACAAGAGAGTTTAGAGATACACCTAAGATGGCTTGAGGGTGAATAAATTATGGTGCAATTTTCATTTTTGGTTGAACTATTGCTTTAATTACATACACACTTTTACATACGATCTGATGAAAGAACATTTGCATTTATGTTGGTGCGGTATGCTCATTTCGACTGGGTTTTTCAGTAGCTTGATTACTATAAGGTGTATTTTTTAGGTCTTTCTGAGGTGCAAACAGAGAGGATTCTGGGAGCAGGGTATTAGAGGAAGATCTCCATGAGTTTTCAGCATCTTTGTGGTTGAGTTTTTTTTAAATCTCTTGTTAAAGGGATACTCCACCAAAAAATGAAAATTCTGTCATCATTTACTCACCCTCAAGTTGTCGCAAACCTGTATGAGTTTCTTTCTTCTGCTGAACACAAAGGAAGATATTTTGAAGAACGATTGGAACCAAACAGTTGTTTGGCACCATTAACTTCCATAGTAGAAAAAAAAATACTATGGGAGTCAATGGTGCCAAACAACTATCAAACAACAAAAATATCTTCCTTTGTGTTCAGCAAAAGAAAGAAACTCATACAGATTTGCAGGGTGAGTAAATGATGACAGAATTTGAATTTTTGGGTGGAGTCTCCCATTAAGCCTTAAAGCAGAGTTTTTTTATTCTTCTATTTTTTTATATAAACTCAAATAATTGTTTCAATACTCAAAGCAATTGGTCAGTTATCTCTCCAGTGACTGACAGCTTGGCTCTGCCTCTTTCTTCAGTTTTCCAAAATGGCCGTTGAACACTGAGCAAGACCACCACCATGATCGGAGGACTCTTCATCTACAACCACAAGGGCGAGGTGCTGATCTCCCGTGTCTACCGTGATGACATTGGGTAAGTCAGTGTGGTTTGTGAAATGTGTGTGTGGTTGTGTTTAGAAAATAGTCTTTAATTGCTTCAGCAGGAAGTAGATCTAGGTTTTAACATCAAGGATATGTGCTTGTTCATTTCAGCTCCTATCTTTGTGCTCCTTTAAGCTCCTATCATTTGTTTGGCCTCTGTGGGAATAATGGCACCCACATGTTGTGACACCCCTGTGTTTTTTCCCCACCTGCACCTTCAGTAGGGAATAGGGATATAAAGAAAAGGGGGAGAGTGAGATCTAATAAAGAGGGCTTTTAGAACACGGCCTCTGATTGTGTGGAAGTTCCGTTCTGGAATATTCAGGCACTCGTCTAGCCATGGTCTGTACAGAGAAGGGTTGCTATGGATACAGTGGGTCTGTACATCGCCAGTGTGTGTGTTCATGCACGCATGCAGGGCTGTGTGAGAAAGAGAGATCATTCGATGAAGTCGCAGTGCGTGTGCATGTCGAGCATGCCTGGAGGAAAGGGAACTCTGGGATGGAGGAGAGAGGGGATGAAAACGTGTATGTAGTAAGACTGTGCGATATTGACAAAAATAATATCTCGATGTTTTCTGGGGTTTTGTCGATAATGATGATCAGATGATATTTTGCTGAGTGTGTTGTGTTATTGTGCTGGTACCTTGGCAGGTTTAGGACTGCCGTGAACAGCTGACTCCTAAAGTTTTTGTTATTCTTCATATTTAAAGGTGCTCTATGTAACTTTTAGCGGCCTCTAGCGGTGATGTTTCAGATTGCAACCAATTTTTACAAGAGCGCTCGTGCTCGAACTCATAGACAATACTGTCTATTACGCAAATATCTCGGCGAATACTAGGCGGATTCGGGGAGCACCGAGCTCGTTGGGACCATCTAGTCGAGCTGAAAAGAACCATATAAGTTCCATAGTTTTTGGTGGTGTTTTCGCGGAGATATTAGCAGAAAACCATCGGGCGCACTGCAAAATTGCGGACACCGGTGACGTCACGATCTCAGAAGAAAATCGCTCGTATCTCTGGAACGCAAAGACCCAGAGAGCTCAAATTCGGGGAGGAGGTCCCAGGGGGCCCTTGCCCGAACGCTAGAGTGGCGGGCCTCTGGGATGCCCCCTACCGGATCGCCGTTCGCTGGGACCCCCGATTTCGAACGGCTATAACTCGGGGAGCTGGGTGAGTTGGACCTCGGGGGTGGGCTCGTTCGAAAGGCCCCATCCAGCACTACGAACGATTAGACTCTTGGGAATATTGATCAAAGATTGACCGAGATATAAGCCGAAAAACGTGCGCCTTTAACCGGACGTAACTCCCTGACCGTCTACAATAGACTGTATATAAGGAGAGGGGCTCGGGAGCGCGCATGCACGTCACATCCGTTGGATTTCGCGGTAAATCCGACCCGGAGACTTCACATAGAAATAGGAATACTGGCCTTCAGAGGTAATAGCAAAACTCGACAAGTGGATCATTGCAATGTGTGATTACAACCCCTTCACACACAGGCAATAAAAAAAGGATTCATTTTAGTAGAAAAGTTACATTTAGCACCTTTAATGCGGTGGTTAGTTTCGCAGCAGTGATAAAAATACAATTTTCCAATACGTATAAATTAAGGTTTACCTTTTATCTGCGTTTTTTTCTTACCTAATTAAATGTAGCCTATGCATCATTTACTTTGTCAAATTATAACATTTATTCAAGAAATTAATTTAGAATAAGACACTATAGGGCTGTTACAAATCAAATGATATGTAAGTATCAACAAAATCCATTTTTGCAATGCAGAGGAAACCAAAGCTACATCTGAAGTGGCATTTAGATGTAAACGGACTGTTTAATGCAGATCAGAGATGACAAATACATTTAACCTGCAGTTACAAAATGCAAAATGTTTTGATGTTTTAAAAATAAAACATTGATGATATATTAAATTATTTTAAAATTCAAAAGATACTTTAATATGAAACTAAAACCACCAGAAGGTGGCGGCAATGCGCGGTTAATGAGCGAATCATTGAGTCATTCACTCAACTGATTCCTTCAAATGGACTGATACCCCGTCCCATTGGTCTTTCTGCAGGAGGAATGCGGTAGATGCGTTCCGTGTGAACGTGATCCACGCGCGTCAGCAGGTGCGCTCGCCCGTCACCAACATCGCCCGCACCAGCTTCTTCCACGTCAAGCGCTCCAACATCTGGCTGGCTGCCGTCACCAAGCAGAATGTCAACGCAGCCATGGTGTTCGAGTTCCTCTACAAGATGTGTGACGTCATGACCGCCTATTTCGGCAAGATCAGCGAGGAGAACATCAAGAACAACTTTGTGTTGATCTACGAGCTTCTAGACGGTAAGATGACGTTCAGCAGAATTAGCTTGACTGTCTAATTAATTAGGTCCGTCTTTGCCAGTTCCAGACACGAACTCTCCCGCAACTGTTGTGCTGTTGTTTTTTTAGGTTTTGATTTTTATGAAATGTTGATGAGAAAATCGAAGCCTAAAGAAAATACTGCACAGACAGACACTCCTCTGCTCTCTGAGATGGATGATGTTGATTTACATTTGAGCTCAAATCAAGTCATATTTATTTAGAGTGCTTCATACAATACAGATTGTTTCATAGCAGCTTCACTGTAATAAACGGGAAAATAACAGTGTCAATTCAAAGTTAATCAATTCTGAAACGCCTTCAATTTCAGCTATAAAGCAGCTTTACAGAACTATATTGTACCATAACCTTAAAATCCCTTGTGATTCCTGATGTTTTAGACTCCATGGCATTGATTGGTGAGCATAGTTTTCTTTCCTGCTATGATTTTTTTTTTTTTTTGACAGCCAGTAACTGTTTAATCTACTTTACTTCCCTTGCCTTCCCTATAAAAACACACTTGACAGACTTTACACCGGACGAAAGCAATAATGACACATTTTTAGAATAAATTCCAGCCAGATTATTGGGAAAGTATATCAAATATAAGCATTAGTGCAATATAGTAGGAACAAAAAGAGGACAAAATTGTCTCTCTGCAACGATTTTGGTTTTGTTTAAACCGCAGATGTGCCATGGCACGATGTGTGCTCTAGAAACAGCGGTATTCTTCATGCATCCAATTCTACACACGCACACACACACACAAAAAAACCTCAAACCTTCCGTAAAATAATCTTCTATGAAGTTCGATATGGTTGAAGCGAATTACAAGGGCAATCGCAGGCTTCATTTCACTAGAAAAGTGTTGTGAGAAACACGCTTCGCTCAGTTACGATTACAATGGGTGGTCTGGCCTGCCGGCATTTTAGTGTTTTTCCTAAAAATCCTCTACGGAGGCGTCATTTATGCCATTTGAAATGCAGTAGGCCTATATATTCTATACACAAAACTCACTTACTGACAGACGGCTGCTTTCAGATGCTCACGTTCGCTTTGAGAAGGGCGCTCGCAGCACAGCAGCAAGGACTCAGTGTAAGGAGTTAAGTGCACTTGCATCTTAAACTGCTTTTATGGTGAAATCAATGTAAATACAGTCAGTTATGTCTTAAGGGATTAGACGGAGAGGACAAAACATCTGATTTTTCTCAGCAAAAACACTGGGAAAGAGAATACTGGAAAACGTTCAGATACTGAAAGCACTACAGATACTTTAAATAGTTTCTTTGTTCCTCTTTATTTACTATTTGTGAAGCTATATTTAATTTTTTATTATTTGAAAAAAATTAGATAAGAATTGCGTTGGAAGCTGGTTGTGACTCCCAGAATCGGATCAGATGGTGAGGTGCCTAAAGATTCCCAACAGATGTGCTAAACGGCATGGAGTTGAAGAGCAATGCTGCTGTATTAGTACAACACATACTCATAGTTTTTCTCTCTGGCTTCACTATAGAGATCCTGGATTTTGGGTACCCCCAGAACTCAGAGACCGGAGCCTTAAAGACCTTCATTACTCAACAGGGTATTAAGAGCCAGGTACGTCCTGCTTGACACCAACATATGGTTTGTTTGCTTTTGTAATATGCTTTATGAAAATGGACACCGTTAATGTACCTGTAGTAGCAGAAGTGTGTAAATCTGAGTTTATGGAGCACAGGCTTTATTGAAGCATGTGGAAACTGAACTGTGTGTTAATGTTTCTGATACCCTCGTCTTCACATCACCGCTCACCACGTGACTGATGACCTGTATCTCGCCGCGTCCAGCATCATGTAAGCACACTTATTCTTTTACAGTTCTAGAGTTCAGTATGGCATTTTTGTAGGCCAGCCTGGAAGTTAGCATCACTCTGGATCCCTCAATAAAACCCCGATGGGATTTTTTTCAATAGGCTTTTGGATTATTGCAGAAAATTACTTGCAGTTATTACATCATTCTTCATCATCTTCACAGGTGAACACAATAGGGATGCTCATAATTAACTGGTTAACTGACAGTAAGAATTTTGACTGATTAATTTCGACTGACTCGGTTAAGACTTTTTTTTTTTAAACGCTTGCTGCATGGTTGAAAATATGCTATACATATAAAATTGTGTTTTTGAGAGAGATAATTTGCATATAAGTCACATTTTATTATTACCAGTACATCAATATAAAATACCGGTAAATAAAGCTAAATATTTAAAGCTAGGCATTTTAAAGATTATAAACATAGCTACAGGCTTTTTTAGGTCCCCTCACGTCACAATTTTTTAATTTTTTTATTTAAAAGGCATTCAGAACAGAACAAGAATAAAAAATAACCGTCAAGCCAAAACAAATTAATTTAAACCGAAACAGAAACCTGTGTTGGGCTCACATAGACAATCCCGCTCATTCTGAACAAATCCAAATGTTTCCATATTCGCTTGTATCTGGATGCGACCTATTATTTATTTATATAAACTAGGCTTTGAACTTCCAATATCAATATCAGTGTTCCAATATCCATGTAAACTTCATCCTCGTCCGTCACAAAAATGAACCAAAACTCAGCATATAGCCTACTACTTGTCGCAGTTTTCTTTTTTCTTTTATTTTGTTAATTGAAGTGAATTATATTTATGGCATTTATTATGTATGATTGTACTTTGTTTTTCTCTCCTCACAGAAGCGCTGCAGGTGCGTGATGTGACAATGTGTGAATCTGTTCAGCTGTTGTTTATGTTGCAGTCACATGACATCACCACCATTAAGCTTCTGGCAACTCTTTATTTAAAAAAACATTCCCTGAAAGGTCGAGTTATAATAGTTTGCTAGGGCCAATTATAAAGACGGGGCTGTGAAAGCGACTTGTGAGTAGATGAGTTTACCTGTTCGATGTGATGACATTTAATGTCCCCGACAATCTCTATAGTCCCATTTAGAAGCTTTCAATAAAATCACAAGGTTGTGTATTTTATGATGTTAAATAAAACATGAAACTATTTTGAGCTTGTGTTCATCACAGACCTTACTTCAGGCGTTTAACCAAAAACCCATTCAACAAACCCATTGACTTCAGGATGATGGAGCCAGAAGTGCTAAAATTATAAATTGTTTCCAGTTTTTGGCCTACAAAAGTGTCATCCCTGCAGCGCTTTATACCTCACATTTATATTTTCAATTCTATTTTTCCATGACACCTCATAATGTGTAAAATACAAATGGTCTGGCTTGTTTTTTGTGCTAATGTTTTTCTTGCACATTCCTCTCAGACGAAAGAGGAGCAGTCTCAGATTACCAGTCAGGTGACTGGACAGATCGGCTGGAGACGTGAAGGCATCAAATATCGCCGTAATGAACTCTTCCTGGATGTTCTGGAAAGTGTGAACTTGCTGATGTCACCTCAGGGTAAGTGTTCCTGTCTTCTACTGGCCAAGTAAGTTACAGTATATTCATGATTGAGAATTACAGTACTACTAATTTGACTATCATCCATCTCTGTGTAATGAAACTGCACATGAATGAGGCGTTTATGTAGTGCTGTACTATGTTCTAATGTACACCCAAAGCACTTAAGTGGAGCTATGTGCACACCAGCTATAGGTGGAGAGGAGAGAGAGATAGAGCCAATTCAGTGGATAGGGATTATTTGGAGGCCATGATGATAAGGGCCAGTGGAGGTAATTTGGCCAGGTCCCCTACTCTTTACAAGAAGTGCCATTGGATTTTTTTTAAAGACCACAGAGAGTGAGGACCTCGGTTTAACATCTTATCCCCGTCACTAAACTGGGGTCCCTGCTAGCTTCACTAACAGCACCATCCTAGTTTTCCCATGAGGTCTCCCGTCCAGGTACTTCGCAGTCTTGGGTTACAGGGTGATATAGCTGTGGCGACAGTGATTGTATTCTGTGCGTGTGTGTGCAGGTCAGGTCTTGAGTGCCCATGTGTCAGGGCGTGTGGTGATGAAGAGCTACCTGAGTGGAATGCCAGAGTGCAAGTTCGGCATGAACGACAAGATTGTCATCGACAAGCAGGGCAAAGGTGGCACTACTGATGACACAGTCAAGAGGTGAGTGTGATGACACTCGTATGAAATATGGTGAGTAAACGGTTGAACAAGGTTGTTGTTGTTTTTTATTTACTAACTGCCATATAAAATTTTACTTAAAAAAAGAAAAGAAATTGAATCTAGCATTAGCATTTGTATCTTTATTTCACAAACCTCCTGCAGTTCTATCATGAGCCCCTAGAGGTTCACAAACCCACATTTGAGAACCTGGAAAAAAAAGTTAAGAAGTGACACTGCATTGCTGATATATTTTTCAATCCCTACCCTCCAACCACCAGTCAAATAGTTATAGTTTTCAGTCACGTGACTGGCGCAGAGACCTGGAGGGTAAAACATTCACAGAACTAGGCCTAGGCCTGTACATTTTTCTTTTGTTTCAAGCCACGAATATTTAGATATCCTCTCAAAAATAAAGATATGTGAACAGACTTCAAGTTTTGGGCACTTGCTATCCATTTTTCATATTTCAATCAATAAAAACAGCAGGACATTCTAAAACACTTAATGTGAAAAACACTTAACATGCCATAATGTACTAAGACGGTCATATTATAATATCACATTCGATATACACTTTATTGATGATGCATATTATATACAGGCAAGCATGAATCCAGAGTATGACTAAAAAATGTAATCGTACATCAATAGAAAATACTTAACGTTAAACTTGAACTGTTCATATTTTGGGTTGATCTGTTTACCTTTACAATAGCATGTTTTATTAATAAGGTGTGTACTGAATTTGGTCCTCTAATATTACTGTCTTAATGCATTAAGCCATATTAAGCACATTCTTTATCATGGTTTTCTATGGGAAAACTCTTAATGTGGAAGTTAACGTGTTGCATTCATATGCTTGCCTGTATATAGTATGCATTATTAATAAGGTGTGTACTGAGTCTTTTGTGTAGTACGTTAAGTACACACCTGGTGGGCTGGGAAGTAGAGGAAAGCTTTGTTTTGCCCTCCATGTGGGCATTCCTATAAGTGTGTAACGTCTAAGAATAGGACCTGACTAAATAAATCCTGTTGAATGTCTTGTTTTACTTGGAAGTACATCACTTTGTTGAAGTAAAGCCATTTCATGTCAACTTTAAGGACTAAATCGTTTATAGGATATGCTATAATCATATTTTGATTAAAGCATCCTTCTCAGCATAATTTTTGTTAAAGCCTAAAGAGCAAAAGTGCTGAAAGGTAAGATATGCCATGAAGTGCAGAACATTTGGAAACGATAATTACAGGAAGTCTCACGTGGAGCAAATTCGTTCTCCCTGGTTTTATTATTTTCTGTAACATACCATCTTAGTCTCTCTCTCTCTCTCTCTCTCTCTCTCTCTCTCTCTCTCTCTCTCTCTCTCCTCTCTCTCTCTCTCTCTCTCTCTCTCTCTCTCCTCCTCTCTCTCTCTCTCTCTCTCTCTCTCTCTCTCTCTCTCTCTCTCTCTCTCTCTCTCTCTCTCTCTCTCCTGTTGCCTTTTGTGCTGGTAGGTATTTGTATCTTTACTGAGGAATGTTTTGTTCTGAGGTGCCGTTTGTTTTAGCCCTTTATTTTGTCCATTTTTTTCTGTTGATTTGTGTGCCTCTCTCCTCTCTCCCGCTGGACTTCAGTGAGTTGGGAGGCAGGTAGTGTAACTCTCACTCCGGACATCACCTGATCGATCACCTTCACTCAGTCCTGTCTTAGCCGTTTGTCAGCTATCTTTGTGTCATGCCATCAAACGTCTCAATAAAGATGATCTTTTTGCATGGGATGACACTGCCTTTGCCTCCGGATATGTGAGTGAGGTGTTTAGCAGCTCTAAGTGAAGGAGCGTAGCTTTTTCTTTAGTTCATTTGTCTCGTCTCATACCGACAGTCTTTCCCCCGTCTTGTTTTACTGAAGAACCTCTTACCTGTCCTGAACTGATAGCCACTCTCATTAGAGTCTGTGTTAAAGTTGATATCTTTTCTTGTGACCCCTCAAACGCCTCTGACCACAGCATAATGCTTTATTTCTTCTAATCTGGTATCGGCAAATCACAGACCTTGCAGTTTTGTTGTGGTCACAGTGCTAGAAGCAAACACCCTTCCCAACATAATGGCAGTATAAAAGACATGATGATATGCATTATGGGTAATAGAGGTTAGCGGTATGACCAAAATCTTTCATAATCTAATAACTGTATGTATGATAATATACACTACCATTCCAAAGTTTAAGGGTCAGTATGATATTTTTGAAAGCAATGAATACATTTGTTCTGCAAGGATGCATTAAATAATTGATCAAATGCGACAGAAAAGATATTTTATATTCGAGAATAAAAATGTAATTTATTTTAAAATAAATTACACTGGAAAAATATTTATTTTAAATTGTAAATATATTTCACAATATATCTGTTTACTGATTATTTATTAGATTTTTTTAAAAATCAAATAAATACAACCTTGTTGATTATGAAACCTTTATCGACCTCAAAACTTTTGAAGTGGTAGTATATTTATTTTTAATGGAAATCAAGTAAAAATGGTTTAGAATACACTTTATTTTACAATGTCCTTGTTACACGTTTCATGTATTTACTGTAATTACATACATGCACCAAACACATGCATGTAATTGTGAAATGTGGAGAATAATATTATCTAAAAAAGTACTCCGTAACAAGGACACCTTTAAATAAAGCGTAACCTGGTTTAGATATTGAATAAAACATGTTTTTTTGATTCACTGAATGATTTTTTTGATGAATCAGATTTTTTTTGGATCTTGAACATTTACTCGGTTATGTTATTGTAACAAACTAATGTCACATTATGCGACAAGTACACAAAACAAATTTGACTCTAAATTCAAAATGTTATAAAGTCCTCCACGTACCAATTAAAATCTCCATTAATGCACTGTTGCGAGGTTGCTTGACAGTCGTAAATGACGTCAAATCCAGCTTGTCTTGTGCCTATATACACATTTTGACTTTTTTTAGGACACGTCACAAGTTGTATTTTCACATTATTCATTATTCATCACTAACATTTTAATACATAAAGTAGCCCTTCTCACCAATAGCCATCTAAATATATGTCTTGCGTTATATCAAAATATCTACCAGTTGACTCTTTTCTACTGTCACACAGTATATATACCGTCATGCCACCCACCCTTAATGAGTAGTGTGTGTGTGTGTGTGGTCTCTCTGCAGTCTCTGCTCGTTGCTTCATTGTTGTGTTTCTCTCCTCTGTGTCTCCTGCTGCAGTGGGAAACAGTCCATTGCGATCGATGACTGCACGTTCCACCAGTGTGTCCGTCTCAGCAAGTTTGACTCCGAGCGCAGTATTAGCTTCATCCCTCCCGACGGAGAGTATGAGCTCATGAGGTCAGTGAAGAGTGTGTGTACGTGTATGTCTGTGCTGTGTGACACACATCCGCAAGCACACAATGACAGTGGCTTTGTCTCAGGTACCGCACCACTAAAGACATCATCCTCCCCTTCCGCGTAATCCCATTGGTCCGTGAGGTGGGCCGCACCAAGCTGGAGGTAAAGGTGGTGATCAAGTCCAACTTCAAGCCCTCCCTCCTGGCACAGAAGATAGAGGTGAGACTCGCAGGAGAAATAACCTTCATTAGTCTTAAAATGACCGATGGATGTGCTATATTGGTTGTACTTGTTGTGTAAATCACGGTTGTGTCTCTACAGGTTCGCATTCCTACTCCACTCAACACCAGTGGGGTTCAGGTCATCTGTATGAAGGGAAAAGCCAAGTACAAAGCCAGTGAGAACGCCATTGTTTGGAAGTACGACTTGAGTTTTTTTTTATCTCAGCACCTGTATAAGTTCATTATCTTCATTTGCATTTTCATCTGTTTTGGCAAAAGTTTTGCCCAGTGCAGATGGTGAGACATTTGTTTCAGTATCTGGGATAAAGTAATCACTACTTGACGAGGTAAACAGGGATCAGGCCGTTCTTACATTACCCTCAAAATGTTCAGTTTTTAAATAAAGACACAGTTTCATTTTACCCTTCTACTTAGTGAGTGAGGAACTGATAAATCCAAACTCGCATAAGACTTCTCGCAAAAACAACAATTTTACCGACCCCGAAACTTTTGAATGATAGTGTAGTTATTTTTGATTGAAATAAAATAAAATAAAAATGGGTTAGTTATTAAATAAGACATGTTTTTGGATATACGAGCTTTGAGTATTAATATGATATATTTTCTCGTTATTGGATTGGACTGGAACTCAATATTGTAACTTATGAATATGTCACATTATGCAACACAAGTACTCAAAATAAATATGACTCTAAATTTTGATTAGATGAGCAACATTTGATGCTGTTGTATTATAGACATTATCAGTTAAAATCCATGTGTCATTTAATCTCAATTAAGGCATCAAGTTGAGAGGCTTCTTGCCAGTCGTAAACAATGTAAAGTTTGCCTGTGTTGTGTGTGACAACACATTATATTTTAATGTTCGGTTTCAAATCCCACTGTTTAGTTTTACCTTTCTACTGAGTGAAGATTTGATCAAAACCAAACTCGCTTCAAGACGTATTAAACTGTACTCCAACTGTGAAGGAAAACCTGAGAATAGTGGAGCATTTTAAGTTTGTTTCAGGACCGTAAGTGAGGAAAATTAATTTATTTAATCCGCCCATACTTACAATAATTAATAGAATCATTTAAAAATATTAATTCCAAGGATTGGTACCTGACATACAAATTAAATTCCTTATCAAAATTGTCTTTAAGTTGTGATGAGATGGCAGCAGATCTTTTCTTCCATGTTGTGACGGATAATTGAATGAGAAAAAATGTAGAGCATGGACTTGGTTTCATGCATCAGTTGTTGATTGGATGTTGAGATGTGGGCGTGGCGCAGATGAACGTGAGCTTGCAGGGGCGGGTTTGAACGACTAAATGATCCACGTACACTACCGTTCAAAAGTTTGGGGTCGGTAAGATTTTTTATGTTTTTAAAGAAGTCTCTTCTGCTCACCAAAGCTGCATTTATTTAATTAAAAATACAAAACAAACCCTGTAATATTGTGAAATATTATTTCAATGTAAAACAGTCGTTTCTATGTAATATATAGTAAAGTGTAATTTATTCCTGTGATCAAAGCTGAATTTTCAGCATCATTACTCCAGTCTTCAGTGTCACATGATCCTTCAGAAATCACTATAATATGATGATCAAGAAACATTTATGAATATTATCACAGTTAAAAACAGTTTTGCTGCTTCATATTTTTGTGCAAACCGTGATTCATTTTTTTCAGGATTCTTTGAAAGTTCAAGAGAAAGGCATTTAATTAAAAAAAAAATATTTTGCATTATTATAAATGTCTTTACTGTCACTTTTGATCAATTTAATGCGTAAAAAAAAAAAAAGAAATCGTATTGACCCCAAACTTTTGAACGGTAGTGTATGTTTTCACAAGAAGATCCAGTAATGTCATTGTGATAAAAAATTATGAGGTTAGTTTTCTTAAAAAATGAAATGTACATGAACGAATGTCTCACACTAAGGTCTTTTACATGCATTTAGAAAATAAACAGTGTGAATTTATTTCATGCCCTCTTTAAAAATACTCCTGAACATTTGGAAAAGCCATGTGAATTCATTGATCAGAAAGGAGTTGAATATCAATGGCCTGCGATGCTTTTCATGGAGCTGATTTTTGTTGTGTTTTTCTTTTGTAGGATCAAGCGAATGGCTGGTATGAAGGAGTCTCAGATCAGCGCTGAGATTGAGCTGTTACCCACTAATGACAAAAAGAAGTGGGCTCGCCCACCCATCTCAATGAACTTTGAGGTCAGCTTGAATCCCTGAAGAGCCCCGACCTCTTTCACACATTGACTTTAAACACACTTCTTGTTCAGGATTGTTCTGTGATTATTCTACAACAGCATATTCTCTAAAACTGGATGGAAATTGTTGATCTTGTTCTGTTTAGTGGCACACCAGTTATGCTGAACAATAGTATACCAGTTTAAAAATGTTTGGGGTAACACTTTACAAAAATGTCTCATTTATATATTCATATATCAGTTATAATATAATATTTTTCCATAATTTATTAACCTTAGTTAATTTAATCAATAAAAATAGGTTCACAGTGCATTAAATAATGTTAACAGATACAACTGTAAATTCTGAGATAAACATGAACGATGAACAATACTTCTACAGCATTGATTAATCTTAATGTTTACAAATTTAACATTATTGTAAAGTGTTACCGAAATGTTGTCTTTAGATGGATGATGTTCTTTAGGCAGTCTCTGTTTAACCAAACTAAGTGTGAATTTTCTGTCTCTTTCCAGGTACCTTTTGCTCCATCAGGACTGAAAGTGCGCTACCTGAAGGTCTTCGAGCCCAAGCTGAACTACAGCGACCATGATGTCATCAAATGGGTGCGTTACATCGGCCGCAGTGGCATCTATGAGACCCGCTGCTAACAGCAGCCCCTCCGTGAGGAGGGGGGAGAGACGTAGACCAATCGATGGGCGGGATGAACAGAGGACGAGGAGAATGGAGTTATTCATTGTCTCACTCTCCCCTCCCTCCCTCAACTTTTTATACGGGGCTCTGTTCACAACGAAAGCATCAACAAAGGGAAACACTAAAAGAACATCTAAAACCTCACAAATGTGCCCTTCAGAATAAAACGTAGTTTATCAGCAGCAATGATTAAAAATAGTTTATCCTCATGAACCCCCTCCACTTGCTATGAGATGAGATGTAAACCCCCACTCATTTCTCCTTTCTAACTCTTCCACAACATGCATTCCAGTCCCCATTGATTCCCAGCTAATGTGGGGCCCATTTCATGCCGTGATTAGCGCTGAACCTGTGTTCCTGCTCACAGTGTGGCCATTTCCTGCTCCGTAGTCCCTGTCTGCTAATCTGGACCCTGGAAACATTACCCTTCATGCTCGAGTATTAGTTAGGTATCGTCCACGTTCTTGTTCTCAGTGAATTGGTGTAAATGTTAAGCCAATGGCCCCACAATGTTCTTGAGCGTAAACTTTCCATTGTCCATAAAAATGGTTTTACGTACGCAAGTTACCGTTTTGTCTTCATTTTTTTGTCTAATAAATATAAAATAATTTTTCAATGTGACCAAAATGAGGTGCGAGGATGTTTGAATTACAAATCGTACTAATGCTTAAGTCCAGCTGTCTGTGTGCATATACAATACTAAAACCACCACGTGATTCAGACGAGTTTTAGCTTTCATTTGGTGTCATATAGTGACTGCTGTGTACGTGTGTGGGTCAGGGGTCCCCAACATCTCTCAGGGACTTTGCATTTGTGAGCTTAGCACTTCTTTCCGTCACACTTTAACTTTCATCATCATCTACCACTTTGTTTGATTGACTGAAGTTTACCGGTCGTCAGTCCTTGAAATCTCTCAACATTTCTCCTGAGATTAGTTTGCCTGCAAATGCAACTTCAAAAAGATGAATTTTACTAAATACTTAAGAGAGGCGCTAGAATACTAGGGAGTCCCTCGATGGTTCCTAGGGATGATCTCTAAACCTCCTTCTTTAGTCTTGATCTAAGGCAGGAGATTTTGGAGATGTCAAAACATATAAGCCGCGTCTGCCTTTAAGGTCTAGAACACTGTGCCGGCTCCTTTCATGTGCGTGACAACTCTTCACTCCGCGCTAGACGCCCGAGGATTTATCTTAATGCAGAGGCGTTTTGGTTGAACAGCACAGAGATGGAAG
This sequence comes from Chrosomus eos, assembly GCA_036326025.1. Lineage (NCBI taxonomy): Eukaryota > Metazoa > Chordata > Actinopteri > Cypriniformes > Leuciscidae > Chrosomus > Chrosomus eos. The sequence continues at coordinate 5,906,276 of CM070824.1, read as the reverse complement.
CACAGTTTAGTCGACAAAACTAATGTCTGCCCTCGACATTTGTGCTATCTACGTTATGTTTTAGACAACACTGCAAACTCGACCCTGCAGATTTAAGTGTGCATCATCTTGGTCATAATCTTACACCGTCTGACCTCAGTGTGTTTCAGCTCTGAGAGATGATGAGGCTCCTTTTGAAGTGTATCGTCTTCATTTGGTAACTTTGTGATGTTGTCTCAATCCTAATAAAATGTGTAATCAATTACTCTTATTGGAGTTAGTGTTTTTTATATATATTATATAAATATTGTTCCATTTGTTTGCCATTTTAAATAAGGTATTCAAGTCTTCTCATCAATTGACAATTACGAATTCTTCATTAAATGTTAGGTTTGGATCTACCCAAGGATGTGAATCTAGATATCTATGCAAAAATATCCATTCCAAACAAGCGTTTGGAGGTTTTCTAGTTCACTTTCAGAAGGCCGGGGAATCTGCAGACCTCTTTCTGGAAGTTTTATGGATGGGTTTAGATATGGGTTTATATTGGACACAGTACTACTCTAGATGCTTTTAATCAACTTTGCCAAAATATTGAATATGCGAACACACTAGCTGCAAGAAATGTGTAGAAGGTTGTAAATCATTTCAGTTCTGAAGATATCTGTGGATTGCGGAACCACACAAACCCTCTGCATGAGTGAGACACGTGTGTGAACAGCCTTTAATGTTCAATGGCTTTGTTTAGTACAAGAAGTAAAGGAGCTTTGGTCAGACACATCAAGAGATCGGCGTAACGGCAATCTGTTTGGATGGGTGACAAAAAAAATACGGTTTCTCAAGAATGAAGAAGAAAAACAAGAAGTTTGACTTTAGGCTTATAGGGATAAACCTGTATGATTTGTTTTTCTTCAGTGGAACATTAAAGAAGATATTTTTAGAAATGTGGAGGTCAATGGCCACCGAAACTTTTTTTGGTTACTAACATTCTTCAAAATATCTTGTGTCCTCAGGAGAAAGTCAGTCATGAGGCTGACTAAATGTTGACAATTTTCATTTTGGGGTGAACTATCCTTTTAATAATGCATCGGTATAAAAATGGGAGATCAATAGAAGACAAATCTGTTTATATTTTTTATTCTAAAAAAATAATTGAATACTTTTATTCAGCAAGGATGCATTAAATTGATCTAAAGTGACTAACTACATTTATAATGTTACAAAATATTTCTATTTCAAAAAAATCCTGAAAATGTCAGTTTTTCACAAACATATGAAGCAGCACAACAGTTTTCAACGTTAGTAATAAGAAATGTTTCTTGAGCATCAAATCATCATATTATAGTGATTTCTGAAGGATCATGTGACACTGAAGACTGGAGTAATGATGCTGAAAATCCAGCTTTGATCACAGAAATAAGTTACATTTTAAAATATATTCAAATAGAAATTGTAATCGTATTTCACAATATTACAAATCAAATAAATGATCCGTAATAGAACAATATTCCAGTAAAACGTCCATTAGGAATGCAATGCTGTATTTGTTGTGTTGGTGGTGGCATTGCTGGTGGTCTGCAGAAGCGTTTGTTGAAAGGTTCGAGCTGGTTGGGAATGATTTTCCTGCAGCAGGGATGGGCAGGGGGACTTTGTGTGGGAAGTCACTCATTAGTGTGAGTATTTAGGCTGACGTCATGGCCAATCATTAAGTGGGTGCAGGAGCCAGAGGACCTACTGATGGATCGATGGCCAATTAAACTCTCATCTCTCAGGGCCCCTGAAAGAGAATCTCCTGTCCTTCCACTCTTTTTCTCCTCCGTCCTTCCGTCTCCCTCTCCCTTTCTTTTCCGCTCTTTCCCAGAGTGAGTGACAGCGAAGGGTCAAGCAGCCCCCGGATCCGCAGTCACCTGGAGTGCAGCCAAAGCCTGGGCCTCCAGCCAGATTCAAAAGATATGAGGCTGCCTTTCAGGTGCCCTTCTCCAAATCCATGTTTCTCTCTGCTTCAGGAATTCCATACTTTGTTCATTCAGTGGTGTCACTGCAATCCGAAGGATACTGACTGAAAACCAGTCAGCTCACTGAGTAATGACACTATAGTTGTGTCTTAAATTACGCACTATGTACTCAGCCGTGTAGCGTATGAATTTTAAGTTTTTTTTCTCACTTTACATTGGAGTCGGATGCCGCTCCCCCTCCACTTTGTAATTAAAGCTGTGACAGTTAAAGGGATACTTCACTTTGAAATTAATTTTTGGTATGTTTTAGCTTACCTCAAGGGCATCCAAGATGTAGGTGTCTTTGTTTCCGCAGTATTTTCAATTTTGATATTTTTAGGTCAAACTGTTCTTGTCTGTCAGTCATATAATGCAGGTCTATGGTCACCACCTCAAAGACATACACAGAGAAGTCCAAATTAAACATGATTTAATGACTCGTAAATGTAAGTACACATTGATGGCCTAAGACACGAAACGAGCGGTTTGTGTGAGAAAACGAACAGTATTTATATCGTTTTTACCTCTTGTAAACACAGCCACGTCCAAGTTATCTGAGGGGGTGGCTGTGGTTACAAGAGGTAAAAACGATATAATTACTGTTAATAAAGTGCATCATCCGGGTATTTAAAGTGCACTTTTTTATTTTCAATTTTCAGTGTGGACACACTCGCTCTATTTACACAACAAAACGTCACATGAATTGGGATGCAGCTTATGCCTTCTGTAGAGCTCCTTACAGTTGAATTGAACTTATTATTGAACTGAATTGAATCAACATTGAGCTGACACTATTGTAGAGTGCTTTACAGCTTAAATTGCTTTTCTATAAAAAAATTACATTATAGGCCCATTCACACCAAGAATGATAACTATAAAGATAACTATATAGTGTCCACACTAGCAGAACGTTATCATTCACAATTATAAAGATAACGGCACAGAGAAACGATATAGTTGGAATCACTTTCAGAACGATTTTTATTTTTTTTCCAGCTGTTGAATGATAAAAGCATTGACAACCAATCAGACTTTAAAGAGGCAGACAACAGCAACGAATGCTTAATAAACACAATTATCTCATCTGGTATATCTTTATAGTTATTGTCCTTGGTGTGAACTGGCTTAACATTGTAATTTTCCTATTTTATCAATGTGAAGCTGCTTTGAAACCTTCTGTATTGTGTAAACCACTGTAAATAAATGTGACTTGCTGTCTTCAGTTGGATTGAGTCAAGAACCTTCAATGGCCTTGTGCTTACGTATATATGCGAAAGCAGTTGTAATTTGATTCTAAAATATCGGATTAGCTATTTGCGGCTGAATGGGTGCCCAGTCTTTGTTGGTATACAAGGCAAACTTTTGAGTAAATGCAGCGTTTTTTAGATGCCTACAAAAGGTGCCTGGTGCATCGTGAATGTGAAGCCAAACAGAATTGAACAGCGTGTAGCCACACTGACCCTGCAGGTCAAAGAAATAAATCCATCATAAGAGACTGACTTCCTCTCGGAGAGACTGACTTCTCTCCATAGTGATGTGAGAGTTAAAGTAAAGCACTGTGAAAAAAACCCAGGCTGTTCCCGAACTCTCTGAAGGTCAACTAAACTAATGAGGTTAGGGGTAGAGATGAGGGCCATTTGGCCATGAATGCCATGTGTTATGCCAAAATCTGCAATTCTACACAATGGATTTTTAATGAGCACAACTTAAGCATGCTTAATTTGTGGTCTTTTCAAAATGCTCCCTTGCATGTTGACTTGGAATTCAAGATGATACTAATGAAACTGCAGAAATGAGGATACTAGGTGTTGAAAGTGAGGTAAGCTTTTCTACTTTCAGTGTTTTTCTAATGATTTCTTACCAAAGACTTTTGCAGGCACGTGAAGAAGAAAAAACCTATTGTGACTTACTAGGGTGTTGACCTTGGGGAAAACGAACCCCAGTTACCATTTAGGGAAAAAGAATTCACAGAGGAAGGGAGACTTTTTTTTTGCTCTACAACTGAATTTTTGTAGAAAAAAACCCGATTTAATTTACTATTTCAATGATTTTTATTTCTGCTAATTGAAATGATATGACACTAGCGTAGTGACGTCACTCAGGTGACGTGACCTGATATTGGCGTTCCCGAACTTGAGAACTTGGAAAGCTGTAAATTTTAGCAGGTCACTGTGAGGTGGAAAAAAAAAAGTTATGTTTTTGCATTCGGATAATTATGTTATCGTGAGTGGATAAATATAGGCTACACATGCTTGAACAGTAAAGGGAGGAGATTGGATTGGAGCAGGGCGGTTCTTGCTCATGCGGGATCATTTCTGCACCCTAGAGAGAGAGAGAGAAAGTTCAGAGAAGCAGAAGTGCATTAAATAAAGTCTAAACACGGTCAACTGAAACATTCGCACGATTCTGTCCGGAGGCGCGGGCACATCTGTCTTAAGCACGGGCGCGCGCGCGTCTGGATGCGGTTAGTTCTGTGGAAATACTTTCTTACTCAGGGATTTATGGATCAAACACAACGTGGAAGGTAGAAAAGTGGAAGTTGTAGGCTATGTGTGATTTAAAGATGCGCTGGGTGTGTTCGTGTGCGCTGTTGCTGATGGTGCTGGATAACTGTTCTGTGGCAGTGCCTGCGTGGACAAAACACACGGTAAGACCTCAATATTGTCAACCTCATATTTCACTTTTTTGTCTAGTACTCTTCAAAGAACTGAAAATGTAGATGACCCTTCGACATAAGTGTAACAGGGACATCTGACATGCCTGCACGTCATCTAAATCAAAATGATTTTAAACAGCATTTTCTAATTAATTTGTCATTTTCATACATGCACTTTTTATGTAGCCTATAGATTATATTTACTTTGAGGGCAATTGAACTGAACCGCAGAAATAATTGATCTAGAAAGAAATAGTTACACCTACAATAAACACTTTCCTTTATGTTTAACATATTATTTAAATATATACATTGAAAACAAATATGCTGTAGGATTTCCAAGAAGCAATTTTCACTCAAAAAATTGCTTGTAAATTTCACAAATAATTGCAAGTACCACATTGAATTAAACGTGAATATTGACCTATTTGGTAACATTTTATTTTAGGGTCCAATTCTCACTATTAACTAGTTGCTTATTAGCATGCATATGATCAGCATGCCTTATTCTGCATTATTCTACATCCCTTAATACTAGACTTAACAACTGCCTTACTAACTATTAATAAGAAGTCATTGGGGGTTTATTTTTATTGAGGCAAAAGCTGTAGTTAATATTTAGTCAATAGTGAAAATTCAACCCTAATCTAAAGTGTGACCGCCTATTATCTTGTTCTAATAGTATTTCCGTACGCCAATGTTTTATTCAAAACGTTGAAATAAATTCCTTTTTCTACACCATATTCTAAAATCTTGATGTTACCCATTTGTCCCACTTAAAACATGCATTCACGTGCATTTCTTTCTGGAGAGAGTTGTAAAATCTTTGCAAAGATCAAAAGGAGGAGGAAGAGAGAAAGGAGCAGTGTTGAAGGTCATGGGGGAAGGGGAGCGGGGCCTTCACATATGGGTGACAGATATTCCAGACCTTCGGCTGCATGGAGCTCCTGACTGCTACTGATATGATGAGCAGGTAGAAGAGAAACAACACACACAACAGCTGAGCAGAATGAGGTAGTAGCTGTCATTTGCTCTCCTCATTTAGTTTATTTGCTCTCCAAAAGTTCACATATCTAACCCTTGTGAAAAATAAGTACACTTTAGCAAACAAAAAAAAAGTAATATACTTTAAAAGACTTAAAGGAATAGTTCACCCAAAAATTCATCATTTCGTCATCATTTACTCACCCTCAAGTTGTTCCAAACCTGTATGAGCTTCTTTCTTCTGCTGAATTTATTACAGTTCTATTACAGTATATTAGCTTTTAAATGTAATATTGAATAGCAAACTAGTTATTACTAGTTACTAGAATGCACTCCCTCCAAATATCAGAGATGCACAGACTCTAAGTATTTTTAAATCTCATTTAAAAATGCATTTTTTAGGTTAGCTTTTACTTGACTTTTTATTTATTTTTTATTCTGTGTGTTGTATTTTAACTTGTTTGTTCTATTATGTAAAGCGCTTTGAGAAGCTGCATTAAAGGCGCTATATAAAGTTATTATAATATTATTATTATTAAATTATAATCATGCACTTTAGTATGTTAGTCAACAAATCATAAAGTGTACTTCCACACACCCCTGTTTTTACAGCATCAAATAACTAACTAAAACTTGAACTTTCATCAGCCTTATAAAAACTACCTAAAATGACAGAAACCATCTTTGGGGAAAAAATTATTTGACGTGTAATTTGATTGTTTAGTTTGTCTCACGTCCTATTAGATTACATGGAGAGGGCGGGTTTATGCTGCATCCAGCCACCGGGGGCGATCCAAACGCTTTGGCTTAAATTTTCAGGAGTTGTGCAGCACACTTGTTCCCTTCCCAAATACACAGTACGCACACTTGCAGTCTTTGCACTTGACCACTTGTCTATGACATATTGTATGACATATTGTATACAGTATGACATACTGGTATGACATATTTCCTGTATTTGGCCCAAGTGTTCAAGTAGCCGTGAAGATTACAAGTGTGTATAGAATCTGCAGGAAGGTTTATCTCCAGAATCACCTCTAAAATATGATCAGAATTACTCATGTGGATCAGAATCATCATTTTTGGTTTGCTAAATGATGACATTGCACACAACATACATTGTTAACAATGTACAAAATAAAACGCACAACATATAAGCTTCCCTTTTTCTATCTTCTTATCAGGTGTCCAGTATTCAGTTGCATAAACCATGTATGCAGGTACCGGCACCTGTGGACACGAGGTCTCATCGAGGCCCGGCCCGATCCAAGCGCTATGCCATCAACCCACTGGGATACAAGTGGGAGCATTTCAACGTCACTTACAGGTGAGAGAGACACAGGAGACCACCAGGAAAATCAATAAAGACATTATTTTAATATACTTTATAATTGACTTTCTGAAGGAAAGCCTTTCTGTTAATGGCCATGATTGGTGAATGCTTAAAGTATAAACAGACAGATGCAGGAGGTGGACAAAAGAAGTAATCTGGGGTTCAGATGATGATGGATATTTTGGGACCAGCAGATTGATTTCAGGAGTGTTCGGCTTTTGTAAATGTGCTTTCTGATTGATAGCAGACACAACGACTCTTTCAAAAAACATGAAATTTGTTTTTGGCTGGAAGTAATTTGCGTTTCTCCCTCTTAAAGGATCACAAAGTTCCCCAACACACTGAATAAAGATGATACCCGCAAAGCTATCAGCATCGCCTTCACGAAATGGAGTGATGTTTCTCCTCTGGCTTTCACTGAAATCACCAACCCCAACAAAAGTGCTGACATCACTATAGGTAAATAAATCAGCGGGAAAAGAGCCAAAACATCAGGCATGTGCACTTTGGCAGGCTGACAGATTATTTTATGCAGTTTTTTAATCTCCCATTTTTGCATGAAACTCTCCTTTCTCTGAGACAGGGTTCTACACGTACAATCACACCGATTGTTGGCGGTCTCCATTGCACCCGTGTTTTGACGGACTGAACGGTGAGCTGGCCCACGCCTTCCTTCCTCCACGTGGAGAAATCCACTTTGACAACCATGAGTTCTGGATTCTGGGAAAGTCCCGATTCAGCTGGAAACAAGGTGCTGAACTAATACATTTATTTATGAAAGTGGGTGGATGTGCAAGTCAGAATACAGATATATACTCTTCTCAATGATTATACATTTTTATAACTTAGAACTTTTGACAGATGGGTGGCGCTATAATGACAACTTAAAAAAAGTGTGAATATGCAGAAGTGTTGCTGGTGTAACCTACTCCCAGTGACTAAATTTTGACCCACAAGGACCTTAAATTGTCTGACCTAAATCTGAATTCTGTACATTTTTAGTGCAAAAAGTAGATTTCAGACAAAATTCAAGATCATGTGAAAGCACCAGGTGATTTTTGGCTAACACTTTAGACATTCTACTATAAGTAACTTGTCAGCTACATGTCCACTAAAGGCCATTGCACACTGAGTCAGAAATATTCGTGATGCGGTGGCTCTGAATTGTCAAAACACCATTCAAACTGCTTGCTACGGATGCGAAAAACGCAGAAAAACGAACCCGATCCAATTTTTTTTATGACTGACGAAGGTTTCGGAGGCAGTGTGCAAGCGTGATTGACATAACGTGAGGTCGTATTTATTTTTTAACGTGCGAAAATTTCGGATGTGAATTTCAGACTCAGTGTGCAATGGCCTTAACTCTCATTAGAGTATTAGTAGACTGATTGGTTAGGGTTAGTTGCCAAGTTACTTATATGTTAGTCATGTTCAAAACTGAGGAAATTGAAGAGAAACAAATATCAACATCCATTCTTCTTGTCCTTTACTCTTTGATTTGATCGCGTGTTGTCTCTGCACAGGTGTGTGGCTGAATGACCTGGTTCAGGTAGCTGCTCATGAAATCGGTCACGCTTTAGGTCTCTGGCATTCACAGGACCCTAATGCATTAATGCACCCCAATGCAACGTACACAGGTCAGCGGAACATCGCTCAAGATGATATCTGGGGCATCCAGCGCCTTTATGGTAAGAAAAATGTAGGTGTTTAAAGATGTGATGAAATGGAAGTCGACTTGGTTCTATGCATCGGTTGTTGATTGGTGAAGAGGTGACAGTGAGGACTGAATTACACCCAGGTACAAAGCATTGCATCAATCAAGAGAAAGAAGAAATAAAAGCATGGATTACTTTCTTCAGATCCCTGAAAGATACAACAGATTTAAGATTAGCAATATTTCGCAGTTGAAAGAAACCATTTTTCACAACTGAATTGATTTGTCTGTCAAACCTCAACTCTGTGTCAAAAATAAATCAGATTCTTGTCATAAGTATGCAGATTGGATGACAGAGGACCTAGACTCATTGCTATATCCTACTAGGGCCAAATATAATAATTTCTGCCTTTTTCCCATTTAACTGGAGAAAGATATTATTCATCCACATTTTTACATATTTTAGACATTTAAAAAGTGATGTAGTGGATGCATCATCTCCAGATTTTATAGGCAAATACATCTGGGTGTCTGCAGCATAAAAATGATATACAATACAATATTTCTTAAAAACAGAACTAAAAGGAAGCATATATAATGAAAATAACACTGGTCCCAAAATAGAACCCTGAGGTACCCCACAGGAAATAAAAGCTATAGATGACGAGAACTTTTCAATTTTAACAGAAAAGGTTCTGTCTATATAGATTCATGATTTCTAAAACATCCAGGTAATAAAATGTTCAAACAAATTATTTATTAAAAGTCACTGGACTACATAAAAACAAGTTAGCAAGACGTTTCGATGTTTATCTTAACACCATCTTCAGTTGTAAAAACAGGAAGTAACTATGGCAAATATATAAATAAAGATATATATATAAATATATATATATAATATATATATATAAAAATATAAAGTTGAAAACAATCTTTTCTAATATTTTAGATAAAAATGGTAGCTTAGATATTGCCTGAAATCTGTAGGATCTAAGCCAGGCTTTTTAAGAAGAGGCCGTACAGGAACACAACTTCCAGTCAGACTGCAATTTGTAATTGAGAAAATGCTTGGTCCACAATGCTCACATCTCTTCAGAGTTTTGGAGCTGAAGCTCGTTTCTATCATCTGCCTCAGGATGCTTGGACAAGAAGCGTGTGTGTGATCCCTGGGCCCGGTTGGGTTTCTGTGAGAGGAGACGGAGCTTCATGAAGAAAAACTGCCCACAGCGGTGCGACCTGTGCTACGGTGAGACACTCGAAACCTCCTCCTCCAACATCTCCTGCAGCACTAACTTCCCATCTATAGCCTTTCACGTACACACAATATTCTTCTTCATGCAGGTGGACAGATATTGCCAGCTACTTTAGAAAAACCATAGATGATAGTGAATATTATGAACTAACACACTCTTTAAAGTGTTTGTTTGCTCCTCAGAGCCTCTGGATGCAGTGTCTACCCCGACCCCTCCTCCTGAAAATGTGAAGATCAAAATTGTGCCTCGTGGAAAAGTTGTGGGCTTCCGCTGTGGGACAAAAAATACCAGAGTGCCTCCAAAAGTCAGGTAGAGTTTCATTAACCCTATAAAGCCTACTGTATCATTTTTGATACACAAAATTTGAAAGCTATTAAATGTTCGACATAATCAAAACTTTGCTGAAAAACCTGTTGCACACAATCTACTACATGTTGTCTGATTGATAGTTTATACTTTTTTAGCAAGTAAAAGGCAGGGTTTGACATGAGGTGTATTTCAGCAGAGGTGTTTAACCCAGTCAGTCCTACTAGCCACTTTGGCGGGTCAAATATTTTTCAATTGCAGTATTTTAAAAGGACATCTGGAATAATAAACTAAGTCCAATGTAGTGATATCGATATGTATCTGAAATGCTTCCAATACTCATTTCCTGCAGAATAGACACACAATACCAGCTGTTCTTTCTCGCTCTCTCTTCTCTCCGACAGCGAGTGACACACAAACCCGCCTCCCCTCACTCACTCGTTTCATTTGCTCCGGATTTATATGGTTGGTGTTACAGGGTTTGAAAAGGATTATGAAATAAATGTTTTTCTCCAAAACACGTTTACCACTATTATTGGCACCCCTAGAATTTTTTTAAAATATCTCTGAAGTATATTCCCATTAATATTTACCTTTTTTTTTAGCACACCAGGGTGACTAGGAACATGCAATTGTCTAGCTATGACTTCTTGTTTCACAGGAGTTTAAATGTAAGGAAACAGAAAGGCCAAATCCCCTTAATCATTCATCACAATGAGTAAAACCAAAGAATATAGTCCTGATGTGCATCAAAAGATTTTTGAGCATCACAAAATAGAAAGTGGCTGTAAGAAAATAGCTAAGGAATTGAAAATCCCCATTTTGACCATCAGGGCAATAATTAAGAAGTTCCAATCAACTAAAGATGTTACGAATCTGCCAGGAAGAGGACGTCTGTCTATATTGTCTTAAAGTAACACCAAGTAAATTTTCGTCTTCGGTCGCCCTACTGGTTGGAAACGAAATTGTCCATTGCCGCTGTCGTAAATAATTTAGCCTACCGTCGCACGCACGCTCACTGTTTACCCAGCACCAGCTTTAGAATGAACGATGTCCACAGACAAGGTAGAGTATGTTACATGATTTCATGAAAGGATGATGTATTGCGACATCAGAAACGAAGAAAAACGAAATAATGACTATTGTAGCGCTTGACGTAAAGCAGTCGAATTTTGTAGTTCTTTTTGTGCACGGGTTCCTACCCGAAACCCGAAGTTACATAGTGCCAGTAAAAGCGATACAGACCCCGTCAGGCGATGGCAGACGTGTCATTTAACTTATTTTAAGTCGATGTACCATCACAAGGGTCTTGGAAATATATTATGAAGGTTGAAAAACTACAAAGTGTTACTTTAATGCATGGTGAGGAGGAAATTTTGAGTGGCCAAAGACTCCTCAAGGATCATAGATGGAGAATTGCAGAGATTACTTGTGTCTTGGGGGTCAGAAACCTACCAAAAAATAAAATAAATCAAACAACCCCTCCATCACCACATGTTGTTTGGGAGGGTTTTAAGAAAAATCCTCCTCGCTCATCCAAAAACAAACTTCAGCATATTCAGTTGTCAGACACGACTGGATCTTCAAACGGGACTGGATTCTCAGATGAAACTAAAAAAGAGCTTTTTGGCAGCAAACATGCTAGATGGGTTTGGTGCACACAAGGATAAAAAGTCTATATAAAAAAATATAAATTTTATATACCGTTGGATCTTTAATGTTGTGGGCATATTTTTCTGCTGGAGGTCCTGGACTTCTTTTTCAGATACATGGCATTGTGATCAAATATCAACAGCTTCTGCTAGAAATCTTATAATGGTTCATGGTTGAATCTTCCATCAGGACAACGATCCAAAACAAACATCAAAATCAACACAAAAATGTGTTAGGGAGCACAAAATGAAGCTTCTGCCATGACCGCCCCAGTTCCCTGACCTGATGAGTGGCTGAACTGAAGAGAAGCAGCACCAATATGGATCTGGGAATCTGCAGGATCTGGAGAGATTCTGTATGGAGGAATGTTCTCTGATCTCTGGTCAGTTGTTCTCCAAACTCATCAGACATTATAGGAGAAGACTCAGAGCTGGTATCTTGGTAAAAGGAGATTGCAAAAAGTATTTAATAAAAGGTTGCCAATATTTGTGGCCAACGTGTTTTGGAGAAAAACATTTATTTCATAATGTGATCCCCCCCCCCCACTTTCAATTCTTTTACTTCAACGAAAGGTTAGATTTTGGCAATTTTTTTGAATGAAAGATCAAAAGGATAAACAATGCAGATGAATTTTTTACAACCATTTTTGATCATATTTACCAGGGGTGCCATTAATTCTGACCATGACTGTATATAGTCGCCTCTCAGTACTAAATTGAGTTATTTTTCAATGTTTATTGTGCTTAAACAGTCAAATGCACACAAAATAAGGTCAAAAGGCCGGTCTTGGCAAGTATTTACGTGAACACAGTCAGTTATGTTTTAAGGGAACGTAAACAGTTCACTTAAACAGTTCAGGTCGTGGTTTACGTCTTTTTTTCTGTAAAATCTTTGTGAAATATTTCAAGATGAACAAAATCACCCAATGAACCATTCATGTGCAAATGTAGTCTTATGTTGATACATTTATCTGTTTCGTCTATCCGCAGCTGGTATAAGGACGGAGAGCAGTTGCTGACATCCATTCCTGGCTATATTGTAATTAAAGATCGGGACCTGCGGCTCGTGGCCAATGAATTCAATGAAGGCACGTACACCTGCCGCATCCATCGGCGCGGTAACGTCGTCTCTGCCAACTCCTGGGCCATCCGGCTGAAGCCAGAGCAGTCCTCCAACAACAGCTGATGGAGTGAGTGACTTACGCTGGACTATTGACCACTTGCTCTACCTCCAGGGCTCAAGACCACTCAGCAGCGCACGAGTCGTAATGGACGACCTGCACAAGCAGTGGATCCTGACCTGCTTAACTCTGAGGTCACATGTTGTCCAAGACAATATTTGGAAGGACCACCAACTGGATTTCCTGTTGTACGTCTGCTGAAACATTGACGACAAAGGTGCTCGCTTTTTTTATTAACGTAAATGCCACTTCTGAGGTATAATAAATAGTGTCATAGATGCTTAAAATCTCTGAAGGTGCAAAACCGAATTTAAACATTATAAACATTTGCCAAGTAAGACATGTTCCTGGATCAACATATTTTGTTGATCCTGGAATAACATTCCTGTCCCAAAATTTAGTCCTTACCCTATCCCTACCCCTGAATCTAACCCTACCTATAACGTTTCCCTAATATCAGAGGGAAATGATAGGTGAATAACACTGATAGGTGAATAACCAGCACCTTACCCTGGTTCTAAGCCTAAACTTGACACTAAACTGTAAATGTGTCCCTCAAATCTGATTGGTTGATCTGAAAGTTGTTCCAGGATCAACAAAGATGTTTATCCAGGAACATGTGGTACTTGGTGAAATCACGTTCACCGTAGATCGATTGAGGGGAAAACAAAATAAATTTTTTTCAAATTTGTTTGAAAAGGTACAACGTCATTCGCTACAGTGAAAAAAGATCAGCGGTGCATGTGAACTCCCCGATTTTTTGTGGTTTTAAGGAATGTTCACACCAAGGACTATAACATTAATGTTTTAATAATCATAATGTTAATGTTAATAATATGTTAATATCTTCAATCTTCATTCACATTCAGCAGATTCTCCGCTAACAGGGAATGTTCTCAGCTTATGTTTGGCAAGGTTCTCTGAAAGATATGAGCAAACATGATTCCAGTAACGTTAATGTTCAGTAATCTCGTCTCTGATAATGATATCAAAAAAACTTTAGCACAAAAACATTTATAGATCATTCATGGAATGTTTTTTTCTAAAACATTTTAGTTGGATTTTCATCCAATTTTTTTTAAATGATTGGACTTGTATCAGAATGTTAACAGAATATTCAAAAGTAGCATTCCATAATGTTTGCATTATGATCAAATGAAACGTTTGTATAACCAATAATAAAAACGTTTTGTATGTTCAGAGAACATTCAGAAAAAACTTTTTCATAACTTAATGGGAATGCTAGTAAAACTTTTTCAAAACATTTTTTTTGTTAAAGCTGGGTGAGAATATAGTTTACATTTTACAACGATGCAAGCAATCAAGCATCTGAGATTTGCTATACTATATATCGCCCTACGTGAGTGTACCCTGTATGTGGATAAAGTTAGATATAATAAAATAATTTATAACACAGGAACATTATTTTTGGAATAATTTCAGAAAGTTTTTTCCCCCCAGCTGATAAACAATAAATCTTTGACCGCCAATCAGAATCCAGCATTTAAGGCAGCAGACGACAAAACTGCAGAGCACTTATAATAAACAGAATGATGATGCGGAGGCCAATATAGTTATTATTCTTGGTGTGAATGGGCCTTAAAGGATTAGTTCACTTTTAAAAAAACTTTTGCTGATAATTTACTCACCCCCATGTCATCCAAGATGTCCACGTCTTTCTTTCTTCAGTCGAAAAGAAATTAAGGATTTTGATGAAAACATTCCAGGATTTTTCTCCATATAATGGACTTCATTGGGAGCCAAATGGTTCAAGGTCCAAAAGACAGTTTCAGTGCAGCTTCAAAGGGCTTTAAACGATATCAGACGATGAATAAGGGTCTCATCTAGGACCCTTCGATGACTCGAAAAAAGATTTGTTAATTTTGATGAACGAGTTCGAACAGGACAGTCACGAACGCTCATCACAGAACAGAGCAAGGCGAGCATTTGTGCTTAAAAAACGTTAAACTTTGTTATTTATTTTTTAAATGAGAGATGGTTTCGCTAGATAAGACCCTTATTCATCGTCTGATATCGTTTAAAGCCCTTTGAAGCTGCACTGAAACTGTCTTTTGGACCTTGAACCGTTTGGGTCCCAATGAAGTCCATTATATGGAGAAAAATCCTGGAATGTTTTCAACAAAAACCTTAATTTCTTTTCGACTGAAGAAAGAAAGACGTGGACATCTTGGATAACATGGGGGTGAGTAAATTATCAGCAAAAGTTTTTTTAAAAGAGAAATACTCCTTTAAGCCTTTATTTGTTGTTTATTTTATTATTATTGTTATAGTTTATTTCATTTTAACGAAATGAAGTTGTGTTGCGACTTGTTGAAGTCCACTCACAACTTTATGAATCGAAGCCCTTCAAGGCAGACATGAGAATAATAGCTTATTAACCTTTCCTATGTCATGAACTCATTATTGCCGTTCCCCCAAGACATGAAATAAAAGATTTCAGACACGTGTCATCTACTGTAGGAAATATGGCCTTGTTTACATGTGCTGCATGATTCCTGCTGTACACACAGGGAAACTGAAGCGATGCAGCTACTAGAACTAGCTAACTAACTTGAATTATCGTGCATATGTAACCGACATTGGCTGTATCTGCTGTTATGCCTATTTAACTATTCAGAAATGATAGGTTAACCTTAGTTGTTTTTAAACATCTTTTTTTTATCTTATATTATTGGACATTAAAGGTTCGTAGTGTGTCTTTTGGTCCCCGTGAATGAGTAACACGACACAAGACAAATGTATTATTCTTTTAATATGGTTTAGTGATTCACTGGGATTGTTCACAGAGTTCTTTTGATTCACAATGATCATCTAAAATGAAGCAAGTCTTAATAATGTTCCTGACCACAGGAAAGCCAAAGTCATCTTTTTGCTGGCAAACATGTAATCCTACAGACTTTTTCCTGTCCTGTGCAAACATGTAAACAAACAGGTCCTCGTAGTCTTTCGTGTTAACACTGTTCCTCACTGGGCTTGTGTAATGTAAACATTCAGCAGACAAATCCTTTCCAAAAAGGCTGGGACCCGTGCCACAGAATAGCCCAGGGTTTAAATAGAGGTGCCAGACTCCCTCGCAGCCAGGCCCCAAAATTATTACTTCACATCAGAGTCTGAGAGCAAGTTCATATGAGGAGAAACAACTAGTGAACTTCAGCAGAAAGACAAAACGTTCCAAAAGTATGAGTGAAAAATAAAAGCAGACTTTCAATTCGAGTTACAAACCAAGACTAAACAGTAACTATACAGAGACTGATCCTGTCACATTTGGCCCCTGTTCAAGTATGAAAAGATCTAGACAATAACGGCAGGTGAGGGTGAGTTTATGAGAATGAGATTATGTGCAAGCAGACCAAAAAAAACGAGACACACTAAAAACGCATAATTATTCAAGGTCAAGGCTGAATACGAAATGTATCCGAGGAATAGGCCAACAATATGAAGCCTTTTGGTTTAGTGATGTGTGGCAAATCTCTCTGAAGCGAGAGGGAGAAGCGGGATCAAAACCTTTAGAAAGTACGGGTGGAATAATTCGGTCACTATTGTGCATTTTGTAAACGCTGGTTCAATACATTTTCCTCATTCAAATAAATCTTAAGCTAGTCCATCCTTCATTTATATTCTTGGCTATTCACAGTGGCTTTAAAGAAAGCATATAAAACACAAACGACGTGGAAAAACACCAACAGCTGCTTGTGCGGGTGATTTCTAGTCGTCCTCATCTTTGTGTGTGTCGCTGTGATGATGAGGAGGAGGAGAGAAGAATTGAGAAGTGGTGAAGAAGGGAAGACGGAAGGTGGGGGACGGAGAGCGCTCCTCGCGTACGGGACTGCTGTTGGGGCTTTGTCTGGGACTGATGGCCTGTAACATTCGTCCTTTTCCCTCCTTCAACATGTGCTTCTGTTAGACACATAACACATGATATAATAAAATGAGATAAAATGCTCTAAGAAATTGTTGACATGAAAATGTACTCCACTTTGCTAAAAAGCTTATAGTGCTTACATTTCTTGCGTATATTCAAACAGTGTGTGACGTTGCGCCAGATGTGATGCAGTGACGCCAAATGTAATTAGTTCTTGTGGATTATCAGCACGTGACTCAAATTTCAGCTGTCGTACGACTACAGAAGACTTGTGGAACACTTTATGGTGCTTCTTTGTCCTGTTTAAAGTAGTAAATAGTGCATGACAGGGCTGCAAGATTAATTGAAATAAAACTGAAATCGTGACATGGCTTAGTGTGATTATCAAAATGCAAAGGCTGTGATTGAATTAAAGGGATAGTTCACACCAAAATGTAAATTATGTCAGTAATTACTCTCCCTCATGTCGTTCCAACCCCGTAAGACCTTCGTTCATCTTCGGAACACAAATTAAGATATTTTTGATTAAATCTGAGAGCTGGATCACTCCTCCATAGGCTTCTAAGGGATTGAAACTTGCCGGCCCCGAAAAGTTATTAACGAAATCGTTAAAATAGTCCAAGTGACTACAGTGGCTCAATCTTAAGTTTATCAAGCGATGAGAATACTTTTTGAGCGCAAAAAACAAAGAAAAATTGTGAGGCCCACATAGAAGGAAATGAATACTTGAATAAAGTCGTTATTTTTGTTTGTGTTTTGTGCTTTAAAAAGTATTCTCGTCACTTGATAAACTTAAGATTGAGCCACTGTAGTCACTTGGACTATTTTAACGATTTCTTTAATAACTTTTCGGGGCCGACAAGTTTCAATCCCTTAGAAGCCTATGGAGGAGTGATCCAGCTCTCAGATTTAATCAAAAATATCTTAATTTGTGTTCCGAAGATGAACGAAAGTCTTACGGGGTTGGAACGACATGAGGGAGAGTAATTACTGACAGAATTTACATTTTGGTGTGAACTTTCCCTTTAAATATAAGCGAAGTGTGTTTCAGAGTGAAGCGCAGCTCTGTGTTTATGCTTATGAACCTCGGGTGTGTTCAGTGTCTCAGAGTGACTCGGTTTGCAGGAAATGCAATGCAGAGCTGAGAAGCCATGCTTGACAATCCCTGAGATGTATGTAATAGCTGCACACATCCAGACTAACCAGCGCCCCGTCAGGCCCAAACATCTGCAGGAAGTTCCCGATGAACTCGCGTGACTTCTCCTCCCATTTCTGAATGAGGTCGATGCCCTTCTCCTCCACCTTTTGCACAAACTCTTTACTCTTTTCCTCCACATCTCGCACCTTCTGCTTCACCTTATCCACGCGCTCCTGAAGGTGGTACTTCTTCTCCTGGGGAAAAAAGGGGAACAGAGTCAAGTTGCTTTCAAAGGAATATTTCCTTTTTAATGGCTTTGATAAAAGATGGAAGTGTGTAGTCAAGCGCACACACACACACACACACACATTGATGAAGCTGACGTTCAGCTCTTTCGCAGTGTAGCCTCTCTGTAGGTTGCGGCGCACATAAACGTCATAATCACGTACGATTCGCGTGATGACGTCGGATGTGGAGATGCCTTCTGTTCTCTGAGTCGGGGCGAACATACCTTAAAAAAGAGAATTTCAAGAGCAAATCTGGTGATTCTGTTGACAAATAAAAACTACCATAACTGTATTATGCAGAAGTTTTTAATATTTCTACCTGCGTCCTTTATATGTTTGTAAACATCATCACTTCCTGCTGAGATGTATGGAATGTCGTCATGGGCGACAAAGTCTATCTAGGGAGAACATGTCATTATATCAGTGTTTATTAAGACTACGGCTGCATCCAAAATGGTATACTTCCCTACTATAAAATAGACGAAAAACAGTACGTGCTCACAGTACTTATACAAAAGTAGGAAAAAAGTACCTGGATGAACAACTACTTCCGGTGAGATTCTGAAGTGTGCATATGATGGACACTTTACTATCCCATGAGGCCACAGGAGAGGATTTATGAATGGTGGTAATGTGACACAACTGATGCTGGTAGGTCATGTGATAAGGGGAATATGGCGAATGTAGTACATCCAGATTACATTCATACTATATAGAGCGTGATTTTTAGCAGTCACAAGTTATTACTTATTCAAAATAAGCCCCTCCTCAAGAGAGTAAGCCTATCTCTGTTCCACTGAGTCACATGGCAATACTGAACCACTTCAGATTAGTGTTCAAAGTTCAAAATCTGAGAGGTACCAATATTTAGCTTCATGATTTGTTGTTCAATTGTTGTAAATTATTATTTTTTATGTTAAAGCATAAGGTAATACTATTGTGCTGTGTCCATGTTACAAATTGCATGAACTTACTAAATTTTGCATAATTACAAGCAACTAACCCTAAACCCAACCCTAACTTCTACCCCATGTTCATGTAGTTAATTAATATTAGTAATTCATTTCTGATATGTACATCACACTAACAAGGATACCTTCAAATAAAGTTTAACCAAGGATAACAGTTCACCAAAACGGTCATTTATTCACCCGATGTTGTTCCAAACTTGTATTATTTTTTCCTGTGAAATTCACAATGATTCAAATTTTTGCAGCTTAACAGTGGCGATGGGCACTTTCAAAACCTTTGTAAAATCATACGTTTTGAACCATTGATTCGGATTGTGTATCAAACTGCTAAATCTCTGTGATTTCAGTAAACAAGGCTTCGTAATGCGAGAACTGTTTTGCGATTTGAATTGTTTGCTACAGGGGTCGATCTCATGAACCCACGAACCAGTGTCTTTATGGTTTTACCTGATCTGGGTCAATTTCATGAATTCGGTGGATGAATTTGTATAATAAAATGAAGAGTTGTAGTTAAAAGGCACTTATTGGCCTGATTAACCAAGCTTAACCCATATTATATAGACACTTTTATTTAATGGTATTAGACGACTTGATAAATTGCATTTAATAGATCACACTTTCAATAAAACGTTTGTGAAAGTGTTTTATGCATGTTTGGTTTAGTTATGCTGCATTACACTGTTCTGGCCAGCAGGCGTCACCAGCATTTCACAGGCAATCATATTGTAATTGATTCAGTTGATTCAAAGTTTCTCCATCACTACTTAACAGACGTGTTCACTATGAGTTGTTGTTGAACGGAAAATAACTGCATTAAGATTCTTCATATGATTGTGAAGAAGGTGAGTAAATAATTTTTCACTTTTGAGTGAACTATCCCTTTAACCACAACATGTTAACAGTTACACACCTCACAATGTCATGTGGTCGCATCTGGACATTTACACTGAGACTCAATCTATACGTTTGATCAGTTCATGCGAATCGAACCCATGAGCTTGGCATAGGTTGAGCTAAAGGAATGAAGTGTGATACTCACTCTGTGCTCGGACAGAAATCCAGGCGTCAGTGTCCATGGAGCGTTGCGGATCACCTCATCGACATATCGACAGTGACTCACGGCGTCGTAACGTTCATCCTCGTTCATGACAGTGAAACCCTTGAATTTATGCGTCAAATCATTGCTGCACACTGAAAGACAAACACAGTACTGTAACACTTTACAGTTCTGTTAACATGAACTAACAGTGGAAAATACATCTAAAGCATTGAGCAATCTTAGTTAATGTAACAACATTTACAATCACATTATTAAAATCTAAACTTGTACCTGTTAATACTATTTAATAGACCCGATCTAACAACTGAACTAACAATGAAGAGTTGTATTTTTATTAACTCATGTTAACAAAGATTAATAAATACTGTAACAAATGTATTAAACATTAATTGTTAATGCAATAAAAAAAACAAAAAACAAATGGAACCTTATTATAAAGTGTCACCCACATTACTTTTGTAATAATGTTCGGTGACACTAGTGCAGTGTTGGGGGTAACGAGTTACACAGTAACGATATTACTTTTTTGGGTAACGAGGTAAAGTAATGCATTACACTAAAAATATCGTTAACTACACTACTTTACTAGACTATAGAAACGCACTTTCCTGCGTTACCCAAGCCGTGTTTGCCTGTGTGTAAAGATCTGATCTGTTTAAGTGGTGCGTGCGTGTGTGCGCGTGCGTGCGTGCGCGCGTGTGTGTGTGTGTGTGTGTGTGCCTGGGCACCGTTGCCATAGATATCTATTTGAGTGACAGAGCTGCTGGTGTGAAGGAAAGATGGAGACGGAGACAGAGGGTTTTGGCCAGTGGCAATATTCACATTACTTTCAGTTTATTGCTAAAAAGGACAAAAATATTCATTTGAAAAGTACTCTATTCCCAGGCGACAAGTGTCTTTCAACTGCTGCCAACTCCATGAGCAACCGTTCTAAACATGTCAGTCCAGCATGGCAATACAAAACTTGTGGCGAAAGATCCTGATAATTGCCACACACAATAATTCAATAATAGGTTCAAGAGTTTGTGACTTGTATGTTACCGCCACATCTCCAGGAAGAAAAAAACGGTTTTGGGATGACATGAATTTTCTGTTTATTTAATTAATAGCTTTTTATGTTTCCTTTTTATGGGTTTAACAAGTGCATTTCTGTTTGAATTTTATGGGATAAAGTGACCTTTATTTTTATATTTTTCATTGACAATTTAATTTTTTTGTGTGCCATGAATCTAATAAAAAGCTGGTTTTGTTCTCAGGAGAAGAGTTTTGTTCTCATGTTTCCCAAAGCATGTGTTTTGAAACTTGTGTGTTGACCCCATTTTAGAATGACCCCCATCGCCTACTTAATCCTGTTGTTTGTGGATTTTACAGTGAGGCATATTTCTTTGTGCAGACAGGGATATTGTTCTTTTATATGTTTTTACATTCATATAAACAACACTATGCGGACAGGCTAAGTGATAATAGGGCTATGTTTGTCCATGTATCTACCCGGTAAATTAAGAAACGGGAAAGTAAAGTAATAAGTAGTGAAGTTACTTTTCAAATGCAGTAACTAATAAAGTAATCTCATTACAATTTACAGAAGTAACTTTAATAGAGTAACTACCCCAGCACTGCACTAGTGGCACATGAATGAAATAACGAGCAGATTTCCTGGATGAATCATGATGGGTTACACTATAGCAGGAATACGCGACAAAAGACGAAAACTCACCGCCCACAATGAGATGTGTGTTTGGGAAAAGGCACTTGGCCTGCATTAAAGCACGAGCGTGTCCGGAATGGAACATGTCAAAGATCCCGTCAGCATAGACGCGTACCGGACGGTCCTCTAAAGAGAGGAGGATTGAAGAAGAGAGAGGTCATACAGAGAATGTGTGTATAATGAGGGTCAGTGTGGGTAAAATGGTTATTTACGCACCTGGAGTGCCAAGACGGGCTTCTTCCATGCTAACACGAACGTATGGTGTTTTTGAGGCCACCAGTTCATCAGAGAAGGGCGCAGGTTCACTCAACCCCTGAAACATACACACACCTCAAGACACAAGTGTGCACAAGAAATGATGTCATCACACTCCAGTGCCGACTGAAAGACAACTTCCCAACACTCACCAAAGTTCTCCGAGGAATTTTCCGGAAACACTCCCTTATCTCGCCATTCGACTCCTCTCTCTTCCTCTTCCTGCCGAGGCCTGAACTGTGCACTTCCATCCCTGCATACAATTCAAAAACATGTTTTTTATTTAGGTTATTTTTTCCATTCGACTCATGTCATACAATAGCTTTGTGTGAGGAACAGACACATTCAAGTATTTATTAACTAAAAATCTTCCCAGCTACTTTTGATTTGTTTTAAGGGACTGATAAAATTGTAGTGCTTTAGCTAGCAGAAATTTTCATCTGGAAAAGATGAAACATGAGACAAGAGAAATATCAGTAGAGTGTGAAATAAATAAAAAAGGGAATTATTAAATACATATGCACATACATAAATAATCACTTGAGCTAGCTAGCTATTTTTGTCATAAATATGTACTACTAGTATTTATTAAGATAATAAACGTTTCATTTTAATCAATAGAAATAATAAATGTGCATCATTAAATTATGGAGTGTTTATATTAGGGTACTGTAATGACATATCACAAATCAAATAATTTTAATTCACAAGCTCTTGATTACATTTGATTCTGATTTCAGTTCAAATTGATATTAATTCATTTCTATATAAATCAGGTAAAGTTGTATTTTAGTTGTAAAATAAAGCTGTAAACTACAGGGAATCCTGTCAGTTGGTACATTTATATAATATTAAACGTTAAAATGAACAACAATGTCCTAATTCAATTACAATTTATTTTTAGATATAATATAAACTCAAATAAAAACTGATGTGTATACATTTTTAAATTGCACATAATACTTTTTAATAATATTGTTTCTATACCAATTCATTGTTGAAATATAAACAGTGAAGTTGATGAACAAGTAATATTTCCTGTGGTAATGGACAGTACAGTATGTCAAAAGCCTTTAATGATGGATCAGTAGACACACATGAACAGAGAAGTGCCCGCCACGCTGACCCAGATCATCTCCACATGATGATGATGATGATGATGATGATGATGATGTAGGACAGTCAGGGATGTGGCACTAGAGCGGAAGACAATCAATATTTTCATCCCCTCTTTCTTCCTTCTAAATTGCTCTATTGTTCACTAAAATGTCCTCAATATGTTCAGCTATAAACTAAGAGATGAATCCAGGGTTCCCATACCTCTGCTCTGACAATACATTGTCTCGTTAATTGTGGATTTTTATATTTTTTTTATGAAAACTTAAAAAATAAAAAAAAAATGATGTGACTCACAAATAGTTCAGAACTTTTCAAGTGAGTCATGGAAATGTCACTGTAGATATTTCCATGACTTTCTAGAGATGTATTCAATCTTAAAATCTCCTGGACCTCAAATCTCTTTCACTGTTCTTTTAACTATGATGTTCAACTAACTATAAATTAATTACTTTATTTTCATAAAAATAACAAACGTAGCAGCAACAGAACTATATTCAAACAGCAATGTGAGAATGTAACGTTACTGGACAAAACTATCAGTTTCTTAAGCTTATCGCCGATGAAAAGGACTTTTTCCTCAATGGAGAGGACAACAAACACAAATAACAACTGCAAATACATTTTTCTCTAAGTAAAAAACTGCATTTTATTTTAAAACATGATAAGAGATGTAAAGTACTAACCTTAATTCGGAAGCTGGTTTCTTCTTTTCCTCAGTATCATGGGTTGAAGACAGTGCTTGGCTTATTTGCGTCTGAACAACCCATTTCTGTTTGAAATACTTTTTAGAGATGATACTCCATATGCTGCTGATATGACAGCACTCCCTTCTCACTACATTATCATCATCATCATCATCATCATCACTGCTCAGTAACGGTAACAACACGCACACTTCCGCTCATAAGTCACACTTCCGCTTTGAAATCACTCTATCTAGCGGTCACTTCCTGCAACAACCGCTACTAAAATATGCAGACAGTAAAATAAATATGCAGGACTCAATTGTTGCAATATTGTCTAAAAGGTTTATCAAACTGTTGTGAGACAACGTCGCTGTTTCTAATGATATTGCTTAAATATGTTATAGGTCTACTGGTCACATCCATAGACAAAGAAAAAAAAGAAAGAAAAGAATGTCCACATTGACAAAAATTGAATTTAAGATTATGTGTGAAAACTGCTAAGGCGAACACGGCCTAATCAAATATTTTTTGAAGAAGGTATATAGCCTAGCTAGCCTATATCTATACTTTTCTAACATCATTATTATGTAGCCTACATTGAGTTGGAAGCAGAAGACGTTAACATATGTCTACGTTTCTAAACATCTGAGGCCGTAGTCTACCTGTTATCAGTCTGTTTGTTGCATGTTTCTTTACCAATGCTTAGTATGAATAGCAAGCCTACAAAACATGTCATATATGTTGTTTTTAGAACAGATTTACAGCTATGGCTGATAACAAATGAAAGACAATTAGTTATGCACAGTATCCTACTTGAGCAGTAACATTACACTGTAAAAAAAAAAAGTTGAGAAAACTTAAAAGTTTAAGGCAACCAGCTGCAGGACATTTTTGAGTTTTCTCAACTTAGGGTCATTAGTTGTACAAACTTTTTCATTTTAAATAGTTGAATAAACTTTAAAAACAGAATTTGTCAAACAAAATTTAAGTTGGATTTTTTACAGTGTACAGATACTTATGACAAGTACAATCACAGCGAACATTCAGATATGTGCTCGTGCTGCAGCTGAGCCAGGGATCTATTAAAATGAACAAAGTTGGCATGTACATGTATGAAACAGCTTCACAAACAGTCTTTTCAACCAGTATTTGTGTTACAATAATTCAAGTAAGTACTGGGATAAAAGTTTATAGTTCGGATATGTCTACAGTATAGCGATCCAAATAGAGCAAATCACGTTTTGAAACTATCTTGACTTCAAATAATGATTGTACCAATTGCATAGTTACACCGGTGGCGTCAAGAAGTGACTGATGTTTGTCATTGAATCATTCAAGAGATGCGCTCAAAAATGCTGATTCTTCCAGAAACGAAACATTTGCATGATTGTTATACCTGTTATATATCTTTATGAGTCGTTGAATCATTCATTTAAACAGATTAAAAAAATCAAATTCATAAGATATTTATTAATAGACTGTAATTAACATTTTGTCAGAACCTTACCTTTTTTTAGTCGTCTAAATGTGATCTTTAATAAACAAAACCATGATTCTCATTTTTCCATAACCGTGCAGCTCTAACTTGTAAGAAGGTCTTTACAAGGGCATGAGGATGCCAATAAGAACAAATGAAAAATGAGACGTTTGACATATCACAAGCTGTATTTATCAAGGAATTAACTGTACAGAGTCAGTCAGGATCTGAATTATACAGCATTCATTCATTCACTGTTTCCATGTGTATTAGTGTCACCCTTGTACAGTGTTTGTGAGTGAGAATGACAGTGGTTTCATCATGCACAGCATCATTACAGGGACAATGTTATTCATGCAACCTGAATTGCCCAGTTTCCTTTCAATTTCTTTCCTTTGAGCTTTGGAGAAATAACCCCACTGGTATTCAAAACTGATATTAAAACCCATAAAATGTTCTTATATCACAGCGGGGAAAAAAGAGCATTTTTGTCTGTACAGAAGCAGTTACAGTTTGTACAGGTCATCGAGCTGCTAAGCTAAAACCAGTGGTGCTTAAGGGTCTGACACCATCCACGGGACATTTAAAGAAGATAAAAATGTCACTATGAGGGTTTATCTGCCATGATCAAACCCACATTACATTTATATAAAAGTAATTAAAAAGTAATTTTAAGTAATTAAAGCTAAAAAGTAATTAAAGCGCTTTAAGAATATAGACATCACAATAAACTCCTAAAACGATCAGAGCAGGAGCTGAAGAAGACAATATTTACTGTTGGGGTTGTGCTTTCTGTTGATTCAATGGATCAGATCCATCTGGGATTTAAGAACATTTTAGAAACGTTTCCAATTACACACTCAACTTGCACATTCATGTCCATCAACTCGTATGTGGTAGAAGTAGCAGGTATAAATGTGTGTGAGTCGGGGGCATTAGAGCAGAATTTTCTCAAGATCTCTATAAATAAGTAGCTGAATGAATGCGTTTTGTAGTAATGCTCGTCCCAGACCCTCAAGCACCAATCCTCTGCTCACAATAGCACTGTGCAATGGGGCAGTCATTTAGTGCAAAGGAAAAGTTGCATAAATTTTCTACTTGCAAGTGTATACATTATTTCCATTCGCCACCACGTTGGACACTTTAACTGCATACCCTCTGCCTGTAAGTTATTCTATTGCATAAAAATAGGATTTTTTTTTTGTACCAAAAATTAGACTTGGAGAGAAAAACCAAGGGCGTCAAAGGAAGAGAAATTCAGACCCATACACAGAAAACTCTTTAGATATATACAGTATACAATACTTTGAGATTGTATAGAGAAATGAGAGCTGACAATTGTATATTTCAAAGCAGGGACATTACAAAAGCATTTGCATGATGCTGTGTTCAGATAAAAGAACAAACTTGCAGAGAGAAAACAACTTGTTGATTGAACAAAACGTACATGAACATCATCTCTTCCCTCTTAATGATTGGTTTACATTTCTCTTCACAGAAAGAGGACCATTGCTTCTAACACGATTTAGCCGTTTTTACATTTAAAGGACTACAGCGGACTGACTTTAGGACAGTGAGGCACAAATATGATACCTGAAACCATTACGTTTGGTTTTAACATACTATGACATTTAGTTTCAACCCTGTTCGTTGCATGGAAAATCGTCATTATGTAGGCTAATCAGCTCATTTTCAACTGCAGTTTGTGCATGTGTATGGATGGATCTCAAAAGAATAAAACTTAGATTTGTGTCATGATCATTTGCTGAGCTGTCTAAAGCATATACCTTGCATTTTTGCTAGCTATGGGCTTTCTATACTATTACCTGCAGAACTACACGATTCAAAGACGTATTTCACCCGGTTTCAGCCAATCAGGAAAGACAATCACATAATAACATCTACATGGCATTCAGTTATCTAACAAACATACATCACCAGTTTAGTCAAACGCCTGCATCCATTCAGTCCTCAGTGCAATGTTTGGAAAAAAGGTCGAGAGAAACATCACATGTAGTTAAACTGAAACGAAGAAAAAAAAAGAGCTTCTGGAGTTCTGTGCTTGGAAGACTTTTTTGAGTATGAATAAAATGATGTAAACCCGATCTCGCGTTCAGAATAGCTTGATGACGTATGCAATGCGTACATGCATAGACACATACACGACTGATTTGGTCATTAAAAGAGCAAATGAACTCAACATTTAATGCATAATATGAGATTAATGACTGAGACTTTCCTGCACATTGGGAAAAATGTGTGTAGGAAACCAACAAACCCTAGAAATCAGATCTGAGAATACACACAGCAGATGAGCTGCTTCTTTTTATTTGAAACAAACCGTTTATACCGTTCTTCATTTGAAAGTTAAACCTTGTAGGCATGCTCTGATATGTCATGGCGGTCAAACGTGGTCTACAAAGTGGCAAGACGAGAATCAAAATCGTGTGGAAGAGCCAATGAATACAAATCAACACATTAATAGTATAAAAGAGCAAAACAACTTACAAATAAACAGACAAAACATGCTCTTCAGAAAAAAGACCAACTTTGAGAAAGAATTTGGCATATTTCCATTCTCTTCAGCGTGAGACCGTATAGAACTGATGTCGAGACTTACAATATACAAAGAGAGAGAGACGGGTACACATACATATGGGTCATCTTTTTCACGGACGGATTCGAAAATAATCTTCATGAGCTACTTTACTATAACATCTTTCTCTTTTATCCTCCATTTGCCTATGCTATCAGCTCTTTGGCCCATATGGAGCTCCTGAATTGTCACAGTCCTCGGCAGCCACCAGGGGGCGCTCACTGACACATGAGCTCCGTGCCCCTCCGCTCTGCCTGATTCCACACTCGGCTGGACAGCAAGACATAAAGGGAGTTCACAGTGACGCCTTCGTTTCCTGATTCCGTCAGAGCACTTTCCAGGATTTCCGAAGTCCTGGCTCCTGTCTCACTGTTTTTGGGAGTCTCATTTCTTCTTGCCTGTCTTTTTCTCAGGCTTTTCACCCTTGTCTGAACGCACCGATCCCACGTCGGCTCGGTCGGACTTTTCGCCTCTTTCCGAACCGCCCGCCCTGCTGCCTTCCCTGCGCGTTCCCTCGTCAGTAGATGAGGTAGTTGGATTGGTCTGCCCCTGTTTGTTAATCTCTTCATGCTCACTTATACTGGCGGTTATACTCGTGATCCAGATTTTCAGATCGTCCTACAGGCCAAAGAGAGATTGAAGACTCAGAACATGTTTTCACACAAAAACAGTTACCAGTCAATGTAATGACGTGTACGCAGAACGTACTCGGTTACTAACGTAACCTCGGTTCTCTCTAGAGAGGGAACGAGTACTGCGTAATATCTTACGCTATGGGGAAACACTCTTTCCTCGAGATATTGAAGCCAAAAATTATCCTTAATTTTTTTAATCATGCAAAACGCTTTTGCAGCAGCAAGCAGACAAGGGCGAAACAGCTCGCGCGCCCATTGGCTGCCTCGCTGGAAAAGCTGCAGCCTATCGAGTGAAGGCACTGCGTGACGTAATGACGAATGAAGACGCTTCGCGCTCATTTCGTCATGTCCCGCCAGTATAGGCGTGGTCTCGCCCTGTAAATACCCCTCGATAGCTGTATTTCTCTGATTTTGTACACCGAAGCGAACCAGAGCATAGTTCAAGCACGGCAAGATACGCAGTACTCGTTCCCTCTCTAGAGAGAACCGAGGTTACGTTAGTAACCGAGTACGTTCTCTTACGAGAGTATCTCTCGTACTGCGTAATATCTTACGCTATGGGGACCCCATACAAAACGCCGTGCGGACAGGGATCCAACACCAGAGTCCCGGGGCCAAGCCCGGGGCACATCTAGTGCATAATCACCATAACTCACATAGAGTAGAGGAGGAGAGGCTAGAAGCATCACTCCTTCATAAAAGTCCCGTAGGGGTACCGACCCGTAAGGGCAACATAGCCGCATTGGCGGCCGATAAGCCCGAAGTTCAGACCGCCAAAAGCTTAGCTTGTAAGGCGGGCACCTCCAGGTTATAGTACTTGATAAATGTCGACGGCGAGGCCCAGCCCGCAGCCGTACAGATATCCTGCAGGGAGACCCCGCTATACCATGCCCACGACGAGGCCACGCCTCTTGTGGAGTGCGCTTTGACACCCAATGGGCACCGCAGGCACTTGGAAGTGTAAGCCAGCGCTATGGCATCCACTATCCATCTGGATAGGCTCTGTTTTGAGGCGGCGAGTCCCTTAGAACGGCCGCCAAACAAAACGAAAAGCTGCTCGGTCTGCCTGAACTCAGGCGAGCGGGACACATAAGCCCTTAACGCCCTGACAGGGCAAAGGAGACTCGCGTCCCTCTCCTCATCGAGAACCGGAAGGGCTGACAGGGAAATTACCTGGGCCCTAAACGGTGTATTGAGGGATTTCGGCACGTAGCCGTGCCTCGGTTTGAGTACGACCTTTGAGTCGTTAGGCCCAAACTCCAGACAAGACGCGCTTACAGAAAGCGCCTGTAAGTCCCCTACACGCTTCACTGAAGCGAGAGCCAATAGAAACACCGTCTTAAGGGACAGGTGCTTCATGTCCGACAGCTGGATCGGCTCAAACGGGGCGCCTTTCATGGCCTCCAAGACCGTGGAAAGGTCCCAAGCCGGGACTGAAGGGGGCCTGGGAGGGTTTAACCTCCTCGTAGGAAACGCACGACTAAGTCGTTTTTCCCCAGTGACTGGCCAGACACCGGTTTAGCAAACGGTGCTATGGCCGCCACGTAAACTTTGAGCGTGGATGGGGTCCTTCCCTTATCCATCAGCTCCTGAAGGAAGGCAAGCACTTCCTTAACCCCGCAGTCCACAGGTGAAAAGCCACGGGCTCGACACCAAGTAGAGAACACCGACCATTTCGAGGCATAGAGCCGTCTGGTAGACGGAGCTCTAGCCTGCGCGATCGTGTTTAGCACTCCTTCCGGGAGGCTAGCGGGTACCCGTTGATGGCCCATGCGTGCAGGGACCACAGTTCCGGGCGAGGATGCCAAATCGAGCCCTCCGCCTGAGAGAGGAGATCTCTCCTCAACGGTACAGGCCACGGGGCAGTGCTGGCCATCCGCATCAGGACCGGAAACCAAGCCTGGTTCGTCCAGAGCGGAGCTACAAGCAGCACTGGGCATCCATTTTCCCTGATCCGTTCCAACACCTGAGGCAGGAGCGAGACAGGGGGAAAAGCATACAGGGGACCGCTGGGTCAAGCATGGGCCAGCGCGTCCCTGCTTTTCGAGAAGAATACTGGGCAGTGAGCGTTCTCGCGGGACGCGAACAGGTCCACCTGCGCTCTGCCAAACGTTTCCCACAGCAGCTGGACCGTCTGCGGATGCAGCGACCATTCTCCTGTCGGGACGTTGTCTCTGGACAGCTTGTCTGGACCCGTATTCAGGTGCCCAGGCACGTGCGCCGCTTTCAGAGAAAGGAGGTTGCGCTGGGCCCAGACCAAGAGGGGTTCCGCCAGCCTGCAAAGGCGTGTGGACCCGATGCCGCCCTGGCGATTTATGTACGCCACCACTGACATGTTGTCCGACCGGACCAATACGTGGTGGCCTATTATCTGGGGACAGAAGCGCCTTAGCGCTTTGTCGACTGCCATTAATTCCAAGCAGTTTATGTGAAGGAGCTTCTCCCGTACTGACCATAGGCCAGCTAGTGGTCTGCCCTCGAGCAGCGCTCCCCGCCCCGATGTGGAGGCGTCCGTAGACACCACCTTCACACCCGAGGCGATCCCCAGACTCACACCTGACTGATACCAGCCGGTCACTTTCCTCGGTTTCAGAGCTGAAACGCACTGAAGGTCGACCCTGAGGCGAAATAGACCCGCGGTCCACGCCCTGGGGGAACTCGTGCTTTTAGCCATAGCTGCAGTGGGCGCATGCGGAGCAGGCCCAACTGGAGTACGGAGGCTGCTGAGGCCATCAGACCCAGCATTTTCTGAAACCTTCTGAGCGGGACTATAGAGCCGTGGCGGAAGGATCTCGCGACGTGCTGAATATTTAATCCGCGCTCCGGTGACAGGCGTGCTGTCATGGATAGCGAGTCCAACACTGTTCCCAGAAGGAAATTCTCCGACTGGGGAGCAGTGAGCTTTTCGCCCAATTGACTGTAAGGCCCAGCTCCTCGAGATGCTCGAGTAATGCGGCCCTGTGTTCTATGAGCTCCGTTCGTGAACGAGCTAGAATCAGCCAATCGTCCAAGTAGTTCAAAACTCGCATGCCCCGAAGTCTCAGGGGGGGCGAGGGCCGCGTCCATGCACTACGTGAACGTACGGGGTGCTACTGACAGGCCGAACGGCAGGACTGTGTATTGATATGCCTGGCCCTCGAAGGCGAATCTCAAGAATCGCCTTTGATGGGACGCTATTTGTATTTGAAAATAGGCGTCTTTCAGATCTATTGACATGAACCAGTCTCCTTGGCGCACTTGCGCGAGGATTTTCCTGGTCGTAAGCATTCTGAACTGGCGCTTCCCGAGCGTTCTGTTCAGCAGTCGCAGATCTAGAATGGGTCTGAGCCCACCATCTTTTTCGGTACCAGAAAATATCTGCTGTATAAGCCCCCTTCGCCCTGAGATAGAGGTTCTATAGCCCCTTTTTCTCAGTAGTTTCGCTATCTCGGCTCGAAGTAGATGAAACACTTCGCTATACACCGTAGTTTCGACTCGCGCCGTATAACGGCGGGGGCGTCGAGCGAACTGTAGCGAACAGCCTCTCGTTATAGTGTTCAACACCCATTCTGATACCCCGGGAAGCCTTAACCACGCATCTGCGTGAATAGCTAGGGGTAGAATGAAATCTGGGCTCTGGCCGCGGCAGGACGGCGGCTCGAGAGCCCCTGTGTACTGGGAACACAGCACCGTGTTTACAGCGTTCGAGGCGGGGGGCGCGCTGATCACAGCGGGCAGCCTGGCCGCGCTCAGCTTCTCTATGGCGGGACGCGCAGAGAAAGCGAGCGGGGCGAATCCTGTGGGATTCGGCGCGTGTGAGGGAATGTGGGCACATTTACTAAATGCGGCACATTTTCTACACTGAGAATACTGTCAGCTCGCGCGACTAAATCAGGGAAAAATGTGTGTAGGAAAACCAAACAACCACTCTCGAAATCAGATCTGAGAATACACACAGCAGATGAGCTGCTTCTTTTTATTTGAAACAACCGTTTATACGTTCTTCTTTGAAAGTTAAACCTTGTCAGGCTGCTCTGATATGTCATGGCGGTGCAAACGTGGTTTCTACAATTGGTGCAAGACGAGAATCATAAATCGTGTGGAAGGAGCCATATGAATACAAATCAACACATTAAGTAGTAGATAAAAGTAGCAGAAAATCAACTTACAAAGTAAAACAGACAAATAATTGTCTTCAGAAAAAAGACTATCTTTGAGAACGAATTTGGCATATTTCCATTCTTTCAGCGTGAGGACCGGTATAGAAACTGATGTCGAGACTTACAATAATACAAGATGAGAGGTGCGGGTACATACTATGGGATCATCTGGTTCACGGACGGATTCGAAATAATCTTCATGAGATACTTTTCTATAACTGCTGTCTCTTTTATGCATCTTTGGCCTATGCTATAGCTCTTTGGCCCATAATGGAGCTCCTGAATTGTCAAACAGTCCTCGTCAGCACAGGGGGGTCTCTGAAATGCGCTCCGGTGCCCCTACCGACTCTGCTGATTCCCACACTCGGTGGACACAGCAAGAATAAAGGGAGTTCACGTGACGCCTTCGTTTCTGATTCCAGTCAGAGCACTTTCCAGGATTTCCGAAGTCCTGGCTCCTGTCTCACTGTTTTTGGGAGTCTCATTTCATCTTGCTGTCTTTTTCTCAGGACTTTTACCCTATGTTGAACGCACCAGATCCCACGATCGGCTCGGTGGACTGTTTCGCCTCTTTCCGAACGCCCGCCTCCTGCTGCCTTCCCTGCGCGTTCCCTGTCATAGCTGAGGGTAGTTGGATTGGTCTGCCCTGTTTGTTAATCTCTTCATGCTCATTATACGGGCGGTGATACTCGTGTCGTCCAGATTTTCATGATCTGTTCCTACAGGCCAAAGAGAGATGAAGACTCAGAACATGTTTTCCACACGCAAAAACAGTTACAGTCAATGTAATGAATTGTACGCCGAACGTACTCGGTTACTAAGTAACTCGGTTCTCTCTAGAGATGGGGAACGGAAGTTTACTGCGGTAATATCTTAGCTATGGTGAAAGGGGAAACATGCCTTTCTCGAGGAGATTGAGCCCAAAATTATCGCTTAAAATTTTTTTAAATCAGGCAAACGCTTTGGCAGCAGCAAGCAGACAAGGGCCGAAACAAGCTCGCGGCGCCCAATTGCTGCCTCGCTGAAAAGTGCAGCCTAGTCGAGTGAAGGCATGCGTGACGTATGACGAATGAAGATCGCATCGCGCTCATTTCGTCAAGTCCTCGCCATTATAGGCGTGGTCTCGCCCTGTAAATACCCCTCGATAGCTGTATTTCTCTGATTTTGTACACCGAAGCGAACCAGAGCATAGTTCAAGCACGGCAAGATACGCAGTACTCGTTCCCTCTCTAGAGAGAACCGAGGTTACGTTAGTAACCGAGTACGTTCTCTTACGAGAGTATCTCTCGTACTGCGTAATATCTTACGCTATGGGGACCCCATACAAAACGCCGTGCGGACAGGGATCCAACACCAGAGTCCCGGGGCCAAGCCCGGGGCACATCTAGTGCATAATCACCATAACTCACATAGAGTAGAGGAGGAGAGGCTAGAAGCATCACTCCTTCATAAAAGTCCCGTAGGGGTACCGACCCGTAAGGGCAACATAGCCGCATTGGCGGCCGATAAGCCCGAAGTTCAGACCGCCAAAAGCTTAGCTTGTAAGGCGGGCACCTCCAGGTTATAGTACTTGATAAATGTCGACGGCGAGGCCCAGCCCGCAGCCGTACAGATATCCTGCAGGGAGACCCCGCTATACCATGCCCACGACGAGGCCACGCCTCTTGTGGAGTGCGCTTTGACACCCAATGGGCACCGCAGGCACTTGGAAGTGTAAGCCAGCGCTATGGCATCCACTATCCATCTGGATAGGCTCTGTTTTGAGGCGGCGAGTCCCTTAGAACGGCCGCCAAACAAAACGAAAAGCTGCTCGGTCTGCCTGAACTCAGGCGAGCGGGACACATAAGCCCTTAACGCCCTGACAGGGCAAAGGAGACTCGCGTCCCTCTCCTCATCGAGAACCGGAAGGGCTGACAGGGAAATTACCTGGGCCCTAAACGGTGTATTGAGGGATTTCGGCACGTAGCCGTGCCTCGGTTTGAGTACGACCTTTGAGTCGTTAGGCCCAAACTCCAGACAAGACGCGCTTACAGAAAGCGCCTGTAAGTCCCCTACACGCTTCACTGAAGCGAGAGCCAATAGAAACACCGTCTTAAGGGACAGGTGCTTCATGTCCGACAGCTGGATCGGCTCAAACGGGGCGCCTTTCATGGCCTCCAAGACCGTGGAAAGGTCCCAAGCCGGGACTGAAGGGGGCCTGGGAGGGTTTAACCTCCTCGTAGGAAACGCACGACTAAGTCGTTTTTCCCCAGTGACTGGCCAGACACCGGTTTAGCAAACGGTGCTATGGCCGCCACGTAAACTTTGAGCGTGGATGGGGTCCTTCCCTTATCCATCAGCTCCTGAAGGAAGGCAAGCACTTCCTTAACCCCGCAGTCCACAGGTGAAAAGCCACGGGCTCGACACCAAGTAGAGAACACCGACCATTTCGAGGCATAGAGCCGTCTGGTAGACGGAGCTCTAGCCTGCGCGATCGTGTTTAGCACTCCTTCCGGGAGGCTAGCGGGTACCCGTTGATGGCCCATGCGTGCAGGGACCACAGTTCCGGGCGAGGATGCCAAATCGAGCCCTCCGCCTGAGAGAGGAGATCTCTCCTCAACGGTACAGGCCACGGGGCAGTGCTGGCCATCCGCATCAGGACCGGAAACCAAGCCTGGTTCGTCCAGAGCGGAGCTACAAGCAGCACTGGGCATCCATTTTCCCTGATCCGTTCCAACACCTGAGGCAGGAGCGAGACAGGGGGAAAAGCATACAGGGGACCGCTGGGTCAAGCATGGGCCAGCGCGTCCCTGCTTTTCGAGAGAATACTGGGCAGTGAGCGTTCTCGCGGGACGCGAACAGGTCCACCTGCGCTCTGCCAAACGTTTCCCACAGCAGCTGGACCGTCTGCGGATGCAGCGACCATTCTCCTGTCGGGACGTTGTCTCTGGACAGCTTGTCTGGACCCGTATTCAGGTGCCCAGGCACGTGCGCCGCTTTCAGAGAAAGGAGGTTGCGCTGGGCCCAGACCAAGAGGGGTTCCGCCAGCCTGCAAAGGCGTGTGGACCCGATGCCGCCCTGGCGATTTATGTACGCCACCACTGACATGTTGTCCGACCGGACCAATACGTGGTGGCCTATTATCTGGGGACAGAAGCGCCTTAGCGCTTTGTCGACTGCCATTAATTCCAAGCAGTTTATGTGAAGGAGCTTCTCCCGTACTGACCATAGGCCAGCTAGTGGTCTGCCCTCGAGCAGCGCTCCCCGCCCCGATGTGGAGGCGTCCGTAGACACCACCTTCACACCCGAGGCGATCCCCAGACTCACACCTGACTGATACCAGCCGGTCACTTTCCTCGGTTTCAGAGCTGAAACGCACTGAAGGTCGACCCTGAGGCGAAATAGACCCGCGGTCCACGCCCTGGGGGAACTCGTGCTTTTAGCCATAGCTGCAGTGGGCGCATGCGGAGCAGGCCCAACTGGAGTACGGAGGCTGCTGAGGCCATCAGACCCAGCATTTTCTGAAACCTTCTGAGCGGGACTATAGAGCCGTGGCGGAAGGATCTCGCGACGTGCTGAATATTTAATCCGCGCTCCGGTGACAGGCGTGCTGTCATGGATAGCGAGTCCAACACTGTTCCCAGAAGGAAATTCTCCGACTGGGGAGCAGTGAGCTTTTCGCCCAATTGACTGTAAGGCCCAGCTCCTCGAGATGCTCGAGTAATGCGGCCCTGTGTTCTATGAGCTCCGTTCGTGAACGAGCTAGAATCAGCCAATCGTCCAAGTAGTTCAAAACTCGCATGCCCCGAAGTCTCAGGGGGGGCGAGGGCCGCGTCCATGCACTACGTGAACGTACGGGGTGCTACTGACAGGCCGAACGGCAGGACTGTGTATTGATATGCCTGGCCCTCGAAGGCGAATCTCAAGAATCGCCTTTGATGGGACGCTATTTGTATTTGAAAATAGGCGTCTTTCAGATCTATTGACATGAACCAGTCTCCTTGGCGCACTTGCGCGAGGATTTTCCTGGTCGTAAGCATTCTGAACTGGCGCTTCCCGAGCGTTCTGTTCAGCAGTCGCAGATCTAGAATGGGTCTGAGCCCACCATCTTTTTCGGTACCAGAAAATATCTGCTGTATAAGCCCCCTTCGCCCTGAGATAGAGGTTCTATAGCCCCTTTTTCTCAGTAGTTTCGCTATCTCGGCTCGAAGTAGATGAAACACTTCGCTATACACCGTAGTTTCGACTCGCGCCGTATAACGGCGGGGGCGTCGAGCGAACTGTAGCGAACAGCCTCTCGTTATAGTGTTCAACACCCATTCTGATACCCCGGGAAGCCTTAACCACGCATCTGCGTGAATAGCTAGGGGTAGAATGAAATCTGGGCTCTGGCCGCGGCAGGACGGCGGCTCGAGAGCCCCTGTGTACTGGGAACACAGCACCGTGTTTACAGCGTTCGAGGCGGGGGGGCGCGCTGATCACAGCGGGCAGCCTGGCCGCGCTCAGCTTCTCTATGGCGGGACGCGCAGAGAAAGCGAGCGGGGCGAATCCTGTGGGATTCGGCGCGTGTGAGGGAATGTGGGCACATTTACTAAATGCGGCACATTTTCTACACTGAGAATACTGTCAGCTCGCGCGACTAAATCACTGCTGTGTATACAGCGTGCGAGGCGCGCGCTGATCAAAGCCGGCAGCCTGGCCGCGCTCAGCTTCTCTGTGACGGGTTGTGCAGAGAAGACGAGCGGGGGTGAATCCCGTGAGATTCGGAGTGTCTGTGAGAAATGCGGGCGCGAGACAGCGGGCACATTTTCTGCACGGAGAATGCTCGGCTCGCGCCGACTGAATCAACGCTGTGTTCACAGCGTGCGAGGTGCGCGCTAATCACAGCGGGCAGCCTGGCCGCGCTCAGCTTCTCTGTGACGGGTTGTGCATAGAAAGCGAGCGGGGGTGAATCCCGTGGGATTCGGCGTGTCAGTGAGGAAATGCGGAACAGCGGGCACATTTACTGCACTGAGAACACTGTCGGCTCGCGCCGACTAAATGTGTGTTAGTTTCGTTTTTACAGAAACCAAGGGACACGCATCGTGTAGTGTAAGCGGGCATTGTATGGGCGCGTTCACCACATTTTCTGCACAACCAACATGAGTTGGTTTTATTTGTGCTAGCCCTGCACCGTGGCGGGCTGTGTCTGGGTGTGGGAATGGGCACTGGGACGTGGGCATTCTTACAACACTCGTAACACCATCGGCCGTGGCCGGAACACCAGAAAATGCACTCTTTATTGGATTTATCTGGGTAGCCATAGAAACGGCTTTTGTGCGCAGGCAAGCGGGCTGAGACACCGGCTGCTTCACTGCGAAATACACTGGGACAGTCACAACGCATGGAACTGAACGAGCGAGAAGTTTTGGTGGAAATCCGGCCGCAGCGGGATCTGAACACCGTCACTTTCCTAGAGAGACTAGGAAGGCCTTGAGACCTCGGGCTTTACCTCAATCCTCGGCCGGGGCCCGCGCTGAGGGGGGCGGCGTCCAGCAGAGCGAGAGCGCGGTGTTTGATCTCGGGCCTGGCGGCGCTGCTAGTTAGCCGAAACGGCGGCCTTTGTGCGCAGGCAAGCGGGCTGTGGAACCAGCTTGCTCACTGCGAAATACACTGGGACAGTCACAACGCATGGAACTGAACGAGCGAGAAGTTTTGGTGAAAATCCGGCCGCAGCGGGAACTGAACACCGTCCCTTTCCTAGAGAGACTAGGAAGGCCTTGAGACCTCGGGCTCTATCTCAATCCTCGGCCGGGGCCCGCGCTGAGGGGGGCGGCGTCCAGCAGAGCGAGAACGTCGAGGAACACGGAGCGCTCAGCTTCCGTCATCTCGGATAGCGTTAGCCACAAATGTATCTCACCATTCAGGCCGATGTAATCCACGGCTTGAGAGAGCGGACGCATCGGCTCAGTTTCAATGCCGTCTCCGGTAGTTTGTCGAGCTCAAGTGCGGACGCGGCGGCAGACGGCGGCCGCTGTCCGTCTGGGAGCGACTCGAGCGAAGCCGGCGAAGCTGGCGGGCGAACCGGCGAGCTTTGGCGGGCTGGAAATAGCTCGGGAGCGCGCAGGGCGCGGCGCTTCTTGCGGCGCGGCATCACGGCGGGCTGGGATGCGGGCTCGGAGAACGACGCCAGGCGAGTCCGCAGAGTCACCATAGGCAAGCGTTTACAATGATAGCATCCGCCGTCAGCGAGCGCGGTGGCCGCGTGATCCTCACCCAGGCAGGACACGCAGATGACGTGGCGGTCCTCGTCGCTGAGTGGGGCTCGGCAAGAACCACAGGAAAGCATCTTTAAAAAGACGCAGCTCTTTTAGAACAGTAGAAATGGGTGTTGCGTCACGTAAGCAAACACACACACACACTTAGCAGAGTAAAAGGATATAGTACGCCGGAAAGCGCAGCAGGTACGGCAGTTGAAGGCGGCTGGGCCAGCGACTTCAGAAGATGGCACGTCCCGCTGAGAAGGCTACAAGTCAACGGCGCGGCTTCTCACTCTGGATCCCGCGATGCATGAGCTTCGCGTGAAGAATGAAAAATCAGAGAAATACAGCTATCGAGGGGTATTTACAGGGCGAGACCACGCCTATACTGGCGGGACATGACGAAATGAGCGCGAAGCGTCTTCATTCGTCATTACGTCACGCAGTGCCTTCACTCGATAGGCTGCAGCTTTTCCA
Source organism: Chrosomus eos (assembly GCA_036326025.1). Lineage (NCBI taxonomy): Eukaryota > Metazoa > Chordata > Actinopteri > Cypriniformes > Leuciscidae > Chrosomus > Chrosomus eos. Next base: position 5,866,635 of record CM070824.1, on the reverse strand, counting down.
GCGAGGCAGCCAATGGGCGCGCGAGCTGTTTCGCCCTTGTCTGCTTGCTGCTGCAAAAGCGTTTTGCATGATTAAAAAAATTAAGGATAATTTTTGGCTTCAATATCTCGAGGAAAGAGTGTTTCCCCATAGCGTAAGATATTACGCAGTACGAGAGATACTCTCGTAAGAGAACCATGTTTCTTTATTAAATATTTTGTTGAATTTGATAAATGATGGCTGCTTTCATTAAGCTGGCCTAGATTTTTGGTCAACTGGACTACTGACTGCTAAACTGGCTTGGCCAAGCTGGTTTAAAGGAACACTTCGACTTTTTGGGACTTTAGCTTATTCAACCTTTCCCCCAGAGTTAGATAAGTCCATACATACCTTTTTCATCTCCGTGCGTGCTGTAAGTCTGGTTGACGCACCCACCGCTAGCCTAGCTTAGCACAAAGACTGGATGTAAATGGATATAGCTAGCACACTAATCCCAATAAGTGACAAAATAACGCCAACATTTTCCTATTTACATGTTGTGATTTGTATAGTCACAGAGTGTACAAATAACAAGGTAATATGAGACAAAGCCACTTTTTAAACGTTTAAATACTGGGAACTATTTTCTCAGAAGGCGAAGCACTGCTACTTGGGCGGAGTGATAACCGCAGCACCCGAGAAGCGCCGTGGTGAGGAGCAGAGAGCGTGTCTCAGGTGCTGCGGTTATCACTCCGCCCAAGTAGCAGCTTCGCCTTCTGAGAAAATAGTTCCCAGTATTTAAACGTTTAAAAAGTGGCTTTGTCTCATATTACCTTGTTATTTGTACACTCTGTGACTATACAAATCACAACATGTAAATAGGAAAATGTTGGCGTTATTTTGTCACTTATTGGGATTAGTGTGCTAGCTATATCCATTTACATCCAGTCTTTGTGCTAAGCTAGGCTAGCGGTGGGTGCGTCAAACAGACTTACAGCACGCACGGAGATGAAAAAGGTATGTATGGACTTATCTAACTCTGGGGGATACAGTGAATAAGCTAAAGTCCCAAAAAGTCGAAGTGTTCCTTTAAGCTGGTAAAACCATAGATATAATAAATACATAGACGCCCTATTGGCCGCTTTGGAACGTTGCTGCGATACCTCAACGCGTCCGCCATTTTGCTGAGGGCAAGACTGCGCTGTAAACAAATGCAAGTAAACGGGTGAGCTGCGGTTTTCCTGGATAAAAACAATAATAACGTTTACATTTATCAAACGATTTCAGTGGTTTGTACGTGGTGTACGTTACTATTACTAATTATATAATGACCAAATACGACCAGAAAAAAATGTTCAGTCTTGTTTGTGAAAGGTAATTCCCAGAGATCTGTTTTCAATTGTGTGGCGACTTGTACAGCCCCAAGCAGCACACGACGCAGGCATTTTTCTCAATTCCTGTAATGAGAGGTATGGGAAAGTTGCCCTCCCCAATATGGGGGCGCCGTTGACGTACGCTCCAGCAGCCAATAGGGCGTGTATTTATTATGCATATATTTATTATGTCTATGGGTAAAACCACCTTAAAACAGCAACAGACCAGCTTCTACTATATGCTCCAAAAGTCTACTTTGCAGAAAAGGTCTGCAGACCCCATCTACAGTAGGCCTGGTTATGATTTAAATACACAGATGTGAAACAAACTAGGATATAAAAATAAAAAAAAGCAACTCACCTCATCTTTAGCATGGAACAGAAACTCACTTCCATCCTTAGTTCTAAAATTATAAAGCAAAATGAATGTTATGAAAAGTGAACACACTAAACACGTAGCTAATCTTTTTGGAAAAGCTAATAAAAAAGCCAGTGAAGTACTTGAGCGTGAAGACATTCTTCTTCTTTTTGTAACCATTGTTGATATCACAGGCACAACGGCTCAGGTTGATAAGCGGCTCGTTGTTGTAAGGTGTGACGGTGTTCTTCGCGTCCTTATAGAAGCCCAGCTCACCTTTATTCAGCACACAGTACAGGTTCACCCAAGATCTGCTGTAATGTGGGAAAGAAAACAGAAGATTTGGCTATCTGATACTATATGCCGACTAGCTACTCACCTGCTGAGTCTGGGATGACCAGCCCTTATGACTGAGCAAGACCAAACTGCTGCAGAGATCATTACAAGACCTTTAGACATAGATAGGCAGACCATAGCTTACCTTTGTAGAGAGGGAGAAGAACAGTCATTGGCAAAGAGAGCACAAAAAAGAAGAGAGATTTTGGGTTAATGAGATATACTGCAGCGTAAATGCAAGTGCTAGCATAAAAATGGCTTCAGTTGACAGGCAAACTATGTGCACATACATGCTACAAAAGAACAGACAGCCATTCTTTTGAGTTCCTTAAACTCAATGCAATGGATTGTTTTTGTGACTTGGGCTGCCGAGGTGGCGTATCCGGTCTTGTACAAAATGGCTGAATAAAGCTGTGAAAGGCGAAGGCTTCATACCTTGCTAGCCATGGCTTCAGAAACCCAGCATCTGTTGGTCTTCTGACACAGCATCATCCACCAACCAGGCTGATTTAAGTGTTACCATGCAAGTGGCAAGCAGCTAGCTATTTTCTGCCATTGCTGGATATGAAACTTGTAATCAGTAATGACAGCCAAACAGCTGCTCCTCAGTTTAACTTCAGGAACCCTTTTCGGCTTGTAAAGCGTTCAAGCATAACCCAGTTTGACTTGAAACTTGGTGAAAGAAAATAAGAGCTGCCTTGTGTTAACAAATGTTAATGCATTAAGCATTAGGAGGCCTACACAATGCTTATAACAACATTAGCATAGCTTTGAATAACCAATCATACTGATTGGCATTTTTGATTTAGCTTTCCATGCTAATTCCATGCCATGTGCCCATCATTTTTAGACCACAAAACCCCACCTGTTTGAACTCTTCTTTTGGCCATCGATGTCTATTTTTCGGAAGAGGAAGCCTTCGTGCTGGGCCGTGTGGGTGGGTGGCTGGGGTACTGCTGGGCTGCTCTGGGCTGGCGCAGACCTCGAGCGTCGCGTTTCGCCAGCTGTTGTCTCCTTGGGTCGTGGTCTTCTTCTCGGTTTGGGTCTGTCGCGAGCCCGTGGCCTGTCCGGTCGAGAAGACTTCTCAGGAACACCATTGGGTAGACGTGGAACCTCTCCTCTGGCCTGAAATATACAGTAATGTGCATGTGGGATAAAATGTAGTTTAAACCAAAGGATAAACATTAGATTGTTTACATACCTCTGCTGCCTCTCTTTCCTGAAGCTGCTCCACAATCTCAGCTAGCGTGGACCTTTTCTCCCTGCCAACAAAAAAGAGAAATCTGAGACCTGGAAATGCCATTTTGCTAGCCTGGATGCCAGCCCGAACCCCGCACACAACATTTTTTGGTCGGGAAGTTCGGTCTGGACTCGATCCGTTGAGGAGTAATTATTCTCGGTTCAGAAATCGTCGGGCCAATCAAATTGCCAGGACGGGCTTTATACGATGATAGACAGATAATCCATCCAATAACGTAATCATCACGTCATAAAACGTATTTCTTTCAAAAATGCTTTTCGTGTTTGCAAGTAGGCCTACTCCGCGAATCTTTGCAACACCGACAAAGATCGTTAACGCTCATTATTTTTTTACTACTTTTTCCAGAGTGCGTGCAGCTGAGTTCTGTTGACAACTATGCCTCGCTCAACATACGTCACTTACTGCGTTCCTCTGATTGGTTGTAGGTCTATCCAATTGAGTGCAGTTTTTTTTGGAGCAGTATCAGACTCACATTCTGACTAGAATATGAGTATGACGAAGTCAGGCTACCATTTTGCATAAATAGAGAAAGTATTACTTCAAAGCTTTAAAGTCAATATGGGAAGGCATTTACAATCCTTTTAATTACTTATGTTACATAATTATGTGTTATGTTAATTAATTATGTGACTAATGGAACAGGATGTTTAACAAGACTGTACAAAATGAGGATTTTATCTATTGTGAATTGATTGGATTAAGTGAAAAGTTAACCTCTTTATTGAACCTCCATTGCTGTGAACTGACTTGCTGATTGGCATGTGGATGCCTAAAGATGTTCACCATCAACATGTCACTATTATAACACTTTTTTAATCAAATCTTAGTGATATCACTGCTGTAACTTGCATTTCAATGATGTTAACTGGAATCAAATGACTTCTTTTTACAATTGGCAAGTTTTTGGAAAAGTAGCCTAAATCGCATCCTAGGTGACAAGTTGTTTCTAAGGTGGATTGTTTGCGTGTCACAAAACGCAGTCACTCACCCGCCACCGGAGCGCTTGTCTGACTGCTCCTTGGCCTCGTGCTCACTGCTCTCCTGTCTTTCCAGTCGATGCCGCTCCCTACGCCGCACCTCATGACCCTCCTGTTCACTAGATGTCTGTCTCTCCAGCCTCCTCTCCGCCCTCTCAGCTCGTTCCCTCCACACCTCCTGAGGCAGCTCGTCCCTCCGTGCTTGAATCAGCTGCTCGGTAGACAGTTGTCTCTCCAAGCGTGACTCCCTCGGTGGGGGATGCTGCTCCACCACCAGCTCCGAACGACTGCTCCCGCTCCCTCCCACGACGCTGTTTAGCCGCTCCCGTCCTCCGCCTGGCTCCTGAAGCACCACCTCTGCCATCACGTTCTCATGATACCGCTCCCTCTCTCTCTCCAGTAGGGGGTGGACCACCTCATGGATGTGCTCGATCTTCTGCTGTGGAGTTTGAGCCTTGAATTCAGCTCGCAATTGGGTGACCTTATGCTCCATAGCAGTGCCTAGTCCTGCTGCCACACCAACAATCCCAGCATTCCTGGCTTCCTGAAGGCGAAACGCAGCAGCTCCATTCATGATGGGAGTGTAGTTGGCCACAGTAGAACCAAGTCTGCGAGCCACAGAAGAGGGAGAGGGCTGAGGAGTGATGCGCTCCAACCGGGCATCCCCTTGCTCATAAATGGTCTGTCTTATGATGGAGGAAGGGCTACTGCGAGCAGGAGAAGAGTCCTGAGGGTCCAAGAAAACTTTCCGTCCCAACAAAGGAGTTGGGGGAAGCTGACTCTGCTCTGCCTTTATCTTCTCTACCTAAACCATTAAACGAGAAAATTTGTTATATTTTATACACCCACAATTCCTCCCTGTAACATAATTTAAGAAAAGGACATTATGCTATACACATAATTCATCTCTTTGTTTTTTTTCCAACCTTTTTTTATTGTTTTTTGTTTGAACATAAAGACATCAAAATAAACAAAATAATGAGTAAGAAACAAATAAACAATTAAGAATGAAGATAATAAGATACACATTGCAGGATATCCAGAACAACACTAAACCATAAAGTAAAATAAAATAAAATAAAATATACATTTTGATATTACAGCACACAGCCTGACATTTTGTAGTTTAATGCTACTATTTTATCAGAGCTATTATTTGTTTTGCTGGATTACAATAACTGAGTTAAATATTGGACCTGACCACTAAGAGTTAGGTAGTTCAATCATCCCATATTGTCTGGTCAACTTGGTTACAGTAATGTAAGAAGGGAGCCCAAATTTGATCAAAGTCTTTTAGTTTCCCTTTAATGACATAAGTAAGTTTTTCCAAGGCAAGGTTGCTGATCATTTCTTTAAACCACTGTCCTGGGTTAGGTCCTTGGGTTTCCTTCCATTTTAAAGCAATAGTACGCTTGGCCTGAAGTAAACTAAAATCAATTAGTTTGCGCTTTCTTGCATTCACCTCAAGATTTACTGGGTATATATGATACAGACAAAATTTGGGTGCAAGAGGGATATTTACTCCAGTTAGTTTACCAATCATAAAAACAATCTCCTTCCAAAATCCTTGAATTTCATTACACTCCCATACACAATGATAAAGGGTACCAATTCCTTGTTTACATTTTGAACAACTATCTGGAATATTTGGATTAAATTTATGTAATTTGACTGGGGTGATGTATGTCCGCAAAAGCCATTTATATTGAAGTAATTTACTCCTAGTATTGATGCTGTGATTTTGGGCAAATAAACAAGATTCCATCCACTCTTCTTTAGAAATGTATTCCTGAAGATCATTCTTCCATGCTGTTAAATAAGACAACGAACTATCTTTTGATCCCTCTAAAAGTATATTATAAACTAATGACAGATTACCCTTGTCCCTTAAATGCTTTAAAGTGTGCTTTTCTATAGTTGACAAAGGGGGTTCTGAATAGTTTTTAATTTCAGAATGTATAAAACTTCTTATTTGTAGATATTTAAAAAAATGTTTCTGAGGGATATCATATTTTCTCATCAGTTGTTGGAATGATAACATTATACCTTCCTCGTATAAATCTTTTACTTGACTTATTCCCTTATACATCCATTTTTCAAATCCCTTATCACTTCTACCCGGTGCAAACTTTGTGTTACCCCAAATTGGTGACAAACCTGACATTGTAATTGCTTCATCTAGATATTTGTGAGCTTCATACCATAATAAGATGGTATTCCTAAGGAAAGGATTATTCGTAGTTTTTTTGAGCATTTTAATTGAAGAAGAGTAAAAGATACATTCGTAATGGAATCATTATTGCATCTTTTTCTATATCTATCCACGCTGGAATGTCTGTGTCTATGAAGTAGTACCTAGCAGAACAGAGTTGAGCTGCCCAATAATAAAGTTTTATATTTGGTACTTTAAGCCCTCCCCGTTCATATGGTAGGTAGAGTAAGGAGAGACGTAACCGAGGACGTTTATTATTCCATATAAAATCTTGCAAATGTTTTCTTGAGTATAGCAAAGAAGGAAGCTGGAAGAGGGAGTGGAATTGATTGGAAAAGAATAAAAATTTAGGTAGGATCGACATTTTTAGGATACTTATACGCCCAATAATAGAAATTGGCAGTGCATTCCATCTCTCGAGTGAGTCCATAACTTTCTTTACTAATGGGTCGTAATTCCTTGGAATAATTTCTTTTATGTTTGGGGTTATCTTAATCCCTAAGTATGTAAAACCTTCAGGAGAGCTGGCAAATTGCCTGGAGATCGGATAGCTACTCCTTTCATCTCCATTCAGTAATAGTAGGGCACTTTTTTTTTTGTTAATTTTGTAACCTGAAAACTTCCCAAATACAGTTAGTATATAATTAAGCGCTTGAATAGAAGGGTCTAGATTTGTAAGAAACACCACAATATCATCTGCAAACAGAGATAAACGATGTTCCCTCTCATCTATTGTTATGCCCTTTATTTCAGAACTACTCCGGATTGCCATTGCAAGGGGCTCTACTGCAAAAAAAATAACAAAGGGGACAATGGACACCCCTGTCGAGTACCCCTACTTAAGTTAAAGGGTTTTGAAATGTGGTTATTTGTTATTATTTCTGCCTGTGGATCATTGTAAAGGAGCCTAATCCATTTAATATACCCATCACCAAGCTCAAATCTCTTAAGCACTTCGAAAAGGTATCCCCATTCAATCCTGTCGAAGGCTTTTTCCGCATCGAAGCGACAGGATTGCATGGTCCTTGGCATTTTGTTTTTTGTATAGTATATTTAAGACTCTACGTATGTTATGGGAGGCTTGCCTTCCAAGCACAAACCCATTTTGATCATTCATTATAAGGTTTGGTATAAATGTTTCAATTCTCTTAGCTAGGGCCTTACAGAGGATTTTTGTATCGCATGACATCAAAGATATGGGCCTATAAGATGATTTTTCATTAGCGGGTTTGCCTGGCTTCAATATAAGGGTAATTAGTGCTGATCTCAATGATGGGGGTAGTATTTCCTTTTCAAATGCTTCGTTGAACATTTCAAGCAAGTGTGGTAAAAGTTTCCCTGCAAATTTTTTATAAATTTCCATTGGGATGCCATCAGGCCCAGGGGCTTTTCCACTACGCATGCCCTGTAATGCCTCTGAGAGCTCTTCAATGCTCAGATTCCTCTCTAGGTCACTTCTTATCGCCTCTGATAATTTAGGAAAATGAAGTTTATCAAGAAAGCTGTCTTGCCCTTCGGAATTGTTAGTGTATTCAGATTTGTACAGATTTTCATAATACAATTTAAAATTATTATTTATTTCCAATGGATCCACAATATTCACTCCCTCCTCCAAAATTAATGAATTGATGGCTCTATCTGTTTGTATTTTTTTTATTCTCCATGCAAGCAACTTTCCGGGTTTTTCTCCCTGATCGTAATAGGATTGTTTTAGCCACATCAAGCTCTTAGCTATTTTAGTACTGGTTAATTCGTTGTATTGGGCTTTTAGTACAAGAAGTTCTTTTCGCTTTATAGGATCATTGTTGATAAAAAGGTGTTCTTCTGATACCTTAATTTGTTTTTCCAAATTTACTAATTTTGTCTTATATTTTTTTGATCTATATCTTGTATAACTTAATATCTCCCCCCTGATATAGGCTTTAAATGCCTCCCATCTGATTGAAGCACTTGTCTGATTTGTATTAACTAGAAAGTATAGGTCTATTTGTCCTCCAGGAATTTAACAAAGTCAGGGTCCAGGAGCCAACTTGCTTGAAATCGAAATCTGGGAGGGGAAGATACAAGATTGTCAATTTGGAGTGTAAAAGTAACTGGGGCATGGTCAGACAATAATATACTGCCGTACCAGCATCTTCCTACTTTTGAAACTAAGCTGCTAGAAATTAAAAAATAATCTATTCTCGAGTATGTTTTGTGTGTGTTTGAGAAGCACGAATATTCTTTTTTACTTGGGTTAAGATACCTCCATATTTCCACTAAATTTAAATCAGTTACATACTTTATGATCATTTTTTTAGATTGTTGATGCGTATTATCTATTCCTGAAGAGCGATCATACATTGGGTTTAACACACAATTAAAATCTCCTCCAATTACATAATTTCCGGGATATGATGATATTGTGAGAAAGAAGTTCTGATAAAAGGAAGGGTCGTCTATTTAGGAGCGTATATACTTATTAGATTAATTTGTGTTGACAAAATTGTACCGTTAAGAACTATATACCTCCCTAACGGATCTATATGTTGCTTTCTTAACTGAAATGGAACAGACTTGTGTATGAGGATCATGACTCCTCTAACTCGAGAGGTGAAAGAGGCATTGAAAACCTGACCTGGCCATCTCTTTGTGACCCTACTGATATCCTCTTTTATTAAATGTGTTTCCTGTAAGAAAACTATATTTGATCGCATTTGTTTCAGTCGACCTAATACTTGTTTAAGTTTTACTAAGTTATTTAGCCCTCTTGTATTCCAGCTACAGACACTTATCTCTGACTTACTAATCGTTTACTATCTCGTGTTACCATGAAAACATAGCTGTGTCCAGACAAACCGTAGAAAAAAAAAAGAAAAAGAAAAAAAGAAAAAAAGAGAGAAAAAAAATATCTATTCCTCAACAACCCCCACCCCCCATACATTCCCCCAAACGGAAAGCATGGAATTACCCCCCAATCACCAACTTTGGTTATGGAACACGGTTGATCCATATAATTTGGAGCAACCTTTTGCAGGCTCACTATCGTTATTCACCCCTCGGGCTCGCAAACTAATAAACTGGATAAATAACAAAACTGGACCACTAGCATAATTGAAATCACTCCCATAATTCCACCCTCATAGAACAGGCACAACTTAAATTTGACTTTTGTCAAATTATACGTACACTTATGTAGGCTACTCACGTAGCTTATATAAAGAAATGAACCATGTATTAAACCAACGTTACACTTAGACAGTAATATACTGAGGTAAAATGATCCCAGTTCTAATCAACTATGAACATATTGTCACATGAATTGGACAACTCAGAACTTTACCTTTGTTTAATAAACACAGGATTTAAGTCCTGTTAACAAGTCTCTAACGTTACTTGCCTATGGCGTTTAAGTTGAGGTACGCACTGACCGAATGAAGTCCTCGACCTCCAAGACCGATTTAAAAATGTGGCGCTGATCGGAGTGCGTAACTATCAGATGCGCTGGGTAGAGCATACCATAGCGGATTTCCATGTCTCTAAGTTGGGCTTTCACTCCATCAAACTGGCGTTGCCGTTGCCGCGTCTCGGCTGACAGATCCGGGAACAGGCTGATACGTTGTCCTTCATATCGTAAGTCCTTAATTTTCCTAGCTGCTCTCAACGCTTTCTCCTTATCCTGGTAGTTCAGGAACTTCATTACTATCGCTCTTGAAGTCGCCGAGCGATTTGGGTTGACCTGTCCTACACGATGAGCTCGCTCGATGACCGGCGCGGAACTGAACGTGTCGTTCAGAAGCCTGGGGAGCAGGTTTTCAATGAAAGCGCACATATTTGACCCTTCTGTTTTTTCGGGCAGGCCGACTAATCTTAGGTTTGAACGTCTTCCGCGGTCCTCCAGATCCTGCACTTTGTTTCTTAGTAATTCTGTCGTTTCTTCAAGTTTTTTAACTTTGTGTTGAAGGGTTGAGACGTCCTCTTCGGTTTGTGCGATTCTCTCTTCTGCCTCGCCTATTCTTTGGGATTGTGACAGTAAGTCTGATTTTATGCCATTTATAGCATCGAGCATGTCAGAGGATTGTTTCGTAAAGTCAGCTTTCAAAGACTGGATCGCGCCGAGGATGTCATCATTTGTAGCCGTATTAAGTACAACCTGTGCCTCAGTTAGCTTTTTGCTTGTTAGCTCCACGTTTTCCTCCTCCACCTGAGCAGGTGGCTTCGAGTGTTGCCCAGATTTGATGGCTTTTGGTGGGATTTCGTCCCGCCGAACTTGTGAGTGAATTCCAAAAACTTTTATACGAGATAAGGTGGTCTTTCTAGTAATTTCTGTGAGTATTTAGTTGCGAGCTTTACTCGTGCGACTGTTCAGCTGCACGCCATAACCGGAAGCCAATTCATCTCTTTGTAACTTTTTTGAGTGTCAGTTGGTAGACTATAGATGCTTTTGAACTATCGATATAGACACGTGAAATTATTTAAACTTTTTTGACTTAAAAATGGTTTAAGTTCGGTAAAGCACCAACTTCTCATGCCTGACCATCAGAATATCTTGTTAAAAAACAAAATGGCAGTCGCCACATTAGTCAAAGGTAGTTAGATACAATTGCTGCTTGGTAACATTTTCTGTCATTAACAACAGCCGTGTGGACCTATTTTGTGGTTATGACCAGGGGTGTCCAATCCTGCTACTGCTGCACCATTATTCTTGGGAGTGAGGAAACGAGGAAGCATCTCTTCAGGATTATTCAAAACGTCAAGGCAAGTGTGTTTGGCCAGATTGTAAGTAAACTCAGCAGCATACTGGCCCTCCAGGAGCAGAATTGGACACCCCTGCCCCCTGGGCTTATTTGGCTGGTCGCTGTTACCGTGGTTAGACGGCGTAAAGAGCTGAAGCGCTCTTCCCATGTGGCAGCAGCTTTGCGGAAGGCTTCGTGTCTGCGAATCAGCTGCTCAACCTCATCCACACTGCCGCCAAGTTCATTACTACTTAGCAAGGGTTCCTGAGCAGTGAGCCAGGCCTCTGCTACCACTGCTTCCTGAGCAAACTGATGCACCTCCAACACTGAGAAGACACAGAATGAGAGTGAGATGTTGGGAAGACCATTATATCATTTATGCATAATGTTTGTTCTGTATTAGTCTCATTTAACTACTTTGCTGCAACTCTTCCCAGTGTTTGTCCCATTTCTCGGTCAGTTCGTGTTGCTTGGCCAAAACCTTCTCCAGCTTTTCTTTAATCTGAAACATTCAACAACTTCATCATCAGGTACTGACAGAAGACATCTTTACATTTAATGTAGTCATTTATCATCTCTTAGGCCAGTAAAACATCCTTTACACAAGTACACCAACACAGAAACAAATAGTTGGCCAATGTACTACATACTCAACATGCTTTTTTTTATTGCTGTGGTAGTAACAAACTGCAGTACTCAAGGGGGAATAAACTCATTCAAGATCAGGTAGCTACTTACAATCATGTCAATTTTAAATATTTAAAAGAGAACTGACTATAGAAGAAGAAGTGTAATTGTGGTCTGACACATTTCGGATTGCAACAATGTGTGAAATTGAACCTGCGTAAGGGATGTTTTGGGCCTTGCAGTGATTTAAGCATCACAATAGTTCCTGAACAGGTTGTGCTGGCTGTTTTAGTGTCACCTCTTCTGATGCAGGGTTACGGGCGGCCAGTAAAGTCTTGCCCATCTCGATACACTGTAGGACACTCTTGTTGCGGGCCTCCACCTCACTCTTGAGGCTCTGGTGATAGTTCATCAGGACCTCCACGGATGACACATCCCTGCAAGCACCAGAGAGCCCATATCCCATTAAAGCTCTGAGGAAAGAGCTGACAGTGAGAGGAGAGAGAGTTACTCCGGCCAGAACACATGGGCCAAGTCTGCCCAAAGAAAGAAACAGCAACAGAAGGCCATTTTGACACAATGAAAAGTGTCCATGATGGCTCCTGAAGTTTTTCAGTATCATAGGTTCTTTATTAAGACTTTATAAGCACAATAGCTGTGTTCCAAAGCCTAGTGAGCTGTCTACCAAGACAGCATTTTAACAGCAAAAGCTGTTTAAGTAAGAAGAAACATCATGCTGACTTCTAAGATAAAGTCTTTTGGCAAAATACCTTCTAAGGCAACAACGCATGCGCCCTTTGCAGAGAAGACCAACCTAGAATGCATTACAACAAACTCAGTGGTTGTAACAGTGGATGAGTTAAGAAAAATATATAATGTATATTTAAATATAAATATTATTCATTAAATACTGAAAAGTATTAATAAAAAGTAATTTTTTATCTAATTATTGTGCATACTGTGTTAGCTTTGCAACGTCAGACTCAATTGAAATCAATTAAAAAAAAGTGAAGTGCTCCGTTCATTTTACATGAAAAGTGCCACTTGAAAAGCATTTCAAATTCTCTTTGGTAAGGTTGTAGCCTAAGAAGGTAGTTGCCTATGTAGGCAATAGGGTTGCAAATTTCTGGAAAAATTTCAGAAACTTTCCAAAAACTTTCCATGGGAAGTTAAGATGGGGAAATATTCCAAGTTGGAAACTTAAAGGGAATTAATTGGAAATTTAAAGGGTAATTTATACAATAATTATAACTGTATCTTATACAAACATAAATATAACATTTTGTTTGTTTGTCGTAAGCAGACATGCATGCAAACTAATACAAACGGATTTTCTTTTTTTGACTTATTTATTTGTGAGTAGAACTTTAATCGATTGTTTCACTGAACAACAGAAATGCATGAATGTTGAATAAAATAAGCATGTTTGCAAATGTCCACAGTCTTTCCTTCTACACTGGCTGAGGTGAAATGTATCCACACATCAGATGGCGCATGTGGCATTGTTCTGTAGAATAAGATTAGAAAAAGAAAAAAACGTGTAAAAAAACACTAATGCAATGCCATGCACAAATATATAAATAGTTAGCTAAACGATTGGAATATTCTGGAATGGTAAAAATATTTGACAGTTGATGCTGGACAAATGAATAGAAATAGGCTAGATGAATAGATGAACACTCCTCAATGCTAAATCCAACTATAAGCTAGGTTCTAGATCAAATGTTGACCCTAGTAATATCATCATAACTTACATGACTGGATGTAGTCCTTGGGCTCAAATGCAGTTGTGTGGCTTCAGTCCTGCTGTGGTGTGCAGGATTCTAGAAATTATCTGTGCATGTGATGGAGGAACGCACAGTGCATGCAGGGGGTGTGGCCTCAAAATTGTAAGTGCAGGGTAGACATTTAAATTAATTTGCATTAAATCTGGTTGCTTTAACCAAGATAATGCTGCAAGATATCAACTACATTTCATTTCCCTGTTACAGGCAATCCTGCAATCTTGCAAATTTCCATTTTATTCCCTGTTAATTCCCATGGAAAGTTTCCAATTTAGAAAAATCCTGGAATTTTGCAACCCAAGTATGCAGCAGACAGCAAAGCAGCTCACTAAATTTTGTAACAGATCTATTGCGTTCTTAACAGAAACCCTGTACAGAACTCTTGATAGATACTATTACACTTAATTGTAATATGTGTAAATACTCTTGTGGTTCATGCACTTACCAACTTATCACTTATTTGTGCTCGTGGTATGATACCTATAGTACCCTCCAGCGGCCACAGTGGCTGCTCTCCAGCTGACCTGACGCAAACCTTCATGCATTATAATGTTAAAGCACCTTAATGATATCCTATAAGCAGAGCAGGAGTCCCAGCTTGTGTCTTACCTTGGTTTCTCCCCAGTTCCTATCTGACAGATGATGCTCTCCATCCACATCAGCTGATCACGCACCATCCAAAGAAACGTAACTTGTCTGTAGCTGTGGTGATCTGCATTCGGCAGTCCTCGCAGGATATGAGCAGCTCTTTCCATCCCTGCATCACTTCGTGTTCCTGCATGGCGATGGCTTCTGCTTTCTCGCCGGCATAAACCGTGCGGAGCTGGGCGGCACTCTCCTGTAACTGTCTTACCTGAGGAAAACAACCCTTTTTTATAAAAATTGCCACTGCCATGAAACTTATTGTAGAGATCTATCCACAAACTTTACTTATAACAATTTAATTTGTATTCCTTGCATTAGGATGCGTTGCATTAGTTCACCTGGGCAACAAGTAGCTGAATATCATGTTCAAAAGTCTGCATGAGTCTCTGTAGAGTGCTGGTATTTGAAGTGCCTCCTTGACATGCGCGGACCTCAGGTAACCTCCGCTGCTTATCCTCAATCTGTGCTAACACCTGAAACACACACACACACACACAACACACAGACTTGTGTTATTCCACACATGCAGACACATTGTGGCAGCATGATGCAGCACATATACCTGCTCTTAATTATCCTGTACACACAGAAAACACACTAACACACACAAACAGAGCTCAGTCTCCCCAACACCTGCAGTGGAAGGACAAACATACCTCAGCATTATCCCACAAATGTCACTGTAATAAATTTAAAACTATACACACAACTTCCCAGGACATCAAGGAGAACTCGGACTTTTACTCAACCAGTAATATAAAGCACACTGCCCATGCACATTGTAATAAATGTTGGAAATGGAGGACAAATGATTATGAATTCTTCTGATAAATCCCCAGAAATGGTATATATTAAAGGCTATCAGCATGCTTAGAATTTAACGGATGGAGATGACCCTGAAATAAGAAATGTTTATGTAACAGACAAGGATGAGATTTTTATGGACGATCTTATAGTTGAATATCTCCGGAAGGAAAACGCAAGGAGAGTTCGCAAGATGGAGAAGAAGGAGAGAAAGGCGCTGGAGAAGGACTGATTCATTGTGCACAGCAGTTAATACAAATTATCAGACGTGTCGAATGATTAAATAGGAAAAAAAACTAAACATTGTGAACAGTTTTATGGTTGAAAATAAAAAATATAGCTCAAATGAGGATGTGTTGAATTTGCAGGACAAGCTCGAATTGCTTAAAGCATAATTTGAGCTTGACCTGCGAAATTAAGGGTCATTGTTAGAAGTGTTATTTGTGTGTGTGTATGTGGTCGCAAAATGTTTAGGTTGTTAGGGCCACATGTATTTTTAAAGGGGAACTGTGAACATCGTTTGCCTCAGACATAGAAAATGTGTGAAACTAGGGAAAGGTCAAAAAGGCTGCGATAGAAAAACTTACCGAATAAAGCTTTTGTGTATGTGCTGCATAAAATAGGTGTCAAAAGAAAAAACTTATATTTTGAATATGTGTTTCTGCAAGCGTATGTTAATAAAGGACAAGGATAAGTCCAAAGTTTTACATTATAAGGGAATTGGTTGTACTATAATGACAGCCCATAGTTAGAAAGCAGCCTATAGCAGGGTTAGCATAAGAAGCCTTGGAGAGTTTTTTTCGTTGCCGCAACTTCTACGTGTAAGTTATTTTTGCCTTTGGAATTTTTTGTCTTTGTATTATTCTGAATCTTTTTTAAATAAAATGAAATCATGTTGTGGTGATTCGTTAAACTTTTTAAAGTCTAAGAGTAATTTTTCCCTATTAATATTTCATGATTTTTGTAATAAAAAGTATTAATATTGGCAAACGCCCAGTGCATTTGAATCCAAGATTGAACTGATTAGAGGCACCGCCGATGACCATCTTACATCTTTTATCTAAAGGTAAGGGCAATGTTTGATTGCAGTAGATTATGGGAATGTTTTAGAAGGATCTAGATGTTACAGCGGGATAAAAATACAATATGCTTGCTCCTGCAAAAGTTGCCACCACAATAGCTATGTTTCCATCCATCTACTTCTACGCAAATTTTGGGTTACCTCATAAAAAAACGCTGTCATCAAAATGGTTGGGTATAATGACCTTCCAGAACTGTCTCACGCGATTACATTCCCAAACTTAATGGATCTTAACACACGATAACATGGCACAAGTAATTTTATGAGCCCAAGTTACTTTCCGGATTGCAGCAACATCCATTTTTATTACAGATATTTTGCGCCAATTTCCCAGCAAGTGACGGTTTTGTTCTCTAGAACACATGGGATCGAAACAGTGCTTTATTCGCAAATTATTTATGCGTTATTTTAAGTTTGTGCATAAGTGATTTGGGTGGTTTCTAGGCCATTGATATGATGTTCTAAGTGGTTGTTAATGCAATGTTCTGTCAGTGCTAGGGTGTTCTGGGTGGATGCATGTCTATAAGAAGTGGTGCAGGATGAGTTTAAACATCAGTCATTTGAAGAACCCCATGAGCAACAGTGATAATTTAATATGAGCAATAGTCATAGTTATGATGTCCTTTGCAAACATCACTCATTTTAGATGCTTTAATTAATCAGATGGTCTGCATTTCCGATTCCTACATACCTCTCGAGAGTCAGAGAAGAACTTGTGTAACTGGTGTGAAGCAGCGAGCATCTGTCCCCGCGTCTCCATCAGCTCCAGCAGATCTGCCCAGGCCTCGTTCACCCCATCCTTCCATTCAGCGATGGTGGCTGCATCTGCGTGGCCGTAATCTATGAGCTCGTCAACCATCTGGTTAACAGCTGTGACCCTCTCGTGCCCCAGGCTCCCTGTCTCCGCTGCAAACTCTGTAAACTTCTCCTGCAGAATCTGAGGATCATGACAGGACACAAGTGTTAAAGTTAAAGCCTAAATACGCGCAGCATTATTCAATGTGTTGACGTAATTTCCACAGAAACAGGAAGACAGGGCGGGACATATCGAACAGCTCCTCCCCTTTAAAAAAAATAGCCAATACCATTTTGTTTATATCCCAGCTCTCCATTATCTCTAACTGTTTCTCCTCCTAATCTCCTCCATATCACCTTAAAATTTAGCATTCTCTGCAGAAATCAAATGGGTCCGATATGTTTTATGATCTGCGTCGACTTGCACATACGATCCGCTCTCTGCTATCGTGTCTCTGGACCGGAGCAGACTGTGCACACTGCGTTACTAACGTGAAACCAGACTTCATTCGCCCCAATATAAAGCATATTTACACAGTCTGAATAGTTCCCTATCCCCTATATAGTGCACTATGTGCCATTCACCATGTAGAAAATAGTACATTTCAGCTTCAGCTTAAATTTATAATGTAGGGGGCGGAGCTTCATATTCTAGAGAGCATTTGATTGGACAGAAAATCTGATGAGAAGCTGAAGTGCAGCGTTATCAAAATCATTGACCCATATTGGCGGAAGTGAGAGACTAAGTTTTAAATGTTTATATCTTCTAAATGTGAATTTTGTCATTGTTTTGAGCCATTCTGATTTCATGGGGACTTTAAGAAACAGAAGAGCTAGAGTTGATCTGCTAATGCAACAGTGTCAAACTGACCGTGACGTGCTCAAAGTCCTGTCCGAGTTCAGTGGAGCTGGCGATGACCTCCCTCTCTGCTATCCACTGCTCGAGTTCATCCACCTCTCTGTTGAGCTGAAAGAGCCAGTACTGCTGCTCCAGACGAGACTTCCTCTCCTCCACCAGGTCCTTCAGAGACACGTACAGCCTGTCGATCTGAGACTGACGCTTACTGATCTGCTCACTGAGGCACAAGCATACACACACATACTTGGATTTCATTCAAAGGAAAAAAAATCAGTGAAATCTGTTACTCTTGAAAGCTTTTATTACTGGAATACAAAGAAATGTTTGATGGTAATGACGTTATAGTGAAAAGCCTAAAGAGTGTTGTGTGTTTGATTTGGTCAGTTAGTTTTCTTTACAATGGCAGTAAAGAGATCTGTGCTGCTCTTTGACTGTAAGGCGATTGCTGAACATTTACCAGTCCGGATGTCCGAGCTCCAGAAGCTGTCGACACTGCTGAGACAGCAGTCCGATGGTCTCAGCATAGTCCTCTATGGTCTGCTCCAGCGCCAGCTGTTTCTTCAGCAACTGCAGAGTGCTGGCTTCATCCTTAACAGACAAAGGACACAGCTCAGACACACTCATCCTGCTCCTCACAGCAGCCCAGAAAACTATCATCTACTGCAGGTGTCCTTGCCAGAAACTAAAGGTTCCTGAAAAACTGCTGTCTACAGGTCTCAACAATGAGGATGTTTCTTTCTATTTACCCAGTGGGACGAGTAGTTAAACTTGTGTACTTATTGTGCAAATATTTTCACTAGTCTCACCACATAATATTGTAATTATATATATTATATATATATATATATATATATATATATATATATATATATATATATATATATATATATATATATATATTAGGGCTGTTAAACGATTAATCGCGATTAATCACATCCAAAATAAAAGTTTGTGTTTACATAATAAATGTGTGTGTACTGTGTAAAAATATTTTGTATATATAAATACACACACATGCTTGTATATATTTAAGAAATATTTGCATGTATATACTGTATATAGATTTATATATAATTTATATTATTTTATTTAAATAACAAATTTTTCTTAAATATATACATGCACGTGTGTGTATTTATATATACAAAAATTTTTTACACAGTACACACACATTTATTATGTAAACACAAACTTTTATTTTGGATGTGATTAATCGCGATTAATTGTTTAACAGCCCTAATATATTATTCTAATTCATTATTTTTGCAACACTTTTACATTTTTTTTATTCACTTTTTTTTTTCCAACACTTGCTCTTGCTTGTTTCCTATTCTTGCTTTCTAATAAACCTGCCATTATTTACTATGAATACTGTATATTTAAAATGCAATATTAATTAATTATTATCATTATTTCTACAAAAAAACTTCAAAACACACACACACACACACACACACACACACACACACACACACACACACACACACACACACACACACACACACACACACACACACACACACACACACACACACACACACACACACACACACACACACACACACACACATGTTGGTGCAACAGCATTATGAGGACTCTCCATAGGCGTTTTATACTGGACAAACTATATATTCTGTCCCCCTACACTGCCCCTGTCCCTAAACCTACCCATCACAGGAGACATGCTGCATTTTTAATTTTTTAATAAAACAATGTTTTTTATGTTTTTTAAGCCATTTGATTTATGAGGACTTTTGAAATGTCCTCATAAACCACCCATAAGTTGTAATACCAGTGTAATACACATGTCATTATACAAATTTGTGTCCTCATAAATCACATAAACCAACTCACACACACGCACGCACGCACGCACACACACACACACAAATGTCCTATATATACACCATGAATAATGTTGGCTCTGTGATGAATTGCTATTTTAAGTCGCTATGGATAAAAGCATTTGATACATGTAAAATGTAATGTAACATTTCGATGAAAAATACGCATATACTGTATATACCGTATATGGTATTAATATAATACATATATCAATGTAAAGAAAAAATTGCGAGAAAACACTTTATCTATATGAGCCAAATAGATAACACTTTATTCATAAGCATTATTTATGTATTTGACACGATTTAATTTGAACAATATTTGATCTTTTTAAGAGTATGACCTCTCTGTTCTCCTCTCCTACCTTTCCCGTCTCCTCATTCATCATGTGCAGCTCCTGCTCGCTGAGCCAGGCTTCCACTTCTCCCACATCAAAGTAGTACTGCTGCGCCTGGTACATGGCATCCAGCACGAGCTGCCGGCGCTCCGTCTCCGCCCACAACACCTCCCACAGGTGATGCAGCTGCTCCATGCCGTCCCTGATGCTGTCAGCCTCTGGACTGCGGATGGAGGCGATCACTCCTGCTCGCTCCAGAACATCCTCCACGCGCGCACGGTGACCATGAAGCTCTTTCTGCAGACTCTGAGAGCAGATGACCATGACAAACACATTCAGGGAAATACACATCTGTCGAGTACTCAAACTGGAAAAAATAACATGGGATGTTGGCGTCCCTAACAGGCGTTTTAACCTTTTTCCCAGCCAATGTTTTTGAAAAAAGTTGCCAGCCAACACCAGCATTTTTGATAATTTTCACAAAAGTTTCATGGCCCCCTGTTGTATGAATACCTGAACATGCAATACATGCAAACATACGCTATTTTCTCAGCTTTTTGCTCAAAATATGAACACTTTTTTTGCATATCTGTGAAAACCTGGAAAGTTGTAAAATACAGTCAATGATGGGGAAGTGGATGTCCTGATGGATATCCTAACCACCAGGATATCATCGGTCAACCTGTTTCACTAGAAAGATTATGCTGATTGACTAAAGGCTGGAATATACTACACATCGGAACAGATTTGAAAACATACACTTGCCGATTTCGTAAATGGTTCAGAGAAAAACTATGCATAATAACACTAAACGACAGAGGATAACGCACTACCAGACTTTCAAGAAGTTCTGAAGATAACAAAGACCCTGTTTACACCTGGCATTAAGATGCATTTTGGTTGATCTGATCACAAGTATGCGATCAAGTATGCAGAAGTGTGTGTAATATGTGTGTGAGAACAGTTTCACGCAAAGTGTGGGATCCACCAATTTGTACTTATAGATAGGAATGTGTCTAAATATAAGCTCAACTCTGAGCATGCTTACGCAGAGAAACACAAGCTAGAATGATGATACTACAAAAAGAAAGTTTCTTGCATCCTTCAATTACAAATACTCAATTAGCAATTTCATAGTTCAAGCTAGACATTTGCATAATTGCTGTACAAAGCTATAAAGACATTTGGAATGAAGTTATAGTGTCACTGCTGATCTCCCTTTGCTGGAAGATTTGGCAAACGGTGTGCAGAAAACCTGTTTTTTGTCCTCCTCCAGTAGCAGATATTTCCCGTTTGTAAGTTGTGACCCTTTTTTTGGCAGCGATTTTAATGTCAAACCATTTCTTTTTTATTTCTGGCAGTGTTCTCTACTCTGACCCAACAGAATTAACAGCAGCTGTTATTTTCTCCCATCTACAATTTTTTCTTTTGTTAGTTATGCCTCAAGTGAGTGACCCAAATAACACTTTTTGGTTTTCTTCCACTTGGCTCACCATGAGAAGTTTCTCATTTTCGCCCTCTTTGCCATGATTTCAGTGAGGACATATATATTCACATGATTTATAAAGATGTTGTAACTATATATGGTTCATTGGCGGCGTTTTTGAATGCAAATTACTATGAAAGTGAACGAGGATGGTGCTTTTTCCATTTATCAACAATGGTTACTTACTGTACTGGTGCACACGTTGATAAATATGATTTTTTCTTTTACTATATAAAATTTCATTCGTAAGACTAAATATACTACATATATAATTCGTAGGACGAAATAGAATTTACTGGTATAAATAGAAAATCTAAATAGAATCTTTTAAGGCACTGTTGACGAGGCCCCTGCTGTTTTTTTAATCCATCTCTTTTGTCCGCTTTCAACCACTTCTTTCCTGATTTCTTCGAGTGGAGGGTCTATGGGCGGGCAAATGTATGGACTTTTTCAGATCTCTGTTCTGACAGCCGCAAGACCAGCCGAACGCTGTGAGTGTGTATTAGAATGTGTTTTCATCTACCTCTGGAAGTGGTCTAAAGTATTTACCGTAGTCCACTTGTGATCCGATCGAACAAAATGCTTCTTAATACCAGGTGTAAAATGGGCCAAACTCACACAGAAACCTCTGCCTCGTTGCAAGATGACATGACAAATGAAAAAAATGTCTATTAAAATCACATCTCCTCCGACTGGATGGACTCATAAGCCATGTTTCCATCCACTTGTCAATCGAATTATCTGAAGTTCGGTAAAAAAACTCATGCGAATAAAGCGGGTGAAAGTGCGTTTCCATCCAACGGCTTTAAAGCGAATAAAAACCTGTGCGTAATGACGTCACATGCTGTTTTGCGATCAAATTGGCATATCGAATT
Organism: Chrosomus eos; assembly: GCA_036326025.1. Taxonomy (NCBI): domain Eukaryota; kingdom Metazoa; phylum Chordata; class Actinopteri; order Cypriniformes; family Leuciscidae; genus Chrosomus; species Chrosomus eos. Next base: position 5,844,307 of record CM070824.1, on the reverse strand, counting down.
GATTTGAGATATTTTAAGGTGTTTCCATTCATTTTCTCATTGAATTGCACAACATTCAAGCCAACATTTGTGAACAAAGTTTTACTAGGCAAAATGGATCGCGCCATAATAACGTTTCCATCAGCGTTTATCGCATAAGCCGTATATCCATCAAGATAAAATCCCATGAGACTGATCGTATTTCATTTGAGTCGATATTCATGAAATTCAATCGAATTGTACTGTTTCCATAAGACATTTTTCATTCAATATCACTTAATGCAGATAAAAACGTGTGGATGGAAACATAGCTATAGTCGAAAGCTAAAAAAAACAGTGTGGCCATCATACACTAAGCAATTTTTTGTGAAATCTGCCTAAAAACTGCAGACTGGCCTTGACTTTTGATAACTACTATTAAGTTCAGACTGAAAATTGGGGCAACAATCTAGCCAAAAGTTATGTAGTGTTTTCTAGCCTTAAGACAACCAGCTAGACCAGCACTAGACTAGCCTAACCCAGCATCATCTAAGCTGTTCTCACTAAGATTTTGAGGTTGTCTTACTTGATTCTTCTTCATGAGTTGCTGTACAGCTTGTAAACTTGTCCCATGTTCCTGAGAAGTGGCCATTGGAAGATGCTCTTGTATCCACAACTGCGGACAAACACGTACACAATGATGCGAGGCACATTGAAAATACCTAAATATTTTCAAGCTAATGGTTGTAATGCGGTTGTTAAACTCACAATTTCATCCTCAAGGTCACGACCAACTTGGTGCACTTCTTTAGAGGCCAGCAGGATACGACGTCTCTCTTTCAGAGGCTCAATCAGTCGAACAATTCGTGTTTCCACACCCGCTTGTTTCTCGGACACCTTTTCCATCACCTCCCCCTGTTGAGGGATTGAAGCCGCATGGACCTGCAGGTCTCCGACCTCTTTATACCACTCCTCCATATGACACTCCATCGTCTGTAAGCAAGAGAGTGGTGGAAGTGAACATGAGGAAGAGCAACGGCCGAGGTGAGAAAGTCAGGAGAACATAGTGGACATCCAAGAGAGCGGGACAAGAAATACACAGTTCAGCACAGTTATGACAATATAGGTAGTGGGAAAGAGGAGAGGAAGAACACCATAAAGACGAGAGGAGACAGGAAGTGAGTTATGACATCATCATAAACCTTTCAAACTTCCAAAGAAATCGTGTTGGCTTATTAAAGTTAAAAATGTGCTTGTAAAAAGTTAAGTCAAGCTAGGTATGATACCAAAGATATCCTCAGCTCACATACTAGCGTTCAAAAGTTTGGGTTCTTTTTCTGGGCATTTTTGAATAATTTTAATGATTCAATTGATCAAATGTCACAGTAAAGACATTTATAATGTACCAAAAGATTTATTTTTCAAATAAACGATGTTTTTTGTACCTTCTAGAAAATATTATCACGATATCCACAAAAATAAGCAGCACAACTGTTTTCAACATAATATTAATAAGAGCACCAAATTACCATATTTTAATAATTTCTGAAAGATCATGTGACACTGAAGACTGGAGTAATGATGCTGGAAATTCAGCTTTACTATAGCAGGAATAGAGTATATTTTAAAAATAGTTATAATATTTTACAATATTACAGTTGTACCGTACAACTTGTACTTAATTTTTGATCAAATAAATGCAGCCTTTGTGAGTACTACACCGTGTCCTAACCAGACGCGATGCGATAAGACAAAATCGATCAAAACCCACAGCCAATCAGAACAGCGTGTGGGCGGAGTCTCGCAGCAAGTGCACAGCACCAGAGGGTAATCTTGGCGGCATTCGCAAGAAAATGATTAAGTAGGCTACATAATCAAATTCACAAATATTACACCATTTAAACATTAAAAATACATAGGCTTACCGAGTTACTAAAACAATCTTGTTTGATAAAGAATACACTTGTTTGTTCACAGCGTTTCTATTTGCTGTAGCACTAAATGATATTCAAAGTCACATTGCATGCTTTTAACATTAAATAAAGCACATAAACAGTACCTGAGATTATCATTGCCACACTTTGTGTTTGTTGTTCCAGTCGCGACGTCGCAGAAAAATAGGTAGGATAAAAAATCTGATTAACACGGAAAATATCCCTTTTATTGGGCGTCGCGTGTAGTTAGGACACGGTGTAAGAGACTTTTTTTTTTAGAAACATTAAAAAATCTTTCCAATCTGTGACTCCTGAGAAAGATCTACATGACCCATTCGGGTAAAATGTTACATAACTTAAGACAGTGAAGTGAACTAGAGTAAATGACCAAACCAAACTCATATATCAAGGGCACTTCTCATAATTACAATAATGAGATTTAAACTTGTGACCTATTATTATGTCGTTCTGAAATGAGAAGCAGCAATTTCTTGAGTTAAGGCACAGTTAACACAAGACTATAACTGTAAGTTATTTACTAGCATTATAAAATATGCAACTGAAACTTAAAAAGAAAATAGAATTATAATGACTAGTTTAATTCTGACCTGTATATGGAGAGACAGAGAGCTAACAAACTATAAGAGCTACATTTTTAATTACACTAAATGTTACTGAAGGCAAATGTTTCTTTAGTGACAATTTGAAATATGCTGATGTATAAAAGGATAGGAAATATAACCACACACTCCCATATACACATAGGACCCCATATGATGCACATATGATATATATATTCTGGTGAAGACTGATGGGGATCTAAAGAGAGTAAAAGCAAACTGAAAGAATGAGAGGGTGTGTGCAAATAAAGAAAGCGAAATGAAGATGCTACAATACCGCTGATGGAGATGTGGATGGAGTGACGTGGGGACAGAGCTGAAACTGAACTCAGATCAGCTGAGAGCCATGGCATGCTGTCAGAGAGGAGAGCCACACCAGCAATACACCATACGGTGGACAGTGATGAGGCTCATATTACCAGTAAATGCAGCAGTGGAAAAAAAATAAAAGCCTTCAGCACAGGAATCGGAAAGAAATAAAGAGCAAATTAAAAGGCATGTTGGAAACCAGCAATCTGATAAAAACAAGTTCTGGAGCAAACATCATCGTGACGCTACACACTGAAAGCTGCTGACACGCGTGACTGTAAGAGAAAGCGTCTAGACCTGTAGTTTCTTCAGCTGCTTGTTGACCGTGGTGAGGTCCTGGCCGTAGTCCACGTGTGCCAGCTGTCCCTCGAGCTGCAGGAGTCGCTGGTCCAGACTGGAGTAGCTCTGCACCAGCAGGTCGGCCCGGTTGGCCTCGAACAGCTGCCGGGCTTTGGCTTGTGTGGTGCTCTCCAGATCCTGCCAGCACTCACGGATCTCCTCCAGTTTCTTCTTCACCAGCGCGCTCAGCTCCGCTTCTCCTGCATTAACCGCTGGCCTCGAGACACAAAACATCAGTATTCAAGGGCTAAAAACGGCAAAAATAACAATAGCCAATCTAGTGGACTTTTGCATTCTTTTAAACGGATATTATAACTTTAAAAGATATATTGTGCAAGGATATGATGTTTTCTGACACTTAATTGCATGTTATTTAAATTACATGAAAATGTATCATTAAATTATATTACATGTAATGCTGAACTTAAGAGTGCTTTTTTGACCCACTTGATTAAGTAATTTTTAATATGTTATTCATAATTACTTCTATGTCTTTGAAATTTGTATGTACTGACTACACTGTTAAAAAAGTTAACTCATTAATTTTGAGTTCTTCTTGCATGTTTTTTTTAGTTTACTAACTTATTTGATAATTGAGGACAAGAAAACTTAAAATTTCTTGTTGTTGGACATCTAGTTAAAAAATAATTTTGAAATAACTAATTATCTACTTTAAATTTTTTTACGTGTACCATTTACAGTGAAATTTAATGTCAATTATATTAAATACAGATTTTTTTGTACTGCCCTTTAATTGCATGTATTTAAATATTTTGTGATGAAGTTGCAATTTAGTGTACTTTAAATACACTAAAGTTAAAATTATAATCAAGTACTGTACATTACATGTCTTTAGTATCTAAGTCAGCACATCAAATAAGTGTACTCCTTAAAGCATGACAAAAGTGACTAAAACCATGATTTAAAATACTTTTAAACATGTAATTTCACATTATTACAAAGTGCACTTTTTAAAAGTCTACTTAAGTGCGTTAAGAAACAGTCATGATAATATATACTCTTCTTAAGCACAATTAAGTGGCCTTTTATTTCATTAAAATTATATTATCGCGAGTACGTTTTTAAAAAAAATGTAATACAAATAAGCAACACTTCTTTTTCACAAGGTTGTAGTAATTTTGCCCATAATAAAAACACTTGCACACATGATGAATTATTTTTTGCAGAACTCTTATAGATGAAATTAACTAATTTAATAATTCATTATCTTTACAACGGAACCGAATCAAAACTGAACAACAGCCGAAATGCATAATTTTCCTGTTATCACTGAAAAGCTGCTTTGAGACAATCTGTATTGTATAATGCGTTATAAAATTAAAGGTGACTTGACTTGACACACCTTTATATTTATTTGACTACAAAATGGACATGCAATTGGGTGAGTCATGAATCAAATAAATGAATCATTTTTGAATTAAACTGAAAGATTCAAATCACTCAGCTCACAGCTTATGAAAGCCAACATGTTCTAACAAAGTAAACGGCACATCTGTAAAAAAAAAAAAAAAAAAGAAAAAAAAGAAAAGAAAAGCACTGGCTAATTCTGAGAGATGAACAAGTCATTAGCACATCACAGTAATCACAGCTCAGTTCAACAGAGCGCTGAAGACTGTGATTCACACATGTACAGACAGCCAGGTCTGGACTTCATCCTATCTAAAAGAAACCTGCACCTGCGTCACTTCAGTTCAGCTCAGGACAGAGAGCAGAGCAGATGCTCCATCACAGACACACACACATTATAAAACTGCTGATATCATTTTGTTCTTCGACGCTCATCTGTGCTCCACATTTAGCTTTAAAAGTTAGAACTATACAAACAGAACAGAAGATACATCTGGCATTATGGCCTGTTACGGCCACCATCACTATTACTGCCCTTGTGTGCTTCATTGTCTTGAAAGTGCACTTATTGTGTACTTAAAGTATGTTTTATAAAAAGTTAGGTGTCCTCATTACAGTGTAATTATACATTTAAGTAGAGAGTAATAATAATGAACTACATGTACTTATTATAGGGTTAGGATTAGGATGTGGTAAGGGTTAGCATGTAATTATGTACAGTTAGTAATTACTATAGTAACATGTGTAAGAAGGACACTAAAATAAAGTCTCCTGCATATAATAGCGCTGGCCTGAAAACGGATGCCAAGGTTGCGTCGTTTTAGTAACATTAGTTTTGCTGTTTCACAGAACCAAATGCTGTTGTTGTAATGTTGGGTATAGTAACAGGACAGATATGACATCAGTGAACACTTAGAGCCTTATTCTGCTTCGGTTCAGCTATTGTACAGAGACATCCACTCTTGCATTGCATGTTCGTGCATTTTGAGGGCGGAGCAATGAAGGAAGGTGTGCGTATAAAGAGCTTTTCTCAGAAATCGCTTATGCACCTTTAACGTCACATTTAATATAAAATAAAATGCAATCATATTTTCATTTAATTGCAAATAGCATGAATTTAAGTGTCTAAAACATTACATTAATTTCACACTAAAGTATATTTGGTAACACTTTATTTTACGGTGTCCTTTTAACATATGTTACATGTACTTACCGTAGTAATAACAGTAAATTATGCATAATTACATGCAACTAACCCTCAACCAAACCCTAATCCTACCCTAACCCTATAGTAAGTACATGTAATTAACTATTATTACTCAGTACTTAAATATATAATTACACTGTAACAATGACACCTTAAAATAAAGTGTGACCCACTTTATTTTAAGGCGACGTAGTTACATGTTACTACATATACTTTTATAGCAACTAACTATAGTAATAACTATAATAATAATAGTATATAATACTATTTAATAATAGTATAGTGTAGTAAAGTATTTAATAATAGTATAACTATAGTAATAACAGTAAATTATGCATAATTACAAGTACTTATTTGAGTAAGTACAATGTAACTACGTCACCTTAAAATAAAGTGTAACCATATATTCTTTAAAAGTATATTATTTCTGTAATAAGTACTCTTGTAAAAATATGCTAAAGTGTACTTCTTTTTCACAAAGATAGTGATCATACTCTGTTCAAATCACTAACCCTAGTTATTAAGATCTGGCTTGTAATACCCACCCGAACACACTAGCAATCGCACAGCAACATGATAAAAAACACTCAAAACATCGAACCAGCCACATAGCAACACCCTCGCACAACGATGACAACTTTTGCATAGGCAAGGACCACACACATTTTCTGTAGAAAATATAAAAACCTATTTATATCTCATTGTTCCCCCTCGCTTGTTACAAATACTTGTGTTCCTCGTTCGTTATGAATACTCTTGTTCGCAGGGAGTTTTCAGAACATTTTTCCATATTACCATAGACAGTGCCAATGTCTACAGAAGCTGGCATGAGCGCAGACTCACACACACATTTTCCCTCCCCCACCTGATCACCACACAGACCATGGGATCCTAAAACGCACATGCACATACACACACATGCAGCCTCCCTCCCCCAACACAGCGAACCACTCTAATTCATCCTCTCTGTCAGGACTGGGTGAGGGGGAAGGGGTTGTATAGCGATACAGCAGTGACCATGGAAATGATGCCCATGAGCACAGGAATCAGACCGGCTGCTTCCCACTCACACACACACACACACACACACACACACACACACACACACACACACACACACACACACACACACACACACACACACACACACACACACACACACACACACACACACACACACACACACACACACAGTCAGCCAATCATCGACATCACAGGCTATCTGAGGTGTGTGTCTGAAAAAAACCCAAAGATGGAACTGAAATATATAGCTGTGCACAATGAAGTGAACAAAATATGGTGTAGGTGAAATAATAATTTTTTTTAGGATATCAGGATTTGTTAGTAAATTTCAGATTACATAAAGAAACGGCATGTAAAAACATTGAATTGAGCGCAACATACGAGACTGTATTTTCTTGTAAAACACTCCAATAATCTGTTTTATTAAACAACTTTGAAAAGCACTTTTTACAGTGTATGTACAGCGTACTGTGAATACGTTATCTAATTAAAGCATAATTACATAATATACAGAAAAAATGAGCTAATTAAACCTTTGACTTTTTTTAAACCCTGGGTTCCGACAGTTTCATTACTGGATTAAGCAACGTTTCACATTTGTAATTTTAAGAGGTTAGCACCTTTATGAGTCCTGCCCAAATTGCAGTGCTAATTTAAAAAAAAAATATGCTTATTTCATTAAATATTCATGCATTTTTTAAATATTTAAATGACAGCTTAAACCAGAATGACGGCAAAGGACAGAATTTAGCTCACGGAGTCATATTATAATAAAAATAAATTATTAGTACTGCATTCAATTATTACATCGTTCAAATTAATACATTTTTAGCTAACTGTGTGATTTGTATATTTCTGAAATACATAACTTAGACAGTTACCTCAGATAACAGATCACTCTAAATTGTAATGCAGACTCATGCATTCTTCTGTAAAGCTGCTTTGAAATGATGTGTATTGTAAAAAGTATCAGTATAGATGCATGTAACGGCAGTGTCCACATTATAAGTGATGTTGCATGTGTGTAACCTGATAGGAGTCTGTCCCAGTCATGCGTCACACTGCAACAGCGGCCGCAAGGTCTTTTATTTATTTATTTTTTGATGTGAGAAGAGAGCTGTGAAATAGGACAAGTGATCTCTAAAGGTTACATTAGCTGTGGTTTTAGAAATGGCTTCACAGAGATATTTATTGTTCTGTGTGTCTGAAGGTGAGAACAGAACACAGGCTGAGCAAGACGGATAAATCACATCCAGTTACATTACATAGAATAAGACATTTGCATTAAACATGAAGCCTCCTGTTTGCATTTGACTTTAATTTCCTGATAATTAAGAATTTCCATGATTGAAAAGCATCCAAACATTTTATTTTAAAGTTTCTTTCATTTCCAGATCCTGCTTTTTGGGTGTTTTTGGAGCATGGGAAAAGCTTAGGTTATTATATAATAAAAGGTTATTTATTGGCATTAATGGTTCCATGGAGAACCTTTAACACCCATGAACATTTCTACAGCACAAAATGTTCTCTATAGTGGGGGAAAAGTTCTTTAGATTATAAAAAAAAATATTATTTTAAGAACTGTTCACTGAATGGTTCTCTGGGGAAACAAAAATAGTTCATTATAGCATCGCTGCAAAAAATATATTTTTTTAAAGGGATAGTTCAACCAAAAATGAAAATTCTGTCATCATTTACTCACCCTAAAGTTGTTCCAAATCTGTATGAATTTCTTTATTCTGCTGAACACAAAATAAGATATTTTGAAGAACATGGGTAACCAAACAGTTCATGGCCCTCATTGACTTCCATAGAATAAAACAAAATGCATTGGAACAACTTGAGAGTGAGTAAACGATGACAGAATTTACATTTTTGGGTGAACTATCCCTTTAAGAGTGTGTGAGCTATAGAGACGAGAACTGTAGAGGTTTTGGTCTGCAGGAGAGCCGCTTCACGCAACAGAACTGGGTTAAAAATGGAGCTGCGTGAGGCTTTATGTAACATCTCTCTCTTGATGACAGCATTTCTCGTTCTCTGCCTCCTCAGGAATCTGGCCCTAACACACACAAAGGCACATCGTTGACTTCTGTGGCGGTGACAAAACACTAAAGAGTGAACACTTGAGAGAAGAGTTGGTGTGGGAGGAATAAGACATAATCTGTGTCTGAGTGTGTAATGAGTCACAATGAAGGACTCTTGAAGTTTCATCAAAGCGATATTGCCACTGCGATTTTGCATGTCCTTTCAAGATGGCGGCGAACTAAAATCCTATTATTCAAATGTTGGCAATTAATATGCAGAATACCAGCAAATCACGTGTATGTGAGTACACAAGGTACTAAAGATACACAACATTGAACTAGCGAGGTACCATATTGCTCTGGGAATTAGTTAACCCAGGCCCAGCTGTTAGCACGATTCCCAGAGGAGCAAAACATAATAAATACCCTCCAGGAAACTGTGTTTTGGCAGAGGGCTGGAGATAAATTATGCTAATATCAAAAAAGTCCTTAAAAACAATCATTTAAAGCCAAGTTTCAGAAATGGAGTAATTAAAGCTAGATTAAGGGCTGGTTCACACAAAATGCATTTAGCTTTGAAAAACGTGAGACGCGGGCAGTGGACTGGGGAAAAACCACAAGGTCTCGAGATAGAAGTTCTAGGCCTAGTTATGTTAAATTTACGGCAAGGGGTAATAAATTATTCATTTGGATGGACAGTTTGTCTTTATGAATTACTTAAATGGAAGTATTTCAACACTGTATATAGTTTATATTGTTCAGGGCTGTCACTAATGATTATTTTGGTAATCGAGTAATCGGTCGATTATTTTGATGATTAATTGAGTAGTCAGATTTTTTTTGTGGTAATAAAAATATACCTTTAAAGGATTAGTGAGATGTCCATGTCTTTCTTTCTTCAGTCGAAAAGAAATTAAGGTTTTTGATGAAAACATTCCAGGATTTTTCTCCATATAATGGACTTCAATGGGACCCAAACGGTTCAAGGTCCAAATGACAGTTTCAGTGCAGCTTCAAAGGGCTTTAAACGATACCAGACGGTGAATAAGGGTCTTATCTAGCGAAACCATCCGTCATTTCAAAAGTAAATAAAAAAGTTTACGTTTTATGAGCACAAATGCTCGCCTTGCTCTGTTCTGTGATGCGCGTTCGTGACTCTCCTGTTCGAACTCGTTCATCAAAATGAACGAGTCTTTTTTCGAGTCATTTCGTTCGTTGAAATGACTGATCGTTTCGCTAGATAAGACCCTTATTCGTCGTCTGGTGTCGTTTAAAGCCATTTGAAGCTGCACTGAAACTGTCATTTGGACCTTGAACCGTTTGGGTCCCATTGAAGTCCATTATATGGAGAAAAATCCTGGAATGTTTTCATCATGGACATATCATTTTCAAGAAAGAAAGACATGGACATCTTGGATGACATGGGGGTGAGTAAATTATCAGCAAAAGTTTTTTTTAAAAGTGAACTAATCCTTTAAAATGACTTAAAATACATATGAGGCAATAATATTTGGTTCAAAGTCAGTATCAAAAGCAAGTAATCATATGGTTTTAAAGAACAACACTGTTTATATTATGTATTTTAACAATCACCTTGTGTACATTATGCAGTATAACAAATGCCTGAAGAAGGAGCAACGGCCTGGAGTTGTTACACTTTACAGCAGAACACATACTTGTTTAATATTGGCCAAATGATATTTAATTCAAATGTTTACTTAATCTTTAATATTTGGCCACATCTTTACGATAGAAGTGCTACAGCCACTGTAATTTCTTGAACAAGAACATGTGCACATCTAAACACGCAAACTCAGAGGGTTACAGTGTGGTTTTTAACATTGTGGAGCTTTATAAAACGGTCTAATAATGCAGTTCATGGATTATCAAGGATTGTTTTGAAATCGAGGAATTGTGACAGCCCTAATATTGTTAAAAAAAAATAATGCCGTCATAAATGTTTAAAAATGCATCTGCCGATCAAATGGGGGCCAATGCATCGTCCCTTAACAGAGAAGGTAATTTCTGGAAATATATTTGCATTAATCTAGAGTATATTCTCAATATAACAAACAAGGAAACCAGAGAGAGCGCAGAAACTTGCATGGAGGAGAAGGCTGTAAACAGAGAGACAGATCAGATCACACACAGATCTTCCCTCAGGCTTTCAAACAAACTTGTGTGGTTAATTGGACATGCTTACTAGATAAATCCCAATTATATAATGACATCGTTTAATTATCTGCCATCATAAACACACATGTGGTTTGAGTAAAGAAAAAAAGTTTTCGTAACAAATAGACTTGAAAACGTCATTATTGCAATATTACTTCATATATTTCTTTGCTTTTTTAAGGTACATTTCTGTAAAGAGAATTTCTTGTAACTTCTATTTGTTAACATTATTTAACTGTATTGGTTAAGATAAACAAACTATGAAAAACACAATGTTAACAAAGATGAATTAACTACTGTTAACTAATGGGATATTGTAAAGTGTTACCAGATATCTTTATTGCATAAAATTGCAAAAAAAATAAAGAGTTTTTTCTCTGGCACCAGCATTTATCCAGTTAATTCTGACCTGGAAGTGCATTTCATCACTTCCTGTGAGCTGCGAGGACGAGGCAGTACAAATGACCTTCACACATGGGAGCTCTGGGGTTTGGGTTTGGGGTTGCGAGGGGGTTGAGGAGACTGTTACCTAGCAACAGATACTCCCCTTCCCTTCCCTTCACTTGGCAATGACAGCTGACAGCTGCCGGGTTAGTGACAACTAAACAACATGTTGTAATTATAACACATGTGTCCACTGCAAGGGTGAATCACGGCACAACACTGTTTACTGGAAAATACAGACTAATGAGCAGACGCTCTGACTACGAGTATGTAAGAAGACGTTGCTTCAGCAAGGGATAGTGTAACTTTAGTCATCATTTACTCACACTGGTGTTGGTCTAATGCCTTGCTTTCCTTTATGGACCCTTTTTAGATTTTTAAAAAAGACACAAAAGTATCACAGAATGATCCCATGCGACACATGCTGTATATTCCAAGTGTTCTGGTGGTATACGATATTACATTTAATGTGTTATTTAATGAAAATCCTGACTTTGGCCGTTGGTCTTCTGTGCTCGACTGCACATTTGTGAGACTCTATTAGTGCAACAGTTCCCTCCGAATCACCCAGAAAAAGCTGTGAGAAGTTGTAAGACTTGACTTGACTTTCATTTAAAGGATAATTCCGGTATTTAGCACTTTGAGTCTATTTTCTAGTGTGTTTTGGATGAACTAGAGTGGTGGACACAGAAATGTTGACGATGGGTCCTGTCTCGACTTTTTAACTCTTTTAGAATCGCCTCTGAGCGCTTCAGAGTGGCTGTCTATGGGCATGCACAAACATGTCCTTAAAACAACCCTTAACCTTCGTTTTCAAAACTGTGCAAAACTGAAATCATACATTGCGCCGATATATTTGTTTTTAATCAACGAACACCACTAACCACTCGGTGAGTTGCACAGTTTTGAAAACGAACATTAAGGGTTGTTTTAAGGACATGTTTGTGCATGCCCATAGACAGCCACTCTGAAGCGCTCAGAGGCGATTCTAAAAGAGTCTGTGTCCACCACTCTAGTTCATCCAAAACACACTAGAAAATAGACTACCGGAATTATCCTTTAAAGGCCTGTTCACACCGGACGAATTTTGCGTGCGATATTCGCAAACGTTTAATGCCTCGTGACTAAACAATGGGCGCCAATGTGAGTGTTCACACCGACGTGTAAAACGCCACGCGTAGAAGCGGCATTTTTTTTTTAAAACGCCTCAGGTTCGTTTTTTTGGTTTGACGCGCTGCGTCAAAAACTATCTGACCAATGAGATTGCCGCTTTTGCTCACGTGTCTGGAGCTTCTGAAGTTACAGTAAAACACAACTTGGGGGCGCTCAAACATAAAACGGTCTTGCCGAGCACACATACGTAATGGCGAAGAAGATATACAACGTCTACTACACTCTGCCGGGAAGAAATAAGACGAGGAAGATGCAAGGCCAGATGAATGTAGAGCTGCTGGTCTTGTTGGTGTCTATATAAAGAGACACCAACGAGAATAAAGAACTATATGACAAACGCGACAAACTTGCTCTCTTCTTCTGAGTGACAAGCGAGTGTCAGAAGCACTTTGTGGACCGGGGTATTTCTGTTTTACATTAAGCGCCATCTAATGTCAGGGAATGAATTTGCATGTTCACTCGGCTCATCGTCAGCGAAATTCGCTTGGGTGTGAACACTAAAAACGCGTTGAAAAACGCTGACGAATAACGCGAGCCGATATTCGTCCCGGTGTGTACAAGGCTTTAGGGTGAACTATCCCTTTCATATCAGTGTTATTCTTATAGGCACATTCTTTGTAAAAAACTTTTTTCCCCAACAAAAACCTTATAAAGTTAATCAAAGATAATGAACACTTTCCTAACGTGAAGGTCAGATAGACACTATCACTCAAAATTGTGTATGAATATGAACTGAATAGCAGAGAATGGAGACTCAACCAAAGCGACTTCTCGGAGTATCCCAGTTCAGAGGCATTAATATGACCGACCATGAATTTGACATTTCTGCATGTCTAAATGTCAAACACCACCACATCCATGAGGATATGGTAGACCATATTATAATTTGATGTATTATTTTAAAGGGGTCATGACATGGTTTTTTGTTTTGTTTTATTATGTTCCCTTAGGTGCAATTATAGTATTACTATAGTTTTTTGTACAAATTTTTTTTAAAAATGTAGTGATTTATGACATTTTCCCACCCTGTTTCTCACCTCTGATTCAAACAGTCTGTTTTGGGGTGTTTCCTCTTTAAGAGTTCAGTGTTAACGCCTATACTGTTATGATTGGCTAACGTCAGTGCTGCTTATGCATAAATTATTAACGTTAATCATTTTGTATCACACGTAAACTGACTACACAATGCTCCACCACGTGAAACTTCGGTCTTCCAATCGCTGATTGGTCTTACAAAAAATTGATTTCTGGAAACCGAAGTCTACAGCACAATCCCAGACGTAGTACTGAAGGAAAAAGAAATTGAGCGGAAGTGCGTAGGATGGCGCAGCCAGGCTAAACTTTCAGTGCACTGAGCAGTTTTATGTTTTGCAATTGACGTCCTAAAAAAAGGGCCTAAAATGCTGTCGTACACTACGTTTAGGGGAGGTAAGCTGTGTTCCCCTAACAGAGCAAACTTAATTTTTGTCATGTGACCACATATTTAGAAAGAGCCTGTCATATACAGCTGCCTGTGATTGAGTCGTGATGGACATGAGAAACGTTTGTTTAATGCTTAAAACAGCTTGCATGTCAAAGTTTATTTATTTTAATGGTAATTAAACTTTATTTTATATCAAAGGTAATTTATCCGATATTATACATGTTGGTGAATTTGTAATGTTTCATTATTTTGGCTAAAGCGTAACCATGAATTATTCAAATATGACACTGGATATGACCAGAGCAAATGAACACTTCAGTCTGAACAGTTTTGTACAGTTTGTGAATACACCTGTGAACACTGTAAATGTGTGATTAATTTAGAAAGCAGATAAAGCAAGGTAAACCTGTCCAAACAGGCCAGATTCAGCAGAAAATAAGAGCGTGGTACATGAATCCAGGACGCTCTTATAAATATGTAGGCAGCACAGTTCAGCATATTTCTATTCCTGGTAACTAGTTTAAGGTTATATGACAGAGAAATGAGCCTCAGCGTTCAGCTGTCTACAGGAAATACTGGGTCAAGACAGAACAGAGAGAAACCTCACATACTATCACACACTGTGGCTTGGCATTATCAAATATCTACATAATATTCATGATAATTTCACTGGCAATATCTATATCAAAGACCATGTTACACACTGCAAGGTTTCAGGAGTGACAAGCACATTACGGGTGTAAATCCCCCAAATTATTGTTCCTTGTGTGTTCGTAACACAACACGGTCCCTAAATTGCGATGATCGACAGCATGGTAAAGTTCTTTGCTATTTTTGACTAAATAATATTACAGTGACCAAAGACTCGTTATGTTCTGTGATTTTAATTAAACCACCGTCTACTGAGGTTTCATGTGATGTTTATGTTTGTAAGGCTGATTTTTTGTCATATCAACTTTATTAACATTTTTGCGCTTATTTATTTGGGTTTGGTTCAAAAAGCGATCAAGCTAGTGACATTTTGGTCTTGTTTTCAATATAAAGCACTTGGATTTATTGTTTTTTTATGGGCTTGTTCTTGTTTGCTGTTTTTTCCTATCAAAATCTGGCAACATGAATGAGCCAAGGCTTGAACCTTTTCCCCGCACATACAGAAGATAGACACATCTCTGATGTGCGTTTAAACACATCATTAACAACTAGTTGTTCAGTTCGGTCCGTACACACTGCGCATCATTTTTGTAAATGCAGCTGCCACTCCAGTAAATTTCTGTTATGCGTATGCGTATACAAAATACAATTAAGCATTAAAAGGTGAGCTGACAACAAAAGTCAAATTTTGTTGCCAAAAATGTTAATAAAGTTGATATATATATAATATATACATACAAACTTTTTTGTGAGATGCGATTAATTGAGATTAATTGATCTGACAGCACAACTTTTTTTATATTTTAAAATATTTTGGTAAAAAATATAAGCAGTACGTTAAATATAAATAAATATTGCTGTCCATTCATATGTATAGTTCCGCTAGTTCATTTAGCGAAAACATTTAAAATTCACAAATACTTTGCTTCAATGGCTGTTTTTGAAAAAATATATAATTTAAATATATTCATATATTTAAATATATGAAAAAAACATTTTTTAGTAATGTCACTAAGCCCCATCACTCACCATATCATCTGTTTCAGATTCATACATATTTATGCAGACTAAAATGAGTAAAGGTCCCTGAATGGCTTCTGGTATCTCACCCTTACTGAACAGTTCTCATACAGAAAACCTTGACATATTCAGAATACTTCAAACACACACAACCTTGTCAAACCATATTCAACAACAACAAACAACAAGACTCTCGTCCTCTGTTATTGCAGCTGACCACAGAATATAATGATTAATGATTTTGTGAGATGCACATGAGCATTCAAGATGGGGAGGCTGAGACGCTGTTCAATGTCAATAAAACAGCATAACTGACAGATTAAACAACATCAGTCTTTCAATCAGACATCAGTGCACTACTAGCGCTTTTCGCATCTAAAATGCACTTCAGAAACACTTTCAGTTATAAAAGCTATAATATAATTAAAATAATTTTACCATCTTAAAGCTTCACAATTTGATGTCCGCAGCACAAATGGTGCTGGATTGGGATTATCTAAAGGCATAATGTGCACACTTCCATACAAACTAATGACTAACAATAATTACTAATCAAAGTGCGTGTGTACCACTAAATATAACATTAAGTGGATTTGCCCTTGTTAGAAGCTATGCCGCCTCTGATGACTGGCTCTGCATCAGTCGTTGACTAGAACGGAATATGAGCAAAGACTACAGATATAGAAAGACGGTTCACTCCCATTACTTATTAATGGAAGAAACTGCAACACGCAATATGGCAGAATACGTCCTGCCTTCTCAGTAAAAGAGCCAATCGCTGACTGGTAAAGTCGTTGCGTCACTGCAGCTTCAGTTCACACAGAAACCTGAGACTCGCGCTTAGGACTGCACATGCGCATTGGCTGGTCTAGCCTGAAAAATACTGCTATTTGAACATGAGAAACAACATTTATCAGACAGTTCATGTCAGATTTTGTTGCTGATTTGAAATATGTTATTTAAATGTGCGTTTGGCAACAGGATTCCCCCATTCACATAGATAGGACTTGGTCTTGGATGCCAGAAATAGCGGCCCAGATGCGTTGCCCTTTCAGACTTTCCCTGAAAGGGACTTTAATATGAGTCAACAGAGAAAGACAGAATGACAAGAGTTGTGTTTTCATTTCAAGGTGCCCAGTGGCATTTTCAAGCCAAGTGACAAAATCTGACACAGAAAAACGCTTATACTGTATATTAACAGTATCAGCTACTATTAGCAAAGATAGTGAGCATAGCACTGGACTTACTTTCTCGATCTTGTCCAGCCACTCCTTGTTCTGAGCAAGTTCTGCCATGAAGGTCTGATGTTTCAGCCACTTCTTATGAAGCTTCTGGGTCTCGTCGCGGGAAGTGTCACGAGCCATTAGCATCTTCTCTGCCACCCAATCACCAATCTATGAAACACACACAACCCATAAACACATCATGTTAGGAATCACACTCATAACTCGTACAAAAGTGATCCTCTGGTCTATGATCCTCATTTTTCACATCTAAACATTACAGATGGATTTCAGACATATACTAACTTCAATATACCTCTTCTATAATAAATATACAGTATATATATTGAAATGACCTTACACAGAGAAATCACACAGAGCTTCCACCAGATCATATCATTTTTAAAATGACAACATACAGAAAACAACACAAAAATGTAACCCAGTGAAACACTGTTAAACTCATTTTACCAAATACTAAGAAAATGATCCTCAAAGTCTCCTACGCACAAGTGATCCAAAATAACATACAGTATCTCGTGATCATTCCTGTACAAACCGCAGTAAATCATATTTTTTTACTATATTAAATAGTAGTTGACCTCCTCCAGTAAATGTCAAGCAGTTCATTATTAAATCTAAAACTATTTTAAACAAATTATAATTATCATATTTGTACTAAAAATTAATTGCAGGACTATTTAAGTGAACTGCAAAACAACAACAACAACTAAGATTATTAAAAAAGTGAAAAACAAAATGAAGTCACAGTACCTAAAATATACACACTTATTACATATTTCATAATTGCTATATATAAAAATTGCAATGGAAAAAAAGTTCATGAACATTATTTGTGAATTAGAGATACATTATAATGTCATGTAATAATTACCACCTGAATCAGGCTGTGAAGAATCTGTCAGTCAAGTTCCCAAATCCACATTGTTCATTATTCACACAGAACACACACGAGCAGTCCAAAAACTGTGCTGGATGAAATATTCAAGACATGTGCAGACAACTCAGCGTGCACTATTTTTGGACCAAACTAAATCCTTAAATGACTGTATTAAATCCAGTGAACACAAGAAGTGCTTTACATCTTAGTAAAAAAAACAAAGAGAATCCCAAAAAAGGTACAAATGACTTGCAGTCTTGAGCCCGTGCAGAGGCCTGACTGAGTTACAGCGAGGAGAGAAATGAGCCCAGTACAAGTGATTATTGATGTTACAAACGCTAGCCACGGAGAGGGGAGAGAGAGAGAGAGAGAGAGAGAGAGAGAGAGAGAGAGGAGAGAGAGAGAGAGAGAGAGGAGAGAGGGGAGAGAGAGAGAGAGAGAGAGAGAGTGTTTTCCCCTCCCCTTCTCGGAGCGACCCAGACACACACTCTTCACCTCGCTTGTGCAGCGCCTCGCATCTCAAGCAAATCCATATTGTCTTCTTTCAGTCCGTGCTGCCCTCTTTTCTCTCCTCCTCCTGTTTTGTAATATAAGCTTGACTCAATAATGCGGTGCCTCCTCTGCCTGAGCTGAAAGACCCAGTTTCTCCCGTTGCAGCATCCACGATGAGAGAAAAGCATACGGAGAGACAGATAGACGGAAAGAGAGGAAGAGAGACGCCGAGGGAGGGGGAGAGAATCACATAGTGGGAAAGAGAGAGAGAAAGAGAGCCTACGTAGATCTAAGCGTCACAAGGACAACATCAGGCTCTTTAAGCGGGCAGCGAAGCGAATATGAATGATTGATCGAAAGGGAGAGAAACAGAAACAGAGATACAAAAATAAAGGAATGAGGGGCAAAAGCTCATAATCTGACAGATCATAACACATGGTTGTAAAAGGGGATTTTCGTAGTGTTGCCATAGATAGAAGAACCATTTTTGGTTCCCCAAAAAACCAAAGTACTGTAACCAGCTTTTAAAAGAACCATGTTTCTTAGTGTGAAGAACATTTCAGTTATCTAAAGAAGCCCTTTCCACTATAAAGAACCTTTTGTGGAATGTAAATATTTCATCAGTGAATGATAAAGGTTCTTTATTGGCATCTATGTTTGAAGAACCTTTAACATCCATGTAGTTCATAAACGCCAGAGGAGAACTGGCCCCCGACTGAGCCTGGGTTCTCCCAAGGTCCATTGGGTCACCTGATGGAGATTTGGGACACCAGTAGGTCACCTGATGGAGTTTTAGGACACCAGTAGGTCACCTGATGGAGTTTTAGGACACCAGTAGGTCACCTGATGGAGTTTTAGGACACCAGTAAGTCACCTGATGGAGTTTTAGGACACCAGTAGGTCACCTGATGGAGTTTTAGGACACCAGTAGGTCACCTGATGGAGTTTTAGGACACCAGTAGGTCACCTGATGGAGTTTTAGGACACCAGTAGGTCACCTGATGGAGATTTAGGACACCAGTAGGTCACCTGATGGAGTTTTAGGACACCAGTAGGTCACCTGATGGAGTTTTAGGACACCAGTAGGTCACCTGATGGAGTTTTAGGACACCAGTAAGTCACCTGATGGAGTTTTAGGACACCAGTAGGTCACCTGATGGAGTTTTAGGACACCAGTAGGTCACCTGATGGAGTTTTAGGACACCAGTAGGTCACCTGATGGAGTTTTAGGACACCAGTAGGTCACCTGATGGAGATTTAGAACACCAGTAGGTCACCTGATGGAGTTTTAGGACACCAGTAGGTCACCTGATGGAGTTTTAGGACACCAGTAGGTCACCTGATGGAGTTTTAGGACACCAGTAGGTCACCTGATGGAGTTTTAGGACACCAGTAGGTCACCTGATGGAGTTTTAGGACACCAGTAGGTCACCTGATGGAGATTTAGGACACCAGTAGGTTACCTGATGGAGTGTTAGGACACCAGAAGGTCACCTGATGGAGATTTAGAACACCAGTAGGTTACCTGATGGAGTTTTAGGACACCAGTAGGTCACCTGATGGAGTTTTAGGACACCAGTAGGTCACCTGATGGAGTTTAAGGACACCAGTAGGTCACCTGATGAAGTTTTAGGACACCAGTAGGTCACCTGATGGAGTTTAAGGACACCAGTAGGTCACCTGATGGAGTTTTAGAACACCAGTAGGTCACCTGATGGAGTTTTAGGACACCAGTAGGTCACCTGATGGAGTTTTAGGACACCAGTAGGTCACTTGATGGAGTTTTAGGACACCAGTAGGTCACCTGATGGAGTTTTAGGACACCAGTAGGTCACCTGATGGAGTTTTAGGACACCAGTAGGTCACCTGATGGAGTTTTAGGACACCAGTAGGTCACCTGATGGAGTTTTAGGACACCAGTAGGTCACCTGATGGAGTTTTAGGACACCAGTAGGTCACCTGATGGAGTTTTAGGACACCAGTAGGTCCCCTGATGGAGTTTTAGGACACCAGTAGGTCACCTGATGGAGTTTTAGGACACCAGTAGGTCACCTGATGGAGTTTTAGGACACCAGTAGGTCACCTGATGGAGTTTTAGGACACCAGTAGGTCACTTGATGGAGTTTTAGGACACCAGTAGGTCACCTGATGGAGTTTTAGGACACCAGTAGGTCACCTGATGGAGTTTTAGGACACCAGTAGGTCACCTGATGGAGTTTTAGGACACAGTAGGTCCCCTGATGGAGTTTTAGGACACCAGTAGGTCACCTGATGGAGTTTTAGGACACCAGTAGGTCACCTGATGGAGTTTTATGACACCAGTAGGTCACTTGATGGAGTTTTTCGGTTCCTTGCCACTGTTGCCTTTGCCTTGCTCAGTTGGGGATATTCAAATTAATTAACCAATCATTAATACCATTGATCAGCCCTACCTAACGTGGATGTTTTTTCCACTAAGAAACAAACATTGTTATGTTATTTTGTTTGATACTGTGAAGCTGCTTCGATACAATCTATATTGTGAAAAGCGCTATATAAATATACTTGACTTGACTGACATGTAACTTTTCAATAGATTTTTTCTAGCTGGTAGATGACGGTTTAAAACCATACAGAACTAGCTGTGCTTTTAACCTCTACTAAACACTACAGTGTGCTCTCACCCTTAAAGACATTTAGGTCAATCATGGTTATTCCTCAAAGAGACCCTGAGGGAAAGAAGCAATGGATCCAAGGAAGAGCGAATGACCATCCAGGGACACGAGAATTAATTATCCAGAAAACTGATGGTTAACTACACCTCCACCACCAACAACACCAACACCAGAGAGACACTTAAACTACCAAATACACTAATGTGATACTTCAGATCAGAAAACATCTCTTAGGAACAAAAACAGAAAGCCAATAAGAAAAAGTGTCACATAAGCTGTTTAGCATTCAATCGTACTATAGTATCCTACACAGTATGCAAATTCTTGGAGTGTATGAAATGCTGAAGGATGACATTTTGTAGACCAAAACCTGGAAACTATTCCTGTTACCATTTTCCTGAAGTCAATGGGTTTTTTTAAAAGGGTTTTTCATTAAATGCTTGAAATAAAGTCTGTGGTGAACACGCTCAAGATATTGAAAATCTTTTACTTGTCTTGTAAAAGGCGGTTGCTAACAAGTGGCTAAATCAGCTTTCAGCATCAACTTTTATTTATTTATATAGCACAACTTTATTGCCCAACAAAGTGGGACTACAGAGTTTATCAGCCATTACACACCAATCAGATAAACTCATCTACTAGCTAGTGAACTTTCACAGCCTCGTTGTGTTTATAATCGGCTCTTGCAAACTATTACAGTATAACTTGAACTTTCAGGGAAGATGTTTTCTGAATAAAGACTGAAAGAGCAGACAGAATTTGAGAAGTTGTGGTATAGTTCGTTTACAACCAGCGGTTCGCTTTTTACTTCTAGTGATTGTATTTACAGTAAGCTTCAAAATTCATAAAAGTGTTTGTGATGACTCTCATCATTATCATAATGAAGAAAACGTGTAAGAATCATAACCTTTTGTTTGACACAGAGCTTATTTTCTTCAATAATTCAAAAGCCAATGGAAAAACCCTACTGTGTTTCAGTCGAGGGAACCAGGGTGATGCTAATGTCCAGGTTGGCCAGCAAAATACATCATGCCAGCTGTGATTTTATGACTTTTTTTAATTCATTTTTTGATTGGACTGCAACGGATTAAATATGTTTTACACAAAACTGGATTAATAATGCAAAACAACAGTTTTATTTCTAGATGCCACTAGCTGAATTAAACATGCAGTGCAGTCTGGTTACAAGACAACAATAGTCCTGTTTAAAATGCTCACTGTTGCATAGCATGTTCTGTTTCAGATACTATTTTAAAAAAAAATCATATTCAGTGTATTACTGCTAGACTCTAATATGCAGTGCACGTTGATTTAGGAATCATAATCCCAAATCAATTCCCAAATGGGAATCATGATTTGGACATAGCCAAAATCTGCCATACTTATGCAGGGTACTGCCTACTGTATGATATATATTATGATAAACGTTTCAAACAGTATGCTGTTATCCAGGAAACAAACGGTCACATGATCTTGCTACGTTGCATGTTTCAGGGCTCATTTACACTAGTATTTACAAAGAATCAGAGAATGCTGCAAATCCATTGATTTTGATGGGGATCTCAGAAAAAAAATCCATTACAATATTCAATAGCTTTGGTCGTATAAGATTTTAGCAAGCATTTGGTTATTCAGGTTCCCTATCAGTCGCTCACGTTCAACGTTACGTCTCCGGTCTCCCAGAAGTATTAGTAACCGAGACGTTTTCCATGCGCACAGAAAATCTGCATTCAGTATATACACAATGCATATACATATGGCAAAATTACATACATACTGAATACTTTCCATTCTGAACACACACTGTTATTATGAAAAAGATGACACTATGCTGTCCATAAACAATATGGCATTGCAGATACGGGATGTATTTCACAGTGCATTAGAGAAACTGATCATGCTGTTCTCAGTCTCCACACGTGTTTGACAGCTCTTAGTGAAGGCAGAGATCCGTCCTCATCCCTGCAGTGAACACACACACACACACACACACACACACACACAACATACACTGCTGAAGTTCTCTCTCTCTCTCCACTGAATGAGTGATGAGGAGACCCGCTAAATAATTGAACGTGGAGAAGGGAAGAACAAGCAAAGCCCAAATAAACCTCCAGGTTTGGACCACACCGGGAGCCTCCTACTGTACAACTGCGTTCACACAGCATTTACCCACAATGCTCAGCTACTCAGAATCATTCAAATACACAAACAAGATGCCACTCGTTAGGGCTGTGCGAATAATTGAATTTCTGTTTCCATTCTGTTTCTTGCTTCCAACGATTATGAAAACGAGATAATCAAGATAAAACAATTATTGTGCCACATTCCGTTCCAAACGGTGAAATACACACAAAAATATGCCAGGTATTCATGTAAACACGCTCAGTTATGTCTTCAGTGAATGTAAACAGTTAAGAAATAGGATGCGTGTCATTAGATCCGTCTAGGATGTTTTCACACTTGAGTTCTCTTTAAAGGAACACTCCACCGTTTTTTGAAATAGGGCTTTTTCACATTCTTTCCTACATTTAGATAGGTGTGCAAATGTATTTTTGTCTCAGTGCATGCATTGTTTTAGTTTGACAGGGTCGGCGCTAGCTTAGCTTAGCACAATGAATGGAATCCTTTGTTGCCAGCTAGCATGTCCTGAGTAAAATTGATAAAAATAAATAAAAAAACCCACGTAATTACTTCTTGTGGCCTGGGTATTCACAACGAGTAAAAATAGCGATGCAGATTAACACTAGGCGATTTCCTAGGCAGATATTGACTTGGGACTATATTAGGGGGAAGCACAGGCGAAGCACTGCTTGTGGGTTTTTTTCGTATTCGTGATTCGGTGGCTCTGAATTGCAATGGCCTTGACTCTATACCCTCCAAAATTTGATCCTATTCAGTTACATTGTATGTGCCTCACTGAAGCCAAGATTTTTATTTTTAAAGTAAATTTTTATAGTTATTTATTTATTATGATTATTTTGAAAAACAGCACATGACTTCAGTACATATGTAAGTGTATGTCTATAAGTACACATATGCCATTTCATAATTACTTCTATTGTCTTTGAAATAAGATGAATGTACTCACATATATATACTTAATAATCAAATACATTTATATTGAAATTGTGTCATGATTCACACACATAAATATATATATATATATATATATATAAATAATTACACTTGTAATGATGAAGT
The DNA here is from genome assembly GCA_036326025.1 of Chrosomus eos. Lineage (NCBI taxonomy): Eukaryota > Metazoa > Chordata > Actinopteri > Cypriniformes > Leuciscidae > Chrosomus > Chrosomus eos. The sequence continues at coordinate 5,820,165 of CM070824.1, read as the reverse complement.
TACACTTTTAAAATATATACATTTTAAATGTAATATGAAACAATACCGTAAAAATAATCAAGTACTTTAGATGTGTCATAATTTGTTAGTCAGCACACCAAAATAACTGTACTTGTGAAAAATGATTAAAACAATGATATAAGATGTATTTTAAAGTAAAACGTTTTTATCTGACATTATTACAAAGTGCACTTTTTAAAAGTGTAAGTAAATGTGTTAGGAAACAGTCATGAAAGTGTTTTTTAATATACTTTTCAGATTTTAAACACACTCCAAGTGCACACTCAATAGAATTAAGCACACTTCTTTTTCAGCAACTTTACAATGTGTCCACACTGAAGTCTGTGTCAATCACAGTCAATCAAACATATCTGATGCTTAATACCGGTATGGAGCAGGATTTTCGACCAATGAAATTTCCCTGTGGGCGGTATTACACAGATTGACACCACTGTAGTTAAAGTAGTGAACAATAAAATGTCCTGTGGCTTGACTATATTGACCAGTTAGGGGAACCCCCCCAAAACATTTCACTATCACATCACATTTGGTTAGGACACTCTGTAATAGCAATATATTTTTATTACGCTACTTGCAAGAAATACTTTCTTAATTGCTTTCAAAAACCTCCACTGTGGTGTACGAACACATGCATCTGTGCAAACTGATCTTACTTACAGAGGCAAATATCTTTTAGTTCAAAAATCCTATCTCACACAAGCATTTTCCAAAGACAAAGTATGGCACAGATTGTATTGTTTGTGCAGGGTTGGCACTCATCCTACCTCATGGCAGTCTTGTAGAAACCTCTGGAGCTCCCACTGGTCATTGAGTTTATGAAGACACTGCTGAGCGTGTTCACGGTTCTGGTTCCCTCTGTGAGCCACACAAAAATACACAAACTCTTGTATTATTTGTGCTAAAAGAATAATAAACTATCAGCAATTAATCGTAACAGTGTTTTTTAGCAGAGTCTCTGTTTACAATATAGAAGGTAGACTGTGCCATAACAGATTTCAAACACAAATGCGCTTCGAAATCCAATTTCACGCTCCTCACTGAGACTGCACTCAGATCAGTGACTGTGGACTCTCAGCGAGTTTCTTTGTTATGCCTCTATGGAAAACACATTTTAAATTCAACGCTGTCTATAGGAGCAGGTGTCCGTTCTATAACGCAGTGAATTGGAGGGCAGACACTGATGTCAGGTGGTAGGTCATCTTAGAAGAACAACAGCGCTGCTTTTACAATGAAAGCGCAACACATTTGTCTTACAAATGCTAAGTTATCACAGAATAGAGGTTTTGATATAAAGGAGAATGAAAAACAGTTTAACACAATACAACAACTAGGTCATTTTTAAGAAATGGTGCCATTTCTGAATCATTTATGATCCTATGACTACAGAAAATTAGCATAATAACATACATAATTAACTGTATAGCTTGGTCATTATATTTGATAAAGTCAGAGAACAATGTTTTTATATGTAAGGTAAAATAATTTTTTGGGGGGTAACATTACTTAAAGCCTTTATGTGTAATGCATTATTAAAGGTATTCATATAATGCATTATATCTTTTTATAATTCTCATTATAATATACACAGATTCCTTGTTAAATCTGAAATTGGTTGTTTGTCATGTTTTAATGCATTATACTTTCTAAAGGTGTAATAAGGTGCATTACAAGGCATAATTAATGCATTAAAATAAGTTTAGAATGCATTATACATAAAGGCTTTAAGTGAAGTATTACAAAATTTGTTTTTCAATTTGAAAATTCTTAAAAAAAAATCTCACTCATCACTATTTCATTTTAATAAAAAAAAAAACTCTGAATGTAATGTTTTCAGACATACTTTAAATTAAAACTTTTAATTTGACATTATTATAAAGTGCACTTTTAAAAAGTCATGAAAGTGGACTCCTTTTAAGTGCACTAAAGTGGCCTTTTATTTCATTATAACATTATATTATCTGCAAGTACAGCTTTTAAAAACATTTGATTTGAAGTGAACTACAAGAGCACATTCAATATAATTAAGCACATTAATTTTCACAAGGATCGTTTAACCACAAAACATTTAAATGTAACAGGGTTGACATCTTTTGAAATAGAAATGTCATGGATTATTAATACATATCATGCTTATACTTTGTAAGGCTGTAACCATAGATTTGGGATTGGGGTAATAGTTGAATAACATGTTTGTTGCCCACTAATTCTAATATTGGAGGTTAATGTACATTATAAAGCATTTTTTTCCACCAAATTAAATCCTGGAATATTCAGGTACAAATAGCTTTTCTGAGAATGATCCAGGTCTACGGGGCTTAAAGGGATAGTTCATCCAAAAATGAAAATTAGCCCTTGGATTTCTCACCCTCAAGTCATCCTAGGTGTATATGACATTCTTCTTTCAGACAAATACAATCGGAGTTATATTAAAAAATGTCCTAGATTCCACTAACGTCTAAAGCTCAACTTACAAAACTTGTGACGTCGGAAGTAGTGTGGTGCGTCATGGTGTAGCGTAAATATCAGCAGTATGTTGTAATACTCGCATAAGTTGCACTTAGACTTAATTCTATGGACATTTTTCTTACACAAACACATTGCTTCGCTTCAGAAGGCCTTTATTAACCCCTGGAGCCGTGTGGATTACTTTTATGATGGATAGATGCACTTTTATGGACTTCAAAACAGAAACAGCAATTCACTGCCATTATAAAGCTTGGACATTTTTTATATAACTCTGAGTGTATTCGTCTGAAAGAAGAAAGTCATATACACCTACGACTTGAGGGTGAGTAAATCATGGGCTAATTCTCATTTTTGGGTGAACTATCCCTTTAAATATCCTTACAGGGCTTTAGTTTTTACCTGTTAGAGAGTAGATCCACCCTCTCTCTGATGCGCTCTGAGTAGATGTTGTTCTGACTGATGAGGCTCTCTCCCGCCTCGATGACAGCTTTAATGCGGTGAAGGTTGAGCTCCATGGTGGTGGTAAAGTCCTTGTGCTTTTTGATGGCTGCCTCCACGGTCTCCACTGTGGTGGGAAGCTCCACATGGGCCAACGCCGACTCCTGAGGAGAGGAGAGAAGGATAGGCTCAAATATACAGGAGGCATTCAAAACAAGGCCAGATCAATGACGCTAAAAGCAAATCCATAATCATGGCAAATAGCAAACTATTGGTGGTCCTGCAATAATAAACTCTTTGAAAAAATATCTATGCTCCCATATCCTTCAGTACCTATGTTTCCATCCAAGGCTGCGAATTTAACTTATGTGCGAAATATTTCATAAAACATTTGCGGATAAAGCATTCCATCTGTTCAAAAGAACACAAAATGGTCACTTCATGGGAAATTGGCACAAAATATATGTAAAAAAAAAAAAGGAAAGTTGCTGCAATCGGGTGGGAAAGTGTCGCTCTTTTTTTCCTACATCATAAATGACTGCATTGACGAAATGCAATAAACGCTGTCATGTTATCTTGTGTTCAGATGCCTGATGTTTGTGAACGCAATGGTGTGAGACAGTTCTGGAAGGTTAATCATTTTGAGGACAGATTTTGGTTCAGGCATTTCAGAATGACTAAAACAACATTTGAGATGCTCTGCGATGCAATTGGTCCACTGGTCAGTCCAGTTATCCAATCACAGCCACTGTTGAGGAAAAGTCACGCAAGTTTTTTGTTGTCCATTGAGGAATTTATTCTGTAAATGTGCTTCCATCATATTTTATCCACGTCTTCTAAAAGGATAAAAAATGTATCCGCCTTAATTGAGCACAAGCGTTTTTGATGCGCATTTTTTGAATTTATGCACATCTTAGCATTTCCATCCAGTGTTATTTTATGTAATATTCCAAAATGGGCATAAAAATAGGTGGATGGAAACATAACTTGATGACTCTACGAATGTGTTCTAACTTAAAGGGATACTCCACTTTTTTTGGAAATAGGCTCATTTTACATCTCCCCCAGAGTTAAACTGTTGAGTTTTATCGTTTTTGAATCCATTCAGCCGATCTCCGGTTCTGGCGGTACCACTTTTAGCATAGCTTAGCATACATCATTGAAGTGGACAAGACCATTAGCATTTCTCAAAAAAAAATAACAAAAGAGTTTCGATATTTTTCCTATTTAAAACTTGACTCTTCTGTAGTTACATCTGCACTAAGACGACGGAAATGTAAAGTTGTGATTTTCTAGGCTGATGTGGCTGGAACTATACTCTCATTCCTGCGTAATAATCAAGAAACTTTACTGCCGTACCATGAGTGCAGCAGGCGTAATGATATGACGCAGCGCCTGAAAATAGTTCGGTTATGTTGACGGAAGGTAGCCTATTTTCAGGCGCTGCGTCATATCATTACGCCTGCTGCACTCATGGTACGGCACCTTGGCATGGTACGGTTTCTTGATTATTACGCAGGAATGAGAGTAATTTTTGAGAGTTTGCAATTTTTTTTGAGAAATGCTATGGTCTTGTCCACTTCAATGATGTATGCTAAGCTATGCTAAAAGTGGTACCGCCAGAACCGGAGATCGGCTGAATGGATTCAAAAACGGTAAAACTCAAACCCAAAATGAACAAATCTTTTTTCGAGTCATTTAGTTCATTTCGTTCGTTGAATGAATGAAATGACTCGAAAAAAGATTTGTTCATTTTGATGAACGAGTTTGAACAGGAGAGTCACGAACGTACATCACAGGACAGAGCAAGGCGAGCATTTGTGCTAATTAAACTTAAACTTTTTTATTTCTTTTTGAAATAACCGATCGTTTCGCTAGATAAGACCCTTATTCATCGTCTGGTGTCGTTTAAAGCCCTTTGAAGCTGCACTGAAACTGTCTTTTGGACCTTGAACCGTTTGGGTCCCATTGAAGTCCATTATAAGGAGAAAAATCCTGGAATGTTTTCATGAAAAACATTAATTTCTTTTCGTCTGAAGAAAGAAAGACATCTTGGACGACATGGGGGTGAGTAAATTATCAGCAAAAGTTTTTTTAAAAGTGAACTAATCCTTTAAAGTCTCTTCTGCTCACCAAGGCTGCATTAATGTGATCAATTTTGTGAAATATTATTACAATTTAAATACAATTTATATACTATTTAAATACATTTTTCTTACAAATACCTTTTATTATATAATCATCTATTTCAGCTATTAAATGAATGAAGCAAAACAATATTGATGATAGTCTTAAAACCATAACTGCCAACTGTTTAGTTGTCCTTACAATGTTCTCGCGCAGAAAAGTGAAGCTCAAACATTCTTAAGGAAAAGAAAAGAGGCTAATGAATGTCACTGCCATGTGTGTTTAGCACAAACCCGTTCATGCTGGATGACATGTATTAAAGTGTGGATTCAGAGGGCTCTTGTTCTGTGCCGCAGGCATCGGAAAGCGACTCTGGGCTTTTACAAAACCAGAATAGACACAGCTTCTAACATACACTCAGACAGGGTGAGGAAATACATGTCCTCTGACATTTAAACTGCATTTAAGATATTTTTATGAAGTGATGACCTAACATAAAAGCAGCAAATGTCTCAGAATAAGAACTGAGCAATGGCCTTAAATTGCCCTGATGCCCCTGACATTTACAAATGTGACCCCAACAAAATCAGTCAGATCAATTCTAGTCTCCTAATTGTCAGCTTAAGTCATACATGACTTTAATACATCAGTTGTTTCTTATGAGATCTAAAGGAGAGAAAATGCAAACTTTTTCAATTATACAATTTCCAATTTCTCACTTATTATACATTTCTCATTTTTCCTTATTTGCCTTGGACTTTTCCCTCAGTTTTTCCTCGCGTCCGAGGGTGAACTGGTTTACACTAAGGACACACGACGATATTCAGACTTGCTACGCTGTGATCGCAAACTGTGCTCAGATTTACCAAGATACCAAATTCTGTAGTTAAAAGTAAGTATCTTCAGTATGATCCTAAAAAAATCTAATTAGATTCTTTCAAATCTGAACCATCATTTTAATAACAACATTTAATGACAAATCTGGGAATTAAATTTAACTGTATTTTTATAAATCTAAACTCTCATCTGTCCTGTCATTTTTCTAGCAATTTGTTAAAATTTTGGAATAATTCAGATTTTTTAAATGTTTTTGAAAGAAGTCTCTTCTGCTCACCAAGGCTGCACTTATTTGGTAATATGAAATAGTAGTTGAGCAGCAAATCAGTATATTAAAATGATTTCTGAAGGATCATGTGACACTGAAGACTGGATGCTGAAAATTCAGCTTTGATCACAGAAAAAAATACATTAAAATAGAAAATGGTTATTTTAATTTGTAATAAAATCCATTACTCAGTATTACTGTTTCTCAAATTACCAAATAAATACACGCGCGAGAGATCACTTCCGGTGCTTTCCGGAAAAGACAGAAGTGCTCGTGACCTCAGATGTCTTGGATGTGGCTGTGTTTACAAGAGGTAAAAACGATATAAATACTGGGTAACACTTTATTTGAAGGGGTGTGCATAAGACTGACATGACACTGTCATAAACATGACATAACACCTGTCATAAACATGAAGGAGTCTTTATGAATGTTTATGACTGTTGTCATTAAGTGTCATTCGGTAAATTATGACACTTTTAATGCAAAGTTGACATTGTTTAAAATGTCTTGATTATGACAACTTGAAATTAACAAAGACGGAAATGTCTTTGTTATGACAACTTGACATTAACCGAGAAATCATAACCTGTCAACCTGTGACAACTTTGGCCGTCATGACACCATTATAACTGTGTCATGAATATTACCTGTCCTCAAGTAAAGTGGAACACATTGTACTAGTTATAAAGATGTCATTAAGGGTTATTACACTGCAAAATGCTTGAAGTTTGATAATTAGACCTGTTATGACATATTTGTGACAGGTTGACAGGTTATGATTTCTTGGTTAATATTAAGTTGTCATAACAAAGACATTTCCGTCTTTGTTAATGTCAAGTTGTCATAATCAAGACATTTTTGTCTTAGGGTATTGTCAAGTTGTCATAACAAAGACATTTTTTGTCTTTGTTAATGTCAAGTTGTCATAACAAAGACATTTTAAACAATGTCAACTTTGCATTAAAATTGTCATAATTTACCGAATGACACTTAATGACAACAGTCATAAACATTCATAAAGACTCCTTCATGTTCATGACAGGTGTTATGTTATGTTTATGACAGTGTCATGTCAGTCTTATGCACACCCCTTCAAATAAAGTGTTACCAAATACGGTTCGTTTTCTCACACAAACCACTCGTTTCGTGTCTTAGGCCATCAATGTGTACTTACATTTACGAGTCATTAAATCATGTTTAATTTGGACTGCTCTGTGCATGCTCTTTGAGGTGGTGACCATAGACCTGCATTATATGACTGACAGACAAGAACGGTTTGACCTAAAAATATCAAAATTGAAACTACTGCGGAAACAAAGACACCCACATCTTGGATGCCCTTGAGGTAAGCTAAAACATACCAACAATTAATTTCAAAGTGAACTATCCCTTTAATACTGTTACAAAAGATTTCTATTTCAAATAAATGCCCTTTTCAACTATCAAAAATGTATCACGGTTTCCAAAACAATGTGTTATGAAGCATAATTGAGACCTCAATCCATTCAGATTTTTTAGCTATAAAAGCGCAAACTCTAAAAAATAACATTTTAGGGAAAACTGCAACTGATATATAGTGGTGTGAGGGGCTTCACCTGGTTATTGAGGAAGGCCTCCGCCTGCTTGACGTCCCTCAGGAAGAGATGGAAGATGTGAGCTTGCACCAGCACCTCCTCCTGCTCTCCCACATCTCCAGAAGTTTATTCCAGCCCACGTCCAGCTTGTGGAGCCACTGCTGCAGAGCTCCATGAGGCAGCGGCGCCTCCTCAGACTCCAACAGCTCATTCACAGACTGGAGACGCTCGTAATCCTCTTCATACCTCCCGATCTCCTCCTTCAGCGCGGCGTGCTGGTTTATCAGCCGCTCCGCGTCCTCTAAAACATTGGGAAGCTCATCGGAAGCAGCCGATGTCTGAGTCTGAACCAGCCAGGTGAGAAAAGAATCCAAGTCTTGGATGAACTGTTGCAATCGACCAGCGACGGTTTAAAGAGTCCTCACAGCCTTGCAATGTACGCTTTAGTTCCTCCCACTCCACGCTGATGCCCTCGAAGGGAACCAGGATTTCCACGGCCTTGTCGGGATGGGACGTGGCGAGCTCTTCCGCGTCCTCCTGAAGGTGAAGGAGCTTAGGTTCGAGGACGGCCAGAGCTCCCTCCATGGTGGAGAGACGCCTCTGCAGGGCCAGGACGCTGCCCAGGTCACTGCCCACATACTGCGTGGCATCTATGGCTTTCCGCTTGTCCTGAATCTGGGACTTGATTTCCGTACATTCCAGTAAGTAGTTCTGGATGCGCAGGATCGAGTCCAGGTGATCTTTCTTCTGCTCGACCAGCTCCACGATGCGGTTCCACCTGTGATGCGCAAAAAGAAGACAATTCAGCCTATTGTTGGTTTGATCACTGCGTTTAAAGACACTGATCTCTGATACATTTCAGGTCATCAATATGCTAGTACACTCCTGGTAAACGTTTGAAAACAATAGCTTTTTTCATGCATAAGTGCTCTTCTCTTCTGGGAAAATGGCCACAAAATATTGATGACTCATTGTTCACTGCAGGGTTATTAGAGTTCACTAAAAATAAAACCATAAAACTTTCCAATTTTCATTAGTTGAAATAAAAAAATTGTTAACTGATAAATAAATAAATAAAAATAATTATATATTTTTTTTTTATTTCAGCTTGTTGCCAAAGGATTTACATTCTCATTTAGTTTAAGTTTATGTACTAAAATAACGGTTAACACATTAGTTTAGGTTCAAGTCTCACGGTTAACTAGTTGCTTATAAGCCTGCATATTACTAGGATATTGGCTATTTATTACTACTAATAAAGCACATATTAATAACATGATAATTTTTACATCCCTTAATCCTACCCAATACCAAAACTAAACAACTACCTCACTAATTATTAATAAGCAGAAATTAAAAGTTTATTGAAGAAAAAGTCGAAGTAAATAATTAGTTAATAGTGAGAATGTTACCCTAATTTAAAGTGTGACTGAATAACTAAAACTAAAAATGAAATAAAAATACCAACTATATAGACATTAAAAATGTTCAACTGCATTTAATATAAATTTAAACTAATACATTTTATTTATTGTCAGTAACATGCAATTAAGTTTTCGAAAACATTATATTCAGTTCACACTTAATTATATTCTTTAAAATGTTATTATTTTATAATAAGTACTTGTTTTAAAAGTATGCTAAACTGTACTTGTTTTTCACCAGGGATTGTATTAATTCAGAATAACTTTGCAGACAAAATTTGTCCTAACATCCCATTATGTTCATATATATCATACTATTTTATTCCACAATCTAGAGTATGATAGATAATAAAAATAACTTGTTTCCACAAAACATGACTCAGTCTGAATCATTCTCAGTTCATGGATCACACACACACACACACACACACACACACACACACACACACACACACACACACACACACACACACACACACACACACACACACACACACACACACACACACACACACACACACACACACACACACACACACACACACACACACACACACACACACACACACACACACACACACACACACACACACACAGCACCGGTGGGCCACAGCTCAAGGTCTGAGACACAATATCACAAATCAAACACACTGAACGTATTAACGGAAAGGTCTTTTAAATACACAGAGGCATTATATATTGAAGAACACAATAGCTGTGAATGTGTTTGGGCTCTGTTTTGATCCGGGTCAGGCGCGCCCTGTGTGTGGCAGCCACAGCAGATGCCAGCACGCTGAGAAAAGCTATTTATGCCAAGGTCGGTCTAAAACGGATCACTGGAGTTTTTCACACATACGTCACAGCTTGCCAGTTTCAGTGAAAGCTTGTGAAAGCAGCAGCCCGTTTTCTAAAGACGCCCATGTAGAGCTGTGTGTTAAACAACAGCAGTATCACAAACGTGAAGGTTTCCTGGATGAAACCATTTCAGATCAAATGAAAGCAAATACATACAAGGATAAGGAAAGACAGGTAAAATAAAAAATAATACTAAGCCAGAGATATTTGAACAGACAATTATGATGTTTAATAATTAATTATGGATGGATAGTGCATTTTTGGTTTGAGTGCATCTATGCCCACCCACTTTTTAGCAGCCTCGGTTATGGATGTATTTTTTTTCTCCATAGAAAATGCAATGATATTTTAAAATGTTAAGAATTTTAAGCAATGCACCAAAACAACAAGCTCCAAGACCACAACATTACAACATTATATGAAAATTAGGAATAAAAGAAGCAGAACTGTCTTAATTCTTCTGCTTCAAGGTTCAACGTGTTGAGCGTTCAGAGATGCTCTTCTGCAGACCGCGGTCGTAACTAGTGCTTATTCAGCTCAAAGCAGTCAGGCCATTCTCCTCTGACCTCTGGCATCAACAAGGGGCATTTCGCTCACTGGATATTTTCTCTTTTTCAGACCATTCTCTGTAAACCCTAGAGAGGGTTGTGTGTGAAAATCCCAGTAGATCAGCAGTTTCTGAAATACTCAGACCAGCCCGTCTGGCCCCAACAACCGTGCAACTTTATTATTTGTTTACAGATTTGTTTACTGATTGGAAACAGATACACAAATATCGGCTTGCTCTGTTCTGTGATGCGCGTTCATGTAACGTCACGTGATACGAAATTACATTGAAAAGGTCAAGAACGAACGTCACGAACGTGCATCACAGAACAGTGCAAGCCGAGCATTTGTGCTTATAAAACTTAAACTTTGTTATTTAATTTTGAAATGAGCGATGGTTTCGCTCGATAAGACCCTTATTCACCGTCTGGTGTCGCTTAAAGCCCTTTGAAGCTGCACTGAAACTGTCATTTGGACCTTGAACCGTTTGGGTCCCATTGAAGTCCATTATATGGAGAAAAATCCTGGAATGTTTTCATCAAAAACCTTAATTTCTTTTCAACTGAAGAAAGAAAGACATGGACATCTTGGATGACATGGGGGTGAGTAAATTATCAGCAAAAGTTTTTTTTAAAGTGAACTAATCCTTTAAATTATTGATGTTATCAGTTTGTATCGCACTTTGTATCGCAATCTATTCAAGAATATCTGCATTGGTTTCTATGGCAATGACGTTGCGTTGGTAGCATAGACTGTAAAAAAAATATAGACGTAGTGTCCGTGACGTCACCCGTAGGTTTCTGAAGACTGTATTTGAAGCCTAAAGTGGGCGTAGCCGACCGTCGCCATCTTGGCAGCGCGTCACTCCCAAATACATTAATTTTTACAGTCAGATAATTAGCTGAGGTAACGTGACGACTAACAGACAGCAGCGAAACGGCTAATGATGACTAATGACCACAGCAGCGGGAATCCACCTGTCACTCAAAAGGCTGTAAACATGTTTTTTTTTCTGCTGTAAGGCATTTCAACATGTGGGAGATGCAGATTGTGCAGCCATTCGATGAATTTCCGTTTAATTCACTTCCGTGTCGGTTTCAAGAGACAGACAGGGAGGTTGCTGCTTGGTTGGTATGCATACGCCAAAAACAACAACCACCGCAACATGGATGGGTTTGCAATAGAGATGTTGTCTTATTTAAATTTTACAACATGGAAATGTGTAGCTGCCGTGGTGGATTTTTTGCTGTTCACATTACCTAATTCTGATCGGATTTCAATCGGATATGCACAAAATTTGATTTGGACTGACAGTCTGAAAGTAGCCTTAAATCAGCTTTCTTCCCCATTCTGATGTTTGAACTTCAGCAGATCGTCTTGACCATGTCTACACGTCTAAATGCATTGAGTTGCTGCCATCTGATTGGCCGATGAGATATTTGCATTAACGAGCAGTTGAACAGGTGGACCTAATAAAGTGGCCGGTGAGTGTATATGAATTAAGTTTTCAGTGCTTCCTGCGAGTAGGATCGTTGAAATTACACCAACAGAAACCTATACCATTTATTAAGCTCATGTTAAGTCTGTCTTGAAAAGTTTCAGCACAATGTTTAAATGGAGAAAATAAAAGGATTTTTGACATTAAATACAGAGCCTAATGTCATACGTCACACAAACTGTACATATGATGTGGAGTTACCTGCTGTTTAAATGATCTTGACAGCCCCTGACTTCAGTGGAACTGGGGTGACCGCTGTCTAAAAGCTGCTGGACGATCTGATTAACATCTAGTATCCTTCCCATCAGGCTGTTCATCTCCTGGTCCAAGCTCTCAAACCTAAAATGCAGAGAACTTACTTTACAGATATAACTGATTGATTAATACAGAGTTAATACACAAGGTTCGTTGCACAAAACTATGTTATGACCACAGAGCACTTTGACCATAGAGCATGATTTGTAAACTATTACATGTTGATGTTTGGTATGGCTTTTCCAGCGTAGTACTTGCGATTCTTGTTAGTAATCAAAGCTGATAACATTACATGGTGCCTTTAGCAAGTATGTTTTATATTACACATTTGCTTTTATTAGCACTATCAGTTAAATTTAGGACAGAGTTCAGATACGATAGGCGATACGTTACTTTCAAACGTGGTAGAGCATTCATCTTTTAGCACCACTCATTTATTTTCTGAACTGCTGAGATATGTACAACAACTGCCAGATTCCCATTACGGAGCTGAATGCATTTTAGTGACACTCACTGGACATTTGACTTTGAAAGTGTCAAGAAACGTGCAAAAACGGCTCAGAGAAGTTTGTTATCTAATGCAGTAACCTTCATAAATATTTTCAGGGTCGATGTAGACAAGCAACAGCTGCTCCTACCTGTGTGCGATCACCTCCACGTCCTCTAGTCTCTCGGGAACCTCCATATTGTTCAGCCACTGCTCTTTCTCATCGATCCACACCTCACAGGCGTTCACCTCACTAAACATGCGATACACAGCCAGCGCGTCGTGGAGCCACTGCTGACGCAACACCGCAACCTCCGCCACCTCTGTGTAGAGCTGCTCCGTCTCAGACATCCGCGCTCGCACTTCATCCAGCTCCCGATAATACAACGGCAACGCAACCATGTGTTTCCGAAGCCCCACCACTTGCACGCGATGTTTATCAATACTCTCTCGGACACCCCTGTGCTTTTTAAGAAGACTCTGCGTAGAGTACTCATCGTGTCCGAAGTCCTCGCTAGAAACAAGCCGGTAAGTGTCCTGCAGCCAAGCTAGTAGATCATCCGTCTCTGTGCTAAACTGAAAAAAGTCCAGGGCCTCTTGTAGGTTACACAGCCTCTGCGTGGCCTGGTCCTCCAGTCTCTTCCACTCGGCCTTGGCCTCCATTAGTCTCTCTTGTATTCCTGCAGTGCCAAAGCTCTTCTGGGTGAGGATCTCCTTGCCCTTCATCATGGTCTGCTGAAGCAGCGCACGCCGCGCCAACAGCTCTCCAGCTAAAGTTTTGTGCTTCTGCAGCAATCGCAGGACGCTGCTCAGGTCTTTTCCACAGCTCTGCGTGGCCAAAATGGATGTTTTCTCCCGGATCCAAGCCTCCGATTCCTCCACCTCCTGGAAAAAGGCCCATAGCTCGCGTGAATCCTCCAGCTCTAAACGCCGCTTTGCAGCCAGCTGCATTAACTCTTCTAGGCAGGTGTTGACGTGGTTGACCCGGTTACAAATGACCTGAGGGTCACACGGCTGGTAACCTGAGAGAGACGGCCAGAAGAACGGGAGCATTTCACTGTATGAAATCAAAATGCTCACTTGATACCAAGATTATGTTATTTAGCTGGCTAACATAGATGAGGTTTTGTCTGATTTGAGGAAATTACTTTCTGTAAGCACCAATAAGAAAGTGTTAAAATCAATCAGCATGTTGTGCATCAGAAAAACATGACAGTTTTTATGAATTTATAGATTTACATTATACATACATGTATAATTTCCAGCTATATAATACTTTTAAAGACATTTATAATGTTACAAAATACTTTTATTTCAAATGAATGCTGTTCTTTTAAATTTTCTATTCATCAAACACTCCTGGAAAACATTGTATCATGGTTTCCACTAAAATATTAACTGTTTTTTTTTTCAACATTGATAATAATAAGAAATCTTTCACCATATTAGAATGATTTCTGAGGGATCATGTATCACTGAAGACTGGAGTAATGCACACAGGAATAAATTATATTTTCAAATATATTAAAATAGAAAACAGTCATTTCAAATTGTAATAATATTTCACACTTTTACTGCATTTTGATCAAATACAGAAAATGAGCAAATAAGAAATTACATTGAGAAAATCCTTATTGTTGAGTCCTGAATCACAAGTAATGGGATAGAGAGCAAACCAGCAAGCCCTCTTGTGGAGCATTTTCCTCCTGATGTCATACTATACTTACACACTCTACCCTGCAGAGGTCTCTGGACATCTCAGATCCAATAACCTTTATTTCACAATCTTCCATCACATCCAGAGCCTCTGAATCTATATTCATCGAGCCACTGTTCTGAGATGCACTCACCTTCGACTGTAGTGAATTTGAGAGCTGCAGTGTTGAGGGTTTGAACTCTCTCTGCCTGTATAGAGATGTCAGCCTCCTGTAAACTTTGTTTCTGGAGCATGTCCTCCACCTCAAGGAGATGTTTACCGTAGTCCTTAGACAGCAGCTTAATCTGGAGTGAGAACATAGCACTTTGGTCAAGAAAAGTGTTTGATTGAGTCACCTTCACAACAGCTGTTTGTTTTAATACAGGATAGTGGCATAAAAATAGAAGTAGATTTTACTGTCTTGATGTAAAAAGACTAGCTGGGCAATGATTAAACGCATCCTAAATAAAAGTTTGTGTTAACATAATATATATTTATGTGAACTGTGTATAATAATATAATATATATATATACACTACCGTTCAAAAGTTTGGGGTCGGTAAGATTTTTAATATTTTTAAGTCTCTTCTGCTCACCAAGGCTGCATTTATTTGATTAAAAATACAAAACAAACCCAGTAATATTGTGAAATATTATTGTAATGTAAAACAGCTGTTTTCTATGTGAATATATAGTAAAGTGTAATTTATTCCTGTGATCAAAGCTGAATTTTCAGCATCATTACTCCAGTCTTCAGTGTCACATGATCCTTCAGAAATCACCATAATATGATTATTTGATGCTCAAGTAACATTTATGATTATTATCACAGTTGAAAACAGTTTAGCTGCTTCATATTTTTATGCAAACCATGATTCATTTTTTCAGGATTCTTTGAAAGTTCAAGAGAAAAGCATTTAATTAAAAATAAATGCTGTAATGAAATAAAAAATAACAATATTGTGCATTATTATAAATGTCTTTACTGACCCTTTTGATCTATTTAATGCGTCCTTTCTGAAGAAAAGTATTAATTTCTTTAAAAAAGTATTAAATTCTTATTGACCCAAAACTTTTGAATGGTAGTGTATACAGTATATATATATATATATAAATACACACACATGCATGTACGTATAAATTTAAGAAATATTTGCATGTATATACTGTATAGATATTTATATTATTTCTTAAATATATACATGCATATGTGTGTATTTATATATAAAAAAATAATTATACACAGTACACACACATATATTATGTAAACACAAACTTTTATTTTGGATGCGATTAATCGTTGCCCAGCACGACAAATTGAGTTTTTTTATGTGGGGTTAATCAAATAAAATTGCTGCAGTAAACCCACTTGCATCTCCTCCATCCAATCGATCATGTAGACCATCTCCTGGAAGGTCTTCTGCAGGGCGAGGTTCTTCTCCAGACGGGATTTACGTCCCACCACCAGCTCCTTCAGAAGGATCCACTGGCCGAGGATGTTTTCCTTGCGTGCAGAGATGCGACGGATGTCATAGTATCCCTCAGACTCCATCTCCGTCGCCAGCTCCACCACGACACTGATGCGCTCCTCATATGACAAGATGTCTGCTTCGATCGCCTCGTGTTTCTTCATGGCAGCTTCTACCGCTGGCAGGTCATAGCCAAAGTTATCCTGAGAAAACCGCAGCTCTGATTAAGTCAAAATTTGATCTTATACAGTACACAACATTCATTTTTCCCGTTCTCCACACCTGTGAGACGAGACGCTGGTTTTCATTCAGCCAAGCCTGCCTCATGGTGGTCTTGTGATCGAACCGTTGAGCAAGAAGTTCAAGCTTTTCCTGACGAATCAGCTCTTTTCTAAGAGCCACGCCCCTGTCGTGCTCCGCCTTCTCTAGTCTCTCCCACGCCTTTCATGACATAAACAAAATATAAGGATTATTTTAGTGGGACATTGTCAATAACCATATAATAATTTGAATTCATTCATTCATTCAATCATTCAGAATTAAAAATCTAAAATGTGAATATCTAACAATAATGTAACATTAGGTTACATTAATAATATTAACAAAAAAGTATAATATTATACACTAGCAGCAAAATAAAATAAAATAATTAAGATGTTTTTGGAAGAAGTCTTTTATGCTCACCAAGGCTGCATTTATTTGATTAAAATACAGTAAAACAAAAGAAAGTAATACTTTAATTCAGCAAGATTTAAAGGGAAGAAAAGGGCATTCATAATATTACAAAAGATTTTAATTTCAAATAAATGCTGTAAATTTAAATTTCTATTATTTAGAGAGAAAAAAAATGTATCACAGTTTCCAGAAAAATATAAAGGCACAGTATGTAAGTTTCGCAGCGTCAGGTCGCTTTTACTAAACAATAACAAAGTAGTAGCTTGATGGCGCCGTAAATAAGCGTGGAATCATGGGAGCCTCCACTAGCCGATGGGACTCATGGATGAGCTAGTTAAAGTTTTATTAACGTTACTGTGGTATGAATTAGTGCGGGTCCGAGAGCCTGGGACATTTTAAGTGTCTGTTTTTATCATGCTAATATTCAGCAGTCGGCCCCTGCCGCTCCTTTGGCTTTGTTGTTTATGCATATTTTATAATTAAAGATACAATTAAAGTTACGTTTAACATTCGTCTCCTTCTTCCCTGAACATAAACTTTGTTACAGTTAAGTTTGATCACTTAAATTTACATTATTTTATTCCCTTTATCTGACAAATTCCAATTGTGAGGTAACGCAGCGCTGTTTTACTTTTTCTATCATATTAATAATAGCTGGATGACGCATGTTGCAAAACGGCATGTAATTGATTTTACAATATACTGTATGGTGGAGAAAATGCTGTATTACTGTTACAACAAATAAAGCTAGTTCTGATTCTGCTATGTTAGGCACTTGACAAAATTGTGTTGTCTCTTACCAAGTTTCCATCCACTTGTCAATTGAATTATCTGAAGTTCGGTAAAAAAACTCATGTGAATAAAGCTGGTGAAAGTGAGTTTCCATCCAACGGCTTTTAAAGCGAATAAAAACCTGTGCGTAATGACGTCACATGCTGTTTTGCGATCAAATTGGTATATCGAATTGATGAGAGACATTTTAAGCTGTTTTCATTCATTTTCACACTGAATTGCACAACATTCAAGCAAACATTTGCGAACAAAGTTTTGCTAGGCAAAATGGATCGCACCATTATAACGTTTCTATCAGCGTTTATCGCATAAGCCGTATATCCATCAAGATAAAATCCGATGAGACCGAACGCATTTCATTTGAGTCGATATTCATTAAATTCAATCGAATTTTACTCTTTCCATAAGACATTTTTCATTCGATATCACTAAACGTGTGGATGGAAACATAGCCATTGAGGCATGGTACAAACATGTTACTCGCGGTGCTCACTGGTCTAATAAAACGCATACTGCAATAAAGTGTCTTCGGTGTTTCTATGGTTTCATTGACAGGTGATGCAATGACACAAGTTAAAATTGGATTTAATGGATTTAAACATTGTTGGAAACATTTGGGGTAATGCAAGTACGCAAGTCAGCAAAATAAATAACATTATTTTAGTGTTTTTTTTATATTGTAATCTAAAAATCTTACATATTGTGCCTTTAAGTAGCAAAAAATAAGCTTTTTTCTGAAAGCATATCAGCTAGCTTTAGTTACACACAATATAAATATTGTAACAGGCTGAAAAGCATTGTAACTACGCAATACATACCTTATTGATGTCTGAGATAAGTTTCCCGTCATGAGGCACATATGGCTTCTGATTGTTAGCTCTGAGCTTACTTTGGATGGTGAAAAGCAGCACCTCCAGGTTCCCTTTCTCCTGGAATCTGGAAAAACAACAACCCACACCATAAATAACCACACAAACTGCACTACATCTGTCGTACAAATCCCTTTTCCTAAAAGTTTCTATTAAAAACTGCACAGATACTTTCCACATATCATGTGACTATAATGAACGGCAACTTGGTTCAGTAGGTGTTAAACAAGCTGGATTACTCGCAGTGAAAGTTGCATCTCTCTCAAGTTTCAGCACACTCCCTGATTGCCATATTTGATGAATGCAACAGTATTAACAGGTCTATATGCCAAACGCACTAATGTAATTAACTCAGAGCATTAGAAACATGATGACGCACAGAGTAAAGGCATCCAATACACATTAGCACATCCGTCGAAGGAAGTTATGATACATTGTGCTCAAATGCAAACGGCTGATTCAGACTGACAGCCTATGACCAGAAAGACTTGGTGACTTTGTTGGATGATGAAATGAATATGCAAACACTTTCTATGACTTACAGACTATGTTTGGTCAGACATTGAATAACTATGGTTAACTGCCATTAACCAGCAGTACCCTTGAGAAAAAGAGGTCAACATTAGCATACTTTATTTCAGAAGAGTACTTTAAAAAATTACAAAATGCATTTTTAAATGTTTAAAGAAGGCCTTTTATTTTATTCATATTATATTAGCGCTCAAATCCAGTTTTTTAAAAAATATACTTTTAAAATTTAAAGTACGCTACAAGTGCAAATTCAATGCGATAAGCACACTTCTTTTTCACAAGGGTAGGCACAACAATACACTAGTACCCTTAAATGGTAGCATAGGAAAAGGCTGAAAGAACAAGATGATTTACAGTCATAGTTTGAGTATTTTCCTAGCAGTCATGGATCATCTGCCAACACTCAGACCTCTGTTTCAATTATTCTCTCTTACTTGATAGGCTTCTCAATGGTGCAGTAGGTGGTAAAGGCTTGAAGCTGTTGCTGAACACCCGATAGCGAGTTTGCAAACTTCTGGTTGCTAATGATGCTTATGGTTCTCTCAATCCACTCTAACAGGTCGGACGCTAAAGCCTCGTAGCGCCGAATTATCTTCTCAGCTTCTATAGCATTGTCCAGCACCTACACAATGTAAAACAATATAAGAGAAAAATGTGTGCATATATCCAATAAAAAAGCTTATTGAAATGAGGTAAAAACAAAAGTTCACAAAATCCTCTTACCTTTCCAATTCTCTTCCCTTCTACAATAAGTGCCTTCATTTTGGAGAAGTAATGATAGTAGGATACTACATAAGTGATGATGGACTTCTCATCTGGATTCTCTGTGTTTACATCTGGATGGGAGAAAATGGTTATTGTTTTCAGTGATCAAATCAGGTATAAAATGTGTTCAGCTGAATTAATAGCAACAAATATCAAATCTCTGTGTAAACTAGGGCATTTAAAGGTTCAATTTTGTATTAATGGGATAGTTCACCCAAAAACTCCCCAATGTACATGACTGTCTTTCTTCAAATAAACACAAATGAAACATATTTTATTAGTAAAATAATAATCTGAAAACCAGGCATCTGAAATAAACTAAGTGCAATGTAGTGTTGACAAAATATAGATTTTTCATTACATATAAATGCTGAAATATCTGAAACGCTTCCGATACTTAATTTCTGCGCGCATTCTCGCTTTCTCATCTCTGCGACAGCGAGTCGACACACAAACCCGCCTCCTCTCACTCAATCATTTAATTTGCTCTGGATGAATATTATTGATGTTACAGACCTTGAGTTTCGGCGAGGGATTGTGAGTATTGCGCATAATTTTACTCATTTCCACAGATTTTGTGACTGCACTCTCAGTACTAAATTAAGTTATTTCTCCACTACTTATTGTGCTTAAAAAGTTAAATATACACAAAATAATGTCAAAAATGCCGGTCTTGGCAAGTAATCACGTAAACACAGTGTTATGTTTTAAGTGAACATAAACAGTTGTGGAAGAACTACAGTATAATGGATCAAGTCTTAAAGTGACAGCAGCCTAATATACCTGCTGCCAAATTATGAGATAATATTAAAAATATCTACATGGCAGTTTTACCCCATGGTATCGATGTCAAAATTGTGGCCAGTAAAAATGATGAGCGGCTAGTAACTTTGGAAAACCATTAGCCACAGCCACGTTTATGTCTTGCTGAACTTGTGAATGCGAGTTGGCCGGAAACAATCGTTTATAGTTAATTTTCTAACACACATCTATCGTTTCATTGGAGTTGTATGGATTACCATCACAATCGGTAGTGTGTGTGGTTTTTTCAAGCATCATCTGAGCGGCAGCTATTAACTAGCATTATATGGACTCACAGAAATTGATCATTTACTCGTTGTTTGTGTTTATCTGAATAAATAAAGTCATACAGTATGCATTGGGGATGACATAAGGGTGAGTAAAAGATGAGAGGACTTAAATGTATGTTTAAACCATCCCTTAACTGTATTTAGTGAGAGTAAAATGACGTTACCCTCAGGGTCTAGTAGTTTGGTGAGTCCGAGACTCTGTTCAGCGATGTTAAAGGCTTGCTGGAGGTTGTGTGTTGCATTTGATCTGGTCAACTTGTGGAATTCAATTAAATCAGGCCTGTGAAACATTCAAGCAGAAATCAACTCACAGAACAGGCTCTATCACTGATGTGATTGGCATAAAAGAAAGCAAAGTCAGTGTGATGTACAAGATTAGCCTATCCGCTAACCTGTGCCTGTGAATAAGAGCGTTGAAAGCCAGGCCATCCCTCCAGCAGGTGGTGAAGTTGTGAATGTTGACCTCAGGGTATCTGGAGAACCAGGAAACAAATAACAGCATCATCAAAAATTTCTCATGTATAAGAAAATAATCTTTTTATATGAAATGATTGTCTCTGGGTTGTTTGTGAGATAGTTACCCTGCTGTTTTCATCTGACACCACAAAAGTAGGGCATCTTTAGCTGAGCGTGTCTCTCTGTTGTCCTCGGTCTCAATCTTAATCACCTGAATCTGTTAATTATTAGAAACAACAATGAAATGTTACTGTAATATGAAATGCACAGACATCAAATGAGAGACTGTCTCTCTTTAAGAGACCAATCACTGGCTTTGCTTCTCAACTAGCCTTATAATACATGTCTTTAACATGTCTGCTGGGATCATGAAGCCATCTGCAGCATTTTTTGTGTTGTTTTTCAGTGAAAACCCACCAATGATCTTAACGTATTTATGTAATTAGTATTGGTGACAGTATAATTATGGTAAATACTTGGCAACACTTTATTTCGATGGTCCACTTTAGACATTCTACTGACTATAAGTATCTTTGCAATGACATGTCAACTTAATCTACTAGCCTGAACCTTATCTATAGTATGTTAACTACTTAACTATTATAGTCTACTAATATTCAAATGAGAGTCATGTAGTTGCAAAGTTACTTATAGTTAGAAGAATGTCTAAAGTGGACCATCGAAATAAAGTGTAACAAAAATTTTTGTTCAAAATTAATGATATCATCTAGCCTGGCTAACGCCAGACCCAATTCTCGTTGAGACTTGGGTCTGGGAACCACATGTACATTTTCTCGTATTTGAGGCGTGGTTTACGAATGCCCGGCGCCGTTTATTGGGTGCTAAGAATGTCTATCAAATGCGCCTGCCAACATATGTCGTCATCGTCTTGCTGCTCCCTCCCCGTTCTGTGATCCCGTTCTGTGATTGGTTCCCTAAATGAGGCGAAAATCTGGGCCATGGTATCCATACTGCCTTTCAGCGTGAATAAAATCGCGCTGCGGGAAGGCAGCATGGGGAAACCCAGACTAGATATCATCTGTAGTCCTCAAAATTAGTGGTTTGTACAAATCCTTAACCCTACCCCTAAACCTACCCAGAGAATACTTTACATTATCAAAATATTTAGTATGTTTTATAAGCTGTGTTCCCAAAAGAAATATCTCCACAAGGTCAAAATTTCTGGTATTATATCCTTGTGGGGACATCTGGTCCGCAATGTAGAGTTTACCAGGAACACACACACACACACACACACACACACACACACACACACACACACACACACACACACACACACACACACACACACACACACACACACACACACACACACACACACACACACACACACACACACACACACACACACAAACAAACACACACACACACACATGTTGGTGCAACAGCATTATGAGGACTCTCCATAGGCGTAATGGTTTTTATACTGGACAAACTATATATTCTATCCCCCTACACTGCCCCTGTCCCTAAGGCCGTGTGTCCACCAAAGCGTTTTTTCACGTAGCTGGCGTATATTTAGGGCCCAAGCCCTAAGGGCGAAGGCCCTATTGTTTTCCTAAGGATTATTTATTATTCTTCTAATTATTTTTTTACTACCTTTTGGACACTTTTGGAGGCCTTAACATGCTCAAAAACTCCTGAAACTTTGCACACATGTCAGAACCCGCGGCCATCAGGGCCGGGCTGAAGATGGTACCCAGGCGTGGCAGGGGGGCTCGACAGCGCCCCCTGGAACGGGGTCCGAAAACATGGTCCATAAATCAAACACGCTTGCATGTAATAATATGAAACTCGGTACACATGTAGATCTCATCGTTTCATATATACTTCACACTCTAACTTTTTACCCCAGCCCAACAGGAAGTCGGCTATTAAGGGTTGTTTGGAAAACGCATGCAATGGAATGTGAAACACTCCTCCTAGAGAATTCAAACACACGGCACGAAACTCGGTGTGCATGAAGTCAAGACATTGAGGATGAAAGTTTGCGAGGGGATTTTTGATATCTCGAACGGTTTGGCCGTGGCGAGGAAACGAAATTATGGCGAGAAACGTGAAACAGGAAGTGTGTTATAACTACTGCATACATTAACTAATCTTGATGAAACTTCAGCAGTGTGTTCGCTGTAAGAGTCCGATCACATGGATGTGACTATTGTGAGTCAAAGTTATAGCGCCACCAACTGGCAGCAGGAAGTGTGTCACTTTCAAAATGCTTTTAAATCACCCTCTTATTTTTACCCGATTTGCTTCAAACTTCATGTGCATAATGTAGACACACGCCAGATGTAGACCTGTGAAAGGATTATTGATATCTTAGACACTGTTGCCATGGCAATGCATCAAACATTAATATTCCTTTTTTTAAGCTTTTTCATGCTTTTTTATGCTTTCGGGCACTTTTGGGGTTCTTAACGTGCTCGAAAACTCTTGAAACTTTGCACACGGGACAAAACCCGCGGCCATCAGGGCCAGGCTGAAGCTGGTACCCGGGCGTGGCAGGGGGACTCGACAGCGCCCCCTTGAACGGGTCCGACAATTTGGTCCATATATCCAACACGCTTTACCCGATTTGCTTCAAACTTGATGTGTATAATGTAGACACATGCCAGATGTAGACCTGTGAAAGGATTGTTGATATCTTAGATGCTGTTGCCGTGACAATGCATCAAACTTTAATATTCTTTTTGGATACTTTTGAGATTCTTAGCGCACTTTTGGGGCCCTTAACATGCTCAAAAACTCTTGAAACTTTGCACACGGGTCAGAAACCGCGGCCATCAGGGCCGGGCTGAAGCTGGTACCCGGGCGTGGCAGGGGGGCTCGACAGCGCCCCCTGGAACGGGGTCCGAAAACTTGGTCCATAAATCAAACAGGCTTTACCCGATTTGCTTCAAACTTGATGTGTATAATGTAGACACACGCCAGATGTAGACCTGTGAAAGGATTGTTGATATCTTAGATGCTGTTGCCGTGACAATGCATCAAACTTTAATATTCTTTTTGGATACTTTTGAGACTCTCAGCGCACTTTTGGGGCCCTTAACATGCTCAAAAACTCTTGAATCTTTGCACACGGGTCAGAACCCGCGGCCATCAGGGCCGGGCTGAAGCTGGTACCCGGGCGTGGCAGGGGGGCTCGACAGCGCCCCCTGGAACGGGGTCCGAAAACTTGGTCCATAAATCAAACACGCTTGCATGTAATAATATGAAACTTGGTACACATATAGATCTAATCGATTCATATATCCTTTGTACTTTTACTTTTTACCCCAGCCCAACAGGAAGTCGGCTATTATGGTTTGTTTGAAAGCGTATGCCCCTGGAATTCGATATACTACTCCTAGAGAATTCAACCAATCGCCACGAAACTCAGTCAGCATGAAGTCAAGACATTGAGGATGAAAAATTGCCAGGGGATTTTTGATATCTCGAACGGTTTGGCCGTGGCGAGGAAACGAATTTGTGGCGAATAATGGAAACAGGAAGTGTGTTATAACTTCTGCATACATTAACTGATCTTGATGAAACTTCAGCAGTGTGTTCGCTGTAAGAGTCCGATCACATGGATGTGACTATTGTGAGTCAAAGTTATAGCGCCACCAACTGGCAGCAGGAAGTGTGTCACTTCCTAAAGGCTTTGAAATCACCCTCTTATTTTTACCCGATTTTGCTTCAAACTTCATCTGTATAATGTAAATACACTGCAGATGAAGACCTGTGAAGGGATTCTTGATATCTTTGAAACTGTTGCTGTGGCAACGCATCAAACTTTAATAATCTTGTTTGATGCTTTTGATGCTCTGAGTGAATATGGCAAGCCGTTTTAACATTTAATCATTTTAACCTACTAGTCTCTTTTTTCATGCTACTAGTACTTATTTTTTAGATACTAGTATCTATTCCATTAAGTAATAGTACTTATTCATTAGCGACTAGTGCTTATTCTTTAGTACTAGTGCCTATTCTTTAGATAGTAGTGCTTATTCTTTAGATATTCTTTTGAATACGTATTAGTAGCTAATGAATAAGTACTGGTATCTATTTAATAGGTACAAGTATGTAATGACTTAGAACTAGTATTTATTGAATAAATACTAGTATCTATTAATAGGTACTATTATCTAAAATGTCATTTTCTCTCTCTCTCTCTCTGAACCAATATGGCAAGCCGTTTTAACATTTAATCATTTTAACATACTAGTCTCTATTTTCATGCTACTAGTACTTATTTTTTAGATATTAGTATCTATTCCATTAAGTACTAGTACTTATTCATTAGCGACTAATGCTTATTCTGTTTAGAATATTCAAAGTGCTTATTCAATTTGTATGCTTATTTATATTTTCAGAGCAGAAAATCCGATTTTTCTGCTTATTCAATATTGCATCTAAAATGTGACTTGACGTGTGTGTGTGTGTGTGTGTGTGTGTGTGTGTGTGTGTGTGTGTGTGTGTGTGTGTGTGTGTGTGTGTGTGTGTGTGTGTGTGTGTGTGTGTGTGTGTGTGTGTGTGTGTGTGTGTGTGTGAGAGAGAGATTGTGTCTGTTACAGTGACAAGAGTTTTTAAGCCTTGTCTTTTTGGATATATATATATTTTTTATAAAAAAAAATGTGCATACAACCCATGTATTTTTAATGTATAGTTTGCTTTAAATTAAATTAAGATTGTATGTTTGGTAATTGAACCTAAATAAATGTAAAATGAATGTGCTATATTTCAGATCAATATATTTGTTTTCCTTCATTTTAATCAACACTAACTTTATTCTCATCTGAATTATAAATAACTTATTTCTGTATAAAATAAAAAATCCTGAATAATCCAGACCAACCAGAGCACACTATTTCTACAACATCATCAGTGCTGAAGCGGGACTACCAGAGCCGTTCGGCAGATAGCGAGCAGATATTTTGTGTCACGTCGTGCACAATAACCCTAAAGGCACCAGGGTGGCGATGCCACCGGCTTTAATATATATATATATATATATATATATATATATATATATATATATATATATATATATATATATATATAATATATATATATATATATATATATAAATAAATATAGCTGCGAGCAGCGATGAAGGGCCAAAGCCGGCGGTACCGCCACCCTGGTGCACCAGGGTTGCGGTGACACCGGCTTGGGCCCGTAATCGCTGCTCGCAGCTATATTTATTTTTCCAATTGTTTTCAATGGGAACGCCGCGTTTTTTAGGCGCCATGAGCGTAACGAGGCGCTGAGCGTTTTTTTCACGCTGAAGCGCTGAGCGCGCGGCGTTTTTACTGGTCGCCGAGAGTTGAAAAATGTTCAACTTTGAGTAAAACGCAGCGCTCATCACTGTCACTTTTTACCCAGCCGTCCAATCACAGTGGAGGAGGGGCGGGACAAATATCACACTGACCAACTGTCACAACATTATTTCTGTACAAAGACGTCAACCAGCAGAGCTAACCGAACAAAATGGATGAAAAATACATTTTTAGTATAAAACAAATTATCTGCGAAATCAGTTACAAGTAAACTGTGCTGTGGATATTCTGTATCATAGCAACGAATTGTCTCAACTGATAAAACGCTCCGCTGCCAAAACGCTCTCAAGCGCCCACAGCTCGTCGTTTTCAGCAGAGCGTCTAGCGTTTTCAGCTGGCTAAAAACGCTTTGGTGGACACACGGCCTTAGCCAGCTGAAAACGCTAGACGCTCTGCTGAAAACGACGAGCTGTGGGCGCTTGAGAGCGTTTTGGCAGCGGAGCGTTTTATCAGTTGAGACGATTCGTTGCTATGATACAGAATATCCACAGCACAGTTTACTTGTAACTGATTTCGCAGATAATTTGTTTTATACTAAAAATGTATTTTTGATCCATTTTGTTCGGTTAGCTCTGCTGGTTGACGTCTTTGTACAGAAATAATGTTGTGACAGTTGGTCAGTGTGATATTTGTCCCGCCCCTCCTCCACTGTGATTGGATGGCTGGGTAAAAAGTGACAGTGATGAGCGCTGCGTTTTACTCAAAGTTGAACATTTTTCAACTCTCGGCGACCAGTAAAAACGCCGCGCGCTCAGCGCTTCAGCGTGAAAAAAACACTCAGCGCCTCGTTGCGCTCATGGCGTTTAAAAAACACGGCCCTCCCATTGAAAACAATTGAAAATACACGCCAGCTGCGTGAAAAAACGCTTTGGTGGACACACGGCCTAAAAACGCTTTGGTGGACACACGGCCTAAACCTACCCATCACAGGAGACATGCTGCATTTTTCATTTTTTAATAAAACATTGTTTTTTTATGTTTTTTAAGCCATTTGATTTATGAGGATTTTTGAAATGTCCTCATAAACCACCCATAAGTTGTAATACCAGTGTAATACACATGTCATTATACAAATTTGTGTCCTCATAAATCACATAAACCAACACACACACACACACACACACACACACACACACACACACACACACACACACACACACACACACACACACACACACACACACACACACACACACACACACACACACACACACACACACACACACACACACACACACTTATGTAGGCACATTAAACAACTACAGTGTCTCCTGAGTGTCCCAAGATCATTCGTCATATTGAATTTCTCGCATCATGCAGTCAATACATGATCAATATCTACAACCTCAAAGAACAGCACTGCAAAAGTATGTATTTTAGTCTTGTTTTCCAGTAAAATTTTCCAAAAATCCATAAAACAATTTAAATTTAATTGAGAAGCAACATTAGGTTAGATAAGAAGACTTTTCCTCACAGAATATATCTTAAATGAAATTTATTTTTCTTGCACTGTGGGGTGAGACTGTTTTTCTTTCCTTCAGCATACTTTACAGAGCTGTATGCTTAAAACAAGAGTAGTTAAGAAGCAAAATACAAAGGGAAGAAAGGAAATGTAAACAGAACACTAAATTATAATGTATGCCTTATTGCTTTACCATCTCTCTCCTCTCTCTCTCTCTCTCTCTCTCTCTCTCTCTCTCTCCTCTCCTCTCTCTCTCTCTCTCTCTCTCTCTCTCTCTCTCTCTCTCTCTCTCTCTCTCTCTCTCTCTCTCTCTCTCTCTCTCTCTCTCTCTCTCTCTCTCTCTCTCTCTCTCTCTCTCTCTCTCTCTCTCTCTCTGCTGCAGTGTTAGGCCTTACCTGCTGACTGAGCACTCCAACAAAGATGGGGAGGGTAAAAATGAGATAAATAGGGGAGCGGAGAGATGTTCCGGCATATGTGGAGACAGGATAATAAAGAGGAATATCGAGGAGGGAGGCGGGAGAATGAACGAGAGAGAGAGAGAGAGAGAGGAAGAGGAAGAATCAAGAAAGGACAAGAGGTGAACGTGAACGACAGCCCCACCCCGTGATCTCTACGGCACGCTTGGTGGATCAGGTGACACTCCACCTCTCAGTCCCTGCATCCAGAATCACCACAGCATCAACTTACTGGGCTGCAGTCCAACGGCATTCTGGGTAAACTGCCACTGCTTTACTGACAGAACCAAGAGTTGACACACAATGCAAACCTGGAGCACTTTGTAGTTACATGGACACAGCTCTTTAAAATATTCAGAGATGATTGGAGCAAGATAGGAAGATCCAGGTATATCTTGTAAAAAAGTACACTTTAGCATACTTATTACGGAAATAATTTACTTTAAAAGAGTATACTTAAGTGTGAACTTGATGCAGTGTTTTCATACACTTGCATGTTATTTACAATTAAATAATAATGTATTATAGTTTAAATTTATATTAAATGTAAGTGCTTTTTTGACCCACTTAAATAGGACTTAAGTAC
Organism: Chrosomus eos; assembly: GCA_036326025.1. Lineage (NCBI taxonomy): Eukaryota > Metazoa > Chordata > Actinopteri > Cypriniformes > Leuciscidae > Chrosomus > Chrosomus eos. Next base: position 5,791,177 of record CM070824.1, on the reverse strand, counting down.
ATCTGTACATGCTATTTCATAATTACTTCTGCTGTCTTAGAAACAGGGTTAAAATATGATTAATGCATAATGATTTAAAACCTACTTTAAAGTAAACCTTTTAATTATTAAATATTATTACCAAGTTTACATGTTGCACTTTTTAAAAGTTTACTTAACCCCCAGTTTCAACAAATAAGGCTTAAGCTTGTCTCAGAGTAAAATGTATGTTTGAGCTGTTTTAACTGAAAGCAACTTGCACTGACATATCTTAAAATATCTCAAGACATGTTCTGCACACCAGTAATGTTTTTTCTAAGGATTTTCTTTTTTAAATCTACTTAAATGTCCTAATTGAGCTAAGACTTAATCATGGCTTAATCTAAGCCCTGTCTGTAAAACCAGGCCTAAGTGTGTTAAGTTTTAAAAAATATATAATTTATTTCAATACAATTCAGTGCACATTTTCTCAGGGTCACCCTTGGGCCCTGTTTAACCTGGTATTAGGATGCGGTTTGGTTGATCGGATCAAAAGTAGACGAGGAAGACACATACCCGTTTACACCTGGTGTTTTAATCCGTCACTTTTGTCCAGAGTCTGTCTTATTTCTTCGAGGGGAAGGTCTATGGGCGGGTAAATGTATGGGCTTTTTACACATTAACATAACTGGAGAAAACAGAAAAACATACGGAGAGCTGCAGCTTTCGTTTCTGCTCTGACAGTCGCAAGACCAGCCGAACGCTGTGAGTGTGTGTTAGAAATCAGGAATGGTGAGAGAACATTGTGCTTGGTATGTTTTTCGTCTTCAAACCAAACTTGGATCATCAGCCAACAAAGTTTACATCCCGTCTGTCTGGCTAGTTCATATAATGTAAATGCATTAGATCAGTAGACGGAGAGAAGACGGTCTTTTGCGGCTGTTCAAACGCATTCGATCACATGAGCGTTTACACTACGAAACAATCTGGTCGAATGTGTTTTCCACTACCTCTGGAAGTGGTCGAAAGTGGACAAGCTAAAAACGCTTTAGACCCCGTACACCTGTATTTAGAGTTGTCCACCTGTGATCTGATCGAAGAAAACGCATCTTAATACCAGGAGTAAACAAGGGCCTTAGTTGAAGTCAGGTCAGATCTTGGCAGTGTAAAGGGATAGTTCAACCATCATTTATAAACCCTCATGCCAAACCACAAACCTTTACCACAGAACTTTAACTGACTGCCTAAGGTCTTCTTTTTAACACAATGACTGCATACAGGGACCAGGGGCTGCAAAACTCAGAAAAATCCCCAAAAAACACTATAAAAGTAGTTCATATAACTTATGTGCCATATAAGCGGTTGCAGCTGGAAATAGGGCACTTGCAAGCACCCATCTGAAATTTGAAGAGAAATTGGTCACCCTATGGTGCCACTGTCCTTCAGAGTTCACCTCCAATCCTGATTTTAAAAAAATGCCTGTAGATTTCGAGCAATCCTGAAGACCTTGATTAGCTTGTTCAGGTGTGTTTGATTCGGGTTGGAGCTGAACTCTGCAGGACAGTGGCCCTCCAAGACCGACGTTACCCATCCCTGCTGTAGTGTCCCAAATAACACACTTCATGTGTACTTACAATGGTCGCAGTAGACGCGTGATTGTGAACTTCACAAGACCATAAGTTGCCCATCCCTGCTCGACTGTATTTTGCCAACTCCACTGCTATCTATCCAGAGCCGATCCGCCCTATACGCTCACTACGCAAGCTGCGTAGGGCCCCGCAAATTACTCAAGGCCCCGCCTCCCCCTCGTGTCATAGCGCGTCAATTAATGTTTACAACATCAATGACAAAATTAAGCGAAACTATCCTTCTGGTTACAAAAAGAAAGAGAAAGAAAAGAGAGTGAATTGCGAGAACAACAATCAGGTAAACTTGTGTTTTCAACTTGTGTTCACAAGTTTGATGTCAGCAAAGTAAAGTTAAGTTTATGTGCATTTCTATTGTGTTTTTTAAAGTGCAACTGCTCGGAAAAGACAACCGCGTCGCGTGTGTTATCATGCGTTCATATGCGCGTGCACGAAATGAAACGCGCATTTTTCAAGCAGAAATATATGTGGAGACCAGACATACTGTACAATATATGGGCGTGAATGATGGCACTCCTCATCAAAGTACACATTATAGGCTACACACTTTTAAAACAAGACACTGATTATAGTCTCAGTTAATGTGTAGTAAAAACTCTAAACAACTGCACTAATTATGCAAGATGAAAAGCAATGTATTGACAATTTGCCATTGATTGACTTTGATTTATAGGCTATATTGAATTTAAAATGTTGATTAGCTGGACATACTGGTCAATATGGATGCACATCCCTCAGTAAATAATAACCATAAATCAATAATTGCTTCAACATGCATAATAAAAAAAACTTTAACATGCTATGGCAAGCCATTTTAGCTTTTATTCATTCACAGTTTATGCATTTTTGATATCAATAATTCTTTTTTTTTTTTTTTTTTTACTATTTGCAATGTGAATTCTTGATTATATTTACTAGTAGGGCCCCTTAGTTACATTTTTATCTACCAATGTCTATTTTTGATATCAGGAATTACATGTTCACTTGTACAAAAGTGAATTCTTGATATCAATGATGTCATTCACTCACAGGGATTATTGATATCTGCATCACAATATTCACTTGTTATCTTAATATTCTATAGAAAATACTCTATTCAGTAAATATCATTCTGTTCTATATTGTTGTACTTATTCTTTGACTGTTTTGTTTAAAGGAGGGAGGATTGTATTGGGAGCACTGAAGTGTCAGGTGTGACTGTGGCAGTGGCAAATGGTTTACATATCTCACGGCGCCGCCACGGGTCAGGTAGAGGGCCCCTTAGCAGAATTTTGCTTAGGGCCCCAGGGAGGTCAGGATCGGCACTGTATCTATCAGTACGTAATGCATGTATTGACAATCAGCCACACAGGCACCACACAGACAGTGATCACACACTCAACAGGAGCCATAAAGGGCAGACAGGGATCACACACACCCACAGATCAAAAGATGCCCATCTCTTTACAGATCAGATCACATCAATCCAGCACTAGCATACTGGAAACGAAGGCCCAGAGTTCAGTACACAGAGCTTTCCCTTAAAGTCAAATGATATGGCGGCGGCAGTCTCAAAAATCCCAAAGGAGTCTAGAGAAATCCAAGCAACTCTTACCTGGAAGCGAAGGATGATGGTCCAGATGAGGCCGAGCGTGAGGCGGTGGTTTCCATCAACTATATCATGAGAACCAACATTTTCTAGATGAACCCTCTGCTCTTTGAGGAACTGAAGAGCCTTGTCCACATTCTCCAAACAGTGAATCCTCATCCTACCTCTCGTGGGCCGAGGCTTAAAACAAGAACATATCAAACACGTGAGCATATTAATCCCTCGAAAGACAATTCATAAAGCATAGCATGAATGCTAAATCTGGGATATTGTCGTTAACTAAAACTTAACCATTATTAACATTACTAAACAAAAATTAGAAAATGGTGTGACTGCAACTAACTGAATTAAATTTAAGTTGAGGCATTAAAAGTACTAACTAGAAAATAAATCAAAGCTAAAACTGAATTAAAAATAAAGATCAATTAAATAAAAAGGCTAATAAAAAACATGAAAGCACATAAAAAGTGCAAAAGCACATGAAAGCACAAAATTACTAAAATTTCAAATAAAATAAAGCTAAAAATATGAATAAAAACTATAATAATAATATAAATTAGAGCTGTCACTAACAATTATTTTAGTAATCGATTAATCAGTTGATTATTTTGACGATTAATCGAGTAATCTGATCTTTTTGTGGTAATAACAATAAACCTAAATGTACAATAGCCTTTAAAATAACATATAATAATAACAATAAGGCAATAATAAGTTGTGTATCAAAAGCAAATAATCACATGGTTTTATTGAACAACACTGTTAAAATACATAATGTGATATACATGATATAAACAATCACCTCTTGTACATTATGTATTATAACAAAATAATCAACCGAGAGTTATATGTGGCGGATGATTTGAGCTTTGTGACATAGTGTGTGGAAGTAGCCATCAGAAGATGGTACATGTGGTCATAAAGGGATAAACACGGTCCGCAACAATACTCAGGTGTGCTGTGGCGTTTAAACGATGCTCAATTGGTACTAAAGTGTGCCAAGAAAATATCCTCCACACCATTACTCCACCAGCAGCCTGAACCGTTGAGAAAACGGCAGGATTGATGCTATCGTGTTGATAACGCCAAAATCTGACCCTTCCATGTGAATGAAATCAGAAATCGAGACTCATCCGACCAGGAAACTGTTTTCAAATCTTCTATTGTCCAGGTTTGGTGAGTCTGTGAATTGTAGCCTCAGTTTTCTGTTGTCAGCTGACAGGAGTGACACCGGTGTGTGTCTTCTGCTTCTGTATCTGCCTCAAGGTTGAGGGTTGTGAGTTCAGAAATGCTCTTCTGTAGACTTTGGTTGTAACAAGTGCTTATTTGAGTTACTGTTGCCTTTCTATCAGCTTGAACAAGTCTGGCCATTGATTCTCCTCTGACCTCTGGCAGGGTTTTCCTCCAGAACTGCTGCTCACTGGATATTTCCTCTTTTTCAGACCATTTTCTGTGAATCCTAGAGATGGTTGTGCGTGAAAATCCCAGTAGATCATCAGTTTCTGAAAAACTCAGACCAGCCCGTCTGGCCCCAACAACCGTGCCAAGTTTAAAGCCACTTAAATCACCTTTCTTCCTCATTCTGATGCTCAGTTTGAACTTCAGCAGATCGTCTTGACCATGTCTACACGTCTAGTTGCTGCCATATGATTGGCTGATTAGATATTTGCATTAATGAGCAGTTAAACAGGTGGACTTAATAAAGTGGCCGCCGGTGAGTGTGCGTCAAAATAGAGAAGAAAGACTATAGCAGCGTCTGTTTCATGCCAACTTTAGAAAGTCAAACCCTTTGGATGGGAAGAAGTTGTTAAACTGGTGTTTTCTGTGGCAGTGCTTTTATGATTATTAAAGCGAGAACTCACCAGCATCTCTCCTGACAGCACCTCCAGCAGTCTGATGAGCATGTAGCCGTCTCTCAGGTCATTATACAAGTCAGAGATACGACAGGACACGCGGGACAAGTGAGAGTTCACCCACTTAGTAAACGTCTTCTTCTGTACTGCGTCCCTCTCATCTGGTAGGATGACAGAGAGACACAAACAAAAAGGTACATATTTATATTAAGGAACACAATATCATTATTACAGCTTTTAGTTGATCAATATTGTACATGGTAAATATTCCTATTTTCACTTTTGGATTATCACTTATTATTAATCATTAAAGATTTGCTATTATGCTCTTTTACATGTAAATCTCAGAAATAATATTAATTTATTATACCATTATCATACCATTTATAACTTGTCAGACATAACAATAAAATAATGATCAGGTACACTGTAAAATAAATTATATGATCAATAAGTTATAACAACATATATTTTACATTGCTTTAACTCATCAAAATAACTTTTTTAAGTTACACAAGATTCGACTTTTCTTTTTTCTTTTTTTCAGTTTAATGCAATTTAAGTTGAAATGACTTAAACAGTCAAGTTGATTGTACATTTAAAATTTAAGGCAGCAACTTTTTTTTTTAGTGTAGCATAAGCATTACCGTTAGTACAAACCAGAATTGTATAATATGTATGATGTGTACATATGTATATGTAAATATGTATAAGGGATCATCCCTAATATATATGCTACCATTCAAAGGTCCATTAGATTTTTTTCATGTTTCATGTCTCTTCTGCTCTAGTAATTTTTATTAATATTTCACAATATTTCTGTTTTATGTGTTTTTGATCAAATAAATCCAGCCTTGGATTTATTTGATCAAACACATAAAACAGAAATATTGTGAAATATTATTAAAATTACTAATAAATTTAGTATAATAAGTATAATTTATTCCTGAGATATAAAGCAGTATTTTTTCAGCATCATTACTTCAGTGTCACATGATCCTTCAGAAATCATTCTAATATGCTGATTTGCTGCTCAGGAAACTTATATATAATATATACGTATACATACACATAAACAATTATAAACAAAGGGAATAAACAATTGTGCTGCTTAATCTTTTAGTAGAAACTGTGATAATTTTTGCAGGATTCTTTGATGACTAGAAAGTAAAAAAAAAAAACAGGATTTCTTGGAAATAGGCATTTTTGTAACATTAAAAAATGATTAATGATTACTTTTGATTCATTTATTGAATCCTTGATGAATAAAGTATTAATTTCTAACAAAAATCATAGTGACCCCAATGTTTGAATGGTAGTATATGCTCAAATATATATGCACAAGCAGCCACAGAACCAGCAGATCTTCCACGTACCTGCTAGTGCTTTGATGCGGGAGCACTCGAATAGTTTGGCACTGGTGGTCTCTGTTTCCCAGAATCCTGTGCTTGCAGGCCTGTTGTTGTTGTTGAGCTGTCTCTGGGCCTCAGCATTGTCCAGGTCTGTTGAGGCATTGGCCATCGCGCCTGCGTCCTCAAGCAGCCCTGCATATAGAGTAGTGAAAGTCAGCATCCACAGTACCAGCTAAACAGAAAAGCTGTAAAGCCAAACACACACACACACACACACACACACACACACACACACACACACACACACACACACACACACACACACACACACACACACACACACACACACACACACACACACACACACACACACACACACACACACACACACACACACACACACACAAACCTAATAGAATCCAATTGATAAAATGCACACATACACAGACCTACACACAGATACAGATTTAAAGGGATACTCCCCCCCAACAATAAAAATTCTGTCATTATTCACTCCACTCAAGTTGTTACAAACCTGTATGAGTTTCTTTCTCTGTTGAACACAAAAAAAGATATTTTGAAAAATATGGGTAACCAATCTAACAGTTGACATTAACTTCCATAGTACGGAGACAAAAATCAATGAGGCCCATCAACTGTTTGGTTACAGAAATTCTGCTAAATATCTTCTTTCATGTTCAGCAGAAGAAATGAGGGTGAGTACAACATTTTTTGGTGAACCATCCCTTTAAGATACACATTTAGATACACACCAGACACAGTAAAAGGAGGCAGGGCACTCACAGACAAATAAATGGGAGAAATAGCAACTCAACATTGCAGCTAACTTCAGAAATTTCGGCTTTAGATAAATGCATTTTTGACATTTTGCTGTCAGATTGTATTGCTGATTCGTCATGTGTTATTTAAATGTAAAATTGGAAGGCAGTGGAGATTTCACTATTATCCCGTTTAAGTAAAACTGAGCTGTGGTAGCATAACTAGGAAGAAGGCAGCTGCCCATAGGGCATTACCAAGATAGCCGCTGGGTTAAATTAAATTCTGACATCATTTACTCATTTACACGATTTGTACCCGAGGGCTCCGCATCACACGTGCAATACTGTACCAGGTGAGCTACCAGGAACGTTTTCTCTAAGAAGATTCATACATAAATGTATCAAGCTGTTTATGTGATGTTCCCCTCAAATCATGCACAATGACACAAAAAGTATTTTGAGGTCAATTTAGCATTGTGTAAAGAACCACGTGAAAATAAGTCTTTAATTATCAATAATCTTCCCCTGAAGAGCATGAAATCCATGTGAATAATATGTGAATAAAGAGCTAAATTAGTTAAATTATCTCATAAACCAATTATGTATCTTCAAAAAGACTGTATAAAACCCCTCAATTCATATGATCAGATTTACTCACTCTTTAAAGGCACACATAAAGTTAAAGTTTTACAAAAGTACATGAAAATGTATTACATGTCAGCTGTTGGGTTAATAATTGTGTTGTAAAGGTCAAATCTTGTTAACTTAATACCCACACAAAAGTGTCTAGTAAATAAATTTAAATGAATAAAAATGCTATTTTTTTTTTGTTTTTTTAGTCACTACAAGCAGTCGTTAGGTAGTGTGCAATGACTGATGGATAAATAGAAGATGAAAGATCTTATAATTTGAAGTCTCACCTAAGATGGCTCAATACCCTGACGTAGCCATGGTTTCTGACATGTCAACTAAGGCCTATGTGTGCTGTGCAAGCTAGCTTAACGTGTTTTGAGTCACATTTGTTGGCCTAGCATGTCGTCTATTGTAGCACAGAAACACTGTATTGTCTATTAAGCATCCAGGATTGGAATGATTTGTTGTATGAGGCCGATATTCCTTTGAAACCAAAACAAATAACTGTTCAAATTCCCCTCAAGCTGATGTACAGTAGCTTCATGAGAGGATGACGTCAGGTGACCTTTTTACAGGAATACAGAACAACTGGGTCAGTTCACCTACTTTTTAACTACAAATACGAGAGAGCAGATCTTTTTTTCTTCAGCGTCTTGATAAGTGAATTTAGTATGAATAATTTCTAATAGATTTAGGAGGCTATCCTTCACCCCATCCCCCTTCCAGAACCCTTTCCACTGCCTGCTGGTGAACAACCCAACCATCATTGGAGTGCTGTGTGTCATATGTGCAATTTCATGAATTTCTATCCATACGGTCACTGTTCTGATGCTTATGAATAAACACAGACTCTTTGACAGGTGTAATCTGCTCTTTTTCTTCATGTTTATTGAGATGTCAGTCATTATTATCTTGAGTGAATGAAGCACAAAAAGCAGAGCGCTCCCCTCCCCCATTTTTCATAAACCCAAAATCTCGCTGGCCCCATCCCCCTTAATAACACACACACACACACACACACACACACACACACACACACACACACACACACACACACACACACACACACACACACACACACACACCACACAACACACACCACACACACACACAACACACCACACACACACACACACCACACACACACACACACACCACCCAATGTGGGTTGTTTTCGACACCCTCCTGACAGATATTCAAAATGGCACATCAAGAGACAGAAAGAGATAAGCAGAAATGGTTTTGTGTGATGAATTTATGACATTTTTTTATTTTAAATTATATATATAAAGATAAATGTGATATTATATATTAATGTATATATATATATATATATATATATATATAAAATTAATACACAAAGTGTTTAAATAGACACTTATATAAGTGTCTCAAATGTTTCACAAATGGCCTAATTACTTAGATTCTTTAAAAATCATGAGAATTAATGGAAAGGTATTACAGGCCATGTGTTTTATGCAAATAGCAATTCATCTCTTTCAGGCATGTTGACGTTTTCCCTTTTGTCAAAGAGTATATTTTCACAAAAACAATCCACTCAGCCCATTCTTTTGAAATTTAATTTGATTTATGAATGTATTAATAACACAAATATACCCAAAATAGACACTAAAGACTAGCAGAAATCATTTTTTAGAACAAACATTAAAAAAATGAAAATTCTCAAATACTCTCTACCAAAAAGCAGAAGGGGGCATTGAGATATCACCCAAGAGACAGTACAAGTTATTTCAAAAGGAATGACAGATAGATACCCAAGATAGTTTCAAAGGAATGGTGAGAGACATATGGAAGTTTTCTTAGCACATTTAACAAATTCTTTGTGAATTTGGTCAATCGCCGCAGTATCATTAAGTCTCAGAGTTGTCAGTAGATAATCCAAGAGAGACGTGTGACGCAAGAAGACGATCGAACTAACTTTTAATGAATACCAGGAACACCAAAGCATTAGCTTGAACATAACTTTAACACTAGACAAGGAGCTAAAGAACACACAGGGCTTAAATACACAAGGAAAGTTAATAACACAACAGGGAACAGGTGTGCAACTTATTAACAACCTTGAGCGTTCTCGTGAAAACACGTTTTCAACTAAAAACAAAAAAATTTGTACACGTTTAGGCCCTGTTTAAGGCCATTGCACACTGTCAGTCTGAAATTTTCGTATGCGTTTTTTCGTATTCGTGATTCGGTGGCTCTGAATTGTTAAAACACCATTCAAACTGCTTGCTACGGATGCGAAAAACGCAGAAAATCGAACCCGATCCGATTTTTTTTATAACGGACGAAAGTTCTGGATGCAGTGTGCAAGTGTGATTGACATAACGTGAGGTCGAATTTTTTTTTTTGAATGTGCGAAATTTCGTTTACGAATTTCGGACTCAGTGTGCAATGGCCTTTACACGAGAACGATTCCGGGTGAAAATGTAACAATATTTTATCGGATGTGCCTTTCGTTTACACGGCGACGGCGTTTTGGGGGCCGCAAAAAAGTGAAACCACCCTCCAGAGTGGAAATCTGAAAAACGCTCCACCGTCGCGTTTCCGTCTAAACGGTAAAAACGCAAATCTGCTCATGTTGGCTCTTGTCGTGTACGCGTTTACGTCACAGGCATGGGCCGGTACAGGAAAATAACAACCAACATGTCGGATTATTTCCATACATCGGACCTTCAAGTTGCCCTAGCAGCTCTGAAAAACATACAAGAGTCTTTTCAGCAGTTGTACAAAATATTCTCAGATATTGGTGTTGTTGTGTGGCAGTGCTTCACATTGCCACCTAGCCGCCTGGAGTGCATACTAAATCCAATTTCACACACTTTTGCGTCACCGTATGCACGCGGATTTCCCAACCATAACGCTCGTCTAAACGCAGAATAAAAAATGATAATGCAACGCCACTTTTGCGTTTTCTCTTCAGATCGTTTCCGTGTAAACATAGCCTAAGGCCATTGCACACTGTGAGTCTGAAATTTTCGTATGCGTTTTTTCGTATTCGTGATTCGGTGGCTCTGAATTGTTAAAACACCATTCAAACTGCTTGCTACGGATGCGAAAAACGCAGAAAATCGAACCCGATCCGATTTTTTTTTATAACGGACGAAAGTTCTGGATGCAGTGTGCAAGTGTGATTGACATAACGTGAGGTCGAATTTTTTTTTTGAACGTGCGAAAATTTCGTTCGCGAATTTCGGACTCAGTGTGCAATGGCCTTTACACGAGAACGATTCCGGGTGAAAACGTAACAATATTTTATCGGATGTGCCTTTCGTTTCGTTTTGGGGGCTTAAAAACGCAAAAAAGTGAAACCACCCTCCAGAGTGGAAATCTGAAAAACGCTCCACCGTCGCGTTTCCGTCTAAACGGTTAAAAACGCAAATCTGCTCACATTGGCTCTTTTCGCGTATGCGTTTACGTCACAGGCATGGGCCAGTACAGGAAAATAACTACCAACATGTCGGATTATTTCCATACATCGGACCTTCAAGTTGCCCTAGCAGCTCTGAAAATCATACAAGAGTCATTTCAACAAAATATTCTCAGATATTGGTGTTGTTGTGTGGCAGTGCTTCACATTGCCACCTAGCCGCCTGGAGTGCATACTACATCCAATTTCACACACTTTTGCGTCACCGTATGCACGCGGATTTCCCAACCATAACGCTCGTCTAAACGCAGAATAAACTGAAGACAACAAAAACGAAAATTTGTGAATACGATGACGTTGCTGCCGCTGACGCCATTCATGGTAAATACCCTTAAACGTTAAAAAGGTGATATGACAAATATTTCGCTTTCCTTGGACACGGCAAACTTTTCACGAATATATATGACTTGACCTCAAAGACAGACGCAGGTAATTGCACGCGCTCAGTCGATCTCTCTCGTTCACTTTCTGTTCAAGCTTAATTGCAAATCCACAAAGCCTCTGTACAAATCACCATGATAAACAGTCTTGTTATCATTATTAACTTATTTAACATAACAACTTATTTGCATTCCTCTGCGGTTAGCTTGTCAGTAGCGCGGTACAATATTGCGGTTATCGCGACAGCCCTACAGCGAAATACAGTGTTTTTAGTTGTTTTTGCGGATCCGTGCACGGGGATCGTTTTGAGAGCGTTGTCGTCTGTACGTGAAAAACGCAAACTTTTCCATTTTTAGTACATTGTCATGGAAACTACACTCATGCAAAGAGGAACAGAACAAAACCAACCTAAGACACAATTAAACTAATGGTACGTTTACACAACAACCGTACTAAAAACAGAAATGTTTTTCCTTTGCATTTTTCGTGTACAGACGATAACGTTCTCAAAACGATCCCAGTTCACATGGAGCCTCTCTCCTTCTTTATTTGCAGTGTTAGATCACATCTCCACCTCAGAAATATCGGATGCGGCCTCAGACGTCGAATCCCTGCCAGAAGATATCCTGTTTTGTCTGCTATCCAAAACCAGTCAGAAGCCTTTAGAGTTTTGTTTAATACTCAAAACCTGTTATTAAAAGCAAGTCTGGTTTGGTGGTACCCAATATGAGTGTTTTGTCTGGTACCCAAAACTATATTAACAGTCTTCTATCAGCCAAGAATTTGACTGAGAAAGCCAAGAAGAGCAGAAATCAGGAGACGAAGTGATGGTTGTAAAATGAGCAGAGTTGGTTTATTGAATAATCTTAGTTGCGTAATATGTAAGGGTGGTGTCTATACCATCTCTTATTCATGAAGACAAACATTCAACATTCTATGAAACCACACAATCATAAGATTAAACAACAGAAAGGAAATAATAAGTAATGTAAAATAAAAAATGACAAATTAATAATAATAATAAAACGGTGAATAAATGATAAATGAAGTAATCAAACATGAATAATATGAATAAATGATAAATCAAATGACAACTACATAATGACTACTAATTATAAATATTATAAAACCAAATCATAAAAAAACAAAGAAAATGAAACACAAAACAGATGTATGGTTGCTCTCTTAAAGTAACACGCACACACACAGGTTGCTTTTCAGAATCCTTAGATCCTTCAGCAGACTCATCTGATTAAATGTGGAATGACAGACATTCAGACAACCAAACCCTGTCTATAAGATATCATACAACTTCAAGTTCTGCCCATATATCCATATTACGGCACAAGAGTTATTCCATCAGTCCCATCAGCAAAGTCCATAAGCATAAATTTCCAAATGGTTTGACAAAAATAATTTTGCTTCCTTCTATGTTGACATATTTGGCTTATCAAAATAGCTAATAGTGTTTAGTTTACATTATATCCTGTCAAAACCATGATCAGATTTGATCTTGTTGCCCTTTTTATACAGCCAAGTAGCTTTTAGTTTACATCACAACCTACCAAACCTCACTTGACAGCTTGAGCTCTGCATGAAAGCAATGACGACACTTTTAAAGTAAAAAAAATCCAGCCTTTTCCTTTGCAATCAGTTAATGGCTGAGAGACAAAGTATTGTTAGAGAATTGACCGAATTTAATTGTAGACTGATCTACGCACGCTCCCGAGAGCCTCTTTTCCATTCTATGACACATGAAATGAATGCTTATACAATGTTCAGGATAATGCCGAAAGAGCTATTCTGTACTGTAATGTCAATGTGTCTACTATAGTCTCACATAGCCAGAACTATATAGTCCAGACTATAAGACGAACATATTTTATATTCAAACTAACATAACAGTGTAATTTGAATGACCTCATTTGTTAACATGATGCCGGTGATTTGCAGTGCAAACATATCCACAGTGCTGTGATGAGATGCTTTCTTAACTGCTGGTTTCTCACCTCTGTCATTTTTGTTGTGCGTTTATTTTGTTATTGAAGAAAGCGCACAGCACATATTTACATATTCATCTAAACGTCGCTCTCAGCAGCGTGGATGGTGTGGGGATGTTCATTAATAGTGTATCGCTGCAAAGGTATTTCAAACTTCTTTTTACTTATAAGCAAAGAACAAAAAATAACTTTTCCATGAGTATATTGTGCTCTAGTGCGTTACGTGTGCACGAGTGCAGTTCACTTACTGGCCACTGGTGTCACTAATAACAAGGGTATCTGAATTCTACACATAGAAGTGTAAGTGTTAACAGTCATAAAAGTATACTTTTTTAAGGGGCATTTATTTAATTAGTATTATTATTAGTATTATATTATATTATAATATCTTAGCTTAAAATTATACTATTAATATTTGTGTGCACATTCAATAAAATTAAGTGCACATCTTTTCACAAGGTTTCACATATTAATAATTGTCTAAAACACACATATTAAAGGTGGGGTATGTGATTTTCTTTTTTGACCATTTTTTCAAAATCACTTGAAATCCTATTCCTAACCCACTTACTGGCTGTAAATTAGAAGCACTGAAATGAAAATAAAGTAATTTAATCATCTGTGGAACGGGCAGGACTCGAAAAACTCCAGCCAATCATTTTCAAGACCGTCTAGAATCCTTGGACAGAAAATGCGTCACTCAAACGGTTGTACCATGCCCCCCTCCCCCCAATCCCCCTCGCGCGCGTGTCCCGTTCGTGCGCATACTCAAAGCTCGTGACCCAGTCACAGGAAGTGCAAGTCGCCCCGGTACAGAGAGAGAGAGAGAGCGCATCTGAGTTTTCGCTCGTGCTTGATTGCGCGTCCATGTTTTTCGAATGGGTGGAGTCAGGGCTAGCGTTGGAGAAGAGAAGGTAGGACCTTATGAGTTGTGTATTTTCAAAATCTGCCGGCCATTTTGCAAATCACATACCCCACCTTTAAGGTACACTTTCAGAAAAAAAAGTACAAATGAGGTCACTGGGGCGCAACCCTTTCAAACGGTACTAAAATGTACTCTTTAGGTACAAATATATGTTTTTGATTGTCCCTTTAACACATTCTGTTGACTATAAGTAACGTTGAACCATGTCTATTAACTCTCATTAGAATGTTAGTTGAGTATTAGCAGATTTTAGAAGTGGATAAACTAATTACAGCAAAAAAAATTAAAAAGTGACCGTCGAGTTCTGATCTCACAATTTGTGTCACGAGCACTGTATGCTGAACCTCGCGTACACCTAAAAAGTTAAGTATACATTGGCCTTTAAGGTTAGAATAAGTTGACATAGTTGCAAAGTTACTTATAGTCAGTAGAATGTTTGTTGGAGGAGCATCACAATAAAGTGTTAGCAGATATTAAGCAGACAGTCTAGTAATACTCTAATGAGAGTTAGTTAACATGTAGTTGCAAAGTTACTTTTAGTCAACCGAATGTTCAAAAGGGACCATCTAAATAAAGTGTTACCCAAATATGTACTAAATATGCACCCTTAGGGGGTAAATAATGTACAAAGGTGTATCTTTTTAAAGGGTACCACCCAAGCGACAGCTTTTGTATCTTTTTTTCAGAGTGAATGAAACAAATTTGCAATGTATCTTTTACACAACCTCTGTCTCAGATATCATTCTGAGTCAGTATAATGTACCCAGGGTTTCCTTTCCCACTTCTCTGATGCCAGTAGTAACGGTTTGACCTCGTGTCAGGCTCTCTTGTCCTCCTTACTGGGGCTTTCTTCCTCCCAGCACCTGGTGTCCGCCGACGTGACAGACCGCAGGATCTAACTGGCATGTGTTTGTCTCTGACAAACAAACACATCTGTGAGAGAAGCACGAGACTTCAGGCGTTCTCACATTCACAATTAACTCAACTCCTCACAAGCATCAGAATCAGAGAAGAATCAGACACAACCGCATTATTTATATATTATAAGTAAAACCCTAATCTCAACTCATTTCATTTTCACATGGGCTTTTTTGAGTTTAACTTTCATCCCCAAGGTTGAAATACCTTTTACCAAATCAGTTGGATAAACAAGTTTAGTTTACAAAAAATGATAGTTTAATTTTATCTTTAGTGAATTTTTTTTTTTTTTTTTCAAATTATAGCTAATTTATAATTGCATTAATATTATATTGGTCTAAATTAAATAACATTTTGGCTTATAATAAATCTTATTTTTCATGCATGTATTTCTCTTAGGGAAAATAAATATTTTTGATTAATATTAAAGGGGTCATGACATGAGAAATTTGCCTTCATCTTTTGACATATAACAGGTCTTTTAAAACTTTCTGCAAGTTTCATAGCTTCAAACCTCCTTCTGACAAGCCTTAAAGGAGCCGCCCCTTAAAAACGGATCATTTCAGTCACAGGGTCAGAATGAGTGTTGAAAATTAGATATAAATTTTTAAAGTTGGTCCAATTTTTAAAACAAGCGCTGCAGATTCTGTCTGGGCGTGCCTTTAATTAATTAGCTCTTTTTAATTGATCAAAGCAGCAGGTATCATCCACCCTGTCTCCTCACTGTCAATATATAAGCATAAATCTGCATTTATATAGCCTAATCATGACATCATGTTCCTAAATCACTTTCCATCTTCAAGACAATGCGAGGCAGAGGGACAGACGGGCTGGACGAGGATAATCTGACAGAAGAATCTGCCTCAACAAGAACAGCAATTGCCCTTTAAAAAGGACATTCTACATTTAAACTCAAATAGGTCAGATATAGATCAGGAGCCGGTGCTTCTTCCCAGACTGTACGGTTGCTTTCAGGGGAATAAAAAAGTGATCCAGTCCTCGAAGAGACGAGAAGGACCTGAGGGAGATCATGCCATGCTGCATTAGCATGAAGGCCGTCACTCCCTGGGCAGAGGACTTCTCTCTCTCTCTCTCTCTCTCTCTCTCTCTCTCTCTCTCTCTCTCTATGCTTGCTGCCACCTTCTTTCATTTCTTGATTACATTAAGTAAATATAGACATCTTGTTGAATTTATTCGACTGAAAAATCTGCTTGGGGATCAATGACATCAGTAGAACTGGACTATACGCTGGACATATTCACATATCTCTTTGAGTAGAATTTCAGAAACCCAATATGATTTGATTGATTTTAAAAGACAACAAAATAGTGTGCAACAGTAAACGTAAGCACTATAGAGAGCGCTATGACATCACACTATGTACTCACAGGTCAAACATTTGTTGTTACAACATCCATTGCTAATAAAGCTAGCCTTCAATCTCACACATGTCTACACCTCTTATTTAAAACAATATGAATTTGCATGAAACCAACTGGATTTAGAAGTGTTTGTTGCAAAGAACAATATTATAGCTCTGTAGTCTAAGCAAAGTTGTGCATCAACTAATTTATATTACATAACTATTTGAAATTCACAGACAAAAAAACATATAACATATAATGACATGTATATATGTCCTGACTCCTGACACTTGGTTTCATATAACTGAGATATTGTGCCTTTTTTAGACAGCCCAAAATATTTTTTTAAAAGTACAAATTTTAATTCCTAAATTGTATTTGTTAAACTATTGATTATTAATTTAGTATATACATTTTTATTGTCATAATTTTTTGCATAATTTTAAATTTTCATTAACCATTTTCTAAAATAATCATAAAACATTATTATTGCTATTATAATTCCATTTATTTCACCTACTGAATGTGCAGCATTTAAAGGCCTACTAAAGTGCCACTAAACTCACAGGCTGCATCCGAAATCGCATACTTCCTTATTATACAGAAAAAAAAGAGTATGTGACAAAAGAAGAATGTCCAAGTTCACAGTATTCATAAAAGAGTAGGTCAAAAGTACCCGGATGAACTAGATTCTGAGAGATTCTGAAGTGTGAAGTGTGCATATGGACACTTTACTATCCCATGAGGCCACAGGACAGGATTTGTGAATGGCAGTGAAGCGACGCAACTGACCCTGGTAGGTCATGTGATGAGGGCAACAAGGTGAATAGAGTTACATTCAAATTACATCCATACACATACTTTTTTAGCAGTCGTGGAGTAATTACTTATTCAAAATAAGTACCTACTCAAGAAAAACATAAGATTTTGGATGCAGCTTTGCCACTGAAACAGGCAGAAAGGGCGGGGCATATCGAACAGCTCCTTTTTTTAAATAGCCAATAGCGTTTAGTTTATATCACGGCTCGGCCAGAGCTGTTGAGCTCAGTAAAGCCGCAGTTTCCTCTTTGGACCGGAGCAGACTCTGTGCGCTGTGGCGGTTTGCGTGACACTAACGTGAAACCAGACTTCATTCATTCCAAAAATCTTTCCCTAATTAATCGTTCCCTATCCTCTATATAGTGCACTATGTGCCATTCACCATGTAGAAAATAGTAAATGTGTGAAGAGTGACCGATTTTATCTGCAGCTTCAGCTAGCGTCTATTTATAATGTAGGGGCGGAGCTTCAGATTCTAGAGAGCATTTGATTGGACAGAAAATCTGATGAAAAGCTGAAGTGCAGAGTGATGTCATTAAAATCGTTGATCTATATTGGCAGAAGTGAGAGACTGTAAGTTGTTTTGAATGCTTATCTCCTAAATGTGAATTGTGTAATTGTTTTTGGAGCACAATAGCTTATAGTTAACAGTAGGGCTAACATAGTCATACTAAAAGCCCAATTTTGATTTCATGGGGACTTTCACAATCTGTATGAATTGACCTTTTTGTGGCATGTGCTGCTTTGGGTGCAGCTTCTGTGCTTGCAGTCGAAATATACAGTAGGCTACATCAATTTCAAAGACAATACAACCAGGAGCAATGCATGGTCAATGCAGGCAGCAACATAACTGTTTGCATTTAACCTTAATATGACTCAAATGTCCTGCCCCTCAGATAGTAACTAATACCACTGTAAATCACCTCATACTATCCTTGTATGCTGCAGAACAGGTCATGCATGACAGCAAGTGTTTGATGTTTTACACTGAAAGTACACTGCTGCTAACACATAGAGCTGTAGGTGCAGCTTTAACACGGATGATGTATTTCTTTAATGCCTTTACCGCATTGTTGACCAATATTCCCATCACCGTGAACACCCAGCGCTGTTTATTCGCATCACCTTACATATCTAATGTTCATGCCGCCTTTATAATGTTTTCTTCCATTCAGGCCTGACACTTTATTTGAGCTTACAAGCAACTTTCCTCAGTGTGGTCCAATGTGCAGTGTGTTGGAAAATGCAGCACCGTGCAAATATAAATACCAGGCCTTTTTTAAACACAAAACAAACGCAGCTGACATTTAAAATAAGCACTCTCCACCACTGACACTCGACAGTGAAATATCGGCTAAAGACACGGCCCAGAAAATGACTGCAGTGTGTGTCCAGCACAGGCCGGTCGCTGCATTCACCATACAGGAATCAACGGACGTTACAACAATGTATGTGTGAATCACTGTTCTCCAGTGTACAGACATATGCGATTCACTGCGTCCTTACCTGCACACCCACTCCTAAGGATGAATGATTATTCCACAGATCAATGCAGTAAGATGCTTCTCATGCGGTGTATGAATAATCCCGGATGGAATCAGCGCTGCTGTGTCTTTTCTTGGCATACTTCAGTCAGGTACACGGCGCGCGGATGCGATGAGACGGGGATGCGTGGCGCAAAAACGACACTCGGTACATTCGATGACAGCGGTCAGTACGCGGCTTCTTCAAGGGTGATGTCACGCGCATCACATTCAAAATGTGTCTGAGGCCAGATTTGCTTGCTCGGTCAGATCGCCGGTGTGCTCGGATATCCCGTGCACCGGATACACGCGCTCTCTCTCTCTCTCTCTCTCTCTCTCTCTCTCTCTCTCTCTCTCTCTCTCTCTCTCTCTCTCTCTGCCCCTGCGCTCTCAATAACGCGGAGGATACAGCAGTGATGGGGAAGCCACGCGCGCGCGCGCGCACAAACACACACACACTCACACACACACAACACACACACACACACACACACACACACACACACACACACACACACACACACACACACACACACACACACACACACACTGGTACTTATCTTTGTGAGGACTTCCCATAGCCTTCTTTTGTCATTAAATTAAGCTTATTGCAAATATAGACTACCACTCTTCTGAAAATATCCGTCAACAATTATATGAACCAGCCTAATGTGGTTTGCTGGGTTAAACTGAATTCAAGGATTCTTTCTTTTCTTTCTTCTCAAACAATCTATTCCCTTTCTACCAATTAAAAACAATACACATTGATAAACTATTTCAAAATAATTTAAAAGAGTTAGCACCATTCTTCAAGGATGTACTGAAAGCCTGGTTGAATTTTCAGTACCATCCTCCAGATACAATTGAAGAGATTGAGACACAGTTGCTATGGATGAATTCAAACATTACGGTTGGAGACAAGCCATTGTTGTGGGAGGAATGTGTCAAAAATGGGTTAATTTTTGTAAATGACCTTTTGGACTTATCTGGAGATTTTATTTCTTACGAAAATTAAAAAAAAAAAAAAGGTATTTATCTTGAACGCTTATCAACCAGTTGATTTCTGCAATTCCTAAAAATTGGGAAAAAAATTGCAAAAGGGTAAAAAGAATGAATTAATGGTGTGTCGCCCACCAATAAGAAGCCTAAAATGGTTGTGTAAAGATAAATAAAATAATATATATTTGGAATTTAAATACTACAGGCACTGCACTTTTTCCAAATAAAACCGGCCAGTTTTGGGAAGATGAATTCAATGAGCCAATTGTGTGGAAAGATTACTTTAGAACAATTTATAGAACTACAATTGATTCATATTATAGAATATTTCAACTAAAAAAAAATTATAAAATTATTGCAACAAAAAAATCCTTGTTCAAAATGCAAATAGAAAAGGATCCCTGTTGCAGGTTTTGTGGGGATGAGGAGGAGGACTTGATGCATCTGTTTTATTTTTGCCCATATGTGACCCTGGATCACAAAACCAGTCTTAAGTAGCACGGGTATATTTGTGGGAATAGCCAACAAAACACTGTATGGGTCAAAATTATCGATTTTTCTTATATGCCAAAAATCATTAGGATATTAAGTAAAGATCATGATCCTTGAAGATATTTAGTAAATTTCCTACCTTAAATATATCAAAATTGTATTTTTGTAAGTGGATGCAGCACAATAACCAACAGAAATGGAAACCTTTAAAGGTGATTTTCTCAATATTTAGATTTTTTTGCACCCTCAGATTCCAGATTTCAAATAGTTGTATCTCGGCCAAATATTGTCCTATCCTAACATACCATAAATCCAGTGGTGGAAAGTAACTAATTACAAATACTTTCGTTACAGTACTTGAGTAGATTTTTCGATTTTTTCTACTTTCTTGAGTATAATTAAATTGTGGTACTTTTACTCTTACTTGAGTAAAATAAAAATATAGTATTCAACTTCTCTACATTTTATTTTTCATAAAAAGTACAAAGTACTTTGACAAAGGTGCCGACGGAGAAACAGGGCAAGCTGACATTTGACAGACACTTTTCATACTACTGCGGTGGAGCCTCTGCTTCAGCCAATAACAGTCAGACTTGGAGCGCTTCAGCCAATAACAGACAGAACTGAAGCAGTTCAGCCAATAACAGACAGGTTTGACTCGGGTACAAAACCAATCAAAACATCCAGTTCGGCTGGGAGGCGGGGCGTTCAAACCGCACTTTGACATTCAATCAATGGCGCTCGTGTTTTGAATCAGTGGCGCTAACGTTTTAATATTTCAGTGAATGTAAGTGAGTATTCTGCTCATATTTAATTATGGCAACTACTGAACTGGGTCATACCATTGATAATACCAGAGCACTGAGCAGTTGAAGTAAATAAAAAAGCTCAGCTCATAACATGGACGCAGTTATTGCATGTACGGAGCAAGAACAATGTAAGTGTCTAAAATACATGCACACAGTTCAATTAATGGTAAAGCTCGCCCTGTTTAACAATGCAGTTAAACTAAATATACGAAGCAGACTTTGTACAAAGCTGAAAAACAGTGAAAGAAGATGGCATGATTTATCTGTCAATCAGATGCATGTAAAAGTGTAGTTCGTTCCTATAGCAACAGTGAGTGGGCTGCCAGCACATTTTCGGTACAACGAAAAAAATATAATTTAATTTAACATGTTAACCATAGCCCACTTAAATTTTTTTTTTTTTACTGGGAATTTTTTATTCATAATGTCACTTTTTTTTTATTTATTCTTTTAATCGGACCTCTCACTTAAACTTCTTTGCTTTCAATTATGAAATGATTCAAATCAAAACATTCAAATGATCTTACTTGGACTTACTTTTCAAAATTAGTAATAAAAAAATGCAAAATGCTCTTGATAACAGAGAAAGCTAGTAGTCTATATGTGGAGCACTTTTATCATGGATGGATGCACTTTTTTTGGGCTTCAAATTTTCTCCAGTCATTCACTGCCATTATAAAGCTTGGAAGAGCCGGGCCATTTTTTAATATAACTCTGATTGTATTTGACTGAAATCAGAAAGTCATATCTTCTAGGATGTCTTGAGGGAGAGTAAATCATGGGCTAATTTTCATTTTTGGGTGAACTATCCCTTTAAAGACATACATCATTCTTTTGAAAATACCTGATAGTTTGATGAACACAGATATATTATAGCTATAATGTGTTTGTCTTCATGTTTCATCAGTCAAAACATCAGTATTTGCATGTTATTATATCCATATAAGGCATTTCCTGAAATGTGTAAGTTGAATACTTCTATGCATCAGTACTGGGCCTTCAGTATGAATGAAACAGATGACATGAGAGTGTTTAGCGCTCCATTTCGCTATCATCTCCCCATTTTGGGTAAAAATAGAAAAATACTAAAGTACTTTGTAACGGAGTTACTTGAGTAGTTTTTAAGCAAACTACTTATTTACTCTTACTTGAGTCATATTATATTTCAGTACTTCTACTTGTACTCAAGTAAATTATTACTTATGTAGCAATACTTTTACTTAAGTACAATTTGTCAGTACTTTTTCCACCACTGCATAAATCAATGGAAAGCTTATTTATTCAGCCATCAGATGATGTATAAATCTCAATTTTAAAAAATTGACACATAAGACTGCTTTTGTGGTCCAGGGTCACATATGTGGCCAAGTTTTGGGTCAGTATACAGTTATGGTTAAGGTCTATGGATATTGTTTTACTAATAACACCTCAGAATATTTTTTTATGTCTCCATAGGTAAATGCACACACTTTTTGAATATGATTATCTTGATGGGTAAAATGTTTATTTTTAAAGTTAAAACTATATAAAATGTATGTATAAAAAACGTTAAGAACAGAGTTTATCATCAGTATATGCTAGAAACAATTATAGCAACAAATAATAACAGAATAACTGAACATGAAGAGAAATGGAATATCTGCTTACTTCAATTGGAGAGATATTAGGGTATGTCCTTAAAGGTGTGATGTGTTATGTCATAAAGGTTTTTTTTTTTTTTTGTTGATTGTATTTTGTTGATTTTTTGGGGGGGGGGGGGGGGGGGGTATTCATTTTGTTTATTTGGTGTTTATTATTTTTTTTTTTTTTTGAAGTTGGCCTTTCTGTCACAACACTATAAATGTGGGGATGATTGTGGTTGTGATTGCGGTATGAATGCATGGGGAAGTAGGTAGGGGGTTTGAAGTTTGCCTTTATTTTTCTATGAACAAATTAATAAAGGGGAAAAAAAAGAAAAAAAAAAGGAATTCAAGGACTGGCTAGATAAAAAAGTGCCCCAAAGTGTCTTTGAAACATGGTTAAAGTATAGTGTTACTGTTTTAGCATTTATGGTGAACTAAAATATCTTTAAATTTTTTATGCTATGTATTAAATAAGTTTGCTATCAAATTATATGTGTAGCTGTTTGGTACATTTAGAAACATAGTCATAAAAGTCTAATTTTATTAGGTAGACTACACCTTTTATTCCGTTAATATTATAATATTTAAAAGAACAGGTTTTTAACATACTTTTAAGATTTGAAGTAGCGTACACTACAAATAGCCTACAATTATTACATTCGATACAATTAAGCACAACTTTTTTTCTTCTTTTTTTTTTTACAAGGATCGGTCATCTTAAAATGTGGTCCTCTGTTTTATCATACTTTATTATCGTGGGGTAAATAGTAGGCTAACATATTTAAGGTAAAGCAGATTCTAGTAGTTCAGTAGGCTATATAAATATATCATATCAACATATTCACAAAATAGCCTATGTGACTATGACTGTATACAAAAAGAAGAACCAAAATATGATTTTTAACCCTGATTTGTAAGCCATCCAGTATGTGGAGGCACAAAGGCGACTGACTTTACTCTCCTTAAACCACTAGATGGCACAAACATTCACCTATTCTTAAAGGGTTAGTTCAACAAAAATGTTTAATTCTGTCATTAATTAGCCTACTCACCTACTGATGCCAGTCCAACCCGCCACAACATTTTTGTCGGGAAGTTCGTTGACTGTCCATTGAGATAATTAGATCAGCCAAAAGGTCACCAATCAAATTGCAGTTAAGAGAGAGATAATAAAGCGAATCTTTTTGAGCGGTTTAGTCCTAAATTTTCTGAAGAGACACGATCACTTTATATGATGAACACGATTGAATATACGACTTTTATTCACAAATAAAACATTCATTCAACGCATACACATCATTTGTGGAAGTAAACAAGCTCAAGCATTGTTCGATTGACGTGCGAAGAGACCAATGAGGTTATTGCTTGTGTTACGCATCACGTCTGAGCTTCCACAAGAGAACCAATGAGGTTCATTCTCGTGTTACGCATCACGTCTGAGCTTCCACAAGAACCAATGAGGTTCATTACGTCAATCAGGTTCAGTTGAGCTTCTGTTTATGTTCGCTGATCAGTTTAAATGTCAATAAAAGCCTAAATTAAATCTGTTCATCATATAAAGCAATCGTGTCTCGTCAGAAGTTTTGCACTAAACCGCTAAATTTATATGGATTAGTTTAACAATCTCTTTATGAACTTTATGAAGCATCAAAGTGTCAGTTGCGTAGCTAGGGACATAAGGTTCTCAGATTTCAACAAAAAATCTTCATTTTTGTTCTGAAGATGAACGAAAGTCTTACAGGAACAACATGAGGGAGAGTAATTAATGATAGAATATTAATTTTTTGATGAACACTCTAGGTGTGCCTTAGTCCCATTGTAGGCTATACATTGTAATTTACTAACCCATCCTTAATTAGACAGTAGGAACAGTAGGAACAAGACAACACAGAATTATGCTAATCTATAGCTAGTTATAAATTATATTAAAATGAACTAGAAGTGTGAAAGTCCAAAAACACTACATTTCATGACTTATTTAATGACATTATATTCTGAAAGGTAGTCCAAAATTGGTCCAAAATACGAAGTCATATTTTAGTGAGCTATTTAGAAGTCATTTCACGATTCAGTGTGTGTTACATCAGAGATGGTTAGGCTACATTCATTCAACCACCACAGACAAGTCCCGCCCTTAACCTGGTCATTCTTTGCAATGATTGGTTAGCGCTAGTTATGAGCATTCAACGATTGGACAGGTCAGAAGTCACTTATGTAGCCGTAGAAACAACAGCAAACAGAGATCAAATCAGGGGCGTGGCTTATCAGAATTCTAGTGGGGACAAAAAACGCCCCTTTAGTTGTTCTGTGACAGCGAGTTACGTAGCCTACATGACAGCACTGACATAGCATTCAAGATCAGGATTTCAGCTAGACATACTGCTAGTGTCTGAGCGTGGGGTTGTACAGTAAAATCTCTGTTTTCAAGTGGAATCAACCAAGAGCCTTCCTACTCGCCGATATGTCTGATGCTATAAAAAATGTGGCGATATTCGGCTGCACGGGGATGACGGGGTTAGCGACCTTACCTATCGCAGTGACCGCAGGTAAACTCTTACACAATTAACGTTACATCTGGGACAGAGCTGATATTTTAAATTTCTCCTGTGCTTCACAATGTTTCAGTGCAGCAGCTGTTTTTGACCTAGCAAAGACGGCGTAAATCAGAAACTGTTGTGTCGAAAGTTTTAAAAACAGGATTGACATTGTCTTTATGAGTTGTATGTTAACAAGTGTTGAAATTGCATTTTCTGTGGATTGGCATTTCGTTGTTTAAATTATATATGTGTTTTAGTTATTTTGCTCCCACTTGAGATCACGAGACTTGCGAAACTTCTTAGTCATGCATAATAACTAATCTGCTGAGTCATAAGAGCATGCATTTTAAAGATAAGCACAAGTTACACCTTCTTGTCTGTTTTTATCTGGACATTGCAGAGGTCTGTATCCGTTTGCCTCCACTTTAGCTGGATTATTGTCATCTTTGTTTAGAGTAAATAACTATAGATGAAATATAAAGATATGTAATTTTCATGAATATGATACAAATTAGTGCCAGAATAGTGGTCAATTTGTGTTTCTTTTTAAATAAAATTTCAGTGAACATAGTTACTTGTTGAAAATTATGATAATTGTAATTTCATAAGAGCTGTTTTTAAAATAATTATTGATTATTTTGGCTTTACTTAGCTTGATTGTTAATTTGATTGATAGTTGGGAAATCATCTTATGGTCATCTTGACCAAACAGACATGTTGCATGATCTATTTAGCAGATTCTCTTCACGTCTTGGATTATTTGGGTTCCAGGTTACAGTGTGACTGTGCTGGTGAGAGACGCTGCAAGGCTCCCTTCAGACCTCAAGGCCTCCAGAGTGGTCGTGGGAGATGTTCTGAACAAAGAAGATGTGAAGAAGACCCTGGAGGGCCAGGATGCAGTCATCATCATTCTGGGGACAAGAAATGATCTCAGTGAGTTTACTTAACCTAAAAACAAGTTCACTTAGTAATGTAGCTATTTTTGTCCTTGGTCATACACACCATTACAAGATATAAATGAATTTTACTCAAAACTTGAAGTAACATCAGCATGAAAACCCTATTTTATTTATGTAATTCGATGTAATTTAGAGTGTGTTCACACTTGTAGTTCGGTTCGCTTGGTTCAAATTAGTCCTGGTCCACTTTGCATTCACATTGGCATTTTAACACCGAACCTAAAGGCATAGGGTTATGTTCAGAACCTGATTGATCGATTTTTATTACATACTGTACATTTTGCAACAGACCTTACTGAACATCCAAAACAGAGCTTTGTGCTGGGCTAAATGCGCTCGTTGTATGTGCGTAACTACATATTTTGACCAGCTGAGAACTTGTGAAGAGCTTACAAAATGTGTAAAGGAGTCAAAACAGCGACAGGAATCCCTCCGTCACACACAAACGAAGACACGATTCTGATGCCTGTACTGAACTGTAATGGAAAACATCATTGTGACTATGATGAGAAAAAACAGGTGTGCTTGAGCATTCTGTCCTTTTTAGGGTCGCATCTTGTGACATCATGTCCCGTGTTGCGTTCATATTTAATTCGAACAGCACCAGAGTTTGTTTGGAGGTGGTGTTTGGTGCGCACCAGGGTTCAGATGGCAGCGCTCACACATGTTCAAATGAAACGCACTAACAAAGCAATCACAGCAGGGTTCGTTTTAATCGAATTAAAACATGGCAAGTGTGAACAAACCTTTTCGAGTAAAAAAGTAGGACGTGACTTGATTTTATCCATTAGGAATTGATTGTGTTTACCGGGCGGGGAACTAATTGCATATTATTAACTTGTTCTGTGATATTTTGTTTGCTGGTCCCACAACAATGATGTCTGAGGGAACACGGAACATTCTGGAGGTCATGAAAGCTCGTGGAATCCGCAAAGTTGTTGCATGCATGTCAGGTATCAATGTCTGAGGTGTTTTGATCCATATTTCTCCTTTATTAGTGTGTAAGTGCATACTTGCATATGAAGAATTTTGTCATCGCTCTCTCTTTCTCTTTTCACAGCGTTCCTCCTGTGGGATCGTGCCAGAGTTCCTCCTCGCCTGGTGCCGGTCACTGAAGATCATGACAGAATGTACACTGTCCTGAAGCAGTCAGGACTGGACTATATAGCAGTCATGCCTCCACATATTGCTGGTAATTAGCATTAAGTGACCTACATCCCTAAAATATGAATTTCAGTTATGAAACTCTTGATGGCGCAGGCTGATAGGTCCTTACATGAAATAATTGCCACAAGGCACAAGCTGATTGGCTTCTGCTGATCATGCAACCAATGAGATTGCTTTCTCACCATTTTTCAATAGTCTGGTTCATTGTTTGCTGTAAGCTAGTCCTGCAGTGCGCTATCACCCCGGATTTCCACCAACTACGGATCCGTGCTCCGCCGTCCTTCAATACCTACCAGATCCGGATTGTTGCGGAACGGCTGCGGCCATGACTGACAGCTGAAGTCACGAGCACATATGATATCTCGCAAATTTACGTATGATCGCCTGTTGACTTCATGCCTGTCTCCGCCCATTAGGACGTTTTCAAGGTGTAGTGCAGGGAAATACGATCCTCCGTGAGCACGGGGTATTTTATTTTGAAAATTACCGGATGTTTTATTTTGTTTCTGTGCTCATTTTCCTGCGGCGCTCTCCGGCATCCGGCAAAAATAGAATCTCTGTGTATCTGCTCCGGAGGGCTGCGGTCGCCAGTGAAAATACACACATTGACTTTATTGGAAACCGATTGACTCCGCCACCGTTCTGCAGTTGGTGGTAATTTGGGGTTAGAGTTCTTCTAAACCCCTTCACCTCCCCCAGCTCCACCTGCCTAAGTGTACGTTTACAACGATAAGCTAAAAACTCAGAAGTTTTTCCTTTGAGTTTTCCACGTACAGACGACACCTTTGTCAAAACGATCCCCATTCACACCAATCTGACTAAAACCGCTGTATTCTGCTGCCAGGCCACTAACACTATAGACTGAACACGTAATACGCATGTGCATGACATCATTGTCTTCAGCGATTCATGTTTTTGTTGTTTACAGGAGACCATTTTCAAAAACTTGCACTTTGAAACCCGTTTTCAAAAGTTTGAGTTTTCAGGCACCCAAAACGCCGTTGTCGTGTAAACGAACGGCCAAAACGCATAAAAGTTGTACGTTTTTAGTTGAAACCGGTGTTGTGTAAACAGCCCTGAAATCTGCTTCTGGATTATGTCTATTTATGCAGCAGCAGCAGCAGCATATCTTACATGCACACAGCAGTGTGTCTGTGTACCTGTTAGCAGTATCAATCCAAACTTGCTACTTCTAATACAGCAGCAGCAGCGTAGCAATAACATGCTAAAACTATTCTGAGTTGTCATGATTGAATTGTGTTTAGAATTGCTGTTTTGGTTAGATATATTTTGCTGCCAGGACCTTCAACACCAACAGTTGATGATACTTTGATTATTTTTGTTGTCTTTCCAGATGACAAGCCTCTGACAGAAAAATACACCGTGACTGAGAACATGTTAAAAGGAAGAGTCATCTCCAAATATGACCTGGGCCATTTCTTTGTCAAGTGCCTTTCCACTTCTGAATGGGATGGAAAGACAGTCGGAGTTAGTGGAGAATATAGTTAGGCTTGTTAATCTTTTGTCCCTGTCCAAAATGACTTTATTTTTGAGAGGCTGTTCACTGCAGAGACAATAGGTGGAACTTGACATCCAGCTCCTCCTCTCTGGATGTAATGGGTGGAGCTTGAAAGTCCAGCCAACCACACCCTACTCTAACCCTTCCCCTAAAACAGAACTAAGTCAGCTCCACCCATTATGTCCTGAGAGGGGGAGCTGGACATCATTTGGCTCTGCAGTGAGCAACATATGTTAACAAAGAAAGTTTTTTTTATTCTGATTGTTTTTTTTTTTTATGAACACATATGCTGCCCAGCAATTGTACTTTTAGTTAATCATCGTTTGGAAATGTATTTAAATGTTATTTTGTACTTACTGAAAAACAGATGGTTGGATGGAAAAATCCTCTCTGTTTTTGTTTTGCCTTATAAAACATTGAATTAAAATCCATGTTATGTAATTTGCCTAATAATGTAGATTTTTTTTATTTTCTGTTTTTAAAATAAAGATGCCCTGCTTGTTTTCTCTTTACTTATGTGTATTATTATGTGGCGAAAAAAAAGTATTAATTAACAATTTTAGGTGTTTGTACCTTTAAGAACTTCTAAGGTCTTACACAACTACAATACCCAGCATTCCTGGCTCGCGCGTGACGTCAGAACTGATTGAATCACTGGCGGGACAAAAAAATTCCAGCAGAGCAAACGATTCCGACTCTTCGGCGTTATACTATTTATAGGGGTCAAAATACTGATAAACTTACAATAGTTACATCGAGTTTGGAGTTGGTTTACATACTTTACAGGTGAGTAAAACATGTGATACAGACAGTAATAGTGGAGAGTTAACATGCTAAGCTAGCGCACTGATTTCTGCTTACACAAACTTCTGGAAACCGGCAGATGTAAGTTAGTGATTATGCCTAGTTTATTTTCTAACGAATTAAGTTACTATATAATACAATTCAGGATTAAAAAAGATTCTTGGGTTATCGTAAAATATACAGACCTATGTTGTCTTCGAAATACAGTTCGAAAGAAGTATATATGTTACATGCTTTTTTTCCCTTCTCCTTTTTTAAACATACATTATGTCTTACGCGTCTATAGTTTGCAAGAAAATGCACTCTCGTTTCATCAGTTGGAAGGTTAGGTGCTTTTTAGGTCATTGTAAAATTGTATTAAATATTATTGGTCAAAATGACGCTCCACCCACATATTTGTTCTCTTGGCAAAATCTCATTTCAACTCTTTATTATTGTAATTTTATCTGAATTTGCAACATTCGTGTAATTTAGTCAGTCAAAACAGTTTTGAGGTTAATTGATCTAATTTTGTGCCTGTGGAAAATGGTGATCTGTGACATTGTTGCATATCAAAGTTTGTTTGTTTGTGTGTGTGTGTGTGTGTGTGGAGGTGGATGTGAGGAGAGAGAGAGGAGAGAGAGAGAGAGAGAGAGAGAGAGGAGAGAGAGAGAAATTTGTTAATTAATGGTTTGAAGTCACATTGATTTTTTTTTAGATTTGTGGATTTGATTTTTTTATATGTTTTATTTTGGATTGTAAAGATAACTGGCACAGAAGGCCCCAAGTGGCATGTTGTTATACTGTTATAATTTATTACTTATTGTAATTCATGTTATTTAAAATTAGATATTAGATGTACATATCATACATCATTGCTATACATTAAAACCTATAGGCTAATTGAGTGAAATTGTTCAATTAGAATTCACAATTCATTATATATTATATTATTGTATTAATTAAAATATGGGCAATTCAATATTTATATAACTGTAAGTTATAGAAGGAAAACAAAATACCTTTTAGATGAATATTTTTTACTCTGTCAATTAAATTGCCAAAACACAATTTTAAATGGAATAGTTAATTCAGTATTTTATGTCAATGATGTCAAAAGTCATGAATACTGTATAAGTGGCCTTCAGCTTCTCCCCAGTGTTTTAACTTGAATGTTTTTGTAATTCTGTTGTGTTTTTATCATTTTAATAGTTTTTTATTAGTTCTATTTCAGTTTTAGTTAAACTAAATGAAAGTTCAACTAAATTAAAGAGAAGTGTTGCTTTGACAACTTGCTGAAATAAAAAAGATTTTAACTTTTATATATTTTGTTTTCAGTTAAAATTTATTTGATTTCAGTTAACTTTTATTTTTAAGTTTTAGTTATAATAACCCTGCTAAAATAGAAAAAGTTTTAATTTATTTATCTAATAACACATTAGCTGATGTATCATCATCCAACCTGCACATGCTAAACCTTTATCTAAATATGTTACAATTTAAAGCAACACCGTGTAACTTTTCCTCTTGGTCGCCCTACTGGTTGGAAACGAAATTGTCCATTGCCGCTGTCGTAAATAATTAGCCTACCGTCGCACGCACGCTCGCTGTTTACCCAGCACCGGCTTTAGAATGAACGATGTCCACAGACAAGGTAGAGTATGTTACATGATTTCATGAAAGAATGATGTATTGCGACATCAGAAACGAAGAAAAACGAAATAATGACTATTGTAGCGCTTGACGTAAAGCAGTCGAATTTTGTAGTTCTTTTTGTGGTCGGTTTCCTACCCGAACCCTGAAGTTACATAGTGCCAGTAAAAGCGATACAGACCTCGTCAGGCGATGGCAGAGTGCCTTTCACCCTGTTACCACTTGATGAACCACTGATACGATTTTGGAAACATTATTTTAAGGTAAAAAATGTTACATAGTGTTGCTTTAAAAGTAAATGCACTTCTTAAGCAGGGCATTTTACTCTACTGTACACCGTGTCTGATGTAGGAGCAGTTCACCAAAACATTTCCTCATAAGAGCGGTCTTATATTTGCACTATAAACTCAAACTCGCTGTTGTTTTGCAGAGTGTGAAATGGTGGCCAGAGGACAGAAGCGTAAGCTCCTCCAGCGGGAGGTCGAGGGAAGAGGAGGAGCGTGGGAGAGTCAGCTTCAGTCTGTGCTGGACATCTCCATGGAGAAGTTCCACCGTGACCAGGCCCTCGTGGAGCCCAGCTTATTACGCTCGGTTCTTATCAACAACACACTGCGGCAGGTTCAGTCCGAGGTCCGGGCGCAGGTAGAATCTCTGTCCGCCGTAAAGATTCCCACTAAATCACAAACTCACTCGCCCGATTTTCCCAGGTGGTCCCCTTCGACAGAGCATAATGCACCTCTGTTCTCGCTGAATGATGAAAATACGGAAGAGGATGCCATGGCCTGGACTTCAGAGGAGGATTTCTCTTTATCTTCAGCCATCTCTGTTATCCTGAAAGATCTAGATACAGTTATAGATGCCGGTCAAGGGCCTCCTCGGGCTCCGCTCGGCTCTGTGGAGAATCTAACAGGAGACGCCAGGCTCTCACAGTGTCCTCTGTCGAGTTCGAGGACTGAAAGAACGTCCAACGTGGTGCCGTCCATCAAATCGGAGGCGGCGTGTCTAGGTTGTCCTCAGGATGTAGCTTTAGATAAACTTCTCCTGGACATCGACACGTCTGTGTTTGAACCAGAGGTGAATCTTCTGCAAGGTTTCTCCGTCACGGCCGACGATCTAGTGAAGTATCTACCATCCCTGTCCAAATCTCCATCAGCATCCTCATCTTTAGACTCGCATGGGCAGGCCACATGGGAAATCCAGGAGATCGAGCATGTTATGGACATCCTAATGCGAACGTGCCCGCAAAGCTGATTATGATATCATGTAATAGTTATTTGATAAAAACAGTTTTTAGAGGTGTACTGAAGACATTTCCATTGAAATAGCACGAGGGATTGAATAAGACTCTTCTCTACCGGATTATGATTTGCTACCTCATGTTTGCCAGCTTGTCTTGATCTCAATGTCAGCTGATAGTTAATAGCAGTCATTAGTCCTCTTGATGAAATATAGATATGCATATCTCTAGTTCTGTTGCGAGAAATGAAAAGATTAATTCCTGAACGTGTCAATTAACAAAGTACAGAAAACGTCAAATTTTTCCTTACAAATGTCTCTCTAGCTATATATATTTTTTACTTTTAGAAATGATATTGTTCTCAAAGAGATGCACTTTCCATTAAGTCAAATCCCTAAATTTTAGAATGGATGCTTTGCTATATCGTTCTGTCCTGAAGATTGGATTTAGATGGACTAAGGTCATTAAAATATGAGATTGTGTATATTTTTTACTTTAAAGATATTATAATATGCAGTAATTGTCTTACATGAGCATTATGAATATACAGACAAAACATGTAGTTGCCTATGCAAATATTTACTTTTGACAGTATGAAATTATAATGTGAATGTTATCTCTCTTTGTATTATATTGTTATACATCAAATAAAGTGGTACTTGGGGACATCAGGTGGCTAAATGAGGAAGTATTTTTATGAGAGTGAAATGCCCTTTTGAACCAAATGCCATGCAGATGACCACATATTTTAATGAGAAAAATTATTTCATGTATAAAAGGCGATTGGACAAACTGGCTTAAGAAATTACAAAAGACATCCATGCCATTTTCAAGCCATTAAAAGTGTACTGAAAACGGATTAGCCTTTAGAGCCAATATAAAATATATTAGTGGTGGAAAAATTACACATTTAAAAACATCTTGAAAATACATTTTGATAAAGAAAAACTATTGCTTTATTCATATATCACTATTAGAATTACTATTATTAGTCTTAAACAAAAACATGTGCAAGAACTACATGTGTGACAGGAAGGAAACTTGTTTATTCTGTTTCGATAAGGTTGAGTAAACGCATCTACAACTGCCATGTTTATTACAGCTGCTTTTGAAACCTACAGGGGTTGAACATAGTCGTTTATTCAGTTGGGTTTTTTGTGCCAAAAAACAGAAATACAGAATAATTTGTCTTTGGGAATGACAAATATAAGTCTTTCACAGTGGCTAGAAGGATTTTGAGCCGTTCTTCTTCCAGAACTGGTACTATATATGATGCTGGTGGAGAAAAACACTTCCTGACACGTCTCCTCCAAAATATCCCAAAGCGGCTCGATAATATTCAGATCTGGTGATTGAAGGCCATGGGAGATGTGCAACTCCACTTTCATGTTCATTAACCCATTCTGTCACAAGTCATGCTGTGTTTATTGGTGCATTATCCCTTCAGGGTATAATGTTTGAACCATTAGGTGTACATGGTCCTCCAGAATGGTTTTGCAGCTCAAAACATCACTGATCCACCCTGTGCTTCACTGTAGTTTTTAAGTTTCTTTGGGGTTTCTCCACACGTGACCAAAAGAAAGTGAAGGTGGACTCATCAGAGAGCAATGCCCTACAAAGGCAAAGTGCAGTAACTACGCAAACAAAGAAACTGAGAAAAAGGCCTTTAAAGTTTTTTATACCAGCCAGTCAAACATGTTATGGGTAGATTAGTGGTAATGCATCTCTGAAACGGGACATAATTTAACCCAGATATTTTTTCACAAGACAGAACACGTTATAAAGCCCATTACAAGTCATTTTTGACCAAATGTGTAGTTACTGCACTTTGCCTTTGTAGGGCAGTCTGTTTCACATTGTCCACAGCGCATGATTTGAAGTGTTGGCACCAATGAAACCAACTGTTGGCATTGGCACGAGTGACCAATTGTTTGGCTATAGCAACCGGACCATGAATATAGACTGTGGAGCTCCTGGAGAACAGTTTTGGTGGAAACAGGAGTGTCGAGTTGGGCTGCTACGTGCAGGGACGTGCACAGGCATTTTGAGGGGCAGGGGCTCAAGTGAAAAAAAGGGCACTTCTCATAACTACGTTATTTTTTTTTTTATTTTTTTACTTTTTTAAACCAAAAAGTACATATATTAACAACTCCTTTGAGCGAACACAACTCCTTTTTAAAAAATTTATGTAAAAAGTTAATTAATTTTATCTTCCTCAAACTCACGCAATTGTTTCATTTTCAAAAGATGTCTACAAAATAATCAGTTCACAAAGAAACCATGGTCTCCTTAGTATTCAATTTTTTAAAAACATTTATTAGGCTTCAAAAAATAAAACAGCTTTTAATTTAAGTGAACTTCAAACAATCCTCACATAAACCCATAATAAATGTCATAGGCCTATTTAGGCTACCTGTACCCTTTCTGTCTAACAGGTAGCTCATATACAGAAACTGAATAAAGTTATAAGACATACTGCGCTGCATAAATTATAAATTATATATAGACTAATCATTATTAAAGCTACGCAAGTTATTTAGTCAAGAGCAGTGGGTAATTAGGGGCCAAGCACCGAAGGTGCGAGGCACCTATTGTATCTGTTCCGGTTCTTCTTATTATTAGGGGCCAAGCACCGAAGGTGCGGGCACCTATTGTATCTGTTCCCGTTCTTATTAGGGGCCAAGCACCAAAGGTGCGGAGGCACCTATTGTATCTGTTCCCGTTCTTATTAGGGGCCAAGCACCGAAGGTGCGGAGGCACCTATTGTATCTGTTCCGGTTCTTATTATTATTAGGGGCCAAGCACCGAAGGTGCGGAGGCACCTATTGTATCTGTTCCGGTTCTTATTATTATTATTATTATTATTATTATTCTTCTTCTTCCGACTGGGGGTCTATGGCAGCCCATAGAACCGTGTCC
This sequence comes from Chrosomus eos, assembly GCA_036326025.1. NCBI lineage: Eukaryota > Metazoa > Chordata > Actinopteri > Cypriniformes > Leuciscidae > Chrosomus > Chrosomus eos. The sequence goes on along the minus strand of CM070824.1, from coordinate 5,755,294 downwards.
GGGAAAGTTGTTTTGGTTTGACATTCTGATAGAGGACAGTCCCATCATTAATTACACCAATTTTGGTGTCTCTAACTTATTCCCTCTAGCGCCACCACCTGTCCAAAGTTTCACTCACATTTATGCTAATAACTTTTGAACCGTAAGGCATATCAACAAAATTCTTTTTTCCTCTGATTCCTGAGCTCATGACGATTCGATTGCACCCTATGACGTCATTTTCCGTCATGCAAATTTTTCCGCCATTTTGAATTTTCAGAAAAACCTACTTTTTCGAACTCCTCCTAGGGCGATGCTCCGATTTTCACCAAAATTGCACCAGATCATCTTCAGACAGTGGGGACAAAAAGTTATGGAATTCAAGTTGATTCGCTTAAAAGTTTTTGAATAACGTGCAAAATAATTTTACGTAGCGCTTACGAAAACAAACTTATGGCTGTATCTCCGCAACGCTTTATCGTATTCAGACCAAACTTGGTACATGTCATCACAAGCATGACCTGAGGCTACCTGCAGCGTTTCGGCGCAGCGCCACCTACTGGTCCGGAGATATGAAAAATGGCTATTTTTGCTCATAACTCCTGAACGGTTTGTCCAAAAATCATAAATGTGGTCTCGTTAGATTCAGGGCGTCATGTTGAGTTGATTGATATCCAATTTTCCCATATCGGCCATTTTGTCTGTCGGCCATTTTGAATTATGTGCTAAAATGCTGTATTTTCTGAACGCATGAACGAATTGTTACGAAACTCAGTATGGGTCATCAGTACGATGCCCTGAAGGAGCCTGAGAAGTTTCGAAACAGCGCCACCTTGTGGTCAAAAGTTATAACTAAATTTCCAAAAAGGCTAATAACTTTTGAATAAATCTCCCTGTTGAAATGCCACTGGTCTTAATAGATTCCTTGGGTCAAGCTGAGAACATAGATACCAGATTTTCCTAATTTGGCCGAACTTCCTGTCCGCCATCTTGATTTTCAGTCAAAACCTACTTTTTCGAACTTCTCCTAGACCGTTTGTCCGATTTTCACCAAAATCGAATCGTATCATCTCCAGACTGTGCCGACTAAAAGTTATGGATTTCGTGTCGATTGACGAAACCGTTTTCGTATAGCGCAGCAGCAAAGTTGAGGCATGCTGCCAAAATGACTATTAAGTCTTTATCTCTGCAATGCCTTGACATTTTGACACCAAACTTTGTATGTGTCATTGTCACCTCACTCTGACCACATCACATCAATTTGGTAACTGCGCCACCTATTTGTCAAAAATGATAAACCTTTAAATCATCTTAAAAGTTACTGTATATGTGATTTTTTAGCCATTTATCCAAGTTCTCTTAAAATGTCTTTAATTGCTCCTTGCTGCAGTTGGTCTGCCACTCCCACCCATGATGGCATCTGTTGCCGCTTCTTGCGCTTGGCCCCGGTAATGGCTGCTTGCAGCTATATTAGCAATTGTTTCTGTTCCGGTTCTTTTTTATTCTTCTTCCGACTGGGCGTCTATGGCAGCCCATAGAACCGTTTGCGGGAAAGTTGTTTTGGTTTGACATTCTAATAGAGGACAGTCCCAACAGTAATTGCATAAATTTTGGTGTCTCTAACTCATTCCCTCTAGCGCCACCACCTGTCCAAAATTTCACTTTTATTATGCTAATAACTTTTGAACCGTAAGGCCTATCAACAAAATTCTTTTTTCCTCTGATTCCTGAGCTCATGACGATTCGATTGCACCCTATGACGTCATTTTCCGTCATGCAAATTTGTCCGCCATTTTGAATTTTCCGAAAAACCTACTTTTACGAACTCCTCCTAGGCCAATGCTCCGATTTTCACCAAAATTGCACCAGATCATCTTCAGGCAGTGGGGACAAAAAGTTATGGAATTCAAGTTGATTCGCTTAACAGTTATTGAATACCCTGCAAAATAATTTTAAGTAGCGCTTGCGAAAACAAATGTAAGGCTGTATCTCCGCAACGCTTTATCGTATTCAGACCAAACTTGGTACATGTCATCTCAAGCATGACCTGAGGCTACCTGCAGCGTTTCGGCGCAGCGCCACCTACTGGTCCGGAGATATGAAAAATGGATATTTTTGCTCATAACTCCTGAACGGTTTTTCCAAAAATCATAAAAGTGGCCTCGTTAGATTCAGGGCATCATACCGAGTCGACTGATATCCAATTTTCCCAAATCGGCCATTTCGGATGTCGGCCATTTTGAATTATGTGCTAAAATGCTGTATTTTTTGAACGCATTAACGAATTGTTACGAAACTCGGTATGGGTCATCAGTACGATGCCCTGAAGGAGCGTGAGAAGTTTCGAAACAGCGCCACCTAGTGGTCAAAAGTTATAACAAAATTTGCAAAAAGGCTAATAACTTTTGAATACATCTCCCTGTTGAAATGCCACTGCTCTTAATAGATTCCTTGGGTCAAGCTGAGAACATAGATACCAGATTTTCCTAATGTGGCCGAACTTCCTGTCCGCCATCTTGATTTTCAGTCAAAACCTACTTTTTCGAACTCCTCCTAGACCGTTTGTCCGATTTTCACCAAAATCGAATCGTATCATCTCCAGACTATGCCGACTAAAAGTTATGGATTTCGTGTCGATAGGCAAAACCGTTTTCGTGTAGCGCAGCAGCAAAGTTGGGGTAGGATGCCAAAAGGACTATTCAGTCTTTATCTCTGCAATGCCTTGACATTTTGACACCAAACTTTGTATGTGTCATTTTCACCTCACTCTGACCACATCACATCAATTTCGTAAGTGCTCCACCTATTTGTCGAAAGTGATAAACCATTAAATTATCTTAAAAGTTACTGTATATATGATTTAATGCCATTTATCCAAAGTTCTCTTAAAATGTCTTTAACTGCTCATTGCTGCAGTTGGTCTGCCACTCCCACCCATGATGGCATCTGTTGCCGCTTCTTGCGCTTGGCCCCGGTAATGGCTGCTTGCAGCTATATTTATTATTATTATTATTATTCTTCTTCTTCCGACTGGGGGTCTATGGCAGCCCATAGAACCGTGTCCGGGAAAGTTGTTTTGGTTTGACATTCTGATAGAGGACAGTCCCACCATTAAGTACACCAATTTTGGTGTCTCTAACTCATTCCCTCTAGCGCCACCAACTGTCCAAAGTTTCACTCACATTTATGCTAATAACTTTTGATCCGTAAGGCCTATCAACAAAATTCTTTTTTCCTCTGATTCCTGAGCTCATGACGATTCGATTGCACCCTATGACGTCATTTTCCGTCATGCAAATTTTTCCGCCATTTTGAATTTTCAGAAAAACCTACTTTTTCGAACTCCTCCTAGGGCGATGCTCCGATTTTCACCAAAATTGCACCAGATCATCTTCAGACAGTGGGGACAAAAAGTTATGGAATTCAAGTTGATTCGCTTAAAAGTTTTTGAATGACGTGCAAAATAATTTTACGTAGAGCTTGCGAAAACAAACTTAAGGCTGTATCTCCGCAACGCTTTATCGTATTCAGACCAAACTTGGTACAAGTCATCACAAGCATGACCTGAGGCAACATGCAGCGTTTCGGCGCAGCGCCACCTACTGGTCCGGAGATATGAAAAATGGATATTTTTGCTCATAACTCCTGAACGGTTTGTCCAAAAATCATAAAAGTGGCCTCGTTAGATTCAGGGCGTCATACCGAGTCGACTGATATCCAATTTTCCCAGATCGGCCATTTTGTCTGTCGGCCATTTTGAATTATGTGCTAAAATGCTGTATTTTCTGAACGCATGAACGGATTGTTACGAAACTCGGTATGGGTCATCAGTACGATGCCCTGAAGGAGCTTGAGAAGTTTCGAAACAGCACCACCTAGTGGTCAAAAGTTATAAAGAAATTTCAAAAAAGGCTAATAACTTTTGAATAAATCTGCCTGTTGAAATGCCACTGGTCTTAATATATTCCTTGGGTCAAGCTGAGAACATAGATACCAGGTTTTCCTTATTTGACCGAACTTCCTGTCCGCCATCTTGATTTTCAGTCAAAACCTACTTTTTCGAACTCCTCCTAGACCGTTTGTCCGATTTTCACCAAAATCGAATCGTATCATCTCCAGACCGTGCCGACTAAAAGTTATGGATTTCGTGTCGATTGACGAAACCGTTTTTGTATAGCGCAGCAGCAAAGTTGAGGCATGCTGCCAAAATGACTATTAAGTCTTTAACAATGCAATGCCTTGACATTTTGACACCAAACTTTGTATGTGTCATTGTCACCTCACTCTGACCACATCACATCAATTTGGTAACTGCGCTACCTATTTGTCGAAAGTTATAAACCATTAAATTATCTTAAAAGTTACTGTATGATTTTTTTTAGCCATTTATCCAAAGTTCTCTTAAAATGTCTTTAATTGCTTCTTGCTGCAGTTGGTCGTTTTACGGCTCTGTAATCACGTGGTGTTGCACAAATCCCCATAAAATGCATATCAGTCGATAGATCTCCTCAGGCTGAACAACTTTGCCTCTAGAACCATTGCTGTCAATCAAATTGTTCATTAAATATTCACAAATATGTTAAAAACCTACTTTTGCAAACTAGTCCCTGGTTTTTTCCCCGATCGGAACCAAACCAGTCTAGGACAATTCTCTAGATCAATAATTATCGAAAAAAAGTTGAAATTTGCCCTTTGGTTTACTATAACAGGGTCGTTTAGAAAATGGGCCTGTCAAAATACACTCAAAAGCCTATAAATCATAAATAAAAACTCAGAACTTCACAATAATTGATGAGCATATGTGTTATAACATGGTGAAGAAGCATGCAAAGTTTCATGGAGATCGGACCATAGATGGCGCTGTAACTGTTAAAAAGCTTAAAAACCATGTATTTCCTATGGTAAATTGCCTGTATTGGCTGTAAATGGTCTTTTCCATGTATGATCGTATAATTTTTCATATCACAATGCTCAAAATCATTGCAGTACAATTCTCTGGACTCTCTAGATCAATGATTATCAGAAACTGAGGCTATAACTTATTCATTTGGATGGCTATAATAGGGTCACTTCAATATATAGCCTTATGTGTCCCCGAAAGCCTATATCTCTTCAATGAATGCTCAGATCTTCTTAAAAACATGTCAGAACATGTGACTCTAAATGAGATAATAATAATTAATGCCTCTATAACAGTTAAACAGGTGAAAATTCTAAAAACATAATTGAATATTAAGTCAATAAGTGGTATTCTACTGCCCCCTGCTGTTTAAAATAGTAATTTTTTCATGCAATATAACTAATATTATTCTATGATTCTTATTTAGACTTTATAATATAACTATTTTAACATTTACACTCACATTTTGTAAGACTATTGACTATTGCACTAATGAATATTGTGTCACATTTTAAAAATGAGAATCCTAAAGTGAAAGTAACGTTTGTCCGCCATTTAGGCCACGCCCCCTCAGTACAAATTCATTCATAACTCGAGAACGGAAAGTCGCTGCACGCTCAAATTTTGATGGTAAGGTCCTTGGTAAGATCTTTATCTAAATCTATCGTCGCTAAATCTACCCCCCCGCGGATCGCTATTCCGTGAGACCCCGGTCTTGGAACAGCTGTATCTCCCTGAATAGACCAGCTAGATCCTTGTGGGAGAGCTTGTTGGAAAGAGCCCGTCCTCATCTAGCTTCGATTCAAGTATGGTGCGATTTGGGCCGGGCATTCCCGAGATATAAGCCCACAAAGATATGCATTTCAACAGACATTACTCCCGGTAAATAAGAGTAAAAACTCAATCACCCAGCAACACAGAAATGGTCTTGTTCAACAGGACTCCTCAAACACTATCTAAGTTCTGAGTTTCACATTTTTTCATTTTCTCATTCCCGAGATAAGTGAAAAAACAATTCATTCTATTAATTCATTTCAACTGAATTTGATGTAATACCAATGTTGTCCAATAGATGGAGCAACAGCATTAGTCATTTTTAATCATTTTTGTCAGCTTTCAGTATTGGCTAACAAACAAATGCTTAAAGCTATTTTTTATTATTATAATGGATGTATAATAATTACATCACAAAAAAATATGTGAAATGCTTATATGCATTAAAAGGTATTTTGACACTAACATTCCGTGTGTGTGTGTGTGTGTGTGTGTGTGTGTGTGTGTGTGTGTGTAAGCATGCACACAATTGTGTGTATCAAGTATTATTGTTTAAGCTTCTTCTTTCTCTGTGCTTTAGCGTATTCTTTTCCAGGCACATTTCAACAGAATATTTCAGAAATGGCATAATGGTGTTTTACAGTCCTCAAGGAAAGATCAGATTTTCTTAAAAATAAACAAATGACATGACTCTAAACAAGCATGCAAAATTTCATGGCCATTAGGCAATAGGTGCTTAAATGAGATAATAATAATTAATGCCTCTATAACAGTTAAACAGGTGAAAATTCTAAGAACAGAATTAAATATTAAGCCAATAAGTGGTATTCTACTGCCCCCTGCTGTTTAAAATAGTCATTTTGTCATGCAATATAACTAATATTATTCTATGATTCTTATTTAGACTTTATAATATAACTATTTGAACATTTACACTCACATTTTGTGAGACTATTGACTATTACACACTAATGAATATTGTGTCACAATTAAAAATGAGAATCCTAAAGTGAAAGTAACGTTTGTCCGCCATTTAAGCCACGCCCCCTCAGTACAAATTCCTTCATAACTCGAGAACGGAAAGTCGCTGCGCGCTCAAATTTTGATGGTAAGGTCCTTGGTAAGATCTTTATCTAAATCTATCGTCGCGGGGCTCGGGAGCACCCCCCCCCCGCAAATCGTTAATCCGTGAGACCCCGGTCTTGGAACGGCTGTAACTCCCTGAATATACCAGCTAGATCCTTGTGGGAGAGCTTGTTGGAAAGAGCATGTCCTCATCTAGCTTCGATTCAAGTATGGTGCGATTTGGCCTGGGCATTCCCGAGATATAAGCCACAAAGATATGCATTTCAACAGACATTACTCCCAGTAAATAAGAGTAAAAACTCAATCACCCAGCAACACAGGAATGGTATTCTTCAACAGGACTCCTCAAACACGATCTAAGTTCTGAGTTTCACATTTTTCCATTTTCTCGTTCCCGAGATAGAAGTGAAAAACCAATTAATTCTATTAATTCATTTCAACTGAATAGTATGTAATACCACTGTTGTCCAATAGATGGAGCAGCAGCATTAGACATTTTTAATCATTTTTATCAGCTTTCAGTATTGGCTAACAAACAAATGCTTAAAGCTATTTTTTATTATTATAATGGATGTATAATAATTACATCACAAAAAAATATGTGAAATGGTTATATACCATTAAGAGATTTTCATGCTAACATATTCTGTGTGTGTGTGTGTGCGTGTGTGTGTGTGTAAGCATGCACACAATTGTTTGTATCAAGTATTATTGTTTAAGCTTCTCCTTTCTCTGTGTTTTAGCATATTCTTTTCCAGGCACATTTCAACAGAACATTTCAGAAATGGCATAAGGGTGTTTTACAGTCCTCAAGGAAAGATCAGATTTTCTTAAAAATAAGCAAATGACATGACTCTAAACAAGCATGCAAAATTTCATGGCCATTAGGCAATAGGTGCTTCTGTAGAAATTAAAAAGGAAGTTAAAAATCATTTATTTCAAATATATATCCAACAATGTCAGATACAACTGTGATAAGCATTTCAGAATGGTCAGCATTTCAGTATGTGCTGAACTGAGTCACACAGATGTAGTCCACAATGGTGATGGTGGTGTGATGATCTGAATGCTGAACTGAGCAACACAGATGTAGTCCACAATGGTGATGGTGGTGTGATGATCTGAATGCTGAACTGAGCCACACAGATGTAGTCCACAATGGTGATGGTGCTGTGATGATCTGGACATTGTTTTTCTGCAGTCAAACTGATTCCTTGATTTGCATTGAATAGAATCTTCAGCTGGTTCTGGAGTTGAATATTGTCCTATAATGAAAATGATCTTGTCATCAGAGCAGCGTAAGACATTTGATGTACCTAAAGACAATGAGGATTTGATTAGGATTTTTTATTTTAGTTACACTTTACAAGTGAATTATGTACTTCTAAAACATTGTGTTTAAAGCAACTATTTTTTTAACAGAATATCCTTATAACAGAAACAAATATTACAGAGTATTCTAGGCATAGTATGTCAATGTAATAACAGTTATAACTAATTTAAAAGATAAAAATAGTCTTACCTGTTTATCAATACTTGAAGTGTTGGAATATGATGAGAATGAAGCAGCAAAGATAGTCTAATATATCTCAAAGTTCATTGTCTTTCCTTTCTTTTTTCTCTTTCTGCTGCAAAGAGTTTGTTTAATTTCTTACATCACCTTTTGTTGTAAGTACTTCATTATAAACCTGACAACTGTATGATGCAAGTCTCCATACAAATTTATTATAAAAGGACATTACGCAGACATTTTAAACAATAAAACACATCAAAGAAATAAATAAAAAGAATGACTAAATAAATGAATAAATGAAAATTAATAAATAATTATTGTGTGTTAAAAAGGTTTAAAACCATACATTTCCTATGGTAAATTGCCTCTATTGGCTGTAAATGGTGTTTTCCATCTATGATTATATAATCTCTATATCATAATTCTCAAAATCAGTGCAGTACAATTCTCTGGACTCTCTAGATCAATGATTATCAGAAAAGGTCTAACTTCTTCATTTGGATGGCTATAATAGGGTCACTTCAATATGTAGCCTTATGTGTCCCCGAAAGCCTATATCTCTTTAATGAATCTCTAACTCTAATGTATCTCTAACTCATTCCCTCTAGCGCCACCACCTGTCCAAAAGTTCACTCATATTTATGCTAATAACTTTTGAACCATAAGGCCTATCAACAAAATTCTTTTTTCCTCTGATTCCTGAGCTCACGACGATTCGATTGCACCCTATGACGTCATTTTCCGTCATGCAAATTTTTCCGCCATTTTGAATTTTCAGAAAAACCTACTTTTTCGAACTCCTCCTAGGCCGATGCTCCAATTTTCACCAAAATTGCACCAGATCATCTTCAGACAGTGGGGACAAAAAGTTATGGAATTCAAGTTGATTCGTCAAATCGTTTTTGATAAACATGCAAACTAATTTTACGTAGCGCTTGCGAAAACAAATGTACCACATCAGTCAAAACCTACTTTTTTGAACTCCTCCTAGACCGTTTGTCCGATTTTCACCAAAATCGAATCGTATCATCTCCAGACCGTGCCGACTAAAAGTTATGGATTTCGTGTCGATTGACGAAACCGTTTTCGTATAGCGCAGCAGCAAAGTTGAGGCATGCTGCCAAAATGACTATTAAGTCTTTATCTCTGCAATGCCTTGACATTTTGACACCAAACTTTGTATGTGTCATTGTCACCTCACTCTGACCACATCACATCAATTTGGTAACTGCGCCACCTATTTGTCAAAAGTGATAAACCATTAAATCATCTTAAAAGTTACTGTATATATGATTTTTTTAGCCATTTATCCAAGTTCTCTTAAAATGTCTTTAATTGCTCCTTGCTGCAGTTGGTCTGCCACTCCCACCCATGATGGCATCTGTTGCCGCTTCTTGCGCTTGGCCCCGGTAATGGCTGCTTGCAGCTATATTTAGGGGCCAAGCACCGAAGGTGCGGTGGCACCTATTGTATCTGTTCCGGTTCTTATTATTCTTCCGTTTCTTCTTCCGACTGGGCGTCTATGGCAGCCCATAGAACCGTTTGCGGGAAAGTTATGAAATTTGGTACACTGATAGAGGACAGTCTGAAAAGTCACCAGAGCAAATTTGGAGTCTCCAACTCAATCCCTCTAGCGCCACCAACTGTCCAAAGATTTACTCATGTTTATGCTTATAACTTTTGAACCATAATGGCTAGAATCACAAATCCTTTGTCCTCTTATTCCTTGGCTCATGCCGATTCGATTGCACCCTATGACATCATTTTCCGTCACGACAATTTGTCCGCCATTTGTAATTATCCGAAAAAGCTACTTTTTCGAACTCCTCCTAGGCCGTTGTTCCGATTCTCACCAAAATTGAACCAGATCATCTCCAGACCGTGCTGACAAAAAGTTATGGAATTCATAAAAACGCTGCAAGTTGTTCTCGAATACCACGCAAATTAATTTTAAGTAGCGCTTGCGAAAACAGACATAAGGCTGTATCTCCGCAACGCTTTATCGTATTCAAACCAAACTTGGTACATGTCATTACAAGCATGACCTGAGGCTACATGCTGCGTTTCGGCGCAGCGCCACCTACTGGTCCAGAGATACGAAAAATTGCTATTTTTGCTCATAACTACTGAACAGTTTGTCCAAAAATAATAAAGTTGGTCTTGTTAGATTCAGGGCGTCATGCCGAGTCGACAGATATCCAATTTTCCCAGATCGGCCATTTTGGCTGTCGGCCATTTTGAATTATGTGCTAAAATGCTGTATTTTATGAACGCATGAACGAATTGTTACGAAACTCGGTATGGGTCATCAGTACGATACCCTGAAGGATCCTGAGAAGTTTCGAAAAAGCGCCACCTAGTGGCAAAATTGATTTTTCAAATGCTGATAACTCTGGTTGTGTTTGACGTATTTTCACGGGAGTCATCTCGTTGGGATCCTGAATCCTTGCCGAGTCCACAGATACCAAATATGCTTAGGTTTTGTTTACGGTTTGTGTAGCGTTGTGATTTAGCGCTTAAAAAACATTTGCCGATATCTTCGAAACCGCTTGTCCGATCGAGACGAAACCACCGCCAGAAGTTTGGAAACATAGGTCGATAGGCTATACGCTAATGCCCAAATGCGAAAATATTGATAGTAAGGGGTAGTAAAATCCAATCAAAGTCACGTGTCAGTCATTTTTTATGTGTTTATTCACATAAATGTATATAACTCCAAAACTAAATGAGATATTTTCACCAAATTTTACACACACATGTATGGGCTCACTTTGAGGTCACATAAAAAAAATGGTGGGATTGAGCCTCTTGGTGGCGCTATAATAGAACGTAACATGCTATTCTTAACGAATGCATTGGTGTAACATTACAAAACTCAGCATGTGCCATCAGCACCATGCCCTGAAGGTACTCAAAACATTTCGAGACAGCGCCACCTTTTGGTCAAAAGTTATAACATAATTTCTAAAAACTTTTGAATAAATCTGCGTATTTTAATGCCACTGGTCTTAAGGTTTGTCATTGTCACCAGACTCTGACCACATCACATCGTTTTTGTAACTACGCCACCTATTTGTCAAAAGTGATAATCCATTAAATCACATTTTTTGTTAATTAGTGTGATTTTTAAGCCATTTTGCCTAAATTAATCTTTAAATGTCTTAAATTGCTCCTTGCTGCAGTTGGTCTGACACATGTTGACATGTCTTGTCGTCTTCTTTGCGCTTGGCCCCGGTTATTGCTGCTTGCAGCTATATTACCAATTGTTTCTGTTCCGGTTCTTTTTTATTCTTCTTCCGACTGGGCGTCTATGGCAGCCCATAGAACCGTTTGCGGGAAAGTTGTTTTGATTTGGCATTCTGATAGAGGACAGTCCCAACATTAAATGCACCAATTTTGGTGTCTCTAACTTATTCCCTCTAGCGCCACCACCTGTCCAAAATTTCACTTTTATTATGCTAATAACTTTTGAACCGTAAGGCCTATCAACAAAATTCTTTTTTCCTATGATTCCTGAGCTCATGACGATTCGAATAGACCCTATGACGTCATTTTCCGTCATGCAAATTTGGCCGCCATTTTGAATTTTCAGAAAAACCTACTTTTTCGAACTCCTCCTAGGCCGATGCTCCGATTTTCACCAAAATTGCACCAGATAATCTTCAGGCAGTGGGGACAAAAAGTTATGGAATTCAAGTTGATTCGCTTAACAGTTTTCGATAAACACACAATCTAATTTTACATAGCGCTTGCAAAAACAGACGTAAGGCAGTATCTCCGCAACACTTAATCGTATTCAGACCAAACTTGGTACGTGCCATCACAAGCATGACCTGAGGCTACCTGCAGCGTTTCGGCGCAGCGCCACCTACTGGTCCGGAGATATGAAAAATGGCTATTTTTGCTCATAACTTCTGAACAGTTTGTCCAAAAATCATAAAAGTGACCTCGTTAGATTCAGGGCGTCATACCGAGTCGACTGATATCCAATTTTCCCATATCGGCCATTTTGTCTGTCGGCCATTTTGAATTATGTGCTAAAATGCTGTATTTTCTGAACGCATGAACGAATTGTTACGAAACTCGGTAAGGGTCATCAGTACGATGCCCTGAAGGAGGCTGAGAAGTTTCGAAACAGCGCCACCTAGTAGTCAAAAGTTATAACAAAATTTCCTAAAAGGCTAATAACTTTTGAATAAATCTGCCTGTTGAAATGCCACTGGTCTTAATAGATTCCTTGGGTCAAGCTGAGAACAAAGATACCAGGTTTTCCTTATTTGGCCGCACTTCCTGTCCGCCATCTTGATTTTCAGTCAAAACCTACTTTTTCGAACTCCTCCTAGACCGTTTGTCCGATTTTCACCAAAATCAAATCGTATCATCTCCTGACCGTGCCGACTAAAAGTTATGGATTTCGTGTCGATTGACGAAACCGTTTTCGTATAGCGCAGCAGCAAAGTTGAGGCATGCTGCCAAAATGACTATTTAGGGGCCAAGCACCGAAGGTGCGGTGGCACCTATTGTATCTGTTCCGGTTCTTATTATTCTTCCGTTTCTTCTTCCGACTGGGCGTCTATGGCAGCCCATAGAACCGTTTGCGGGAAAGTTATGTAATTTGGTACACTGATAGAGGACAGTCTAAAAAGTCACCAGAGCAAATTTGGAGTCTCCAACTCAATCCCTCTAGCGCCACCAACTGTCCAAAGATTTACTCATGTTTATGCTTATAACTTTTGAACCATAATGGCTAGAATCACAAATCCTTTGTCCTCTTATTCCTTGGCTCATGCCGATTCGATTGCACCCTATGACGTCATTTTCCGTCACGACAATTTGTCCGCCATTTGTAATTATCCGAAAAAGCTACTTTTTCGAACTCCTCCTAGGCCGTTGTTCCGATTCTCACCAAAATTGAACCAGATCATCTCCAGACCGTGCTGACAAAAAGTTATGGAATTCATAAAAACGCTGCAAGTTGTTCTCGAATACCACGCAAATTAATTTTAAGTAGCGCTTGCGAAAACAGACATAAGGCTGTATCTCCGCAATGCTTTATCGTATTCAAACCAAACTTGGTACATGTCATTACAAGCATGACCTGAGGCTACATGCTGCGTTTCGGCGCAGCGCCACCTACTGGTCCAGAGATACGAAAAATTGCTATTTTTGCTCATAACTACTGAACAGTTTGTCCAAAAATAATAAAGTTGGTCTTGCTAGATTCAGGGCGTCATGCCGAGTCGACAGATATCCAATTTTCCCAGATCGGCCATTTTGGCTGTCGGCCATTTTGAATTATGTGCTAAAATGCTGTATTTTATGAACGCATGAACGAATTGTTACGAAATCGGTATGGGTCATCAGTACGATACCCTGAAGGATCCTGATAAGTTTCGAAACAGCGCCACCTAGTGGCAAAATTGATTTTTCAAATGCTGATAACTCTGGTTGTGTTCGACGTATTTTCACGGGAGTCATCTCGTTGGGATCCTGAATCCTTGCCGAGTCCACAGATACCAAATATGCTTAGGTTTTGTTTACGGTTTGTGTAGCGTTGTGATTTAGCGCTTAAAAAACATTTGCCGATATCTTCGAAACCGCTTGTCCGATCGAGACGAAACCACCGCCAGAAGTTTGGAAACATAGGTCGATAGGCTATTCGCTAATGCCCAAATGCGAAAATATTGATAGTAAGGGGTAGTAAAATCCAATCAAAGTCACGTGTCAGTCATTTTTTATGTGTTTATTCACATAAATGTATATAACTCCAAAACTAAATGAGATATTTTCACCAAATTTTACACACACATGTATGGGCTCACTTTGAGGTCACATAAAAAAAATGGTGGGATTGAGCCTCTTGGTGGCGCTATAATAGAACGTAACATGCTATTCTTAACGAATGCATTGGTGTAACATTACAAAACTCAGCATGTGCCATCAGCACCATGCCCTGAAGGTACTCAAAACATTCCGAGACAGCGCCACCTTTTGGTCAAAAGTTATAACATAATTTCTAAAAACTTTTGAATAAATCTGCGTATTTTAATGCCACTGGTCTTAAGGTATTTCATTGTCACCAGACTCTGACCACATCACATCGTTTTTGTAACTATGCCACCTATTGGTCAAAAGTGATAATCCATTAAATCACATTTTTTGTTAATTAGTGTGATTTTTAAGCCATTTGCCTAAATTAATCTTTAAATGTCTTAAATTGCTCCTTGCTGCAGTTGGTCTGACACATGTTGACATGTCTTGTCGTCTTCTTTGCGCTTGGCCCCGGTTATTGCTGCTTGCAGCTATATTTAGGGGCCAAGCACCGAAGGTGCGGTGGCACCTATTGTATCTGTTCCGGTTCTTATTATTCTTCCGTTTCTTCTTCTTCTTCTTCCGACTGGGTGTCTATGGCAGCCCATAGAACCGTTTGCGGGAAAGTTATGAAATTTGGTACACTGATAGAGGACAGTCTGAAAAGTCAACAGAGCAAATTTGGAGTCTCCAACTCAATCCCTCTAGCGCCACCACCTGTCCAAAGTTTCACTTTTATTATGCTAATAACTTTTGAACCGTAAGGCCTATCATCAAAATTCCTTTTTCCCCTTGTTTCTGAGCTAATGCCGATTCGATTGCACCCTATGACGTCATTTTCCGTCACGATATTTTGTCCGCCATTTGTAATTATCTGAAAAAGCTACTTTTTCGAACTCCTCCTAGGCCGTTGTTCTGATTCTCACCAAAATTGAACCAGATCATCTCCAGACCATGCTGACAAAAAGTTATGGATTTCATAAAAACGCTGCAAGTCGTTCTCGAATACCACGCAAATAAATTTTACGTAGAGCTTGCGAAAACACACATAAGGCTGTATCTCCGCGACGCTTTTTCAGATTCAGACCAAACTTGGTCCATGTCATCACAAGCATGACCTGAGGCTACATGCTTCGTTTCGGCGCAGCGCCACCTACTGGTCCAGAGATACGAAAAAGTGCTATTTTCCCCCATAACTACTGTACTCTTTGTCCAAAAATCATAAAAGTGGTCTCGTTAGATTCAGGGCGTCATGCCGAGTCGTCTGGTATCCAATTTTCCTAGATCGGCCATTTTGTCTGTCGGCCATTTTGAATTATGTGCTAAAATGCTGTATTTTCTGAACGCATGAACGAATTGTTACGAAACTCGGTATGGGTCATCAGTACGATGCCCTGAAAGAGCCTGAGAATTTTCGAAACAGCGCCACCTAGTGGTGAATTTTTTTTTTCAAATGCTTATAACTTTGGGTGTGGTTGACTTATTTTCACGAGAGTCATCTTTTTGAGTTCCTGAATCATTGCCGAGTCCAACGATGCCAAACATGCTGGGTTTCGTCTTACGGTTTGTGTAGCGTTGCGATTTAGCGCGAAAAAAACATTTGGCTATATCTTCGAAACCGCTTGTCCGATCGAGACGAAACCACCGTCAGAAGTTTGGAAACATAGGTCGATAGGCTATACGCTAATGCCCAAATGCGAAAATATTGATAGTAAGGGGTAGTAAAATCCAATCAAAGTCACGTGTCAGTCATTTTTTATGTGTTTATACACATAAATGTATATAACTCCAAAACTAAATGAGATATTTTCACCAAATTTTACACACACTTGTATGGGCTCACTATGAGGTCACATTAAAAAAATGGTGGGATTGAGCCTATTGGTGGCGCTATAATAGAACGTAACATGCTATTCTTAACGAATGCATTGGTGCAACATTACAAAACTCAGCATGTGCCATCAGCACCATGCCCTGAAGGTACTCAACACATTTCGAGACAGCGCCACCTTTTGGTCAAAAGTTATAACATAATTTCTAAAAACTTTTGAATAAATCTGCATATTTTAATGCCACTGGTCTTAAGGTTTGTCATTGTCACTCGATTTAGTAACTACGCCACCTATTGGTCGAAAGTGATAATTCATTAAATCATATTTTTAGTTAATTAGTGTGATTTTTAAAGCCATTTTGCCTAAATTCATCTGACAATGTCTTAAATTGCTCCTTACTGCAGTTGGTCTGACACATGTTGGCATGTCTTGTCGTCTTCTTTGCGCTTGGCCCCGGTTATTGCTGCTTGCAGCTATATTTATTATTCCTTTTCTTCTTCTTCTTCTTCCGACTGGGCGTCTATGGCAGCCCATAGAACCGTTTGCGGGAAAGTTGTTTTGGTTTGACATTCTGATAGAGGACAGTCCCAACATTAAATACACCAATTTTGGTGTCTCTAACTCATTCCCTCTAGCGCCACCACCTGTCCAAATTTTCACTTTTATTATGCTAATAACTTTTGAACCGTACGGCCTATCAAGAAAATTCTTTTTTCCTCTGATTCCTGAGCTCATGACGATTCGAATGCTCCCTATGACGTCATTTTCCGTCATAAAAATATGGCCGCCATTTTGAATTGTTCAATAAACGTACTTTTTCGAACTCCTCCTAGGCCGATGCTCCGATTTCCACGAAAATTGATCCAGATCATCTCCAGAGCATGCCGACAAAAAGTTATTAGAATAATGTTGATTCGTCAAACCGTTTTTGATAAACGCACGAACAAATATTTCGTAGCGCTCGCAAAAACGGACTTAAGGCTGTATCTCCACAACGCTTTATCGTATTGACACCAAACTTGGTACATGTCATCACAAGCTTGATCTGAGACAACATGCAGCGTTTCGGCGCAGCGCCACCTACTGGTCCGGAGATATGAAAAATGGCTATTTTTGCTTATAACTTCTGAACAGTTTGTCCAAAAATAATAAAATTGGTCTTGTTAGATTCAGGACGTCATACCGAGTGGACTGATATCCAATTTTTCCATATCGGCCATTTTGTCTGTCGGCCATTTTGAATTATGTGCTAAAATGCTGTATTTTCTGAACGCATGAACGGATTGTTACGAAACTCGGTATGGGTCATCAGTACGATGCCCTGAAAGAGCCTGAGAAGTTTCGAAACAGCGCCACCTAGTGGTGAACTTTTTTTTTCAAATGCTTATAACTTTGGGTGTGGTCGACTTATTTTCACGAGAGTCATCTTTTTGAGCTCCTGAATCGTTGCCGAGTCCAACGATACCAAACATGCTGGGTTTCGTCTTACGGTTTGTGTAGCGTTGCGATTTAGCGCGAAAAAAACATTTGGCTATATCTTCGAAACCGCTTGTCCGATCGAGACGAAACCACCGCCAGAAGTTTGGAAACATAGGTCGATAGGCTATACGCTAATGCCCAAATGCGAAAATATTGATAGTAAGGGGTAGTAAAATTCAAACAAAGTCATGTGTCAGTCATTTTTTACGTGTTTTTTCATATAAATGTCTATAACTCTGAAGTGAATTGAGATATTTTCACCAAAATTGACACACATACGTATGGGCTCACTCTGAGGACACATAAAAAAAATTGTGGGACTGAGCCTCTTGGTGGCGCTATAATAGAACAAAACATGAAATTCCCATTGACTTCAATAGAGTTTTGTGAAATAAAATGCTATACTAAACAAATGCATTGATGTAATATTAAGAAACTCAGAATGTGCCAACAACACCATCCCTGAAGGTACTAAAAATATTGCGAAACAGCGCCACCTTGTGGTCAAAAGTTATAACAAAATTTCCAAAAAGGCTAATAACTTTTGAATAAATCTGCCTGTTGAAATGCCACTGGTCTTAATAGATTCCTTGGGTCAAGCTGAGAACATAGATACCAGGTTTTCCTTATTTGGCCGAACTTCCTGTCCGCCATCTTGATTTTCAGTAAAAACCTACTTTTTCGAACTCCTCCTAGACCGTTTGTCCGATTTTCACCAAAATCGAATCGTATCATCTCCAGACCCTGCCGACTAAAAGTTATAGATTTCGTGTCGATAGATGAAACCGTTTTTGTATAGCGCAGCAGCAAAGTTGAGGCATGATGCTAAAAGCACTATTTGGGCTTTATCTCTGCAATGCCTTGACATATTGACACCAAATTTTATATGTGTCATTGTCACTTCACTCTGACCACATCACATCAGTTTTGTAACTGCGCCACCTATTGGTCGAAAGTGATAAACCATTAAATTATCTTAAAAGTTGCTGTATCTATGATTTTTTAGCCATTTATCCAAAGTTCTCCTAAAATGTCTTTAATTGCTCATTGCTGCAGTTGGTCTGCCACTCCCACCCATGATGGCATCTGTTGCCGCTTCTTGCGCTTGGCCCCGGTTATTGCTGCTTGCAGCTATATTTATTATTCTTTTTCTTCTTCCGACTTGGTGTCTATGGCAGCCCATAGAACCGATTGCGGGAAAGTTGTTTTGGTTTGACATTCTGATAGAGGACAGTCCCAACATTAAATACACCAATTTTGGTGTCTCTAAGTCATTCCCTCTAGCGCCACCACCTGTCCAAAGTTTCACTTTTATTATGCTAATAACTTTTGAACCGTAAGGCCTATCATCAAAATTCTTTTTTCCCCTTGTTCCTGAGCTCATGCCGATTTGAATGCACCCTATGACGTCATTTTCCGTCATAATAATTTGGCCGCCATCTTGAATTTTCAGAAAAACCTACTTTTTCGAACTCCTCCTAGGCCGATGCTCCGATTTTCACCAAAATTGCACCAGATCATCTTCAGACAGTGGGGACAAAAAGTTATGGAATTCAAGTTGATTCGCTTAAAAGTTTTTGAATGACGTGCAAAATAATTTTACGTAGAGCTTGCGAAAACAAACTTAAGGCTGTATCTCCGCAACGCTTTATCGTATTCAGACCAAACTTGGTACAAGTCATCACAAGCATGACCTGAGGCAACATGCAGCGTTTCGGCGCAGCGCCACCTACTGGTCCGGAGATATGAACAATGGTTATTTTTGCTCATAACTCCTGAACGGTTTGTTCAAAAATCATAAAAGTGGCCTCGTTAGATTCAGGGCGTCATACCGAGTCGACTGATATCCAATTTTCCCAGATCGGCCATTTTGTCTGTCGGCCATTTTGAATTATGTGCTAAAATGCTGTATTTTCTGAACGCATGAACGAATTGTTACGAAACTCGGTATGGGTCATCAGTACGATGCCCTGAAAGTGCGCCACCTATTTGTCAAAAGTGATAAACCATTAAATCATCTTAAAAGTTACTGTATATGTGATTTTTTAGCCATTTATCCAAAGTTCTCTTAAAATGTCTTTAATTGCTCCTTGCTGCAGTTGGTCTGCCACTCCCACCCATGATGGCATCTGTTGCCGCTTCTTGCGCTTGGCCCCGGTAATGGCTGCTTGCAGCTATATTTAGGGGCCAAGCACCGAAGGTGCGGTGGCACCTATTGTATCTGTTCCGGTTCTTATTATTCTTCCGTTTCTTCCGACTGGGCGTCTATGGCAGCCCATAGAACCGTTTGCGGGAAAGTTATGAAATTTGGTACACTGATAGAGGACAGTATGAAAAGTCACCAGAGCAAATTTGGAGTCTCCAACTCAATCCCTCTAGCGCCACCAACTGTCCAAAGATTTACTCATGTTTATGCTTATAACTTTTGAACCATAATGGCTAGAATCACAAATCCTTTGTCCTCTTATTCCTTGGCTCATGCCGATTCGATTGCACCCTATGACGTCATTTTCCGTCACGACAATTTGTCCGCCATTTGTAATTATCCGAAAAAGCTACTTTTTCGAACTCCTCCTAGGCCGTTGTTCCGATTCTCACCAAAATTGAACCAGATCATCTCCAGACCGTGCTGACAAAAAGTTATGGAATTCATAAAAACGCTGCAAGTTGTTCTCGAATACCACGCAAATTAATTTTAAGTAGCGCTTGCGAAAACAGACATAAGGCTGTATCTCCGCAACGCTTTATCGTATTCAAACCAAACTTGGTACATGTCATTACAAGCATGACCTGAGGCTATATGCTGCGTTTCGGCGCAGCGCCACCTACTGGTCCAGAGATACGAAAAATTGCTATTTTTGCTCATAACTACTGAACAGTTTGTCCAAAAATAATAAAATTGGTCTCGTTAGATTCAGGGCGTCATGCCGAGTCGACTGATATCCAATTTTTCCATATCGGCCATTTTGTCTGTCGGCCATTTTGAATTATGTGCTAAAATGCTGTATTTTCTGAACACATGAACGAATTGTTACGAAACTCAGTATGGGTCATCAGTACGATGCCCTGAAAGAGCCTGAGAATTTTCGAAACAGCGCCACCTAGTGGTGAATTTTTTTTTCAAATGCTTATAACTTTGGGTGTGGTTGACTTATTTTCACGAGAGTCATCTTTTTGAGTTCCTGAATCGTTGCCGAGTCCAACGATGCCAAACATGCTGGGTTTCGTCTTACGGTTTGTGTAGCGTTGCGATTTAGCGCGAAAAAAACATTTGGCTATATCTTCGAAACCGCTTGTCCGATCGAGACGAAACCACCGTCAGAAGTTTGGAAACATAGGTCGATAGGCTATACGCTAATGCCCAAATGCGAAAATATTGATAGTAAGGGGTAGTAAAATCCAATCAAAGTCACGTGTCAGTCATTTTTTATGTGTTTATACACATAAATGTATATAACTCCAAAACTAAATGAGATATTTTCACCAAATTTTACACACACTTGTATGGGCTCACTATGAGGTCACATAAAAAAAATGGTGGGATTGAGCCTATTGGTGGCGCTATAATAGAACGTAACATGCTATTCTTAACGAATGCATTGGTGCAACATTACAAAACTCAGCATGTGCCATCAGCACCATGCCCTGAAGGTACTCAACACATTTCGAGACAGCGCCACCTTTTGGTAAAAAGTTATAACATAATTTCTAAAAACTTTTGAATAAATCTGCATATTTTAATGCCACTGGTCTTAAGGTTTGTCATTGTCACTCGATTTAGTAACTACGCCACCTATTGGTCGAAAGTGATAATTCATTAAATCATATTTTTAGTTAATTAGTGTGATTTTTAAAGCCATTTTGCCTAAATTCATCTGACAATGTCTTAAATTGCTCCTTACTGCAGTTGGTCTGACACATGTTGGCATGTCTTGTCGTCTTCTTTGCGCTTGGCCCCGGTTATTGCTGCTTGCAGCTATATTTATTATTAGGGGCCAAGCACCGAAGGTGCGGGCACCTATTGTATCTGTTCCCGTTCTTATTATTATTATTCTTTTTCTTCCGACTGGGCGTCTATGGCAGCCCATAGAACCGATTGCGGGAAAGTTGTTTTGGTTTGACATTCTGATAGAGGACAGTCCCAACATTAAATACACCAATTTTGGTGTCTCTAAGTCATTCCCTCTAGCGCCACCACCTGTCCAAATTTTCACTTTTATTATGCTAATAACTTTTGAACCGTAAGGCCTATCATCAAAATTCTTTTTTCCCCTTGTTCCTGAGCTCATGCCGATTCGATTGCACCCTATGACGTCATTTTCCGTCATAATAATTTGGCCGCCATCTTGAATTTTCAGAAAAAGCTACTTTTTCGAACTCCTCCTAGGCCGATGCTCCGATTTTCACCAAAATTGCACCAGATCATCTTCAGACAGTGGGGACAAAAAGTTATGGAATTCAAGTTGATTCGCTTAAAAGTTTTTGAATGACGTGCAAAATAATTTTACGTAGAGCTTGCGAAAACAAACTTAAGGCTGTATCTCCGCAACGCTTTATCGTATTCAGACCAAACTTGGTACAAGTCATCACAAGCATGACCTGAGGCAACATGCAGCGTTTCGGCGCAGCGCCACCTACTGGTCCGGAGATATGAAAAATGGTTATTTTTGCTCATAACTCCTGAACGGTTTGTTCAAAAATCATAAAAGTGGCCTCGTTAGATTCAGGGCGTCATACCGAGTCGACTGATATCCAATTTTCCCAGATCGGCCATTTTGTCTGTCGGCCATTTTGAATTATGTGCTAAAATGCTGTATTTTCTGAACGCATGAACGAATTGTTACGAAACTCGGTATGGGTCATCAGGACGATGCCCTGAAAGAGCCTGAGAAGTTTCGAAACAGCGCCACCTAGTGGTGAACTTTTTTTTTCAAATGCTTATAACTTTGGGTGTGGTCGACTTATTTTCACGAGAGTCATCTTTTTGAGCTCCTGAATCGTTGCCGAGTCCAACGATACCAAACATGCTGGGTTTCGTCTTACGGTTTGTGTAGCGTTGCGATTTAGCGCGAAAAAAACATTTGGCTATATCTTCGAAACCGCTTGTCCGATCGAGACGAAACCACCGCCAGAAGTTTGGAAACATAGGTCGATAGGCTATACGCTAATGCCCAAATGCGAAAATATTGATAGTAAGGGGTAGTAAAATTCAAACAAAGTCACGTGTCAGTCATTTTTTACGTGTTTTTTCATATAAGTGTCTATAACTCTGAAGTGAATTGAGATATTTTCACCAAAATTGACACACATACGTATGGGCTCACTCTGAGGACACATAAAAAAAATTGTGGGACTGAGCCTCTTGGTGGCGCTATAATAGAACAAAACATGAAATTCCCATTGACTTCAATAGAGTTTTGTGAAATAAAATGCTATACTAAACAAATGCATTGATGTAATATTAAGAAACTCAGAATGTGCCAACAACACCATCCCCTGAAGGTACTAAAAATATTTCGAAACAGCGCCACCTTGTGGTCAAAAGTTATAATAAAATTTCCAAAAAGGCTAATAACTTTTGAATAAATCTGCCTGTTGAAATGCCACTGGTCTTAATAGATTCCTTGGGTCAAGCTGAGAACATAGATACCAGGTTTTCCTTATTTGGCCGAACTTCCTGTCCGCCATCTTGATTTTCAGTCAAAACCTACTTTTTCGAACTCCTCCTAGACCGTTTTTCCGATTTTCACCAAAATCGAATCGTATCATCTTCAGACCGTCCCGACCAAAAGTTATGGATTTCGTGTCGATAGACAAAACCGTTTTCGTATACCGCAGCAGCAAAGTTGAGGCATGCTGCCAAAATGACTATTAAGGCTTTATATCTGCAATGTCTCGACATATTGACAACTAACTTTGTATGTGTCATTGTCACTTCACTCTGACCACATCACATCGAGTTCATAACTGCGCCACCTATTGGTCGAAAGTGATAAACCATTAAATCATCTCATAAGTTACTGTATGCATGATTTTTCGACCATTTGCCGAAATTCCTCTTAAAATGTCTTTAAATTGCTCATTTTTTCAGTTGGTCTGACACTTTCAGCCATGTTGGCATGTCTTATCGTCTTCTACTGCTTGGCCCCGTTTAATGGCTGCTTGCAGCTATATTTATTATTATTCTGCTTCTTCTTCTTCCGACTGGGCGTCTATGGCAGCCCATAGAACCGTTTGCGGGAAAGTTGTTTTGGTTTGACATTCTGATAGAGGACAGTCCCAACATTAAATACACCAATTTTGGTGTCTCTAAGTCATTCCCTCTAGCGCCACCACCTGTCCAAAGTTTCACTTTTATTATGCTAATAACTTTTGAACCGTAAGGCCTATCATCAAAATTCTTTTTTCCCCTTGTTCCTGAGCTCATGCCGATTCGATTGCACCCTATGACGTCATTTTCCGTCATAATAATTTGGCCGCCATCTTGAATTTTCAGAAAAACCTACTTTTTCGAACTCCTCCTAGGCCGATGCTCCGATTTTCACCAAAATTGCACCAAATCATCTTCAGGCAGTGGGGACAAAAAGTTATGGAATTCAAGTTGATTCGTCAAATCGTTTTTGATAAACGTGCAAACTAATTTTACGTAGCGCTTGCGAAAACAAACTTAAGGCTGTATCTCCACAACGCTTTATCGTATTCAGACCAAACTTGGTCCAAGTCATCACAAGCATGACCTGAGGCAACATGCAGCGTTTCGGCGCAGCGCCACCTACTGGTCCGGAGATATGAAAAATGGTTATTTTTGCTCATAACTCCTGAACGGTTTGTCCAAAAATCATAAAAGTGGCCTCGTTAGATTCAGGGCGTCATACCGAGTCGACTGATATCCAATTTTTCCATATCGGCCATTTTGTCTGTCGGCCATTTTGAATTATGTGCTAAAATGCTGTATTTTCTGAACGCATGAACGAATTGTTACGAAACTCGGTATGGGTCATCAGTACGATGCCCTGAAAGAGCCTGAGAAGTTTCGAAACAGCGCCACCTAGTGGTGAACTTTTTTTTTCAAATGCTTATAACTTTGGGTGTGGTCGACTTATTTTCACGAGAGTCATCTTTTTGAGCTCCTGAATCGTTGCCGAGTCCAACGATACCAAACATGCTGGGTTTCGTCTTACGGTTTGTGTAGCGTTGCGATTTAGCGCGAAAAAAACATTTGGCTATATCTTCGAAACCGCTTGTCCGATCGAGACGAAACCACCGCCAGAAGTTTGGAAACATAGGTCGATAGGCTAAACGCTAATGCCCAAATGCGAAAATATTGATAGTAAGGGGTAGTAAAATTCAAACAAAGTCACGTGTCAGTCATTTTTTACGTGTTTTTTCATATAAATGTCTATAACTCTGAAGTGAATTGAGATATTTTCACCAAAATTGCCACACATACGTATGGGCTCACTATGAGGACACATAAAAAAAATTGTGGGACTGAGCCTCTTGGTGGCGCTATAATAGAACAAAACATGAAATTCCCATTGACTTCAATAGAGTTTTGTGAAATAAAATGCTATTCTAAACAAATGCATTGATGTAATATTAAGAAACTCAGAATGTGCCAACAACACCATCCCCTGAAGGTACTAACAATATTTCGAAACAGCGCCACCTTGTGGTCAAAAGTTATAACAAAATTTCCAAAAAGGCTAATAACTTTTGAATAAATCTGCCTGTTGAAATGCCACTGGTCTTAAAAGATTCCTTGGGTCAAGCTGAGAACATAGATACCAGGTTTTCCTTATTTGGCCGAACTTCCTGTCCGCCATCTTGATTTTCAGTCAAAACCTACTTTTTCGGACTCCTCCTAGACCGTTTTTCCGATTTTCACCAAAATCGAATCGTAACATCTCCAGACCGTGCCGACTAAAAGTTATAAATTTCGTGTCGATAGATGAAACCGTTTTCGTATACCGCAGCAGCAAATTTGAGGCATGCTGCCAAAATGACTATTAAGTGTTTAACATTGCAATGCCTTGACATTTTGACACCAAACTTTGTATGTGTCATTGTCACCTCACCCTGACCACATCACATCAATTTGCTAACTGCGCCACCTATTGGTCGAAAGTGATACTCCATTAAATCATATTTTTATTTAGAGTTTCTATGATTTTTCAGCCATTTCGCCTACAATTGTCTTTAAATGTCTTTAATTGCTCATTGTTGCAGTTGGTCTGACACTTTCAGCAATGTTGGCATGTCTTGTCGTCTTATGCTGCTTGGCCCCGATAATGGCTGCTTGCAGCTATATTTTTCTATGTTCCTTTTTTTCTTTGATTAACTTTACAGACAGAAAGCTTTATTGGTAGCTGGCCCTTTAAGACCAGCGGTGCAGAGCCAGAGACGCGGATCTCACACGCGCCGCATTCTCTCACGACAACTCTTTATGTCCATCATAAGACTGCTCTTATGTTATGAACATACTTGACAAACTACTTTTTGGCATAATCGTGTGTGTTATTGTTCGTTCAAGCGCGAAAGAGAACTGTATTCTGGCGCGCGGTCTGTGCATGCGCACGATACTGGCGCACGTCTTCACAGTGAGGACATTCACATGAGAAGAGAGAGAGAGAGAGGGAACGCTTTAGAACTCCTGACCTGATATTTAGATACACTATTCAATAAATATATTTGTTTGACAGGGAAGCTGTGCGCAAACAGGATATTTAAAAAAAAAAAAAAAAAAAAAAAAAAAAAAGCGCCCCCCAAAAAAGGGCACTTTCTCTCCAGGAATAAAAAGGGCAGGTGCTCAAGCCCCTTTTGATGTCTATGTGTGCACGTGCCTGGCTATGTGAATGTTTTTTGGATGCAATCCGGGTTAGTCTCTGGACAGACAGCTTGCTCTTGCATTGATAGTTACTCCTGTTGGATGTGGTTCTTCCCAAATAGTGGCATGACAACATTATCCTAGATACCATAGCTTTTAATACACCACAAAGGCTTGCTGTCCTGGTTACAATGACAAAAACAATTTGTCCTTTTTTTATTAAAAAGTCTCCCATTATGTTGTGTGGATTGCAATAGTTCATGTACAGTTGTGATATTGCAACCTTCACACTCAGGCCGCACATATATTGGTGTGAAACCTCCAACACTACACTCCAGTTTCATTGTCCAACCCCTGTATTTAAAGGGATACTCCACCCAAAAGTGAATATTCTGTCATCATTTACTCACCCTCAAGATGTTGCAAACCTGTATGAGTTTCTTTCTTCTGCTGAACACAAAGACAGATATTTTGAAGAACGATTGGAACCAAACAGTTGTTTGGTACCATTGACTTCCATAGTAGAAAAAAAAAATACTATGGAAGTCAAGGGAGCCAAAGTTCCAATCGTTCTTCAAAATATCTTCCTTTGTGTTCAGCAGAAGAAAGAAACTCATACAGGTTTGCAACAACTTTAGGGTGAGTAAATGACAGAATTTTCATTTTTGGGTGGAGTATCCCTTTAAGAAATAATACAGGATGTGTGAAGTGAAACCTTCCTGTAACTCCACAGACTCATGATAAATTTCATCTCACAGTCACAAAGTATCAAAACAGTTTTTATTTTTTTCTGTGCATGCATTTCTTAAAACACCTTTTGTTCTGACATGAATATCAGTCACCTTTTTTGTTCCCTACCATCCAACATTAACTATACAATAATACAAAGAATAATGAATGAATGTACAGTACTACAATAAAGACAAAAGACTGCGTACAGCATTAGTCATTTGCTGTCAATTATAAAGTGTAAAATCCAGTTATAAAGTGCATCTGAAATTCTACACATCTCAGGACATCAAAAACCACCATCAACTAGCTCTGAAAACGATCATAGACATCGATGAACAATACAATACTTGATGGCTGGAAAGCGGCAGAATTGTCTTCCTGTTTCTATTGTCCAGACTGAGAGGTCTTGGTCCAAGCAAAAAAAAAAAAAAAATTTATTTAATAGTCTGGAAATATATCTGAATATGAAAATAGCAATCAGCTACAAATCCTACACAAACCAATGCTAGAGAAGATTCAATGAGCAAGTTTTCAATTTCCTAAAAGAATGGCAACAATACTAAATTTGAAAAATCCAAACAGGGAAAAAAATTATTTGGTTCATGAAAGTTGCAATCCACCCAGATGCTTTGTTCCAAGATAACACGAGAGGCTGTTCTGCCCAACAGTGAGGTGTATTGTGTTGCACGTGTTCATACACATAGACTGTCTTGAGCTCTGAGGTGCTGCAGTGGCAAGCTGCTGCTAAAGACAATTTACAAGTGCAGGACACTGCGGAAATGAGGGATCTTATGTGAAGGAGGAAAGATCTAGTATTTTATCCATTTATGGAGTTGTAGGACACCTGAGAGCTGGGATCCCGCTGCTTTATTGAGGCCTTCTCAGCCTCGGGCGATTCGTCATCAGGCTTGCGGTCTATTATTGGCTCTTTATCCTCCTCTTCCTCCTCGCAACTCGGCAGCTGGAAGAAAGCGGTCCACCCGTACACATCTGCAAGCTTGTGGAATGTGCGGAGGACCAGGAACATGACCATCAAGCCCACAAACAGGTACACTGGAAGAGAAAAGAACGAGAACTCGTGTAACCAAACAACTTTAGATAACTATTTCATGTACTTACAAGGGAAGCTGAAATATTTCAGAGCTTTGTAGAAAGGATTTTTATTTATTTATAATATAATATTTATTAAAGAAAAATGCCAGCCCACTGGCACTTGATATGATATATATATATACACGGGTTTCCAATGGCAATAATAACATTGAAAAGCACATGGATAAAATTTTAGGGGTAAAATGTAAATTTCACAATTGCATCCAAGTTTCCAAGAATAGATTAGCAAGTTTGTGGAATGTACGAAAGACCAAAAACAGATACGCTGAAAGAGGAAAGAAAGAATTTTAGCAATGTAAAAGCAAAAATTATTATAGTAAATTGTTACAATATTAAGACCTTTGACGAAAAGAGAAACACACACAGTAAAAGTATGAGATCGGATTCTAAATACAGACATTTATATGAAAGGTCCCCCCTTTGCCGCTATAACTTTCCACAAGATTTGGGAGTGTTCCTGTGGGAATATTTGCCCAGTCATCCAGTAGAGCATTTGTGAGGTCAGGCACCAACCATAAAACCCAAACATTAAATAAGCAAATGCATAAAATTAAATTGTACAGCTGAATTAGTATTAATGTATAATTTAATAATCATTCAGAGGAGACTTGCTTGGATACAATGGTGAAATTCACTTTTTACACCTAATATTTTTCCTTAGCCATTGTTTTATAGCCATGAGCCGCTTATACGAACCAAATACTAAATGCCTGCAGCCCGGGTTAGACATAATGTGGCCCTCATGCTTTCTTTTACAGCACTCGGTTTCAGTCTTAGGAGACACAATATCAGTACATGGGATTCTGACATTGTTGCATAACACTGTTATTCTTTTTTTTTGGTGTTGATTTTCATATAACTATGAATGACATAACCATAAAAGCCAAGGGACCACTGCATGACTGTAGGTCATAAAAAAAAGACCTTTATGACTTCGGCTCTAACCCTCTTAAGAGATGAAGATTACTGTTCAGGTCATACACACTACCGTTCAAAAGTTTGGGGTCAATACATTTTTTTTTTTTAAAGAAATAAATACTTTTCTTCAGAAAAGACGCGTTAAATTGATCAAAAGTTACAGTAAAGACATTTATAATAATGCAAAATATTTAGTTTTTAATTAAATGCTTTTCTCTTGAACTTTTATTTTTATTTTAAAAATTCACGGTTTTCACAAAAATATGAAGCAGCACAACTGTTTATAACTGTGATAATAATCTTAAATGTTTCTTGAGCATCAACTAATGATATTATAGTGATTTCTGAAGGATCATGTGACACTGAAGACTGGAGAAATGATGCTGAAAATTCAGCTTTTATCACAGGAATAAATTACACTTTACTATATATTCACATAGAAAACAGCTGTTTTACATTGAAATAATATTTCACAATATTACTAGTTTGTTTTGTATTTTTAATCAAATAAATGCAGCCTTGGTGAGCAGAAGAGACTTCTTTTAAAAACATTACAAATCTTACCGACCCCAAACTTTTGAACAGCAGTATATATATATATATGTGTATATATATATATATATATATATATATATATATATATATATATATATATATATAAATAAATTAATTACAAAGTATTTATTCATTTATACAACTTAAATATAGTACATTTTAAAGTTTATATTTGATATTTTGTTAAATGAGGGAACTTTTGCCTTTTCTGTTGCAAACTTTAAAAGCCCTATCTTGGTTAAATCCTTTCACACCCCTCACCTGTCTTTGAGCTCAACCAAAAGCTCTCTGAAAGGAAACTCGAGGAGATTCGAGTCTCTTACCCATGACTGATATCTTGTACAACGCTCGGAGTCTCTGTCCTGGCTTTTCTGCTGGCACAAAGTCGCCCAGTCCTATAGTGCAGAGGGAGATGAAACAAAAGTAGAAGGCGTCCAAGAAAGACCAGGATTCTTCTATAGCGCTGAACACCAGCGCAGGAATCACGAAGAAGCCGAGCACCACCAGGACCGTCAGTACGATGAAGTGCACGACACTGGCTGCGCGGGGGTGCAGGCCGGCCCGCTGCTGGCACATGGAGATCGGCCCGTAGGTCAGGGGGTGCATGAGGCGCTGGACACAGGCTGTGAGCACCAGCATGGTGAAGGGCACTCCGATCAAAGCATACACGATGGAGAACGCTTTACCCGCATCAGAGAGCGGCGTAGTGTGGCCGTATCCTGGAAGAGAGGGAAACAAGTCAAAGAAATCTCTGCCGGGGAATGTTTCCAACAGGCACGACACTTCATGTCAAGTCAAATTTATTTGTATAATGCTTTTCACAATACACAGCTTTAGAGAAAGCCATAATAGTATATCATGCATCAGTGCTTTACCATAGAGCAAGTTTTATGACCGGGCAATATGACGATATAAAACAATGATACGAGTGATTTAGATCTAGCTATATTGTATTAAAGGTGTTGTATAGCACATGTCCCAGACATAACAATTAAGATACTTGCATATTGGCCAGTATTTTTGAGGATGAGTCATGTTAATAAAGTATTAATGAATATTGTCGGATGTTGCAGGTGAGAAGTGACGATATTAGGCAATTTTAGATAATGGTCAGTCAGGTTCATTGTCAGAATAAACAATTCTCAAAAAGCATCAGTGAATAAACAATCAGTTGTCTGGTTGTCAGAGTCTGATATGAGTTTTTTGATAAGAATCTGGTAATAACATTTCCCAAATGAAATTAGCAGTAATTTAAGAGATGATGTAGACAAATCTAGGGGTTGGTTTCATTTTAATAAGTAACATCTCTGATTTCATCCAGAAGAACTATATTGTGATATTATTCCTTATTGTGTTTGAAAATTACTTTTATCGTGGTAAAGATTTTGCATTTTCATGTGAGAAGATGCTCTGACTTGAACCTGGGATAATCATCCAAAAAGTAAGATCCTTACATCATTTATTAAGATTCTTACATCATTTACACATCAAACCTGTATGACTTTTTCTTCACTGGAACAAGACGACGATGAACTGTGAATGTTCATACAAAAACAACTTTTGACCCCACTGACATTGTATATGATTAAAAAATAAATAAATAAATAAATAAATAAATATCTCTTTTCGGTGTTCTACAGAAGAGGTTTGGAACGACATGAGAACGAGTAAATGATGACAGAATCTTTATTTTTGGCTTTATCTTGCCAATTATCCAACGCATGTGATTTCCTGACTGCATAAAGCTGTTAGTAATCTGATACAGAGCAGGGTCAGCTACACAGGTTAACATGCTCGATGAAAGGAAAGCTTTATACAGACAAACAGGTCAAAGGATTGATTTCCCATGATACTATTCGCAGGACATAAACCGAGAAGCCCAGTTAAAGCAAACAAAGCTTGCACTATGCCTAAACTCAAAAGAGTCGCAGTGGGTTTGACAAAAACAAATCATGAAATAACCTTAAAATCACTTTTATGGATAACATTGATACATTAAGTGTGGAATTACGGCCTCTCAGAGCTTTAATACGTAACAAAAAAACAAGTTTCTCCCACACACTACAATTTGAATGTTAGGGGACATTTGCCTCCCATGCAAATGTTTTACTTCCTCTGTCGACAGCAGCACTACTGGGTACAAATGACAGCTAAAGTTAAAATGGATGAAAAACATGTGTAAGTTAATCTAATTAAACTTCCCTCACATGTACATGAAAAATATTTAAGTTATGTACACACTGCCCTCTAAATTCCACACTAGCCTAATTTCCATTACCAGTCCAATCACATGCATTGATCTAAACACAGACCTTCAATATGTCATTAAACCAGTCAAATTTAAAACAAACTGAATGTGAAAATAACCCTTTTGATAACTAGGAGTTGTCATCATATCAGTATCTTTTTGTTGTTGTTGATGAAATCATGCATGGATACAATATATCAATTCCATACACATCCATCACATTTATCTATTTGAGAAATGGAAATGAGGTTGTGTTTGGTACACAACCTCATTTCCATTTCTCAAATAGATAAATGTGATTCAAGACATTCATTCAATATTTGATTTACTATCTGATTCCAGCTTGTGTGTGTAATATAGGCTATGCAAACACAAATATGGATTTTATATATTTTCAATACTAAGATGGAAAAACTGTCAGTTAATTCAAGTAAATATATATATTTACTTGAATTAACTGAAAAAGCAATTCTCCATTTCATCCTATTAGGTTGGGAGCTTTTATTCTGCAGTCTAAACAATGGTCAGAATTCATGAGATTAATCAATTTAATAACAAATTTAAAAAAGCTCTAGTCTTTTAGTCAAATTTAAATATATGTCTGCATTTACATTTTTGAAAGAAAGTCCACACAAAGGGGCCTCAAGCCGTTTGCCAATATTTCCATCCTGTTGAACATCCTGTTAATCTTGCCATTGGGTAAAAAAAGTGGTGTGTCATAAACTACCTAAGAAGTCTGCTACACCTTTAAACAATAGGATATATTACGTAACATATTTAAAAAGCACTACATAATAGAAATGACTGATGAAACCGTCTCTTAATAAAAATGCTACTCCACTCTATTGTTTACACAGTTACAGTAGACTTTAGAATGTTCATTTCTGGCGAACTTTGGAACGTTGTTTTGCAGAACTTCGAATGTTTGTGGTGTTCTACACAGTATTCTACACTCGCGTCAGATATAATAGGCTGTCAAACCTATACATATCCAATTTTATGTATCAAACGAGCACAACACCAATTAAACTCTGTTCCTGTGAAACTCACCCACTGTTGTGACCATCGTGTTGGCAAAGAACAGAGAAGACGCCAAATCCCAGTTTGTACGGAACGAGGCATTTTCAAGGATCGACACGCCGTATTTATTCGCTTTTAAAACTCTTTCTAAGAAACCTTCAAGGGCTGTAGCGTTGATGCAGCTCAGGTTGAGGAACTCAGCTTTCAGGGAGTTCAGGTCTGATTTCAGAGTCTCTTCGACGGGCTGCTCGATGGCAGAGAAAACAAGCGCTCCCAGTATCAAGTAAGTGATGTACGCTAGGATGAAGCCACTGAGCACAAAGCAAGACCTGAACGCCGTGGACATGGTGGGATTTGTGAGTAACGTGATGAAAGTGATTCTTTTTAATTTGTTGCAGTGATGTTTTCGACTGATTAAACTCCACCCTTTCACAATCCTCCACCCTCTCACAGAAGTTCGCAACGGTGGCCAGGAAATAACTGTACTCACTCAGTCAGTCACATGGGTGATGCTTTGAATTTTGTGGGTTTGTAAGGTGCAACAAACTTCACACGAACTCTTTCATTTACACCCAACAGAGACGCCCATTATACACATAGTGTGATTACTATCGAGTGCTCCCAGAGTCTAAAAGGTGTACTCAGTAGTTAAAAAGTATTACATCTACAGAAATTAATAGTATTTCTTATGGACATGATGAAATACATGAGATGAATTCTTAAGTCACTTCTTGGAAAAAGCTGTTTTGTTCTACATGGAGTTGGTCGCCCCTTCTTGGGCTCCACCATGTTTAAATCACTGACCTTTTTCTCTCTTGCTATTTTTCTCGCAAATCTGTCTTTTTTTCTTGTGATTGCTACTTTATTTATCAGAATTGCAACTTTATATATCGCAATTCTGACTTTATATCTCGCAATTATAAGAAAAAAAAAAAGTCACAATTACTTTTTCTGTGCTTTATTTAGTGTGGTGGAAACAAGCTTCCAAAATAAAATCCAAGTCTGAGGAAAATAATGACAATTACCTTTTTTATTTTTTTATTCTGTGGCGGGAACAAGCTTCCATAGATTTTGGGCTTTTTAGCTTATAATAAAGTTTTTAGTGGAAAGAAAACATCCAAAATACAATTTTAAGTGTATGTTTTATAGCACTTTATCTATTATCTATAGATTTAAATTACACTGCATATCTTTAAAGGCCGTTTACTCAAAATTAGTTTTTTTTTCTTACTCTGAAATCTCCACTTCATTAGCACTTGGACACCAAAACGTACAGTATTATTCCTACATGTTCTGAAGGTTTTTACAGAGGGGTTTGTTCATTCATTTGCCTGATTTTATACTTTTTTTTCTGGCTATTGACAGTTTTTTCTGATTTATGAAGTGATAAAAAGAGACCCAATGTTCAGTTTTGTTCTAGAAATATATGCAAATTGGTTGATATTTAATTAAATAATGCCTCATTTGCATATTTAAACATTTCAGAAAACTTGTAATACAAAAATGTTTGCAATTTTTAATGTAATCAATCAACTGGGGAAGTAAGATGATATCTATTAGTTACCCTTCTACCTTATTCACCTGGGTGTCTTGCCTTAAGAAGACATTGGTTTTACAGATAGGCTGTAAAAGTTTATTCATAAGTTACTGATGCAGGGGTTTGGATTAATTTGCATAGGGTGTATTACAGCAAAATGAAAGTTTTTTGCATTGTGACTTGCGTCCGTCACGACGACACATAGTTCAGACCAATAAATGAGACCTCAATCGCATGACGACAGCTTTCTTGTCAACATATTGTGTCCCAAATTATCCTAAGTTTTCTTTTGAGATACAAATAACACAGAAAGAAACTCGTGATGAAGTCTGTTGTGAAGACGAAGCGAGAGAGAGAGTCACATGTCACTGAGGGGATAGAAATAGCTGCAGTCTCAGTCAAAACAGTTTAGTGCATTTCTGTTCATATCCACACTTAAGTAAACAGACCTCATATAAACTCATGAGGACAGCAGTGTGAACAGTTGGAGACAGTAACTATTATCCTGGTAAAAAAGCAGACAAGTCACTCGGATTATCAGTTAACCAATTAATTTCCAAAGTTTCCTCTTGTTACATCTCTGTCCAAAGGAGATGTCCTCAAGTGTTTTGATGGCATAAATGCAACTAAATAATATGTGCAGATAATCAAAATGACCTGAAGTTATTTTGTGTTGTTGCAGTTGACATCTGCTCAGGCCACGTACGAAACATTGCATGGTTATCCGCTTCATTCAGTCCTTAAATGTGTTTTAATTACATCAATCAACAAACAAGCTTACAGGTTCAATTTAAAATGTTAACATTCATTTTAAAACACTTCTGAAAATATGGTCTCTATTCTTCAGGAGTTAAAAATGGTACACTACAGTGTCATATTTAGTACTTCAATCACAGGGAGAAAAGACATGGAAACAAGAAAATGGATTTCTCTGTGAGGTGGTGTATGAAAATACATTTTGTGGAAATTTGCTAGCTTTTGACAATTTCCAGGTGAAGGAGAGCTTTTTGGGGGCAGAAAGTAATTGTAATCTTTCTCTCTCCCCCCATCAAAATATATATATATATTTTGTTTATTAATTTTTTTTTCCGACATGAAAGGTCATATTTTAATCTACCGGTTCGCCATGGCTCCAGCAAAATAATCTTATTCTAGCAAATGTAATCCATAGATTGAAAGCAATACAAAAACAGCATACTGTAATATTTGATAAAAACAGGTCTAATAACCAGACTCAAGTCTCCTTACACCTGAACTAAACAATTAGACAAAGTTTTTTTTTTTTTTACTTGACATTTTAGTATATTTGTCCTAATTGAACCCTAATATGCTGACATACTGAAAAACATACATTTGGTTGAACGCAAGTCTTGTGTTTCTGGATAAACAGCTGAATGAGAAACATAATCTACCAGACATTGAGTGAGAACAGACATTGAAAGAAGAAATACACTTTAAATAAACCTAGAATCGAAGTCAATCCAGGGAAATTCAGTTTTTCGACACACATTATTCCTCTCCGCTGAATTTCCTTTTTTCAAGGAAGCATAGGTCAAAGATGTTTCAGCAGATATAGAGACTAAGTCTTGATATTTCTGTTGAAGTCATATGACAGTCTTCTCTTAGCATTTGCAGCTAACTGCTGGTTGGATGTTGGGAGATTTGGAGAAAACCTGGAACTGGTCTTCAGCCGAACTGTCACACATTCCTGAGGTAGAAAAGGATGATTATTATGTGGTTGTAATATATTATTTATGGTAAATACACTGTATATAAATATAATATGTTCTACTTTAAAGGTGCTAAATGTAACTTTTCTACTAAAATAAATCCTTTTTTTATTGCCTGTGTGTCAAGGGGTTGTAATCACACATTACAATGATCCACTTGTCGAGTTTTGCTATTACCTCTGAAGGCCAGTATTCCTATTTCTCTGTGAAGTCTCCGGATCGGATTTACCGCGAAATCCAACGGATGTGACGTGCATGCGCGCTCCCAAGCCTCTCTCCTTATATACAGTCTATTGTAGACGGTCAGGGAGTTACATCTGGTTAAAGGCGCACGTTTTTCGGCTTATATTTCGGTCAATCTTTGATCAATATTCCCAAGACTCTAAGGGCCGTTACATAGTCAACGCGAGCTACGCGAGCAAGCAACGCGAACGACGCGAGCGACGCGCTCCCTTTCATAGTCAAAACAGTGGACGCAAGCAGACGCGGGCATCACGGGCGATGCGTGAAATGCAGTACACCGCTCACGCAACAGGGGGTAGTAGAGTAAATTTGTCACAGGCACTTTTCCAATCTGTTTTCACCATGGTTTTCACCTTATCTACGGTCTTTCCCATCGCGGTTGCAACCTCTCTCCAGGCATTTTCCAACTCTATTTAATTGGAGTGTAATTACAAGGAACTGTCATATATGACAGCAGATGACACTCGGGTGTATTTACCGTTGGTAAGAGGCTCTTCACAGATGTTTGTTTGTCATTGTATTGTCTGAAAAAACATTTTATTATACAATATAAATGCGGATGTATACGCTCGCATAATTTGTCCTCTTCGCCCGCCATTGTATTCAAACCTTCTTCTGTAAAACAAAATATACTTGAATTAATGTACAATACTTGCAATGTCGCCCCCACAGACAACGCATAGTATTGCGTGCATCGGTGCGTCGCGTATCAAAAACTAGGACGACACATTTGGCTACGCATCGACGCATAATGGCGGCCGAAGCGTAGCGATGCGTAGCCTTGCGGACGCGTATGCGTACCGATGCGTTGACTATGTAATGGCCCTAATCGTTCGTAGTGCTGGACGGGGCCTTTCGAACGAGCCCACCCCCGAGGTCCAACTAACCCGGCTCCCCGAGTTATAGCCGTTCGAAATCGGGGGTCCCAGCGAACGGCGATCCGGTAGGGGGCATCCCAGAGGCCCGCCACTCTAGCATTCGGCCAAGGGTCCCCCTGGGACCTCCTCCCCCGAATTTGAGCTCCCTGGGTCTTTGCGTTCCAGAGACACGAGCGATTTTCTTCTGAGATCGTGACGTCACCGATGTCCTCAATTTTGCAGCGCGCCCGATGGTTTTCTGCTAATATCTCCGCGAAAACACCACCAAAAACTATGGAACTTGTGGTTCTTTTGCAGCTCGACTAGATGGTTCCAACAAGCTCGGTGCTCGCCGAATCCGTCTAGTATTCGCCGAGATATTTGCGTAATAGACGGTATTGTCTATGAGTTCGAGCACGAGCGCTCTTTTAAAAATTGGTTGCAATCTGAAACATCACCGCTAGAGGCCGCTAAAAGTTACATAGAGCACCTTTAAATAAAATTACAAGGGATTGATGTGGCAAAAGCTCAACAGGGTTCGGTTTTATTATCAAGTTCTTGGAATATATTTTTCCAGTGTTTTCCATCATTCATTACAGCAAACTCACAGAGCTGGGTCGTTCCAAATGCAGTGACTGAAGGAGAAGTTTACAGGACAGAGACTCTGCCCTCTTATATTTCACACCAATCATCCGGTCCAGATCCTGGAGGCCATCAAGTAAGCTCTGTTCCCTTTGGGCCAAAGCAAAATGATTAACCCGGAGTTTTAAAGCATGTAACAAGAAAAACAAACACCATTATTACACGTGAAATTATCAAAGAAAGATTTGTTTTTACATTTTCAGTCCTCTCAAGAGGATGAAATACAGAATTTCATGCAAAACAGTCCGGCCTTTGTTTTTTATCTGATGCAATGCAGTAGTATATTGTATTACCACAAGGTGGCAATAGATGATTATTATATGTTTTCAAACTGTTCCCAGAGCCTCCCTAGCACTGCACATTTTTGATGTTTTTCTTACCAGCTGATGAACTGAAAAACCCCTAAAATATTATAATTTTATAAATAATAATGTCATAATTAGCGCAGCCCAACTTACTTGTGCTCCCCTATATTGCTGTTTTCAGCTGGTCCTCGCAGAAGCTGCTTTAGTGTAGGAATGCATTCAGGATCTTCACAGGGAGACTCATCAGAGGGAAAGGCCTCGAGAAAGACATTTGACTACACACACAAACAGTGAGGATCATTCATTAGTCATCAAAGCATCAACAGTGATGAGTTTTGAATGAGTTTTAGCTAATATTCATCGGCTTACAACAACATTCTTGAGTTTAAAGATATATTAGTATGATACTTAAATCATAAACAAGCCTTTAATTAATGTTCGTAGAGGATGAGAAATAGTATGTCATTGTATATTTGGAATATTTCTGACATACTGCATAGTAAAATCTTTATGTATACTGACCGCTAAACTGTACAATTTCTTTTAATATATCACATGGTTATAATAATAATTAGTAATTTAACATTTATATATTTGTTAAGTAGTCTAATAAGTGGGATAATGAATATTCATTATGTCAGGATGTTTGGGACCCCAACACAAAGTGGTTGGTGCAGTCGTGACCTCAAAACTCATAATTCACCAGTGGTTTACTTCAATTTATGTGTACAATGAGGTCTGTGGTAAACATAACTTGATGAAACTTGAACATTTTGCTCTACAATGTAAACTGCGCACACCCCAAACGTTCTTATCTAGTTACTTATTAGAAACATGTTTTTTAAAAATAAAAATAACCGCTTTAGAAATCATGTTTTCGATATGGATGTGTGTAATTTACAGTTTTAGAGTAAATGTTCAAGTGTCGTCAAGTTATGTTTTCTACAGACCTTATTTTACCCGTAAATTGAAAAACCCCATTATAAACCACTGGCGAATCCTTGTTCTGACATCATCCCTGCACCACTACATACTTATGCTCCCTTCACGTGCTATGGGAATTATCGTAAATATGGACATGAACACCCTCTCAACTCGTATTTACCTCTGGGATCATTTTGATACCCAAGTTCCTGAGTTGGGTGGGGCATAACCTTTAAAGACCCACTAAAGTGCCTTAAAACTCGCAGCATTATTCAATGTGTTGACGTAATTACCACAGAAACAGGAAGACAGGGCGGGACATATCGAACATCTCCTCCCTTTTTTTAAAATAGCCAATAGCGTTTAGTTTATATCACAGCTCAGCCAGAGCCGTTGAGCTCGGTAAAGTTTCCTCCTAATCTTAAACCGTTTCTCCTCCTAATCTCCTCTATATCGCTTTAAAATTTAGCATTCTGTGCAGAATTCAAATGGGTCCGATTAATTTTCTGGCCAACTTGCACATATGATCCGCTCTGTGCTCTCGTGTCTCTGGACCAGAGCAGATTGTGAGCGCTGCGGTGGTTCAGTAACACTAACGTGAAAAAAAACTTAGTTCACCCCAATGGAAAGCATTACACTGTATAAAATGTTCCCTATCCCCTATATAGTGCACTATTTACATTCACCATGTAGAAAATAGTGAATGTGACTGATTTTAGCTGCAGCTTCAGCATCTGTTTATAATGTAGGGGGTGGAGCTTCAGATTCTAGAGAGCATTTGATTGGACAGAAAATCTGATGAGAATCAAGTGCAGAGTGATGTTATCATTCATATTGGGCGGGAAGTGAGAGAGAGTTTTGAGCGCTAATATCTTCTAAATGCGAATTTTGTCGTTATTTTGGAGCACACTAGCTAATAGATAACAGTAAGGCTAACATATTCATATTAAAAGCCAAAAAACGTCCATTTTAATTTCATGGGGACTTGAACTGTGGACTTCATGCTGAGACTGGTATTCTTCATTAGATTTTTTCCACAAAGCCTTGTCTTGTCTTTAAAGTAGTGCATTAGTCACTAATTTTTTTTTAGTGTCTTAAAAAATCTGAAAGCAGAATTATTATTATTATTAACCACATAAATATAAATCGTTACCACATTATGGAGAGGAGAGAGGGAAAGGTTTGGCTTTTGGGTAGAAAGCCACCACTGGCCACCAGGCACTATCTTCTGCTCCACAGTCTCCTGGCTGAAGGCAATCCATGTGCTCTCTGACTGCTGGAATGACTCTGCCGTCCAATCAGATGCCCAGGATGCGGGATCATTTGCATCACTTGCGCATCCCTCTGAGAGGAAATGAGAGTTCATGAAAGTCTTTAAAGTTTAATTTTCTTGGATCTCACACAAAAACTCCTAACAAGACCAGTAGGTGTTATGTTAATGCAAAGAGCTTCTGCTAAATGCGCTGGAAAGGTTTCACAATCTCTATGTGCAATAACTGACAGGACGTGAAAGTGTTTAACCATGCTTCATTTCTCTGTTTTTGTACACTGTGAACAAAGTGTATAATTAGTTATTTTTAGACTATTGTTGAAAGGTACAACAAAGGCTCAAATGTGCCTCTAGTACCAACATACAGTGAAACATCAACACATTTTATTCCATGTCACACACATTATGATTACAGGGGCAGATCATTGATTAATAAAGAATTTTCACACGGTTCTAGCATGTTATGAACTCAACACACTTTTACCATATAGAGCATGATTTGTAAACTAATACAATGTGATGTTTGCATCACATAACTGGCTCCATATGTTTGGCTTTTCTGACATAGTAAACTTTCTTGGTTGCTCACATGGCATTGCACTTGAGCGTTCGGGTCCAGATAAAAGCTCAAAAACTTCTATAAGCAATCTAGATGGCATGGCTGCTTCGTTTTTATCTAACGTTTGCTTGTGTTAACACTACAGGTTATAGGTTAAAGGTTTAGGGTTTAATGCTGGTGGTTTTTGAAATGTTATTTTCAAATGCAATTAACCTTAAGCATTAACCTTTTAGCGGCACTCACTGCAGCGATACGTACTACAGCCAATGTGAAAACACCTTACCAGATTCATGTTCATCCGTTTCAGTTAAAACTGAACATGCTTTTAGCATCATTCACTGGACATTTATATGTGCAAGTAGTCATATCATTTTGCTTTAACGTCACGGCAGGCACATTATTCCAATGAGCCTGAATTGGAAAGATATGGTAAATGCCTTCCACAAATAACTGTCATATAAAATATTTTCTTGCATGACCTAAAAAATAAAAAGTAGGTTAAACCTGTTTATGTTACCTGAATCACCTGGTTTTCACCTTTTTAGAGAGCAGGATTAATCCCATGGATTATGATTACACAGTGGCTGGCAAAAAAGAGTTTAAGTCTGCAAGATTATTAAAGGGATACTCCATTTTTTTTGGAAATAGGCTCATTTTACAACTCCCTCAGAGTTAAACAGTTGAGTTTTACCATTTTCGAATCCAATCAGCCGATTTTCTGATATTTAGAAGAATATCAGTAACCAGACAGTTTCTGGTCCCATTGACTTCCATAGTATATATTTTTTCCTATTATGGAAGTCAATGGGACCAGAAACGGCTGGTTACTGATATTCTTCTAAATATCAGAATATCAGCTGAATGGATTCGAAAATGGTAAAACTCAACTGTTTAACTCTGAGGGTGTTGTAAAATGAGCCTATTTACAAAAAAAGTGGAGTATCCCTTTAAGGGGAAAAGTATTTGGGTTTGACCAAATATTATGGGCAGACGGCATGAATAATGCTGTGTTTGTCCTCTATTTTGATCAAGCCATTCCCTCTAGACTCACTGCCTTTGGCATTATGGAGGTTGGCCTCTTCTCTTGTCCCATTGGCCTTGTGTTTGCATGTCATTTTAATGCCGCCTCCTGCCTTAGGCTGGTACACAGCAACAGGGGTAGTGAAGGGATGAGGGGATAGGAATTCCAAGCAGTGCTTTAAATAATTAATATCTTCACATGAGGTCGGGGGAAGCAAGGGGGTCTGCAGGAATCCAGGTCAATCCAGACAGACTATTTAGTACTGGAACACTGGAACTGCATGTTTATCTGCTCACACAAACCCAGGTTCCTGCTCTTACTGTACCTCCCGTCTTAAGTAACTTAATGTATTCATTACCCCGCTACTTTCAAGACAGTTTACTTACCACAGTTGTAATCCTCTCCCGGAGCCAACTGTTGGACGCCACTGAACCCGTCCATCCCACCTGCCTGCATGAAAGCCCCAAACTCATCCTCGTCCTCCTCGACCACATCAAGAGACCCCTCGTCGGTGGCCACCTTGTCCCTGTCGTCAACTCTTGCCAGCTTTGATAGCAACTCTGAGTTCACCAGAGGCAGCAAGTCTCCACCTCTAGCCCCCACCTCCCCATTGCTTAATGCTGGGATGGCTGTTGCTATGGCTGCAGTGGTGGTAGGGGCAGGATTAGGCTGGGAGTGAATAGTGGTTACAGTTATATTGGTTGTTGGTGTGCTAAAGCCTCGTGAAGAGGATTTGTCAGACTGCTGAACTTCAAGTTCCCCATGCTCTGTGATTAATTCCTCCCAATGCTGAGGCGAGCGCGGCCTCCACTTCTTCTGCGTAGTGCTACACTCAACACCCACTGGAGCGCGGCCCTCCGCCATGACTGTACTCTTTGTTTCTGGAGGAGTCGTGAGATCGCGATTCTCACGGTCCATTAGGCGCTCATCTGGCCTGGGTTCTTGATTCTTCTCAATGCTGAGAGGGACTTCAGAGGGAGTTTTAATGGAAGAATGATCTATGCTCGGCTCACTATTACAGTTTGTTGTGGTTGATTTTATTTCTAGACTTTCGAAGTTAGTATGAGCAGCCTCAGATGCTACAGGTGATCCTAGGTTTGGCACATCAGCAACAAAGTTATGAATGTTCTGGTGATCATTTGTTTCACATTTACTAACCTTAGTGTCTCCTTGTGCATCACCATTGGCACAACTGGATCCTTCATCTATTTCAGAACAGTTATCGGATTGATTAATACTCATATCAGCTGCTGGTTTGGCAGAAGAGCAGCAGGTTTGTGGGCCCATGCTCTCGGGTGCAACGGGGGAGTGAGCCCTTTTGTCTTTGCCTAACTCACTGATATCTTCCTGACTTGGATAGCTAGCACTGGTACCTTTCTGGCATTGTGTTATTGTTGTACCTGGTTCTACGTTAAGTGGCTGCATGTCTGTAATAACTGCATTTTTTTGGTCACCATGTTCCGGCTCACAGTGCTGATTGGCGATTTCCTTTTTTTGCCCGTGAGCTGTTGTTCTTCTCTCCGCTGAGCCTGTTGTTTTACTGCACTTCCTCCATTTTCTTATGGCCCTGGGCTTAGCCTTGAATAATCCTCCGTCGTCTGTCCCATCCTGGCTCCCCCTCTGCCCCCTAGAGGAACATATAAGCTCTTCTTTTGTCCCCTCAAGAATGACAGTGTGAGTCCGTGGACCTGTGACTCTCGCTCCAGCCCCTCGGTTTCCAACCGCACAGATGTAGCTGCCTCGTCCCTGGGCCTTGAGAAAGAGGCAGCGAGTCTGAGTCTGCCTGCCACCCCCCTCAGTGCCTTTCAAAGTGGCCACAGTTACAAGAGCACCAAGACCGCCTTGCCTGACCCCTGGATTTCTCGCTGCACTATTTGTACTGTCCGATGTGTGCCCATAGCCACTGCTAACCTGACCCGTCCAGCTTCTCTGCCCCACCCTGTCTTCAGGAGGCTGTTGGCATGTGCTTTGTGCTCGAGATCCATTAGCAGCCTTCCTCCTGGCTTTAGAGTAGCCACCGCTCACAGCCCACGCTCTCAGGCCTTTAATCAGGGGTATGGCTCCAAACTCAAGGGCACTGGTCAATGAGACATTGGTTCTTCGGCATTCATGCAGTAGCTCCCGATGGGCCATTTCCAAGCAGTTATTGTTGTTGTTCTGTTGCAGCATTCTTCTTGGGGCAATAATATCAGATGCTGTGGTGGGTAAGAATGGCATTTAGGATGTCAACATCTTAAAATGTTTCTGTTACAGCACATCTTTTATGGAATGCAAATGACGTATATCTTTATCTAAGTTTCATATCTGATAATTAAAGGTCAATACAAAAACAAGTTCTGGCTCAAATATTAATTTAGTTCGTGGCAAATTTTCTTCATATAAAAATTAAAAGTCAATTTATTTACTATGACTTTTTAATTTGAAATGAATTTGCCTTGTGTTAACATTTGTTCACAGTTGTTCAGTCCTCAATGTCCGAGTATATATATATATATATATATATATATATATAATCGAAAAATTTAAATCAAAAATATATAATTTTCTTGTATTAATTATAACTAATATGTATTTTAATTATTATGAATATGTTATTGTGTATATAATACAATTTTGTAGTTTATATTTCTATTACAGTTTAC
This sequence comes from Chrosomus eos, assembly GCA_036326025.1. Taxonomy (NCBI): domain Eukaryota; kingdom Metazoa; phylum Chordata; class Actinopteri; order Cypriniformes; family Leuciscidae; genus Chrosomus; species Chrosomus eos. Next base: position 5,710,777 of record CM070824.1, on the reverse strand, counting down.
TGTGTTTTATAGTTATATACACACTGTAATTGTAGAATATTGTAATATTCATTTAAATATTGAATTTTATTTTTATAGGCCTACTTACAAATATTATAAAATATATTGTCATATCAAACCATGAAAAGATAGTTCTTCATTCTGTTTAAATTATATTATATATTAGTGCTGGCAATTCGATTAATAATGATTAATCGCATCTAATATAAGTTTGTGATAATATATGTGTATATATTATTACATTTATATGTGTGTGCATGTGAGTGTGTATACACACACACACACACACACACACACACACACACACACACACACACACACACACACACACACACACACACACACACACACACACATATATATACACTGTATATAGGCCTATATACACACACATACATGTATACACAAGTATCAATGTATGCATAATATAGATATTTATATAGGCCTATATAATATGTTGTAGCCTAATTATAATTGTATTTTATACAGACTGTTTTATTTGATTATGTTTTTATTTGTACATTTACTTTAATCTTATATTGTATAGGTACTGTTACTGTCTTGTACATGTTTCTTACATTTTATTTCGCATGTCCCAAACTCTTTCACGATGATCGGAGGACGCTGCGTTACGTAGTTTACACACACAATACGTGATCGCATCACTTGCACCAAATCGGGAGTCTGTCATTAACTAATACTTGCCCACACAGATGTAGCCTAACCTCTGGGAGGGGGAATATGTGCATCGATTCTTTTTGTGGTTTGATATGCTCATATTAATCTTTTAAAAATCATAAACAACCAATATTTCGTTTCTTTGTATCATCTCACCTTTACAGCGTGCCATTCATTTCCCTCATGCTGATGCGATGTCACGAATCACACAATTCCAGCTGTCGTAGGTTGTGAAGATGCTGCTGGGCTGAAGGATTCTGGCTTTAACCTTCATGAGGATTTTGGACTGTTTAGAAATTATGATATCCATGTCCCCGCGTCGTTTTAAGACAGCATATCCGAATACAGAGCGTTGTAGATGTGTAGTGTAAGCTATTAATCCCATGTACGTTTCATGTGCTCCGTTAAAGTGAGCGTCACGCTACACCTCCGTGTCTCCTCATAGCGCAGGCTGCGTTGTGCGTTCACTGGCAAAGCAACGCAGAGCCTCCGCAATCTAGTGCGTGCTACCAGCTGACCAATAGCCGAGCGTGCATAACGTCAGTGCTTTAATGCGTGCGCACGAAGAGGACACGCACACGCGCCAACACACACTTCAATAGAGCTTTTTCAGGTAACACTTCAGAATAATGGTCTGTCATTACTAAGTAACTATGCAGGGAGTAATGCAGGACTAATAAGTAGTAGGCCTACAACATTAACACTTCAGCAGAAACTAACAGCCGTAACAGCCTATAGCCTAACCAGTAGCCTAATATCGAATTTAGGAGATATAGTTCCTTATTAGGTAATCAATAATTAGGCTACTTAATAAGATTAGCTAACAATGAACTAACTGACAAATTATAAAGAGCATTATCGTGTGTCTAAGACCTAATCAGTCATAATCTTTACTCTGAATAGTCATAAAATCACGAATATAATCATAAAATGCATCACTAATTAGTTACTTATTCACTATAAAGTAACTAGTGATCTGGACCATTATTTTAAAGTGAAAAATATGTTTTTCACTTTAAAATAATGGTCCAGATTACTAGTAGGGCTGTAACACCTGCACTCTGAAAAATGCTCGGTTGTTTTAACCGAACTTTGAGTCAAATATGGACAAACCCAGCCGCTGGGTTAATTTTTTACATTACATTTTTAACCCAACATTTGGGTTTGTCCATATTTGACCCAAAATTGGGTCAAAACAACCCAGCATTTTTATGAGTGTGAGTATAGTGATGCATTTAATGACCACATTGAGAGTAAAAAAAGACAATTGCTAATTTCTCAGACACCTTAATGTGATTAGTAATTAATAAGTAATTATTTATAATTTTGTAACAATAATAATAATTGATTACCTAATAATAAGTAACTATCTTAGTCCTAAATTCGAAAAACTGCTAGGTTATTTCAACCCAACTTTGGGTCAAATATGGACAAACCCAACCGTTGGGTTAGATTTTTACATTACATTTTTAACCCAACGTTTGGGTTTGTCCATATTTGATCCAAAGTTGGGTTAAAACAACCCAGCATTTTTTAGAGATTAGTAAAGCTAGTTTCCATATTAGTTATAGTAGTAGCTGAAGTGTTAATGTAGAACTCATTAGTCATTACTTCCTGCATAGTTATTATTAATGACGGACCATTATTCTAAAGTGTTATTCTTTTTCATTTAGATCGGTCAGTTCTGGTAAGTATATGTCGTCACCTTGTGAAACCCTCTTGCACTCTCTCTTTTGCTAGACTTCTTTCTTTAGTCAAATAATCGTTATATTCAACAGAACTCAACAAAGACAAATAACGTGGTAACCTATTAGGGACTTTAAATATAATTTTAAAATCATTCAAATGTCCCCTATATATTAGTGTGTTTTATAGCTACAATAGCTTAAAATATTTTAAAGGGATAGTGCACTCAAAAGTGGAAATTGTCATAAATTTACTCATCTTCATGTTGTTCCAAACCCTAGTATTTCCTCAGTGGAACATAAAATATAAATTATCTTCATTTTTCACAAGATGATTCTTCAAAATGTCTGCTTTTGCGTTTTCATGGGAGAGAGTAAGTAATAGGCTATGAGTTTTGAACGACACAAGGGTTAGTAAATGATCGTAATTACATTTTTGAGTAAATTGTTCCTTTAATGGTTTCACTATCTGGAAGTAGGTTTCATCATTCATAAAACATTTTTACATGTGTCCAGTATATATTGCAATCTCGAGGAAAGCTCAATGTTATGCCTGCTGTTTATATTGGCTGTAATTTTGCTTGCCATGTCAGTTTCATAATTGGACCACTACTTGTCCCTAGTGCTGTAATTATGTGAAAATTAAAAATGAAAAAGATCAGGAAATAATTAGGTAAAACTCATTAAAATGTTAATATTTTATTCGAGTATTCTATTTTTGCATTAGATGGAGATAAGCATCATCCAAATGACTGTTTCAGAAAAGCAACACATTACAAACATGCAGTTCAGTACTGAAACCTGCCTTAAATATAATATACATGTACATATTTCTAGCATGTAGGCTAAATCCATCAACACAAGAGTTAATTTAAAAAAAGGAAATGCATTTTTTCCCCCACACTCAAACAGAGAAAGGCAATCTGGTACAGCATATCACAATCCTTAGAAAATCTGATGGGAAAAAACTTTATATTGTTTGAATTTATGACAAAAATATGTATCACAAAAATATTCAACATCATAGGCTTCCTTTTTTAGAGTCATATCTGTACACATCATGCATATAAATATGTAAAAATAGTACATATTTTTTTTTAATAGTATCTAAAATAAACAAAATTCCATAACAACAACCAAAAAACCACAGACAAACCAGGCATCAAAAAAAGCAAAGCAATATTTCCAAAATGCTGTAAAATTCTACATTTTAAATGGCGTACTATGATAAGACTGCACAATAAAAGCAAAAACAAAAATAATATGTCTAAATGTCTGTATATCTGCCTGTTTTGCACAGATTTGTGCATATGTTGTATGTTTCTTATCCACAACAAAATGTGATTAATCATAGAAAAATCTTTACAGATATATCAATTCAAAGTGTCATACAAAGTGGCAAGTTACAAAACATGAAAATAAGGTCTTTTAATAATACTCTTTTTGTAGCAACATTCTCATTATAAGTTGTGTTTTTCTTATTATTATTTAAGCAAACAAAGAAAAAAAAAATTATACTAATTGCCACATATAAAAATATTCCTATGGCCTATATATTATTCCACTTCCAACTGTATGTCTTGTTCTGTAACTGAGATGCTTACTGTTTCGAACCGCTACTTTTTGTATACTTTGTTGTCTTAGTCACTACGGTTTTACTAATCAGATGCTCTGAGGACATTTCATGGGTCAAATATTCAACGCTTGGCATCTTCACATAGAAACCTCCAGAGGCTTCCTCACTTGAGCAATGAAGAGAGGACTTGCTTCCTCTCGGAGAGCTTTCTGGTGTGATGTGAAGGATGCCAGTAGAATGGGGACTAAGGGTAAACTTGGGTACTTTAAAACATGTTGTTTCCTGTCTTTCTTCACTCTTCTTTACAGAGACAAACGCAGCTGATACTGGGGACTCTGATCCCTCCCGTTCGGCTAGCATTTCAGTCCTTGCTTTTGAATATACTAAAGTATCAGTCTCTCTCACTGTGCCTGATATTGTCTTTGTCTCCTTGCTCTCTTTGCTTTCCCCCGAGGTCTCCATCCTGAGATGTGTCATGCTTGTTTCCATTTCCTCTACCTGAACTGTCTCCTTGGAGTAGGGTGCGTAAAACTCCAATTTGGGCAATTTAAGCTTTCCAAACATTGCTTTTTCATCTTTGTCACCATTTAGACTTGTTCCATCATCAGACCCACTTGGTGTTACATCAAATGATCCTCTCTGCCCAGATGAAAATGTGACTTTGGGCAATTTAAGCTTACCAGTTTTTGACTTTCCTTCAGTTTCAACCTCCTGTTCCAAATTTACTGCATTCCCCTTTTCATTTGATCGAGACTTGCCAAAACTCGACTTCGTTTTTATCTTTGGCAGCTCGAGCTTCTCATTTCCAATTTCTGCACTTGCTTCACCACCTACATTAGCAGCGCTCTCTGTTTGTGGATTCACCATAACAAATACAGCTTTTGTTACTTTTGGCATATGTGGGCCCTCATAGTCTACGTTTATAGAGTGGCCTTTTACCCGAGTTGATGTGATGTTAACTTCAGGTGAACTTAAAGATGGCAGAGGTATCCCAAACTTTGGAATTTTGACTTTACCCGTTTGCTTTTTATCTTCTTCAGAGGGATTAGTGTCAACTTGGACAGTCTCAATGTCAAAGTCAAGATCGGGAATCTTTGGTGCTGGTAAATCAGCTTTCAAGTTTGCATCAGTTATAGATGTAGCGTCCTTTTTTCCAGGCTTGGTTATGTCCTTTTCTAATACAGATGCTTTTACTTTTGGCATTCCGATATTAAATTTTGAACCTTTAACTTTTGGTCCTTTAATTGTTTCTTTTGGTGCAGTGGGGCTAAGATCAATTTCTGGAAGTTCAGTCTTCTTTTTATTCTTTTTTCCTTTTTTCGATAAGCCAAGATCCAACTCTAGATCCACATTAGGTCCCTCGATATTTGTAGTTGGCATCATCATCTTTTTACCCTCTTTATGTGCATCTTTAAGGCCTGCATCAGTAGAAGGAACTGACAAGTCTGCATCACTTGACATTGCTATATCTACTTTTGGGATTTTAACATTTGACATAGTGAATTTTCCAACCCCTCCTCCAGATTCTACTTCTTTAGTATCAAACTCTCCAGTTTTACCTTTTGGTAAGGAATGTCTACCTGTGGTATCTTAATATCAGGCATTTTATGTTGTCCACCTTCTACTTCCACAGATCCTGAAGCCTTAGTGTTGCCCGTTTTACCATAGGGTAATGATATATCCACTTTAGGCATTGTTACTTTTGGTAATTGAAAGTTGCCACCTTGTTTTCTGACGTCTGTTTTTACTGTATTCTCTTGTTGTCCTTCTAATAATAAATCTACTTTTGGAATTTTGATATTAGGCGATTTGAATTTCCCTTCTTTGCCACTCGCTCCCAGTTCAAGAGTATCAATGTCTTCTATTTTACCATGAGGTAATGAGATATCTACTGTTGGTAGTTTAATTCCAGGGATCGTGACTTTACCTTTTCCTTCATCAGGCTGAAGTTCTGGAGCAACGTCTTTGGATTTTATTTTAGGAAGGGATATATCAACTGTTGGCATCTTTAATTTTCCACCTTCTAGTTCTGAATCTGGTGCATGACTTTCTCCTTTGCTTCCACGAGGTAGCGATAAATCTATCTTAGGCACTGTGATGTCTGGCATTTTTAATTTACTTTCTTTAGCTCCGAATTCTGAATAAGGATAATCAGTTTCTTTTGTTTTTCCATGAGGCAAAGATATATCAACATTAGGCACTGCAATTTTTTCACCTTTAATTTCAATGTCAGCGTTAGATGTGTCATTTTTCACATGAGGTAATGATATTTCCACTTCTGGCATTCTTAATTTGCCCTCTTTCCAATCTCCACCTCATGGATACCTGTGTCACCTGTTTTTCCATGTGGAATTGAAAGGTCTACTTTGGGGATTTTAACATGGGGGAAATTTACCATACCTCTATTACTATCAATGTTTAAGTCAGAAGATTTTGAGTCTTCTGGTTTATGAACTCTAGGCAAGGAAATATCTAAATCAACTTTTGGAACTGATATGCCAATAGTTGGCATCTTAGGAATCTTTAAACTGCCCTCATAACCTCTGATATCTGCTTCAGACACATCAACTTCCGTTTTTGGAAGCAATACCTCACATTCTGGAATATTTGCTGTTGGCAATGATATCTCAACTGATGGCATTTTGACCTTTCCTTTGTTATCCACTGCAGGCATATCCATTTCTACATCTTTAAGCTTTCCTTTTGGAGAAGGTGTCTTGAATTTGGGGAATTTTAGCTTGGATCTGACCTTGTCATCAGGACCCTCCACTCTGATTTCAGGTTTTTTAATTTCTCCAGCATCTGCCTGTATCTTCATTTCAGCTACAGGGCCAATTATTTCAATATCCTTTTTAGATATTCCAAAGGATGGCATTTTGATTTTGGACTTATTAATTTTGGCATCAGTTTCCATTGATGGTGATGTTTTTTCTATGTCCATGCCTATAGATAAGCCAGGACTCTCCAGTTCTAGTTTGTCTCCACTTTTTAATTTTCTGCCAAATTTAGGGAGTGAAATTTTGGGCATTTTTACAGAAACGTCTGGAATATCAAAACTTGCCCCAGATGATGGTCTTCCACCCTCTGCCTTGAGAAGTTCAATATTGTCTCTATCACGGCCCTTTGCCATTGGAAGAGTAAAGTCCAGGTCAACTTTAGGAGCCGATATGTCGACAGTTGGTATTTTCACAGTTGGCAGCTTAATGTTACCAGTGGCCTCAGGTAGATTTAAGTCACTAATTTTGGCACCAGTAGCTTTGGTCTTAGCATTAGAATCTGTGGTTCCTGGCAGAGAGATATCTATGGAGGGCATGTTATACTTTCCACCTTTGACATCAGGACCTTCAAGATTGATTTCACATCCTGATGGTTTTAATTTAGGCAAGGAAACATCAACTTTAGGCATTTCAAATTTTCTTCCTTTTCCTGGATGTCCTTCAACATCTAAATCTCCTCCTGCTCCTCCTCTTGGTAGAGAGATATCTATAGAGGGCATGTGAAACTTTCCACCTTTGATATCGGGACCTTCAACATTAATTTCACCTCCTGATGGTTTTAATTTAGGCAAGGAAACATCAACTTTAGGCATTTCAAATTTTCTTCCTTTTCCTGCATGTCCTTCAACATCTAAATCTCCTCCTGCTCCTCCTCTTGGTAGAGAGATATCTATAGAGGGCATGTGAAACTTTCCACCTTTGATATCGGGACCTTCAACATTAATTTCACCTCCTGATGGTTTTAATTTAGGCAAGGAAACATCAACTTTAGGCATTTCAAATTTTCTTCCTTTTCCTGCATGTCCTTCAACATCTACATCTCCTCCTGTTCCTCCTCTTGGTAGAGAGATATCTATAGAGGCATGTGAAACTTTCCACCTTTGATATCGGGACCTTCAACATTGATTTCACCTCCTGATGGTTTTAATTTAGGCAAGGACACATCAAATTTAGGTATTTCAAAATTTCCTCCTTTTCCTGGATGTCCTTCAACATCTACATCTCCTCCTGTTCCCCCTCTTTGTAGAGAGATATCTATAGAGGGCATGTGAACCTTTCCACCTTTGATATCAGGACCTTCCACATTAATTTCACCTCCTGATGGTTTTAATTTAGGCAAAGACACATCAACTTTAGGCATCTCAAATTTTATTCCTTTTTCTGGATGTCCTTCAACATCTACATATCCTCCTACTCCTCCTCTTGGTAGAGAGATATCTATAGAGGGCATGTGAACCTTTCCACCTTTGATATCAGGTCCTTCAACATTAAATTCACCTCCTGATGGTTTTAATTTAGGCAAAGACACATCAACTTTAGGCATCTCAAATTTTCTTCCCTTTCCTGCATGTCCTTCAACATCTACATCTCCTCCTGCTCCTCCTCTTGGTAGAGAGATATCTATTGAAGGCATGTGCAACTTTCCATCTTTGATATCAGGTCCTTCAACATTGATTTCACCTCCTGATGGTTTTAGTTTAGGCAAGGACACATCCACTTTAGGCATTTCAAATTTTCTTCCCTTTCCTGCATGTCCTTCAACATCTAAATCTCCTCCTGCTCCTCCTCTTGGTAGAGAGATATCTGTAGAGGGCATGTGAAACTTTCCACCTTTGATATCGCGTCCTTCAACATTGATTTCACCTCCTGATGGTTTTAATTTAGGCAAAGACACATCAACTTTAGGCATCTCAAATTTTCTTCCTTTTCCTGGATGTCCTTCAACATCTACATCTCCTTCTACTCCTCCTCTTGGTAGAGAGATATCCACAGAGGGCATGTGAACCTTTCCACCTTTGATATCGGGACCCTTAATGTCGATTTCACCTCTTGTTGCTTTTAATTTAGGCAAATACACGTCGAATTTAGGCATTTCAAATTTTCTTCCCTTTCCTGCATGTCCTTCAACATCTACATCTCCTCCTGCTCCTCCTCTTGGTAGAGAGATATCTATAGAGGGCATGTGAAACTTTGCACCTTTGATATCAGGACCTTCAACATTAATTTCACCTCCTGATGGTTTTAATTTAGGCAAAGACACATCAACTTTAGGCATGTCAAATTTTATTCCTTTTCCTGCATGTCCTTCAACATCTACATCTCCTGCTGCTCCTCCTCTTGGTAGAAAGATATCTATAGAGGGCATGTCAACCTTTCCACCTTTGATATCAGGACCTTCAATATTGACTTCACCCCCTGATGGTTTTAATTTAGGCAAGGAAAAATCCACTTTAGGCATTTCAAATTTTCCTCCTTTTCCTGCATGTCCTTCAACATCTACATCTCCTCCTGCTCCTCCTCTTGGTAGAGAGATATCTATAGAGGGCATGTGAACCTTTCCACCTTTGATATCAGGACCTTCAACATTGATTTCACCTCCTGATGGTTTTAATTTAGGCAAGGAACATCAACTTTAGGCATTTCAAATTTCTTCCTTTTCCTGATGTCCTTCAACATCTACATCTCCTCCTGTCTCCTCCTCTTGGTAGAGAGATATCTATAGAGGGCATGTGAACTTTCCACCTTTGATATCGGGACCTTCAACATTGATTTCACCTCCTGATGGTTTTAATTTAGGCAAGGAACATCAAATTTAGGCATTTCAAATTTTCCTCCTTTTCCTGCATGTCCTTCAACATCTACATCTCCTCCTGCTCCTCTTCTTGGTAGAGAGATATCTATAGAGGGCATGTGAAACTTTCACCTTTGATATCAGGACCTTCAACATTGATTTCACCTCCTGATGGTTTTAATTTAGGCAAGGAAAAATCCACTTTAGGCATTTCAAATTTTCCTCCTTTTCCTGCATGTCCTTCAACATCTACATCTCCTCTGCTCCTCCTCTTGGTAGAGAGATATCTATAGAGGGCATGTGAACCTTTCCACCTTTGATATCAGGACCTTCAACTTGATTTCACCTCCTGATGGTTTTAATTTAGGCAAGGAAAATCAATTTAGGCATTTCAAATTTTCCTCCTTTCCTGCATGTCCTTCAACATCTACATCTCCTCCTACTCCTCCTCTTGGTAGAGAGATATCTATAGAGGGCATGTAACCTTTCCACCTTTGATATCAGGACCTTCAATATTGATTCACCCCTGATGGTTTTAATTTAGGCAAGGATAATCAAATTTTAGGCATTTCAAATTTTCCTCCTGTTTCCTGCATGTCCTTCAACATCTACATCTCCTCCTGCTCCTCTCTTGGTAGAGAGATATCTATAGAGGGCATGTGAACCTTTCCACCTTTGATATCGGGACCTTCAATATTGATTTCACCTCCTGATGGTTTTAATTTAGGCAAGGAAAAATCCACTTTAGGCATTACAAATTTTCCTCCTTTTCCTGCATGTCCTTCAACATCTACATCTCCTCCTGCTCCTCCTCTTGGTAGAGAGATATCTATAGAGGGCATGTGAAACTTTCCACCTTTGATATCAGGACCTTCAACATCGATTTCACCTCCTGATGGTTTTAATTTAGGCAAAGACACTCAATTTAGGCATTTCAAATTTCTCTCCTTTTCCTGCATGTCCTTCAACATCTACATCTCCTCCTGTCCTCCTCTTGGTAGAGAGATATCTATAGAGGGCATGTGAAACTTTCCACCTTTGATATCAGGACCTTCAACATTGATTTCACCTCCTGATGGTTTTAATTTAGGCAAAGGACACATCAAATTTAGGCATTTCAAATTTTCCTCCTTTTCCTGCATGTCCTTCAACATCTACATCTCCTCCTGCTCCTCTCTTGGTAGAGAGATATTCATAGAGGGCATGTGAAACTTTCCACCTTTGATATCGGGACCTTCAAATGATTTCACCTCCTGATGGTTTTAATTTAGGCAAGGAAACATCCACTTTAGGCATTTCAAATTTTCCTCCTTTTCCTGGATGTCCTTCAACATCTACATCTCCTCCTCTCCTCCTCTTGGTAGAGAGATATCTATAGAGGGCATGTGAAACTTTCCACCTTTGATATCAGGACCTTCAACATTGATTTCACCTCCTGATGGTTTTAATTTAGGCAAGGAACAATCACTTTAGGCATTCAAATTTTCCTCCTTTTCCTGCATGTCCTTCAACATCTACATCTCCTCCTCTCCTCCTCTTGGTAGAGAGATATCTATAGAGGGCATGTGAAACTTTCCACCTTTGATATCAGGACCTTCAAATTGATTTCACCTCCTGATGGTTTTAATTTAGGCAAGGACACATCAATTTAGGCATTTCAAATTTTCCTCCTTTTCCTGCATGTCCTTCAACATCTACATCTCCTCCTGCTCCTCTCTTGGTAGAGAGATATCTATAGAGGGCATGTGAAACTTTCCACCTTTGATATCAGGGACCTTCAATATCGATTTTCACCTCCTGATGGTTTTAATTTAGGCAAGGAACATCACTTTAGGCATTCAAATTTCCTCCTTTTCCTGGATGTCCTTCAACATCTACATCTCCTCCTGCTCCTCCTCTTGGTAGAGAGATATCTATAGAGGGCATGTGAAACTTTCCACCTTTGATATCGGACCTTCAACATTGATTTCACCTCCTGATGGTTTTAATTTAGGCAAGACACGTCGATTTAGGCATTCAAATTTTCTTCCTTTTCCTGCATGTCCTTCAACATCTACATCTCCTCCTGCTCCTCTCTTGGTAGAGAGATATCTATAGAGGGCATGTGAAACTTTCCACCTTTGATATCAGGACCTTCAACATTGATTTCACCTCTGATGGTTTTAATTTAGGCAAAGACAGTCGAATTTAGGCATTCAAATGTTCCTTCCTTTTCCTGGATGTCCTTCAACATCTACATCTCCTCCTGCTCCTCCTCTTGGTAAGAGAATCTATAGAGGGCATGTGAAACCTTTCCACCTTTGATATCAGGACCTTCAATTCGATTTCACCTCCTGATGGTTTTAATTTAGGCAAGGAACATCAACTTTAGGCATTCAAATTTTCCTCCTTTTCCTGGATGTCCTTAACATCTACATCTCCTCCTGCTCCTCCTCTTGGTAGAGAGATATCTATAGAGGGCATGTGAAACTTTCCACCTTTGATATCGGGACCTTCAACATTGATTTCACCTCCTGATGGTTTTAATTTAGGCAAAGACACATCAACTTTAGGCATCTCAAATGTTCTTCCTTTTCCTGCATGTCCTTCAACATCTACATCTCCTCCTGCTCCTCTTCTTGGTAGAGAGATATCTATAGAGGGCATGTGAAACTTTCCACCTTTGATATCAGGACCTTCAACATCGATTTTACCTCCTGATGGTTTTAATTTAGGCAAAGACACGTCGAATTTAGGCAATTCAAATTTTCCTCCTTTTCCTGCATGTCCTTCAACATCTACATCTCCTCCTGCTCCTCTTCTTGGTAGAGAGATATCTATAGAGGGCATGTGAAACTTTCCACCTTTGATATCAGGACCCTCCATGTCGATTTTACCTTCTGATGGTTTTAATTTAGGCAAAGACATGTCGAATTTAGGTATTTCAAATGTTCCTCCTTTTCCTGGATGTCCTTCAACATCTAAATCTCCTCCTGCTCCTCCTCTTGGTAGAGAGATATCTATAGAGGGCATGTGAACCTTTCCACCTTTGATATCGGGACCTTCAATATTGATTTCACCTCCCGATGGTTTTAATTTAGGCAAGGAAAGATCCACTTTAGGCATTACAAATTTTCCTCCTTTTCCTGGATGTCCTTCAACATCTACATCTCCTCCTGCTCCTCCCCTTGGTAGAGAGATATCTATAGAGGGCATGTGAAACTTTCCACCTTTGATATCAGGACCCTCAATGTCAATTTCACCTCCTGATGGTTTTAATTTAAGCAAGGACACATCAACTGTAGGCATCTCAAATGTTCTTCCTTTTCCTGGATGTCCTTCAACATCTACATCTCCTCCTGCTCCTCCTCTTGGTAGAGAGATATCTATAGAGGGCATGTGAAACTTTCCACCTTTGATATCGGGACCTTAACATTGATTTCACCTCCTGATGGTTTTAATTTAGGCAAAGACACATCAACTTTAGGCATCTCAAATTTCCTTTCCTTTCCTGCATGTCCTTCAACATCTACATCTCCTCCTGCTCCTCCTCTTGGTAGAGAGATATCTATAGAGGGCATGTGAAACTTTCCACCTTTGATATCAGGACGCTCAATGTCAATTTCACCTCCTGATGGTTTTAATTTAAGCAAGGACACATCAACTGTAGGCATCTCAAATGTTCTTCCTTTTCCTGCATGTCCTTCAACATCTACATCTCCTCCTGCTCCTCCTCTTGGTAGAGAGATATCTATAGAGGGCATGTGAAACTTTCCACCTTTGATATCAGGACGCTCAATGTCAATTTCACCTTCTGATGGTTTTAATTTAGGCAAAGACATGTCGAATTTAGGTATTTCAAATGTTCCTCCTTTTCCTGGATGTCCTTCAACATCTAAATCTCCTCCTGCTCCTCCTCTTGGTAGAGAGATATCCACAGAGGGCATGTGAACCTTTCCACCTTTGATATTGGGACCTTCAATATTGATTTCACCTCCTGATGGTTTTAATTTAGGCAGGGACACATCAAATTTAGGTATTTCAAAATTTCCTCCTTTTCCTGCATGTCCTTCAACATCTAAATCTCCTCCTGCTCCTCCACTTGGCAGAGAGATATCTATAGAGGGCATCTGAAACTTTCCACCTTTACTTGCCCCTGTCGTTTTGCCTTCAATGTCAGTGTGTCCTTTTACCTTCCCTTTTGGAAAGGACATTTCAATTGATGGCATATTTAACTGTCCTCCTGGGATCTGAGGAGCTTTAGCTCTCATTTTTCCTTCTGGAGCTTTCACTTTTGGCAGTGAATTATCAATTTTTGGCATTTCAAACTTTATATCTGTTCCAGAATGACCTTCAATATCAACGTTTGTCTCAGCTTTACCTTTAGGCAAAGAGATGTCAATTGAAGGTGTGTGAACAGTGCTTACTTTTAACTCAGGTCCTTTAACATTTACTTGTACTGGTTTGGATTTTATCCTTGGAAGTGAAAGATCTATTTTGGGCATTTGAAACTTTCCTCCCTTTTTGACGGTGCCATCTCCCTTTACTTTTCCTTGAGGAAGAGAAATATCAACATCTGGCAAATCTCCACCTTTCACTTCAGGTGCTTCCATATTGATTCCAGTCTCTGTTGATTTCATTTGTGGTAAGTTAATAACCAGTTTTGGCATATCGAACTTCCCTATTTTCCCAGAATGTCTCTTGACATCTACGTCACCAGTGCCTGTTACTTTTGGAAATGATACATCAACGGATGGCATGTTGAATATTTTGCTGTCAGGCCCTTCAAAACTAATGTCACCCTGGGATGACTTCATTTTTGGCAAGGAAATCTCAACACCAGAACTTTCACTGCAGGCAGAGAGATATCAACCTTTGGCATTTCAACCCTTTCAGATTTACCAGAGAGTTCCACATTTATATCTCTTTCATCTTTTATATGTGGCAATGAAATATCGATTTCTGCCATGTGAAACTTCCCAACTTTGGTATTGGGTCTTTTAACATCAATGTCACTTTCTCCTGATTTGAGTTTAGGTAGACTTATATCAAATTTAGGAGTTTGAAACTTATCTCCATGCTCAACCTCAAGATTAATGTGTTTGTGTGTTTTTCCTTTTGGTAATGAAATATCAACTCCAGAAATGCTTACTTCATGACTTTCAGAAATGATTTTACCCTCTAGCAATGGCATTTTCAGATCAATTTTGGGCATTTCAGCTTTACCAGAATGACTCTCGACCTCAACACCAGCCTTTACTTTTCCTTTTGGTAATGATATATCAACGGATGGCATTTGGAATTTCTCACCTTTGACCTCTGGATGCTCAATATTGATTTTATCTGTGGATAATTTCATTTTTGGAAGTGAAGCATCTAGATGTGGCATTTTGAATTTGCCTTCTTTCCCAGATGTTTCCCCAACCTCAACATTTCCCTCTGTTTTGCCTTTCGGAAGTGAAATTTCAATCGATGGGTTACTCAATTTTCCTGCTTTTATTTCAGGCCCCTCAGTAATGGCGTGCTCAGGTAATTTCACATTAGGTAGGGAGACACCTACACTAGGCGTTTTAAACTTTCCCCCTTTTCCAAACTGGCCCTCAATATCGGCACCCAACTCTAATGTTTCTTTTGGTAAAGAAATGTCGACCTTTGCTCCTTTCTTAGTATGAGCTTCAACTTTTCCTTCTGCTTTACCTTTTGGTAATGAAATAATGATATTTGGCTTGTGATATTTTCCAGTTTTTGCTTCAGGTTCTACAACTATCACTTCACCCTCAGGGGGTGTTATTTTTGGAAGAGAGATGTCTAAATTTGTCACTTCAAATTTCACCCCAGTACTTGCATGTCTCTCAGTATCAATGTTTTTTGGAGCCATCTTTGGTAATGTCACATCTAATGCAGGAAGATCCATGTCCACGTCTGATGTCTCTGTCTTGGGCACTGTAATGTCAAGTTTGGGGAGAGAAATCATATGCTCTTTGACCATGGATCCATCAATGTCATCTCCAAGTTTTGCATCAAGGTTAAGCTTTGGTAATGATGCGTCAAGTTTGGCCGTGTTGATTTTTTCAGCATCTTTTTCAGCCATGCCCTTAGTTTTTGAGAGATGCAAGTCTAAATCCACATTTGGTGCTTTGATGTCAATTTTGGGCGTTTTCAGTTTACTTTCATATGTATAGTTTTCTTTACTTGCCTCTCCATCAATTTCATCTGAATGACAAGAAAGTCTTACCTTAGGCAGTTTAAACTTTGGGATTGTCATCTTTGTATCTGAGACATCTAAATTCATCTTTGGCATTTTTATCTCAGGATCATGTCCTTTTCCTTTAACACTAACCTCAAGATTAGGAACATTAGTTTCAGCTTTGCCCTGAGGCATTTTCAAATCGCACTCTACTGACGGAGGCTTAATTTTGGCCTCTAGGCCCTTCACCTCAAAGCTATCATTTGAAGATTGTACATCTAATTTTGACTTTTTCAGTTTGGGGAAATTCATTCCAAATTTTGGACCTTTCGCCTTGACCTTCATCTTTGTTTCCGAGGCCTCTCCCTCATGTGTTGCAACATCTACATTGACATTCCCTTCACTGACAGCAGCATCTGTGACTTTTATTTTTGGAAATCTGTTCTTCTTCTTCTTCTTGCTACTAGCGATCACGCCCTCCAGATGTCCTGATACATCTGCAGTCGCACTCCCACCTTTCCTCATCTTGAACTTCGGGAATACAAACTCAACATCAACTGGACTGAGGTCTGATTTGGCTGGTGAGCCCTCAATTCCAGCTCTGCCCGTGCTTTTGCTTTTTTGTTCTCTTTCAGTCTTTTCAATCCAAATCTTCCTCCTCTCCTTTTCTTGGCTTTGAACGCTTTCACGCTTTTGACGCTCTGCAAGAGAAAGGTTATCATTCCTTCTAGTTTCTACTGGTGTAATTACTTTGGTTTAATAACATAAATTCACTTAGGGCAATACTGTGGATGTATTGTATAGCAATATTTCAGCATGTACCATTCTTTGCATCTTGGCCTTAGGTCCTTTGAGCTCAAGACTTTGTGGACCTGGACGTATGCTGACTTCACTTCCTGGCACAGTCCTCTTCAAAAAGAAGGACACTTTGTAGGGTTCTGCACACTGAAGAATTTTTAATGCGTCCTCATATTTCACGTTATCAAAATACACCCTGGCACTTAGCAGCTGATCTCCTGCAATAACACATCATCAAAGATTATTTATACCTTACATGATTTCTCTTAGTACATCAGGAAACAAAATGAATTCAGTACACCCGTATTCAGCATGGAAATGTTGCACATTAAAGATTGTGAGGTTAAAGTTGGTTCTCCCATGTGTCTCGTCTTTATAGTGTTTTTGACATAGCACTTTGTAATGTAAAATAGAGTCCCTTGGTACCTTTCTGTAGGCTGAGGTGCTTCGCTGCTGGGGAATCTCTCAAGACCTCTTGGATAAAGATGCCACGCTCCCCTCCACCCACCACACTGTACCCACTAGCTCCAACTTCAGCCTGTGTTTCAACAACCACTTCCACGAGCTCTGACAACTGGTTATCCTTTTCCGCCTGCTCATAACATTTACAAAGTAGAAATGGTGAAGTGGTGAGGGTCAAACAAGTAAATTAGTTTCAAAACAGGTTTCTAATGGTTTCTAAAAGCTATTAGTATCACATTACACTAGTTATGCTTTGAGTGGTATACTTTCATATTTTCATATGCGCTTATAGGGTAATTCCGGTATTTAGCACTTTGAGGCCCCACCCACACTAACTACGTTTTCGATTAGAAACTGAGACCTTTTGCTATGTTGCACCTCTCGTCCAGACTAAAACAGCAAAAACATAGACCTAAAACGGAGAAGTTTAAAAACGCTGCAGACCCGTTTTGCGTTTTGAATCTCCGGAGGGCGTTTTAGTGAAGACGGGTCAAAAACGGAGGACTTTAGAAACGATGACGCAGACGCTCACGCTCGGCTCTCTGATTGGGTGTCATCAGTCATGACGTATCCTTCCCTGATGCTGTAACATTAAACTGCCTACATGCGCCGGAGGAAAGCTATTATTCCAGCGATCTGTGACAATTCCCGTGCCGTGTGCAGCGGCGGTATCGACCGTGCATGGAGCGTCGGTTTTGGGTTAAGCCGGGAAGGACCAGCGCAGGGTTTGGATCATTTTATCAATGAAGTTGTGTTGTGTTTACACCGGTGAATGGTCACATGATCCGTTTTTCAGTCGTTTTAATGTGGACGGAGATCGCAGCTAAAACGCTGGTGTGGACGGAGATCGTATTCGTTTTAATTCTCTGTTTCTAAACTAAAACGCAGTAGTGTGGATGGGGCCTGAGTCTATTTTCTAGTTTGTTTTGGATGAACTAGAGTGGTGGACACAGAAATGTTGACGATGGGTCCTGTCTCGACATTTTGACTCCTTTAGAATCGCCTCTGAGCGCTTCAGAGTGGCTGTCTATGGGCATGCACAAACATGTGCTTAAAACAACCCTTAACGTTCGTTTTCAAAACTGTGACACTCACCGAGTGGTTAGTGGTGTTCGTTGATGTTCCAAAACAAGTAGCGTAGCGAAATACATTTTCTGTGGTGTTTATTGCATGAGTTATTGCAATGAGTCCTCCAACAGATTGAGAAATCATCGTATTTATTACAAAATTGCAAATACAAAATAAACTCAAAGTGCTAAATACCGGAATTATCCTTTAAGGTGTTCATATTGTATTCCACAACAGTGTTTTTTTTTCTTACCCCATTCTTATTGTCTGTGTTGGGGGGTTCCTCCATGTCTCTGAGGGTGGATTGGGTGTCTCTAAGCTGGCTTCTCTTCTGACTCAAAACTTGTTTTAGTTCTGCATGGAGTTTTTCCTTCTGAACCTGGGAATTAAGATCGAGAGAGGTTAGAAATCCACATCTCCACATGGCTGGCTCACATAGAGCTTGGAATTATATTTGTAGGACTCACAATTCGCTCTGGGCTGTCCTGTTCATCAGCCGAGATGCTGTGGTGTGTACTTAGAAGAGGGCCTAAAGAAGGTCTATCTGAGGGGGGAGAGCGTCTTTTGTTCTTTACCTATTTGTAAAGTGGCAAACAAGGCAGAGATAAGATCAATAAAATAAAACAGCCACCTTCTTTCACTTTAAAGTGGTAATGGTTTGGCAAGTGGCTACCTACGGGAGAATCTCTGGCTTCTGGATTCCCATGACTGTCCTCTCTGTCAGAGTCTGAAATTAGAGCAGGTTTATGTCAGCAGCTGTCGGTCAAAATGACTTGTTTGTAATAACTGTATTATAGTTATTGTAATAATGCATTTTGGCTGATTTACACTAGTGTTCATTTCATCAACAATATCTATGACAGAAAATGTTCGTTAATTACCTTTTTTTCCATGACTTAGACGAGACAACAACACCAACGTCATTAAATGATAACTGTGACCATATCAACATGCAATATCATTGACAAAAAAGATTAATTGTAGTTAATATTACAGACTGTTTTTAACAAGCCTCTCTTATGAGGGTTCATGCTTGTGGTTGCCAGATGTCAGGATTTTAAATCCTCCAATTAGAGCTGAACTGTAATAAATCCAAACATCTCTCGACTATAATTGCGATTGTGGTTTCTCAATAAACGCACTTACGCAACTCTGTGTGACAGTACAAAGCCTTTTTGCTGTTTTAATTAAAAATTATTACTGTGATTTGTAATTATTGGGATTAATATTAGTAATTTTACTGTTTTAATTTTTGTGAGAAGTTTGTTAATGTAGAGAGAGTTCAAATAAACAACGTATACGAGTTTACATTCTCTTGATTTGTGCTTATAGGTGAAAGTACAATAATTCTGATAAAATGTAGAAATACATTTCTCAGATGACAACAGTCTTGATTATAATTTTGAGAAAAATAATTGTGGTTGTCAATTGAACCATTATGCAGAATGACAAAAATGTGACTGCTTTTTCATCGAATAAAACTAGACTAAAATTCCCAGAAACTAAGGCCCGGTTTCACACACAGGGCTTAGATTAAGCCAGGATAAGGCCTTAGTTCATAGGCTTTTATAACCATGCATTGGAAAAAACATGACTGATCTTGAGACAAAACAATGACACTGACATATTTTAAGATATATCAGTGCAAGTAACTTTCAGTTAAAACAGCTCAAACATGCATTTTAATCTGAGACTATAGATCAAGTGAAACAGCGCTGCGTTACCTCGTCAAATAAACTGACCCATATGAGTAGTAATTCAGCACTTGCGTGTAGTTCGGTCGAATGAAATGTCTTTATTCCTTTATATACTCGCACTGATATCTGTCTCTTATAGCAATCGTGCCCTGCTTCATACCACAGTCATGTTAAAAAACATGAATGTATTCACTCATACATAAACATTATTAGATCCATCGACTTGACAAGAAGTTCCATGATTCTGCTTATTCACTGCGTCATCAACCTACGTATTTGTTATTGTAAGAGGTTAGCGACCACTAGCGGGAAAAATTACATATTGTAGCTTTAAGCCTTGTCTGTGAAACCGGGGTTTAGTCGACTAAAACTTGACTAAACAACAACAGAACAAGCTGACTAAATGTGATATAAACTAAAAAGTACATTTGACTAAATTTAAAAATAGCTGACAAAATGAACATTAATTTATACCAATACCAATTTTAAATAGACTTTTTATTTAGAATTTATTTATCTGTGATCCGCTTGAAAAATGTGAAACACTTTCAATGATATTACAAGACCTTAAAGGGATAGTTCACCCAAAAATGAAAATTCTGTCAGTAATTACTCACCCTCATTAAATCTCAGTAATTACTCAGATTTAATCAAAAATATCTTAATTTGTGTTCCGAAGATGAACGAAGGTCTTATGGGGTTGGAACAACATGAGGGTGAGTAATTACTGACAGAATTTTCATTTTTTTGGGTGAACTATCCCTTTAATGCATAATGTCTCCTGCGTAGGCTAGCATAACCCTCACTATATCAACTGTGTTATTATCTCCGAGACTAAAAAAAGATCATCAGGTTAGTAGGCCTGGTGTCCTCTCTCAATCTGCATTGTTCTCATTCCTCATTCGCAAGGGGTGTTTGGTATCTGTCTCTGTCGTAAGAGTGCATACCTTAAGAGATCTGTAGACCAGCGAGCGGGTCATTTCTAATGGGCTCAGACGCCCACATTAAACCTGTTACACAAGACAGGCACACATAACATGGTGCTAGCAGGTGTTTTTCTTATCATGCTGTACCAGCTGTGTGCTTCCCAATGTTTTTTTTGTCTTATTTAGTCCCACAACCCCATTAATGTAACTCATGTTATACTGCTCATGTTGTTTTTTATATACACGATTACAGTTAGAGTAGGTTTCCTTTAAAATGAACTGCAAAAATCAGGCAAAATAATATTTGTTTATGCATGTCTGTGTGCCTGCGATGGACTGGCCATCATTCCAAAAGTGTTTCCCTGCCTAACAACCCACTACCCTACATAGGACAAGCAGTTTTGAAAATCGATGTGCAGGGTGGATGTGTGTGCGTGTCGTGTGTGCGTGTGTGTGCGTGTGTGCGTGTGTGTGTGTTGCTGTTTGTGAGTGAAAATGGCAGCTGTTCCCTAGTGATGCTACGTGTCCAGAGGAGGGGACAGAAGACTGGGATGGTGCTGCACATATCTGATCTTTATATAAACACGCGGGCCTGACCTACACGTGCTTCTTATACAGAGCTGTTAACACTAGAGATCCTACAAATGCTGCTGTACAAGTAATAATCAAGCTAGGCACACCTCAGCCAAACATAACGGCACTTATGCACAGCTATCAAATGCTCCCGTTTTATAATTAATACTTAGTACTTGAGAAAGAAGCTGAGAAAGTTTGTCTGGAGGTTAGAAAAGCTCATTTACACATAGATTAATGGCACCAACTGTTCTCTAGTCTAGCGAACTGATGCGTAACGTTGAGAACAATGATACAGAGGGAAATTAAAATGTGAGTTTCCACTTCAGAACACACAAAATTTAATTTGTTTATCATGATTTTTTTTTTTTAAGAAAATGTTTTGTTCTAATAGCCTACCTAGTAGGCTATACCCAGCCTAAGGAAATCTTAGCCTTTATTCAAATATTATTACAAATTTGTTTTTTGTGAGCGTATTATGTATATTATTTGAGCTTGGAGTCAATTGTTATTAATTAACTATTAACTAAAACCTCAATAAACTCCTAATTACTGCTTATTAATAGATAATTGTTATGTTTAGATATTTGGTAGGAATTGGGTATGATTAGGGATGTAAAATAATCATGCAGAAAAAGGCATTATGGGCTTTATAAGTATACTAATAAAAAGCTAATATCTCGGTAATATGCATGCTAATAAGCAAATTTAATTATAGTGAGATTTGGACATAGTTTTACCCAACTGTTTTATTTACATGCCAAATGTGGACATAAGTTTTGCCCAGGCTATCAGACAAAGAAATTATGAACGAGAGAATGTATGTATGTTTTTTCCCTTGAGCATTTTGTTTTTCCTATACATTTAATTTTTGCATAGTAAAATAAAACCTGTAGCTGTAATTTGCCTTTTATGCCAAATAGTTTTGTCATAAATACCTTTGAGTGAACAATAAGAGTGTCCAAATTTTTGACTGATAGTGTATATAATTGTACCTTTTTTTATCTACATAAATGAAATTAATACAAATTGAGTTAACTTCGGATTCAAACCAACCTCAGCCTCAACCTCCTCTGTTCTAATATGTCCTATTGAACACACATGCCTGCCACTTACAGGGACATCGAGGACAGGGGTGTAATTCTGTCGCTGTTGATTCAATACAGTCACAAGATCATTTGGTATGAAATAGGCACTTGATAATGGCACAAGAACAACAACTGGACCAATGCCACAAGCCAACAGTTGCCCACAGGGGTATTTGTCCATCTCTAAACAAAGACACAAGGATAAGTGTGTGTCCTGAGATGGTCTAAAATAAACAAACTCTGTGTGAAACTTTGAGAAGGGTCACACATATATCTTAATTTATAGATTTAAGATACAAAATTTGAAAGGACTCAAAATTAGAGTTTTGAAACTTTAAATATGCATTAGCATGGGGCATGTTGTGTCCACCTACATGTTAATTAAATTCATTGCATATATGCACTCATAAAAATTACAGTCTCTCTCTCTTTTGTCCAATCAGATTATCTGTCTGTGTAAAAAGGGGGGGAAATATTCCGAATTGAGAGTATTTTCTCTCAGCACGTACGTCCGGCCTCAGAGGAGGCACACGTGTTGGACTGGACTCTCCTGAGGGTGTGTAAAGCCAAGGAGGAAATGCCTCCCTTTAAACAGGAAGATAGGATATTTATTGAGATAAAATAACTCCCAACACCAAATCTGAGAGAAAAACAAGTTAATTAGTAGTTAGTTTCCTGTACAATGACGTAACTCGCTGCTTAAAGGATTAGTTCACTTTTAAAAAAACTTTTGCTGATAAATTTCTCACCCCCATGTCATCCAAGATGTCCACGTCTTTTTTCTTCAGTCGAAAAGAAATTAAGGTTTTTGATGAAAACATTCCAGGATTTTTCTCCATATAATGGACTTCATTGGGAGCCAAACGGTTCAAGGTCCAAATGACAGTTTCAGTGCAGCTTCAAGGCTTTAAACGATACCAGACGATGAATAAGGGTCTTATCTAGCGAAACCATCGCTCATTTCAAAAATAAATAAAAAAGTTTAAGTTTTATAAGCACAAATGCTCGCCTTGCTCTGTTCTGTGATGCGCATTCGTGACGTCACGTACGCAATTGCGTTGAGACTCTCCTGTTCGAACTTGTTCATCAAAATGAACGAATCTTTTTTCCAGTCATTTCGTTCATTCAAGTGGCTTTAAACGTTATACTTCTAACCGCCAGATTCCCCGAACACATCCACCTATGCAATCTTGATCATATTCTGAATAAAGAAATCATTATAATGCAGTCAAAAATAATTTACAGGGAACAAATAATTTACCTTCCGAGTCTTTCGTTCATTTGTCACGTGACAGACGCAATGAACGGATCGTTCATGAATGACCCATCACTAGAACAGAGTCATCACAGAACAGAGCAAGGCGAGCATTTGTGCTTATAAAACTTAAACTTTTTTATTTATTTTTGAAATGACGGATGGTTTCGCTAGATAAGACTCTCATTCATCGTCTGATATCGTTTAAAGCCCTTTGAAGCTGCACTGAAACTGTCATTTGGACCTTGAACCGTTTGGGTCCCATTGAAGTCCATTATATGGAGAAAAATCCTGGAATGTTTTCATCAAAAACCTTAATTTCTTTTCGACTGAAGAAAGAAAGACATCTACATCTTGGATGACATGGGTAGAGTAAATTATCAGCAAGTTTTTTTAAAAGTGAACTAATCCTTTAACTGCATGCATCGTTGAGGAAATCAACTATCTAGTCACGACTGTTTCCCGAAACCGTATTGTCGCAGATTTGTCGGTGCACGTTGGTTAATAATATCATGCATGTGGTGGAGTTATAACTTATTTTAATGAATCTATTTTAATGTCAAATTAAAGCGAGTTTTTTTTTTTTTGCTAGAAATTATGGACATGGCATCTGAGGACTAATTCTCAAATAGATTTTTCTGTTATTTTGGTTTATTTCCAGATTCAGTCATAGGCTACTAGAGCACATACGCACACGCAGACTCTTCAAAAACGACACTTTAAATCTCTTGACAAACTAAAAGACATAATTGACATTTTTATATAGGCTATTCGAAATAAAAGATAGCCTAGATTGTACTGAATGTCAGCTTGCTTATTTAGCTAAAGATAAGGATTTATTAAGTTCACATGTTATAAAAACAAGAAACTCTGCTTCTAACCACATGTTTAGAGCTGTAGATCCGACCACACAACCTGATGCTGTTTGCGAATGAGGTTTTGGGAAACACTGACTCGTTGAAGCTGATACGACCAGTTGGGTAACGATGCTTTTGGGAAACACACCTCAGAGTCACACCAGTGCTATTCAGAATGCATGATTACATTCCCTTTGGGCTTTCATTTCTGATCAAATAATAAAAGAAAAACTAATTCTCCTTATAAATCAGTCAGTATGTAATTAAAAATTGCGTAAAATCTGAATACTGCTAATATTTTGCTATTTGTAACACAGATGGTGCTTTCTAGAAAACACTATACCTAAACCCATATAAAGTCCAAAGTTCCCAGAACTTTTTTTTTTTTTTTACTGTTTGTAGGCCTATAGCATTATAGAGTATTTCATCCGCTTTCATACACATTTTTTTGTATTAACTTACAGCATCTCCAAAAAGTATTTGCACACTTGAATATTTTAAATGCCATTGCATTGGAAAATAACATATCAGTCCAAGTGGCACACTTTTAAGTAAAATATTTCTCTCTCTCTCTCTCTCTCCTCTCTCTCTCTCTCTCTCTCTCTCTCTCTCTCTCTCTCTCTCCTCTCTCTCTCTCTCTCTCTCTCTCTCTCTCCTCTCTCTCTCCTCTCTCTCTCTCTCTTCTCTCCTCTCTCTCCTCTCTCTCTCCTCATCCTCCTCATCTCTGTCTCACTCTCTCTCTCTGTCTCTCTCTCTCGTCTCACTCTCTGTCTCGTCTCTGCTCACTCTCTCTCCACAACTCTTCTCACTCTAGTCTCTCTGCACTCTCTCTCTACATCTCACTCTCTGTCTCACTCTCTCTCTCTCATATCACATCTCATCTCTCAGTATCACTCCTCATCATCTCTCTCTCTCACTCTCTCTCTGTCTCCACTCTCGTCTCTCTCTCTCTCTCTCTCTGTCTCACTCTCTCTGTCTCACTCTCTCTCTCCTCAGTATCACTCTCTTCCTCCTCTCCTCTCGTCTCACTCTCTCTCTCTGTCTCACTCTCACTCTCTCTCTCTCACTCTCACTCTCTCTCTGTCTCACTCTCTCTCTCACGCTCTCTCTGTCTCACTCTCTCTCTCACGCTCTCTCTCTGTCTCTCTCTCTCTCACACTCTCACTCTCTCTCTCTCTCACACTCTCACTCTCTGTCTCACTCTCTCTCTGTCTCTCTCTGTCTCACTCTCTCTCTCTCTGTCTCACTCTCTCTCTCTCACTCTCTCTTCTCTCTCTCTCTCTCTCTCTCTCTCTCTCTCTCACACTCTCACTCTCACTCTCTGTCTCACTCTCTCTCTGTCTCTCTCTGTCTCACTCTCTCTCTGTCTGTCTCACTCTCTCTCACTCTCTCTCTCTCTCTCTCTCTCACTCTCTCTGTCTCACTCTCACTCTCTCTCACACACACACACACACACACACACACACACACACACACACACACACACACACACACACACACACACACACACACACACACACACACACACACACACACACACACACACACACACACACACACACACACACACACACACACAACTAAAAAAAAGCAAAAAAGTATGATTAAAGTTTTAATTTTAAGAACATAAAGCTATATAATAATGGAATATGAAGATATAAAAAGGTATTGTGGAGTCTACTTTCCTGTCCATATGACACACCATTATACAATTGGCAATGCGGTATAATATGGACAAAATTATGAACGTTACAATCCATCCACAACAGCAGCATCACCTGAACAACACTGTGGATGTTCCTCTTGCCAAACCGAATCTAACTCGCGTGAAAAGTCTGACTCCTGAAACGTGGCAGGAATGGCACTGGTATCACACACACAGGCATTATTCCCATACTTGTGTTGGGAGGAGCTGGATATGGGCTCGCTGTTCCAGTGATGCACATGAAGCATCAAAACATATCAAACATCGCTGACAGAGTCTTGTCATTCAGCACAGACATTCCCCTGTGAAACAGAACTTAATTGTACTGATAAAATTGCACCTACTATAATATTAATGAAGTAAAAGGTCAAGGTAAGGAGAGTAGCTACACTCTCATGACGTTTCTTAACACTTAAGTACACTTTTTTTAAAAAAAAACAAGATGTTTACACTATTTTATGGTGGCCTTGTTTTTGTTTTTTTGTTGTGACTACATTTTATTTTATTTTGTGGTGTCCTTGTTACAGTGTCATTGTTCAATTAAGTACTGAGTAATACCAATTAATGCACTTAAAGGTTAGAATTAGGGTTTGGTTTAGAGTTAGTTGCATGTATTTATGCATAATTTAATAACAAATGTTTAATTACATAGTAATATTTTTTAAAAACATGACAGAAATGATATTAAAGTAGGCTATATTTTGGTTTACCATAGATCAGTACGTTTGTACATATTTCAAAGACAATAGAAGTCATTATGAAATTACTCCCTGCATTTTAAAATCTTGGTACTTATATGATCCTGTAGGAAGGGTCTTGTCCTTAACTCTCTCTGTATTTGATCACACGCTGCAATCTTAACTATGGCATGTATGTTGGGCCATGAACTCCACACAGTACTGTGAGACCGATCTTATGACCAGAGCCACAGCTGTCGCAACCGTGTGAGACTAATACAGGAGCCACACACACACCACACACACACACACACACACACACACACACACACACACACACACACACACACACACACCACACAACAACACACACACACACACACACACACACACACACACACACACACACCACACACACAACACACACACACACAACACACACCACTCACATCACTCACATCACCACACACACACACACACACCACACACATCAACACAACACAACCACACACACACACACACACACACACACACAACACACACACACACCACACACACACACACACACAACACACACACACACACACACAACACACACACACACACACACAACACACACACACACACACACACACACACACAACACACACACTTGATTTAGCACAGAGAAAGAAATGTACAGCAGCCAAAAATCAATGAAAGCACCAAAAACAGTTATTTGTTTTATCAGTTTTGTGCAAATACTCCAATCACCAAGTCAATCATAACCCATATTCACATATATATAAGCTGGGGTAAAGTTGCCATGTCAATCTGAGAGTGTGAGCAAAGCTCCACGCAGCAATGCCACCCACACAACCCAACACAACCCAGCACAACCCAACACAACCCAACACAGGTCATATTACCTTTATCGAGTGTTTCCTTGTGCAGAATCAATTATTCCCTCAGAAACAAACTCTCTCTGTCTCCCCTTCTCTCAGCCAGCGTAT
Organism: Chrosomus eos; assembly: GCA_036326025.1. Classification (NCBI taxonomy): domain Eukaryota; kingdom Metazoa; phylum Chordata; class Actinopteri; order Cypriniformes; family Leuciscidae; genus Chrosomus; species Chrosomus eos. The sequence continues at coordinate 5,683,006 of CM070824.1, read as the reverse complement.
TCTCTGACTGACACGCACTGACCGCGACATTAGCAGTGTTATTATGGACTCTGACAGGGGAGGCGGTCAGCAACCCAATTGGATAAAGCCAGTGGGATGCCCCATACACTGAGGGCTTGAGGAGCGTCTCAATACGGACACAGTTTACTATCATAACACAAAAAGAATATGGCCTGAGATTTACAGTGAAAAACCTATAATACTCTACTCAAACAATATCTGAACAAATGGTAAAGTGAAACGAAGTTATAATGAGGTATTATAGGACCTCAAAAGCCAAAAAGAAGATGGAACGATATGTTTTTGAGTTTAATGAAAATGGCAGTTCAGTCTTTTGGTGTGGCAGCTGTTGGCTTAACACCCGAGTATACACAAGTATAGCTCTCGGTCCAACAGTGAGGTGTGTCTGCTTGTTTTTTAGGCGTCCTTCCCATGTCGAAGCCGAGCCGGGTGATGCCCAAACAACTCAAACAGGTCACAAGACCACGCTGCCAAAATTCATTAGCCCCTCAGTGTGACATGCAGCCGAATCGACAGGGTCAAAATAGCACTTGAAGCCTCTAGCCGCGGCGTTCACGTTGTTGTAATGCTGTTATTGAAGTATAAAGAGTCAGGTTGAGGAGGGGAGCTTCTCTGGCACAAGGTGAGGAGTTCGGTTTATTAATCAATGCAACTCTCAGCAGAATAGCAGCCAAGAATCTCGAGCGGACAGCTGGCCGTAGACGTCATGTGACACTGACGGACTAACAGACACGCAGTGTGATCACATGACAAAGCAAGCCAGAGGAAAGAGACATGTATGTTTGTGGAGACGGTCACACAATTTCATATCCCGAGGCTTTGGCATTGATTCATCGCTGAAATCCTGTTCAAGATACGCAAATATAGATCTCACATTTCTTTTATATAATAACTTTGCCATGTCAACAACTTCCTTCTTGAACTTCACCTCCCTTTTAAAATTTATAGCTGACAAACTGGAGAGTAGATTAATAATAATAATAATAAAAAGTTATTTAATCACAATTAAGTAAAAATAGAGGTCCATATTAAATCATTTAAATAGCTGAATAATGTCAAAACTTTGTGCAGATGTTGCAATATTCGTTGTGCTGACACGAAAACTGGCAATTAATAAATAATTCATTATGGGTTTTAATGGCTCAGTTTCACTTTTCATTCTATTCCTTTAGCTAAAAAAGCTCAGTCCTTAATGACATCATACAACAGGAAGTGACATCATTTTCAGTAGGGGAACATCACTAGCATCAGTAGCTTGAGGAATTTATGAAAACATCATTCTATTTAATATAATTACAATACTCTTAATTTAAATTTCTTTATGTAAAATTCATATGAACTAATTAGCAAAGGGGCCCCATTGACTTCCATTGTATTTTTCTTTTTCCTACTATGAAAGTCAATGGAGCCCATAAACTGTCTTCAAAATATCTTCTTGTGTGTTCAACAGAAGAAAGAAAGTTTGGAACAACACGAGGGTGCGTAAATTATCACAAAATTAAAATTTTTGGGTGAACTGTCCCTTTAAGTGCGAACTGAATGTAATGTTTTAGACACAAAACTGCCTGTTATTTACTAAAAATGTTCACCTTAACCCTAACAGTGTACATTTATTTTAAATGCAATTAGTTGAATTTAAGAGTGTTTTTTTGGATGCAAGTACATCTATATATGTAATTTTAATAGTTATTTCTATCGTCTTTGAAATATGCCTGACAAGCATTTTTCTGTTAACTAAAATTTACTTTAAAGTAATTTCTATTGAAACGTGTATGCCATTGAAAATAATTGTAATTAAACATTTGCATTGAAAGTTGTAATTTAGTACATTTTAAATATATTAACTCATTAAGTTCATAAATATATAATTAATACACTAAAAAATGTTGGGTTGTTTTAATCAAATTTTGGGTACAACATTGGGTTAAAAATGTCATTTAAAAATGTAACCCAATCCCTGGGTTTGTCCATATTTGACCACAAATTTGGGTTGAAACAACCCAGCATTTTTTAGAGTGTATATATAACTCATAAATATAATTAATAAGACGCGTAAAATTATATACTTTACATGAATGTTAGTAGTCAACACATCAAAGTAAGTGCACTTCTTTAAAGCATGACAAAAGATTATTAAAACATAATGATTTAAAATGTACTTTAAGGTAAAGCTTGGTAACACTTTTACAATGTCCCTGTTACACAATACATGTAGTTACTGTATTAATAACTATAATTTATGCATGATTACATGCAACTAACCCTAAACCACACCCTAATCCTAACCCTAGTATATATTGATTACTCAAATGTATAATAACACTGTAGCACACCTTAAAATAAAATGTAACCAAAAACTTTTTAAAACTGTACTTAAGCGTGAACTTAAGTGGTCTTTTTTTCATTAATATATTATCTTAAAGTACTTTAAAAAAAATCTTCTTTCATGATTTGAAGTATACACTCGACACAATTAAGTGCACTTCTTTTTCTCAAGGGTTCTTATGTCAGCAAACCCACCTGCATCTGAAGAGGGTGTCCAGGTGATCCGGAAGATCCCTCGCAGACACTCACACATGGCTCACACACACTGAACATGCATCACACGCAGCAGCGCTACTCGGGCCGGGTCTGTGTGAGCGGATCGCTTCCAGCGAGCGTGAAGGGGAGACGGGCACTGACTCGGGGAGAGAGGGCAAACGCATGCAGGAGGGGGTCAGGGATCCAAACAGAGAGTGTGGATTCGGCTTTCTTTGTTGGGGGGCATGTTGGTGTCAAAAGTGAACGAGAAAAAAAGAGACGGATGGACAGAGGCCGACGACAGGGAGACGGGGCAGAATGCTGCATTAGCTAGCACTGAGAGTCAGCAGTTTGCGGCCCCTGACTAAAGCTCATGCCTTTTGTTCATCCGTGCGGCGGCTTTAGTCCCGGCCTTGTTACCTTGTTATCGGGCTTAGTGAGAAACAGCTATCAGGGCTTCTGTCAGACAGAGCTCAACAGCTCCCACAATATAATTAAAAGAAAAACACATTCCCTCACACAGAGTCCACAAAGGCCCGAACAGGCCCGAGCCTCTGCCAGCTCCCCGATGCACATGTTGAAAATGTACAATTTTTACATAGTAAATACTATGAAAGTGAATGGCTTCCGTCAACTGTTCGCTTACCAACATTCTTTAAAATATCTTCTTTTGTGTTCAACAGAAGAAAGAAACTCATACAGGTTTAGAACAACTTGAGGGTGAGTATATGATGACAAGATTTTTATTTTTTGGTGAACCATCGCTTTTTAGTATATGCAATTTCATATTCACTTCTTTTGTCTTAAAATATAGTTAAAGTCTACTGCCGAATGTACTGACAAGCATTTAAACTGGAATATGTAATTTCTATTGAACTTGGACGTCATATATTTAAATATATTTTGCACATTTGATTGTAAGATGCATTTAGTACATTTAAAATATATTAACTTTAAAATGTAACATCAAATAATACACTATAGTTACAATTCCACAAGAACTTCACTTGCGTTAGTACGCTAGTCACTGTAACATATCAAAATGTGTACTTCTTTAATAGCCAACATGACAAAAGATCATTAAAACACAATACTTTATATTAAAACTAATGATCTATTTAAAAGTGTACTTAAGTGTGTTATAAATAGTCCTAATAACATAGCGCATATCATTACTTTTGTCGGTTCTTTGTGGCAAGCTTTATTTCAGGTTTTGCGTGATATATCTGCGCCCAAGTAGCAGTTCTACTCTAAATCGCCTAGTCTTAACCTGCATTGCTATTTGTACTCGTTGTGATTAAGCAGGCCATTAGAAGTAATTTGTTTTTTTGATCACTATTACTCACGATATGCTATCCGGCAACAATGGATCCCATTCATTATGCTAAGCTAAGCTAGCGGCGGCGCTGCCAGACTAAGACAATGCATGCACTGAGACAAAAATGCATTTGCCCACCTATCTAAATGTAGGGAGACGGTGAATAACCCCTATTTCTAAAACCGGTGGTGTGTTCCTTTAAGTAAACTATAAAAAACAGTCTCTGACACAAACTACCTGGTAACCAATCAGGTCAATGAGTGGATCTCTGAGGTGGAGTGAGTGAGTGGAGTCGGGGCTAATTTGCATATTCATAGAACAGCGTATACTAAGTGAGGCAAGGGTGTAGAGTTACATCCAAGCTATTTTAAGGCATGACTAATTTTTTTTCAAGGAGAAAACGTTTAAATATGTAATTTTGGTGATCAAAAATGAGTTTTAAGGGATACAATTATTGACAACAGGGGGACTTTAAGATTTGAAGTACACTGCAAGTGCACATTCAATTATAATATATATGAATACATAATAATCCAAAAATGCACATCTGGCACATTATGAACAAACAGCCTCCCACTAAAACATGTTCTGAACTGAGGCGGTTTGAATAATCTTCATTTTTCACGCATTAGAACCACAGAATCCAGGCTCGTGTTTGTAAACATTTATAATTCATGCTCAGAGAATACTGTAATAAAAATGCACGATTACCTCGTACAACAACTAAAGCTACATTTTTGGAGTACAGGCCTCTTATACAAAATTAAATTGCCAAAAAACTTTACCATTCTATTATGCTGAACTAACTACACTAAAAATACTTGATGTACACTGCTGTGCGGGCCTTGAAAACAAGATCCCTTTGAGTTTTGACCAGAATGCATGCTGTGAATGAATCCGTTGACAGCAAACATTCAGATCTGTGTTTGTGCCGCTGAGCCAGAGAGTCGTTGTCATGTATAGGTATTATTTTTGTCACAATAATTCATAATATCACAGAAGTACTGGGATAAAAGTGTATAGTTTGTATATAAACGCTGATGTCTATGGTAGATATTAAAATAGAGTAAATCATCTTTTGTAAGTAACTTGATGCTTCAAATAAAGTTGCACTAGTGGCGACAAGCGACTTAAAAAATGTAATTGAATCATTAATTCAAGACATGTGTTCAAAACACTGATTCATCCAGCCATGAAACAAAGTCTTTATGAGTGAGTCACTGAATCATTCATTCAAACCGATCTTTTTTTTTAAAGTATTAATTCGAATGAATTTAACATTTTGCAGCAATAAACATTTTGTCAAAACAGTCAAAGCAATAATTTATTTAACAGGACAATGTATTTACAGTGACAATGGCACAGAGAGATACAAAAGTGACATGTTCTTTACAAAACCCTATGCACAATAGTTGTTTTGAATTACAATATGATATTAAACATATATTAAATGTCATGTTCCTTCTTTTATGCACAGTCAAATGTTTATCCCTAATACACATTTACTTTAAACAACAACTTTCATAACTTAATAAAAGCTGACTTTCTGTCCATTCTCACTGGGTGTCCTGCAATGAAAGATTAGAGAGGAGATTGATTAATTATGAATAAGAAATAAATGAACAATAATGAAGAACTATATCAAAACACATCTGACAAAAGTGTACATGTCAATTAGACGGACAATTTAGATTAGAATCTCATGTAGCGTCATTTTGAGGGTGTACAAGCACATCACACCTCCACCCATCTTCCCATGGGTGCTACACACACCCACTCTCTCGATACTCATACACACACACACACACACACACACACACACACACACACACACACACACACTAGATCTGTCGAGGCGACCCCAGCAGCAGAGTTTACTCTGCGAGGTTTGGGGAGATGCTCGGGATTAATGTCTGCACCCTCGTCACCACACCGGCCCACTGACAGGACCGGCCGGTAATTAAAGTGCAAGAGGTTTCACACACACACACACACACACACACGCGCGCGCGCGCGCACACCCCTTAAGTAAGACACTTAAACTCTGTTTACTCCAAAATAATCGTTCCTGTAGTTAAATGTACTGTTAGTAACTTAAAAATGATGTGTCAGCTAGATGAATAATTTTACACACATTCAATCATAATCATAAATATGTCCATATTTATACATTACCCATCAAAAGATATTTTGAATTAGTCTCTTATGCTCTCCAAGGCTGTTTATTAGATCAAAAATACAGTAAAAGCACTAATATTTTGAAATATTATTACAATATCAAATAACTGTTTTCTATTTGACTTTAAAATATAATTTATTCTGTGATCAAAGCTGAATTTTCAGCATCATTACTCCAGTCTTCAGTGTCACATGATCCTTCAGAAATCACTATAATATGATGATTTGCTGCTCAAGAAACATTTCTGATTATTATCAATGTTAAGAAAACAGATCTAATTTTTAGGAAACCGTGATAAATCCCCCCAGGATTCTTTGATAATAAAAAAGGTTAAAAGAACAGCATTTATTTTAAATAAAAAATCTTTTGTAACATTATAAATGTCTTTACGTTCACTTTTGACCAATTTAATGCATCCTTGTAAAATTTCTTAAATTAATACCTTTGAACGGTAGTGTATCACAGTTTCCACAAACATATGAAGCAGCACAACTGTTTTCAACTTTCAGAATAATCAGAAATGTTTCTTAAGCAGCAAATCATCATATTATAATGATTTTTGAAGGATCATGTGACACTGAAGACTGGAGTAATGATTATAAACCTTTGACTGGTAGTGTGTGTAAATATATAGATCCACAATGGTCTGGACCTGGAGTGGGAATTTATTTCCCAAATAATCCCATAGAAGTCACTTGTTGCTTTATTGAAGTGGACCATGGGCACAGCAAAATAAAGACCTCACGGAGGTCCAAAAGTGTCAATGATTAAATGTAGACAGACCAAAGAAGATGAAAACAGAGATTTTACCGATGATTTAAAGAGGAGGGTGGCGAGTGTAAACACAGGACGTCCTTGCAGTGACCCAGCCTCAGTGTCCAGTCAATGACACACCCTGACAGACCACGTACATCAGCTGGGCTGGAGTGATCGGGAGAAAAATAAACAGTTACGTCACAGAATTATATATTCTGTAGTAGCTTTAATATGGACAGTTTATAATGATGGCTGACTGAACAATATGGCTTAGGCCTACATATTTATAAATGTGTGCAATGCAGACTGGGAGGTCAAATAATTTACATTTAGGTACCCTTGTGAAAAATAATTATACTTTAGCATCAAATTTGACAAAAAAGTGTACCGTTTAAATAGTGGCCTTTTATTTATTTATTTATTTTTTAATATAATATTATCTGCAAGTAGTTTTTTTATTTGACTTGAACACTATACATGCACTACTTTTTCCACAAGGGTACTCTGAAAAGAGTTTGGTCACATTAAATGGGATGTAGAACATTAAAATAACCTACATTCAACAAAACAGTAAATATGTAAAAAAAAAAAAAAAAATTATATATATATATTGTATATATTGTTAATTGAATATTTAAGCAATCAGCAGAACCTAAAGTCAGCATGAAATGGAAGTTGCGATCGCTATTTTCTCGTATACTCCCATAAAATGGATACAAATTAGGGCGGGACTTGATATTAACCATTAGGAATTGGTTGGATCGTTGTGGTTTCCCATTGGTCGATCTCATGTGAGTGACAGGTTGCCCCGCCCTCGCGCGAGTAAACGCCATCAGAGAAGCGATGTCACTGCAAGAAAGAGGGAAAACTTATTTTGATTAAAGATTATGAGTAGACATGCATTGTGATGATGTGTATAGATAAATCATCGTCGATAATAATGCTACTGCAATATTCAATAAAAAACAACAATTGTCTATTTTGTATTTAAAGCTATTTGTAACAGGACTGAAGCTGCCAGATTTGAGGATTACACACTGCCCTCTGGTGTAGCTAAAGTTATATGCCAATGCCAGACAAAAGAAGATTTTTAAACTCGAATGAACTGTATTTTTTCAAACATTAATAAATGAGGCAGAACTTTTTAGCGTTAATAACACACTGCCAATGCAAATACGCAAAATTAATTATGCATTTTGTATTATAACTTGTGAATAACAATTTTAGAGTGAAAACCAACAAGTGTCTAACGTTAAAGGCCAAAATAAAAATGCATTCACTTCGGTGTTAGCATGATCAATAATTTTAACAATGGTCAGTTTAATAATGGTTTAATTACCCCACATGCCGTATAACGTTAGTCCGAACAAACGAGACTTTACATTCAATTTTCATTGTGAGTTCGTTGATGAAAAAACCTTGAAATAATGAGCAACACCCATCTACTGCTCTCAGATTAAATGAGATTAGCCATAACACTAATATAATGTGTCATGTATTATATAGAGGTGTGAACCATTGTGTGATTTACATTATTTCCAATGTTTTAAGTTTGCATTTCTTTACAATAATTCAAACTTTCCAGTTTCTCGGTCAAATCGGCCGGGCTGGACATATGATAAGTCAATTATGAATGACCTTGGAGACGTTGTTACCAGTGCTGGGATAAAAAAAGCTTATATAAATGATCTCTCATTGTTATTCATCAGAGAAAACTCACCGCCATCTTCAGCTCCTTCTTGTGCGTTACTCCACCTCCACAGACGATCACATCTTTTCCAACGGGATTCTGACAAGTCCCGCCCTTGATTCATCACTCTTTGCTATGGTTGGTCAGGCTGTGTGAACGACATCTTTACGGTCCAATCACAAACTACACATAACTCATATTAACCAATCGTATGCAAGGAGGCGTGGTTTGCTAAATACTGGTGGCAGAAAATAGCGGAGAGAACATGGTCCATAAGAAATGTCCATTTATGGAAATGCAGCTAATTTTAAAAATAGACATAAATAAATGCTTGGAACTAGTTGTGTTGACAAATAAACTACCTAACTTTCTGTACAAAATTAAAAAAGCTGTTAAAATTGAAAGAATGTTGGAGAATGGATAATGCAATCACATGAATACCTCAATAGAGTTTAGATATGATTATAATTACCTTGTCAAAATATGAAATGGCATCACGTTTGTGAGTTATGAAGGCACAAAGTTTTAATCAGAATAATGGACATACCATGCACATTTTACATCGCAAATGGGACCACAATGGTTTTCTTTGTTCTAATATGTAGAGGAAAAAAAACAAAAAGATGGTGTACAAATGATTTGACTCATTTCATGGCATTCATGTTAAACCTGTCATAAACAATTTTAAACATCTTGTGCCTTTATAAATGCATTGTTTATTGCATTATCCCAATCAGTTTCCAGTAGCATGAGCGTCCATAATTTTTCAGCATCAGACAAAAGAATCGCATACGTTCTTGCAAAGGCCATATGCTGCTACAAGAATGATGCAATATTAGTCAAATTCCACATATGAACAATGTCAAATGACTAGAAAATAAAGTTGCATTGTGTCAAGAGTTATACCTGTTTTTATGTTTATTTAAAACCACTTTACAACTTAAAAAATTACTCTCAAAGAAAAAGAAAGATCTTAAATGTAAGAAGCCTAGTCTGCAAATGTCTGCAGATTAACAGGAAATAAAGTGTGCGTATTTTTGAAAACACAAAAAGTTAAAACAAGCTCACACATCCTATTGCTCATTATATAACGATGAACATGTCTAATAATGAATCATCTACATGGGCATTTTCACTTCCATATTAAGACCTAATAATAAAAAAAGAAAACATCATCACAATTTCTAACTCAACAAGTCCTAAAGAAAAAAACTCATGTGTGATGTGCAGTTAAAACAGCCCAGTGCGGCTGGCCAATAGTGGTGACACAACATAGCATCAAATTATATATATATATATTAAAATAAAGACTACTTCAGATGTACAGGACAGCACACAGCAATTATGAAATCACTTTAGAAAGAGAAAACAGCAATGAACGATATTTTAAATCAACGATAAAACGATTCTACCTGAGACACTACAGGTTCAACACATGTTAAAAATGATCGATCTACCGGAAGGCATTTCTGTTAAGAGGTATTGCATGTCATTGAAAAGACATTGTGTGCAAAACATATGCAATATTGTTATTATTGAAAAAAATATGTTCTTTAACTCCCACCTCTTGTTTAGAGCACTTTTATGAGTGCAAAAGTAGCTCATGGCAAGACGATCAGGGGAGGAGGTATTTTAGAGCCATAGATCAATGCTGTACATGCCCGGAATACCATACTTTAAATGCCACCATCAGTGTGTGGCACAGCACTCAACAGCGCCACCTGCAGTGCGAAGGCCACAGCACAGACACAGCCGGGACTAGCACACCACTTTACGGTTGGGTCTGTGGTTAATGTCAGTGCTGTACTGAGAGTCCCAGTCTCGCTCAAACACTTCCTGTAACTGCTCCTGGACTGTAGGAGTGGTGGACTGAGATGAAGTCTGGTTCACCACTAATGCAGAACCAGCTGTGTTCACAAAGTAGTCACCTGACCAGTTCGAGGTACCTGAAAGTATGGAGAATATCAGTATGGCAAAATATATATATATATATATATTGAGTATCTTTAATGTACTAACAATTAATCATTTGATACAAGGCACTTGTTGTGTAAATATATTTTTTTTTAATTGTACTTATATTAAAAAACACCTGCATGTAATTAAAGTTGTAATAATTTTTTGTAATCACATCTAAAATTAGGGATGCACAATATATCAGCCGATATATTTTCATTATTAATGTTATCAATGTATCGTTATCGGCCTGATAAAGAAAATTTGGCCGATATATTAAAGCCGTTAAATAATCGATTATTTCCTTTAGCTGAGTCACTTCATATGCGCACTGTTCGCCAAGATGGTTTTGAATTGCATGAAATCTGATTGGAATCACTTTAAAAAAGGAAAATACTGATAAGTGCAACACGAGGGGCTCAAATCTAATGGTGAAAGTTTGTTTTGTAATCAGGCTCTCAAAAAGTATATAAAATTTGGATTTAGATTTAATCGGCCAATATATCGGTTACCGGCTTTTAAATATAAAAATTATTGGTATCAGCCAAAATATTGCTGCATCCCTATCTAAAATTATACTGTTGACCCTTCGCCCTTACACCTTAACCCACACTTAGACCGAACTATAAACCTGACCTAACCGGAAAAGCGTTTTGCAATACAACGTGAACACAATAAGTACATTGTACCTACTACTTGTTTTTCTGATCCAAGTAGGCTACATAGTAGTTGCACAGTAACAGATCATACAGGAAAATCTAAAAATGTACAAACAAAAAAACAAAAAGTAAAAAATGAGTCATACCTATATAAGCAACCTTATCTGTGACCATGTACTTGTTATGGTTGACTCTGGCAAAGGGAATTTTCTTCTGTCGAGGGTCCGATGGCACAGTAAAGATTTTCTGTGAGGGGGAAAATAGTTTGTATTAGCTTATTGCAGTCATGCGCATGCACAACTGTTTTTCAAGAAGTAAAGGGGGGTTCACACTATACAGGGGCTCAAATTACACCTTTAGCTCTTTAGATTCGCATGCTTATGAATGGAGATAAAGGTGTAATGTGAACACGCATCCTGTGAGAGAGGAAACACAAGCTCAAGCAAAGAAGTTCTGCATTACACTGCATTCACAGTTCATGTATGGAGCGACCAATAGAAGATTACTAAGCCACAGCGTGACCTTTCAGCTGAATGAAAAGAATGCAAAGTTTAAATATGCAGGATTGCAGCGATAAAGTAAAGTGGAGTAGATTTTATATATGTTTTTGTCTGTAGAAATGATGTCTAGTGTGTATAGTAAAGTCTGGTGTGATCAAGGCTTTATTCAGAAAGTATGCATTTACGAAATCAAAAGAGACAGAGGACTTTCACATTGTTATAAAAAAATATTGTAATTGTTCTTTGAAACATTTGAACTTCATATTAAAAAAACTCTGGGAAATTTCACTTATGTGACCCTGGACGACAAAACCAGCTGTCACATGGGTCAATTTTTTAAATTGAGATTTAAACATCACATGAAAGCTGAATAAATAAGCTTTACATTGATGTATGGTTTGTTATGGGACAATATTTGCCGAAATACAACTATTTGAAAATCTGAGGGTGCAAAAAAAAAATCAAGCATTGAGAAAATCGCCTTTAAAGTTCATTTTATGTTCGCGATTGTGCTGCATTCACTCACTAAAATAAATGTTTTATACATTTACGGTAGGAAACTTACAAAATATCTTCAAGGAACATGCTCTTTACTTAATATCCTAATGATTTGTGGCATAAAAGAAAAATCGATAATTTTGACCCACACAATGTATTGTTGGCTATTGCCACAAATATACCCGTGCTACTTGTGACTGGTTTTGTGATCCAGGGTCACTCACATATGAAGCAGCAATACTGTTTTGAACATCTTGAGCTGAAAATCAGCATATCAGAATCATTTCTAAAGGATCATGTGACACTGAAGACTGGAGTAATGATGCTAAAAATACAGCTTCGATCACAGGAATAAATTACATTGTAAAATAAAATTATTTTTTTATCAAATAAATGCAGCTTTGAGTTTATAAAAAACATTACGAAATCTTACCAACCCCAAACTTTTGAACAGTAGTGTGTATGCAACGTGCGTAAATGCAATGGAAACACAAGGTTTGGCCTCTGAAGAAACACACAGACTACACAGCTTGTCAGCCCTGGCGGCACTCACCACTTGAACGTCCAGCTTGTTCTTGTCCTGTAAGGAAGCGAGTGAGCGGAGGAAAGGGAACATGATTGGGTTGGTGCTTTCCCAACAACTGATCAGCAGACGCACACGAACCCTGCGCTCATAAGCCACGCGCCTCAGCTGGTCATCAATATCAGTCCAGTAACTGCGGGACAATCAGGGGGAGCAGGGGTACATTACAGAGGTTTACTTTAAAAGTTAGGAACATTTAACAGTCATACAACTCCATGCAGACTGAGAGTATTTCACTGCTGTTCCTTTAAGACTTCTATGTGCATGAGTCCTTAAAGCTTCACTCTGACTGGGAGAAGAACCGAGAGGCAAAACATAGAGAAAGCGTTGTTGCAGGAGGGTTATTATCATTCACTAAAACTAAAGCGAAAACCATAAGAAAACAATTTTTCATTACTTGAAATATAATAAACATGAACTGAGATGAAAAAAATAATTAAACAGCAAGTGGTCAAAGCAACATTTCTCATTTTCATTTAGTTTAAGTCAGTGCTATTTTTAGTGTCATGGAATTTGAATTTGTTTATTTTTTCCGTTTTTGTTTGAATTCCAGTCAAAGCTTTGAAATTGTGTTTACTTTTTACTAAATTACATGAGGTTAATGAAAATGGAAAACTAGCTGAAATAAAATATCTTTTTCTTATTGAATATTATTTTTAGTTAATGTTTATTTTAAACTATACAACAAACCGACTGAAACTTCAACTAAAATTTAAATGAAAACTAATTTTTTCAACTAAAAATATGAACAAAATCTATAATGGTTTATCAATGATACTGGAATAACACTGTTGCAGATTATGTGTTTTTTTAGAAACATTTTTAGACTGGGAAGGAAGTTCCCTCATGAAATGAATCCTAGAATTACTGATTAAAAAAGCATATGATATGCACATTTCAAAATGAAGACAGGTGCTTTTAGGCTGGTTGGTTATGAAACATGCGCAAAGAGGAAGTGGAGAATATTTTATAGACCTCTTGTGGCTGGAGAACTCCATAGTGGGAAGATAGTTCATCACAGCGATGTAGACAAACTCCTGGGCATCAGCGATCACACTGAGGACAGACTGCAGGTCTGAAGTCCTGCCGTCAGCGCACAATGAAGGAGGAGAGCTCTGTGGGAACAAACGGCCCTTTAACTTCCTCTATCTTGACTCAAAAAAGCCAAAGAAAACTGCAACCAGCAGAGCAACAGAAAGAACACCAGAACAAGGAACAATACAAGCCACAAAAATTCCAAAGACAAAGTTACATTCATATTTGACTTTGCTTTATTCCCTTTCATGGTTTTTTTCAGTGTGACGGTTCTCTCTTACTGATAGATAGACACTGGCATCGGTCCCGTTGAGCGACAGCTGCATCGGTGTGTCCTTATTGTACAGGGTGGAGTATTTGCTGGGCCAGTGTGCAGGAACGGTCTGGGTCTGATTCAGGTACCAATACGCCTCGAAGATCTTCCCAAGGTCCTCAGCGAGACAGCCACAGTCGTACACAACCGCACCCAACTCCTTCACCTGAGAAGAGCGAGCATATGAAACATATAAGATCACGAAGATGTTAAATATGTGAAGTATTAATAGTATTAGTGAAGAAATAATCAGCATTCTAATATGCTGATTTGCTGCTCAAGAAACACTTTTTATTATAAATATTGAAAATAGTTTTGCTGCTTAACATTTTTGTGGAAACCATTTTTTTTTTTGGATTCTTTGATAAATAGAAATTTCAAAAGACCAGCATTTGTTTGAAATAGAAATCTTTTGTAACATTATAAATGTTTTTACTGTCACTTTAGATAAATTGAACGCATCCTTGCTGAATAAAAATACACATTTCACTAATCCCAAAGTTTTAAACAGTAGTGTAACTTATGTCTCTATTACAATAATGTGTACAGATGGGCGATATGACCAAAATCTTATACCATGATATGAGTCATTTTATTGCACGACAACAATATACACTCCCCGGCCCAAAAAAGGTCACTGTTTAGAATGAATAGGCAAATGCTTAAAGGGATACTCTACTGGTTTTTCATATTAAACTGTTATTCCCTTAACTAAGACGAGTTGATAGATACCTCTCTCGTCTCAGTGCGTGCACTAAATCACTGTCCAAGAACGGTGACAGTGACACAAAATAAAACGTTGCGGGCGCTTTTCTAAGCGTGTAAAATGTAAAATTATATAACTGCAAAATAACCGCTCCCTCTCCTCCTCCCTCTCATTTCAACGGGAGCGGACTTTTCACGAGAGATGATATTACTGCGCCGAGTCGAAGTGCTCACAAGCACTTGCTATGGTATTCTGCCATACAATATTGTTATCCATTTTACACGCTTAGAAAATCGCAACGTTTTACTTTGTGTCACCGTCCTAGGTCGAGTTACACTACTCGAGTAACTGTATTTAAATAGGGAAAACGTGGAGGTGTTTGGTCGCTTCTCTTCTTGGCACGTATTGAATGAACAGGGCTGAGATAAGATATAACAAAGTTTCGCCGCAAGACAGCGATTTAGTGCACGCACTGAGACGAGAGAGGTATGCATCAACTCGTCTTAGTTAAGGGAATAACATAGTTTAATATGAAAAACCAGTAGAGTATCCCTTTAAGAATCAATGACTGGATCATTACTGCAGTTATTATTATGTTTCTACCATGTTATATGTTTGGCAATTTTCACTCATGAATCGGCTCCTCTCAGTCCAGATCTTAAATTCATTGAAAGTCTTTGTGATGTGCAGGAGGAGACTTTACTTGCATTGTTATAAATTTGGCAGTGTATATCACAAATCATGGTTTTTGCTTTAAATAAGGTTATGATAATGAAATTTCATAATTCTCGTCACCATTTTCAATATCACTAAAAACTAATATATCGTCCACCCCTATTACTGTGTACGAGCCATGTATGAGTAGGCGGGGAAGCAAACATTCCCAAACACTGATATCAAACCATGTTGCATTTAGAGGTTATAGACAGCAACTCATGAAAAACTGACCAAAAGTATGACTGACCTGTGTTAGTGACCTCCAGTCCATATTTGCACTCCCTATGTAAACATGCTTCTTATCCACGATCCAGAATTTAGTATGCAGAACACCTGTCGTCAGCTCTCGCATATTCACCATCCGCACATCAGCTCCTGTGGAAAACAAGACGTTTACATAATACAGCATTCTGAGGTTTCTTATAATGTTTACACCTCTGTGCTGCTGATATATTTGATGTTATTTTTCAGTGGCTGTTAAATACCTCAATGTTACGCTGACTTACCAGAAGCGGTCAGGAAACTAACGTCATCCAGAGGTTTTGTCGCTGACGGTTTATCGACTGCAATTCGGACGGGCACTTTCCCCGAGAGCTGCCCCAATTCCTGCAGAATCTGCTCACCCTAAGACCAACAGATCATGTGGGTAAAGACCATGTCACACCAAGCCAACGTAAAAGAACTAGCGGCGATGAAAGCTGACGGTGTGTTGCCTCATGTCGGGTAAAAAGCTGCGCTTGAACACACCAAAAGGACTACAGTCAACTAGCACGTGTTCAGTGTCTGCGTGTGCTTGTGTAAGGAAATAACTGTCTATATTCGCAGATATCAATATATATTCATCATTCAAAAAGAGTAACCGAAACTAGGACTACAGGTATACAAACCTTAAACAATACAGCTTACTTTTTTTTTTGCGCTTTCATTACTTTGGCTTTTGTTCTCGTTCGCTAAGCTAAACAGCCAATCAGAGTTCAACGACAGCGCAGACGCCGATAAAACATTCTCAATCAGCCAAAATACCCAAGATACGCTTCGGCTTGGTGTATCAGGGCCTTAAAGGGTTAGTTCACCCCAAAATGTAAATTCTGTCAGTAATTACTCTCCCTCATGTTGTTCCAACACCGTAAGACTTTCGTTCATCTTCGGAACACAAATTAAAGGATTAGTTCACTTTTAAAAAAACTTTTGCTGATAATTTACTCACCCCCATGTCATCCAAGATGTCGATGTCTTTCTTTCTTCAGACGAAAAGAAATGAATGTTTTTGATGAAAACATTCCAGGATTTTTGTCCTTATAATGGACTTAAATGGGACCCAAACGGTTCAAGGTCCAAATGACAGTTTCAGTGCAGCTTCAAAGTGCTTTAAACGATATCAGACGATGAATAAGGGTCTTATCTAGCGAAACGATCGGTTATTTCAAAAAGAAAAAAAAAAAGTTTAAGTTTTATTAGCACAAATGCTCGCCTTGCTCTGTTCTGTGATGCACGTTCGTGACTCTCCTGTTCGAAAAATCTTTTTGAGTCATTTCATTCATTCAATGAACGAAATTAACTAAATGACTCGAAAAAAGATTTGTTCATTTTGATGAACGAGTTCAAACAGTAGAGTCACGAACGTGCATCACAGAACAGAGCAAGGCGAGCATTTGTGCTAATAAAACTTAAACTTTTTTATTTCTTTTTGAATTGACTGATGGTTTGGCTAGATAAGACCCTTATTCATCGTCTGGTGTCGTTTAAAGCCCTTTGAAGCTGCACTGAAACTGTCATTTGGACCTTGAACCGTTTGGTCCCCATTGAAGTCCATTATATGGAGAAAAATCCTGGAATGTTTTCATCAAAAACATTAATTTCTTTTCGACTGAAGAAAGAAAGACATGGACGTCTTGGATGACATGGGGGTGAGTAAATTATCAGCAAAAGTTTTTTTAAAAGTGAACTAATCCTTTAAGATATTTTTGATTAAATCTGAGAGCTGGATCACTCCTCCATAGGCTTCTAAGGGATTGAAACTTGCCAGCCCCGAAATGCTAATTGCGTAGAGCTTCTGTGTTATACATCACACGCATCACACACATGACCAGCGTCGGCCAATAGTGAGCCTACGTGTGACGTACAACACAGAAGCTCTATGCAATTATACTAACGTGAAATCTTGAGGCCAACAGAGATGGAAATGAATACTTGAATAAAGTCGTTATTTTTGTTTGTTTTTTGCACTCAAAAAGTATTCTCGTCGCTTGATAAACTTAAGATTGAGCCACTGTAGTCAATGGGACTATTTTAACGATGTCTTTATTAACTTTTCGGGGCCGGCAAGTTTCAATCCCTTAGAAGCCTATGGAGGAGTGATCCAGCTCTCAGATTTAATCAAAAATATCTTAATTTGTGTTCCGAAGATGAACGAAAGTCTTACGGTGTTAGAACAACATGAGGGTGAGTAATTACTGACAGAATTTACATTTTGGGGTGAACTATCCCTTTAAGACGTTACTAACAAAGCCTATTCTTCAGTGAGAATTCAGTAAACTGTACATCCAAACCTGATTAGCTGTGGCCTCTTGTGTGTGTGTGTCTTTATTGGTAAGAGTCCAGTAGAAGGAGGCGATGTCCAGACTGGTTTGAGCGCCAGATATAAGGTTGAGCCAGGCCTCATATATAGACTGGTGAGTGATAGAGGAGTTAAACACCAGGCCCTCAGGAATACTCTCCACTAAAGCAATCCTGTAGATGACACATAGAAACTATAGTTCACAAACGCAGACTTCATTGAAGGTGCAGATGTGAAACAGTGTGGTACGGTCAACCACATATACCAATGGACCACTAAAACACTCCAAATAAAACATGTTTGGCACAGAATAATAAATGAGCCAAATAAAGGTCCCTTGGTGGGCGTCTACCTGCAGGGATCAGTACAGGTTTCTCTGACTAGAAGATGCTGTCCGGATGATTTTGAGGAGGATGTTGCCATCGGAACAAGCAGGGATTGGAGTGACAGGAGTATCAACAAGACTGTGGTTAAACAGGTGAGGATGATCAGACACCTGTAATACTAAACACAGAGATGAGATATGTTAAAAACACCTGGGCAATGAGAGAGATATGAGGGATAATGTACAGTAAACTGGCCATGATTAACAAAACAAACAGGATCCCTCATGGTTCATTTATGATACATTAACCTGATGATTAAACAGATTTTTACCAAATAAATGGACATGTAATTTTAAGTGAAATTATTTTATCAATGTGAGAAGAAAAAACAATGGAGTGAAACATGAGGTACAATGTAATTAACAGTAGTTATACACACTATATCAGTACCAAATCTGTTATTGGCTAATATTAGAGATTGGACATTTATCAGCTGACACTGGATATTTAGTCCTCCTAAGCTTTTCGAACCGAGGGTACTTTGCCTGAAGTAGTAGCAGCAATAAAAATATGCACACTATAATTTGTATAATATGTAGGGCTGTCAAACGATTAATCGCGATTAATCGCATCCAAAATAAAAGTTTGTGTTTACATAATACATGTGTGTGTACTGTGTATAATTATTTTGTATATATAAATACACACACATGCATGTATATATTTAAGAAAAATGTGTTATTAATATATAAAATATTTAGATTTATATATAATATTAATTATGTATAAATATATATAAAATATATACATGCAAATATTTCTTAAATATATACATGCATGTGTGTGTATTTATATATGCAAAATAATTATACACAGTACACACACATGTATTATGTAAACACAAACTTTTATTTTGGATGCGATTAATCGCGATTAATTGTTTGACAACCCTAATAATATGCTAAATTACTTTCACTACAGCAAACATCTACACTTCTGTAAGTTTTTACAGAGAATTGATCATGCATTTGGGCCAGATTGCTGCCATCTGGTGAAACTTCTAGATTGTAAGCTTAGAAAATACACATTTGGATATTTGTCAAACTTTGCCATACATAATTTTTTATATTTAAAATATTTGAATATATTATTTCACATTTTGCATTAATGCTTACGGTCACAGACTACCATTCATTTCTTTCTCTGTCTGTGTAAGTGTGTGAATCTTTTACACTATGGATGCTTTTTAGTCGTACTCCTTTATTTCTGTGTGTTTGTTCAACATTTTTATATTAATTTTATTTACACATTTTAGAAAAAATATGCTCTGCATCAGGGTTTTCCTATTCATTTTAACGGACAATTTTGACCAAGAACACCCAAACTGACTTTTTAAGGCCACTTAGACTAGAAGTTTTTTTGTTGATCATTCAGATTGTATGTCTAAAAAAAGCCACCAAGTATAACTATAATGACTATGTGAACCAATTACTAGGATAGATTGATTTGTTTGTTACCTTTTGTGAGCCATGAAGTGCTTCTCCTCTGCTTAGCTCCACATCAACCATCTGGAGCAAAACGTGAAAACAAAGGAATTGTAGTCAAGTTTGTACATTCATTTGTAAATTACAACCAATAGATAATTTATAACCAATATGTGCATTTAAGGAGTGTGGAAGAAGCACAATCAATTTTAAAGCATTTAAATGAAGACATAAATAATCATGGGATGTATAATCTACCTTTTCGTATGGCATATCTGACTTCATTGCGTCTAGGAGGTTCACCAGCACTTTAGGAGGAAATACAAATCCTAAAAAATACGAGATGAGTCAGTCTTGCTCTGGAGAATCTGTTCATGTGAGCATGTAGACTGGGTTGTGTACGTGTTTGTGCACGTCTGTGTGTGTCGCCATTCACTGTTCCAAGCATTTCTATAGACACTGGGCTTTTGCCAATTCATTATCCAGAAAGAGCCAGAAGTCAGCATTAGTGGCTACACTGAACAGCCAGATGACTGACCCACGAGCAGTCTTGATGAGCTTGGCAAATCTTTCACACGAAACGGGCACTCTGGGACATCATCTGACTTAAAAGTGGAAGTGTTTTTGAAGATGTAGAGAAAATGAAGAAATGTAGATGCTGTGCAGGTTATGAGAGTCATGAGCACAGGGTCACGTGACTGAGGTTCCTGATAGTAACGTGATTTAGATGTGGTGTTTTCTGCGGTAAACATTACTGGCTTAATCAAGTCTAATTCATTTTCACTTTCCGTTTTAATGGTTAAAAATGGTTATAAAACCTACTGTACACAATAATTTTGAAAGCCCTAACATGATCAAAACTTTGCTGAAAAACCTGTTTTACACCATTTTGTACATGCCTTTAGTCTTATGATTGATGCGTTTTTTTTTTAGCAACTAAAAGGACTTTTAGAATAATTGTAAAACTGTCTTTCAGGTCATGGTTCACATGTCTTTTTGCTGTGAAAGCTTTAATGGTAACATGTTAACTAGTTAACTAATGAAACCTTATTGTAAATTGTGAACACTTGATTTTTATAAAACAAATTTTAATAACTTTTGTATTTGGTATTACAATTTTACAAAACATTTACTAAACTGCAGCAACTTGGGTCTACTTGATTATCAATACATCATTTTTTTTTAAAGAAAAATGTTCAAATGAAATTATGAAATATGATGCCTGTTTTTGGATGAAGAATGTTTATGTGTTTCTCTCGAACATCATTACATTACATTGCATTATATGTTTTCCTCCCACAATACAAACTAGTTTTGACAATAAAACTAACTTTTTAAATATCATATTTTCGGGAGATGTAGTGTAAACTAATATTTATAATGCATTTTATGCAAGTTGTCTGCAATACTGATTTACATTATAAGCTATGTATAAGCATTATAAATCTGACTTTTTGGACATTAAACATCATCTGCACTAACTTGCAATTTTGTTAGCCATCTAGAAAATGGAAAAAATTGCCGCCTAGATAGGAACCTCACTGGGGTTTGAGCCACCGCCATATATGGTCTATGTTTTGTATCCGCAAGTGAATTCTTCTACATCTAGTAAAGAACACATTAGTAGATGTTGCATGTTTAACCTGTCAACACAGCTGAACTTGAATAGTTGTAAAGACAAGGGAAAGGAAATGAAGGACATACCTGTGATCTAACAGCTCACAAAGCAAACCATGCCGTCTGAGGCGCAGCGGTATCTCAGCTATCAATGAGCTCGATTTACAGAGGAAAACAAGTGCTCTCTGTTCAAAACAACGAGGAGGAATCGGCGTAAACAATGAGTACACTTCACTGTTTGCAGAGTACACTAGTCAGCAGCCCTACTCGAGCTCACTGTCAATGTCACGTGATCACATTTTAAGTAACCTATGGGGGAACGCCATGAGAGTGACGTAGGCTGTAGAAATGAACTTCAGCGTTACCACGATATATTTATGTCGATGAAAAAACGGCACCAGAAACAACAGGACATCTTCTTTATCTTATTGTTATTTCGCGTATTATTATATGATTATTTGCATCGCTCTCTGGCCATTGTGTGAATTAAATTTGGAATATGAACATAATGGTTTTATGTAGTAGGCCTACATTTCAATAGGCCTACATAAAAGCTAAACTGAGCTAGGTACTTATATAACTTATTGCTTTTTTCAGTAGGCCCAGTATAATTCCAGTATACTTTTTGACATTTAAGAAGAATATCCTTATTTGTACGTTTCCTGAAAAAAAAAAAAATCGGTTTAACAGCGTTTGTATCATTAGTAGTTCATGTTACAAACAATAAATGTTTGACTGAACAAAATTGTAGCCTGTGTCAGGTAATGAACAACACTAATTTTTTGTTTTGTTTTTTTTGTTAATACGTTTTTAAGTAACTTACATGTATTTGTTTTAGGACTTCTGGAGCATGAAACACATCTGCAGAGAAACAGGTGAAGTCTGTGATATACTATGATATACATGTTATGTGGGCTTTTCTCCAGCAGAGGGAGATGTAGGACTATATGTTAATGCAAGACTAACGCATGTCAGGCTGATAACTGAATTTAGTTTATGATGCCAAAAAAGAAGAATAAATAAATATTGTGGTGAGGTGAGAGAGGCAGACACAAGAGCTAATGTTTAATTCTGTATTTATGCTAATCTCCGAAGGTGGCTCCTTTTAAATAATACTTCATCATTACAAGGTGGCAGACAAACTATTCACATTATAAAATGAACTCCAGAAACCTCATTTATAGAGATTAATCAAATAATACTATATTTGATAATGCTCAGTTTGAAAGATTCAGGACTGAATTAAATGTCAATCAATGTTAGCCTAGTAAATATATATTTCACAATATTTTTAAGTCACAAAACTTGAATCATATAGTTGGATAATGTCAACATAAAAGTGTCATAATTTAGAAAATGAATAAACACGTGTATATGAAAAGTTTGTATCCTGTCTGTCAGTAGAGTGTTTTAAAGTGGCTCAGACCGGTATATCTGCCCTTGGGCTGTACGGCAGTTATGGGAGAGTCAGGAACCTGTCGCCAGTCCAGGATGCAGTCAGGTGTCTATCCTTAAAAAAGAAAAAGAAAGGGACCTTACCGTTACTACACTGACATTAACGGATGAGTTTAGCATTTAGACTGCCCCTCTTCTTTATCTGTCAGCTTTTAGCAAAAACTTATACAGATACAATGAATTAACATCAGTCGTTTAACAAAAGACAATGTTGTGTTTTATCTAAATAATCTAAATTCATGTTTCTTATAAAAAAAAAAAATGCATAATAGTGTATCATAATTATGACCAACCATCAACAACAAGAACATATTGCTACATTTTTATGACCCACATCCTCCTATAATTGCATGGATGTCATGTACATATAATTTTCCAGGAACTCTAAAAAACATTTTTTTTCATTGACGTCATATTCGGAAATATTGTAATATTACAATATAAGGTTTACATTATAAATATTATGTCATTTTTAAATTTATTTATTTTTAAGTAATGAAAGAAAGCAATCTGTCAATAAATGATTTTCCTATAGGAATGTAATAAGTTGTTACTGCTATAAGTTAACCACATGTGACATGCCGTGTGTGTGTATTAAAACAGGTTACTTCATTAGTATATTCACCTGTAAGAAGACACTAAAACAAGAATTGAGGCCATAGTCAAGTCACAAATGATACAAAAACATCTGTTCAATTGTCTGCATTTTGAGCGCAAAACTAGACATTCGATTGGTTTCTATGAAAATGTGATAGATTTTTAAATCCTGTTTATTCCATGCTTTTATTAAAGTATACACGTCATCATGCCTGTGTTCTCCTCTATTCTCAGGTTTTGCTCCCCTGTACACATCATAAACCCAGGTTAGTTATTTCCCACCTGCCCATTTGTTTTTACCTGTTCTGAAACGAAAACTGTGTTGTAAACCTGCCTCTTATACCACAACTAGCAATCTGCAGTGAAAACATTAAAACCTTTTTGGCAATATGTCCCCTCCCAGATGAAAACCCTTTAAAACACCTTATTGGAAGAATAACAGTACGTACTTGCTCTTGGTCTGTATCTCTGTCAACACCTGTGATTTGCTCGGAAGGGAATAAAACAATAGATGTCTCTGAATCTTGTGTGGTCATGTAATCTGAAGGGACATTCACCACAATAACCAATTCAAGACCACACACACACACACACACACACACACACACACACACACACACACCACACACACACACACACACACACACACACACACACACACACACACACACACACACACACACACACACAACACACAACCACACCACACACCACACACACACCACAGGGAATGTTGACTGAGAGTGATTGTAGGATGTTTTGTCGTATGTGTGAGCTTCGGAAAACTCTTTAACTTTTGCCTGTTTGTCTTCAGGCTTTTTTTTTTTCTGCCAGGATCAAGAAAAAGAGAGAAACCTACATGACCACCCAAACACGGAAGTAACCAGGACACACCTGGAGTCATAAACTGTGGCAAAGAGCCAAGCCTTTGGATCATATGCAGATAGAGAGGCAATACCTGAAGCACAATTCCTGGTAAATCAACAATAGTACAAAAAAAAAAAAAAAGAAAGAAAGGAGTGATAAATGCAATAGTGGAAGAAAGAATAATGTGTAATACGGTTTACTATAAATTGTATATACATTTTTTGGCTTTTATGTTCTCTTATGTGACTGTTTCTGATACAGTTGTAATACACGGTGCACGGTTATCATAACAATAGTTTATGAATATATGATCTTATATCATCTTTTGACATGTGCAGTGAAAACCAACCCACATTTGTTCTGAAATGCTCTAAACGTGGCTGTGAAATAACCTGCACATCAGGTTGTTGAGCGGCCACCTGCTTCATCCCTGACCAGGATGCGGTTTGTAATCCCGAGGCTCGGAG
This sequence comes from Chrosomus eos, assembly GCA_036326025.1. Taxonomy (NCBI): domain Eukaryota; kingdom Metazoa; phylum Chordata; class Actinopteri; order Cypriniformes; family Leuciscidae; genus Chrosomus; species Chrosomus eos. The sequence goes on along the minus strand of CM070824.1, from coordinate 5,658,185 downwards.
CCGACCATTGTCAAAGTCACAGAGCGTTGGTAAGATCCCAGACACAAGCTGTACACACCCGCTGCATTTATATTACACAGCCTCTGGCAGACCTCGCCCTTTCCAATACAGATTCATCCCGGCTTATCTTTACAGCGCCGTTCTCACGGGTCCGCTTCAACCAGATCTTGATTAGGAGAATTAATAATTCTGATACTGAATGATCTGATGCTTAAGGTGAATTACAACCCTGTATTTTTTATTCTTTGATAACCTATTATAGGTTGTGTCCCTCAATGCACTATACATAAACCTTAGTTATACTGAATTGAGTTATAATGAAATATGAATTGAATAGACAGCTAAGATAACCCATTACCCTTTATGTTTCTCTCAGTGCACTATACCAGGGATTCACAAACATGATTTGGTATTGATTAGGCGACACATATTCACTATTAACTAGGAGTTTTCCCTCAATAAACTATGACTGCTTATTATTATAAGTAAGGCAGTTGTTGTGGTTATGTTTATTATGTAGAATATGGTCATGCAGAATAAGGCATTAATATCTGCTTTATAAGTACTAATAAAATGCCAATTTGCTAGTAAAATGCATGTGAATAAGCAACTATTTAATAGAGAAGATGTGTTCCCTTATCTAAAGTGTTACACAAGATTTTACCTTAATATTTCAATCATTTAAAAAAACAATTTGCACGTTCAGTTATCTTATGTCAGTAGGCTCACAACTTTAATATCTTAAGTCGACTGAAAAGCTTTACAAATAAACCTATGGAACTTGATTATAATGAATTGAATTAAACTGAATTTAATTGACACTCACAACTTTAAAACCTAAAGTCAACTAACCTGGTAACATTTAACTTACAATAATTAGTCAATGCATTAACTATAGGAATACAATTGTTACAAAATTTGTGTTAGTAATGTTAATAAAATGTTACAAATACAATGGTTCATTGTTATTTCATGTTAGCGTAGGTCCAATAAATTATTAACATTAACAAGATTTAACTAACTAATTTTTCATTATTAGTTCATGTTAACTAATGAAACCGTATTGTAAAGTGTTACCAATTGAACTGACCAACTTTACCAATTGAAAGCGAACAACTCAAGTGATCTATGATAATTGATCGCTATCTTATATTTCTTCTAATGAACTATACACAAACCTAAATTATATTTAAAGGGGCAGTAAGCGATTTCTGAGAAATGCCGAGCACCAAAACACATGTGAATCAGCATTAGGGGGAAGGCCCTGCTAACTGTATTTGCAGGCGACACCAGTACGAGTGGGTGAAAGACACAGAGGGAGCAAGACAGCAAGAGAGAGACACGTTTGTTCACCTGGGTGAAGGCTGGAAGATCAAGGTGGGTCAGTGTGGAGGAGGGTATGCTGGGGTGTAGGAGGATTGGTTAATGGGGGTTTGAAGGTGCAGAGTGGCATAAGTAACTCATTACCCCGCCTGGTCGAACAATGTGCGGGAAGGGGTGGACCGGTAGGAACCAGGTTATTGATCCAATCTTCAGGTTGTGGCCCACTCACACTCCATGACACAGAGTGATAAGCCATGATTGAGCAACAGAGCTGTGCAGACTTAGAAACCCTGCAGAGTCGAATTAAAATTAAGGTTGAATGGTAAACATACAATACGCACTTTTTAAAGTCAGATTTCAAAATCTGCCACAGCCATCACATGCACTATCAAACACATCTAGAGTTGTATTTGTGCTAAATACGTGATATAGCAACAACTTTGAGTGGATTTAGGATTAATGCTAGCTATGAAATTAGCCTTAGCAAGACATTTTATTAAAAAAATGCTCAAAATGTCAGAGCAATAGCCTTGTGGTCAGTGGCACAATAGTGTTTTGGGCGATCTGACCTCGAATCCGACTCATGGCCCTTTCCTGACCCCATTGATTTTGCTGTGATACATTTATATACACTTTTGGACAGTGTTAGTAGACAAATACTTAAAAATATGTATATAAATACATTAAAAAAACTTTTTTAGACAAATGTTTATTTAAAATGATTTTGCTGTGATGCAGGTATATTCACTGTTGGACAAAGTTGGGAGACAAAAAAAAAAGTAAATAATCAAATAAATTTGCCATTTATTTATTTAAATAACAAAAATGACAAGTGATTTTGCTGTGATGCATGTTCATTGTTGGACAAGTAGACAAGTAAAAATTCATTCATAAGCTTATTTGTATAATATGCAAGTGAAAGAGAGAGTTTATTTCTTTTTTTAAGTCCACAGGGCCAAAAGTGCCTTTAGTTGAGACACCCTTTAATAAATGTTTTATGTTCTTAATTATTTTGTTATGCAGTAACCATTTAGGGTGCATAAAGGTGCTCGAGGTACAGTATATAGTTCTATAGACATTCAGTGTTTTGCAGGCGCTCCGCTGCACACCGGGCCTAATGTTTTTCCGCTAAGCCCTCTTATCTACCTGATTGCTAAAAGGTGATGCAAAATTTTTTCATTGTTAAAATACTTCTCTAATCTCATATCCAACGGTTCTATAGTGTAAAAGGCACGTAGGAGTGGGCTGAATACCGTTATATGCTGATGAATCAAGGCTGGTCTCTTAGTAACGCCAGGTCGTTGATATCTGTTCTCTCTTCTCTCTTCCCCCTCTCCCTGGTCATGTCTAGTCTTATCAGCTGCTGTCCTTGGCCCCCACACCTGTAACAGAGGGCCACAACTCAGCACGGGCTACTCATTAACCAGTATTTCCTCCTGCACAACAGACACAGCTGAGTCTGAACGCCGCACACTCACACCAGGCCATCGGTCTGGGCCGCAGCCACGCAGAGGTCATGGCTTTTGGCTCGTGGTCCACCAAAACAACACAATCTCATGACAACATTTTTACGTTTCGGTGAATTTGTGGATAAATCGTATTTGTATGATCTCATTCGTAAGTTTTCTGCTTACGCTACTCTGACGGACATGTTTGGGGTGGACCTTCATGCTCACTTTTCCCACTGAAAATAGTATACACTGTAGCTTAGATAGCTCATAATATTTGCGGTATATTTACAAGAAAATACTATTTCAGTCATTTTACTTCAAAATTTCTCATTTAATTCAATGTGTTAATTGCCAATTCTTGTAATTATTAGAGAAAATTGTTTTAAAGTGAATTTTTTGCATGCATCACATCTGAATTTATATGAAATTTTCACTTTGTAAAATAATTACGTTTTCTCATGAGATCAGGTTTCCAAAACCAAACCCAAAGGTCTGATATTGTTCATGATTGCAAAAATGCAGCAACTTAAAACTGGTTGCATGTAATAATACATTAGGCTGATCATATTATGCTTTTAAAAAAAGACAACAGTTGTTAATACCTTATGCATGAACTAATGTTTAACTAATGCTAGCTCATATAGGTGTTTAATTTAGTTGATTAAGCTCACAATCTCACTCCTGCTTCTAAATGATTTACACTTTTATTTGCCAATGACATGCACCAGCTTTACAGGTGAACCCGACCAGGATGAAAGCATGGGAATATTTAAGTGAATTTACATTTTTGAATTGCGCTTTATTTTACAGTTACTCATGTATACTTACAGTGTATTTACCTAAGAAAGTAATATAAGGTAACTACATGGGTTAGGTTTAGGGTTAGTACCATTACCTGGTTATTGCAATTACTATAATAAGTACAAAGTATGTACATGGGCACTGGACTGTAAAATAAAGTGCTACCCATTTTTCTTTGGCCACTGTAAATGGAGTCAGCCATTCACTACTGCACCTGAAGATGTGCTGGGCTTTTTACAAAGCGTTTTCATTTCGGTGAACAAGTAGTTTGACCAATAGTGTCCAGGCATTGTACATAATCAACCAATACAGGTCTGCAGTGACAAAAGTGCATTGGTAAAAATACACCAACCCTGAAGTTAGCATCATGTTTCCCTCAAAAGAAACCCATGGGATTTTTCAATGGCTTTTGGATTATTGCAAAATTAAGCTCTGTGACTAACAACATTTTTTGTATCTAACACGTTTTGTTGATAATGAAAGTCTTCACAAATGAACACAACTCATGCCTAAGTACAATTGGCAGAATTAAAAAGCTAAACGTAGGCTATAAATAAAGTGCACGATGGTTATATGACTTCACCATTAAGCTTCAGTCAACTCTTTCAGTGTTTATATAACAACATTTTCACTGAAAGTTTGAATTAGAATAATTTGCAAGAGCCGATTATAAACACAACGAGGCTGTGAAAGTTTACCTGTTGGCGTGATGATGTTAAAACATGAAAATATCTTGAGCTTGGATTTACCACAGACCGTATTCAATGCATACAACCGAAAACCCATCGACTTCAGTGCTAAAATCCAAACTCGTTTCCAGATTTTGGCCAACAAAATAATCCCAACAGTAATGTATTTTGGCATATGAGAAGGCGGGATCTACATAGAAATGCATACGCATACATAAGAACTGTAGAGAGCACGTCAATATCTAAACACAGCCAAATCCCAGACATATTAGGCAATTTAGAAATCCAAGTCGGACACTTTTTAAGGTCTGATAAAGACCTTATAGACCGACATGAATGTCAGATTTTCCACATGATTTGTGTCTTATATGCAGCATGTTAACTAACTAACCAATATTATCAAGATGTTAGCGTGCCTTTCATGCGATGTCTAATACCCTGGAAGACGTAAGCTTCCTTATAGAGCCTTTTTTTTCTTCCTGCTTTCTTTAGTTCCTGAAGGAATGTTGCCATAGCAGTGCTAGAATGGATTGCTTTTGTTTGGGTGGAGCTCAGACGTGGTCATTACGGAAAGATCCTTCATCTTACCTGCCGGGGGGTTCGTGCTCCGTCCTGGGACTTGACCAATCATTAATAAAGATGGTATGTGACTGTGTTATCAGTTGGCTTTGGGCCAGGCCTGTGAGTGGGGACTGAAAGAGTGTTATCTGTCCACAGTGGACGACACAAGCACCTCTTAACCTCTCCGACTTTCACAATAAATGCTCAAGAGAACACTTACCTGAACCAGGGGTCGCTCAATAAAATTTAGTTCACAAACTCTTATTTGCATGCTTTGCACATTGCACTTCTGAAAATATAGCGAAAACGTGTTCCAGCTCTGCCTGTGGTGAGTCACATTTAAATGGACCAAACAATCAATAGATTATCAAGAAGAACATTCAGAGAAGAACAGCCTCTGTTGTTCTGGATCTGGAAACAGACAATTCAAAGGTTGGACTTCAAATCTAGCAATTTAAAGCGATAGTTCACCTAAAAATGAAAATTCTGTCATCGTTTACTAACTCTCATGTCGTTCCAAACCTGTATGACTTTCTTTCTACTGTGGGAATACAACCAAAGTATTTGGAGGAATGTTTCAAAGGGTTTTTTTTTTTTTTGTCTGTACAAAGAAAGTCAATGGGGTCCAAGATTGTAAGTATTTGTGACTTTGAATATTTTGTTCCACCAAAGCATTTTTAGTCAGCTGAAAAAAAAAGGCAGTAGCTCTTATGAAAACGCCTAGCTGTGTTTTGTTTTGTTTTTTTTACGCTTTGGATGCTTTGATACGGAATATCCACAGAAGTGTTATGATTTTGCAGATAGTTTAATTCTGAATCTAAAATTTTTTACACAATTTGAAAATTTTGTTTTGGCCCTTGTTTTTTGATGAAATGGGTGAATCGTGCAGAAAGAGAGGACGGTTGGTCAGTATGGTATTTGTCCCGCCCCTCCTCCACTGTGATTGGACGGCTGACAGTGATGAATCAACTCTCAGTGACCAGAATATATGCGGCGCTCCTGTTGAAAACAATTGAATATATATATGCAGGCCAGAGGGGGGAATAAAACGTTTGGGTGGAGAGCAATTAAAAATCTCGTTTGATTTGAAACTTCCCAGGATAACAAAGCTCTTTACAATAGGCCTAGTCACACACAAGTAAAAAATAAAATATTTCAGCTCTTCAATGGCATGAGCAATTCGGTGTAATTCAGATCCTTTAACCCGCTGTAAGTCATAACCGTGTGCTGATCCTCAGCCAATCTCTCTCTGTTAGCTCAGAGCTTCTCTCTTTAGTTTCACCACATACAGAAACCTGCCCTGCCTCTCCTCAAACACAGATCCATATAGATCATACATCACAACTCACTCCAGCGGATCGCCTTCATTCCTGTACCACTGAGAGAAGAGGAGAACATGGGACACTGTAAAAAAAAATGTGTTCACTCAACTTACATTTTTTAGTTATTTTTTTGCTTTGACTCAGTTCAGTTTTATTTACTTAAACTTCTAAGTATTTTCAACTTAAAAAGTTTAGTTGACATAGTTAAAATAGTTGACCCAACAAATTATTTCAAGTAAACTGGACTTGCAAAGTTTAGTTGAAAGACGATAACTTACATTTTCAAGTTATCTGTACTAAAATATATGTTCATTGAACTTAATTTGGCATATTTTAATCAACTTGGAATAGCACATTCAACCAAATAAAGAACAGATTTTTCCATACAAACGATTTTATTGTTCCTTACAAATCAATGCGGAATCATTTTTTACAGTGTATAGACTATGAAAGAGTCGAACACCTTTGCTTGTTCACAAGAAATAACCGTCTGGGATGCCAAACTCAGTCAGTCTTCATTTTGGGGAATTTGTGTATGAATTTAAGGAATCATTTTTGTACCATCTGCTTACGCCCCAGTGACGAGTATATTTAGCAGTATAGGGTTAGGGAGGGACCTTCTTACTTTGTTCAATTACTTGTATGTTTTTATACAATTCACATCATAATAATTTTTTCTATGAAATCGCCACCTTATAACAGTTATGTTTTCTTGTGAGACATACTCCAACTACAGTGTCATTTTCATCACATCTCAAATTATGTATTTTGTTTAATATCATTTTGCAATGCAAGTGACTGATGGAAATTAAATTTTTAGAATAAGATTTCCACTAATTTAATAGTAATTTTTTACATAATTTGTCACTATTACAGCTTGATTAGAAATGATGCACAATAAAAATATTGTCCACAAGGAATTTTTACCTTTGTATTTTCACTGACAAGTAAACTTAAATTAACTTTCGAAAAACTTTATTAGAGGCAAAATAGTTTGAAGTGGTGAAAATGATCCCACAACTGAAGAAAAAAAAAGATATATTAAGATCATATATTTAAATCGAATTATATGTTTAGAGGACATTTGGAAAGAAGGAAATTGAATTACTTAATCTGTCCAAGACAGATTAGATTAAAAAAAGACAAGATTTTATTTTTATTTTAGTTAAAGTTTTAGTTTTTTTGTGCTGTTTTGTATGTGTTTTATTTTATATTTATATTTTATTTTTAGTTATTTTAGCACATCAATTAAACTTCAATGGCAACCAACTGAAATAAAATAATCTTTCAAGTAATTTTTTAATGGTTTTATTTAATTATAATAACCCTGATGAGACCTTCACGTATAACAAAAAGAAAAAGTTGAACTCGGTTGGCTTCTCCATATAAGGGCATTAGAAGTTTTCGTCAGCGAGTCGCTCAGCTGTTACGCTCTCTACCGTCCCATCACAAAGGTGTCTGTGCTGCTGAGACTGTATGTGTGTTTGCATTTACGTGTGCTGGATTACACGGCCTCTTTCAAGACCAGTAATGAGAAGTGAGCTTACACTTACCCGACATCCCGGTATTGGCCAGGGCAGGGCTGATTCTCACAGAGGCCTCTAGTTGATCCCATTAAAAGCAATCAGCCTACTGTTTGCACAGTGGTAAAAGCTTTAAAGCTGCCCTCCTCTCTCGCTCGCCTTCTCCCCGCTCTCTCTCCCACCAGGTGCGGGTCCTTTAGTTCTCTAAAGCATACTGCACACAGTATATACTGTTGTTTGGCTTTACATGAGGAGCCTGCAATGAATACATGTGCATTTAGATATTTGAAAGAAATGAGACTTTACATTAAAATCCTATGAGAATTAGAAAACAAACCCCATGCATGGAAGATAAGTCACAAATGAGATCTCTGTAACGTCTCAATTGTTATTCTACACACCAATGCGTTTAAATAGAGGAATCTCCTGCTTCTAAGAGTTTTCTCCTATAGAAAAACACCATTGGAGTCTTGCATACGTCTTCTCAATGATTCTCAAAATGTCTGTATAAAATATCCTGGTTACACTTTACAATAAAGCTCCATTTTACATAGTTAACTATATTAGTTAGCATGGACAAATACATCTAATCTTTTAGATTTACATCTTTTTTTATACATTTATTATGGATTAGGGTTTGGTTTAGGGTTAGTTGCATGTAATTATGCATAATTTAGGTATTACTAGTAATGTAACAATCACATTTATATAGCAGATTTTAAAATAACACACGTTGGCCAAAGTGCTTTACATACAGCTCAACCCACACAATCTCAGATTATGAAACAAGGTATAAAACAATTACAAAAATGAATTACGATCAAATGCAAGAGAAAAGAGATGAGTCTTTAAATGAGATTTAAATACATCAAGTGTGGCACAAGATCTAACATGGAGGCGTAAACTGTAGCAGCTGCACAGAGAAGGCCGTCTCCTTTTGAGTTCAGTCCAGACTTAGGAATGGTTTGCTGAAACCTTTTTACAGATCTTAAAGGCCTAGAGGATGTATGTAATGAAGAAGTTCACTAATGTAACTTGGTGTCGTCCCATTTAAGCCCTATACTTTGCATGAAAGTGATGCATGAGAAATACCATAATACAATGAATTACAACAGTCCAATCTGGACGTGATAAAAGCATGCATAACAACTTCCAAATCATTAAAAGACAAAAAAGGTTTAGATTTCGCTATATTCCTTAATTGAAAAAAAAAAAAAAAAAAACATTTCTAACCACTGAAGTGATTCTTATCAACTTTAACTCTAAGAACTCCAAGACTCTTTGCTTGATTATGTACCTTACTGTAAAAAATTATTTTCATGATTTGTTATCACAACTTTTTATATTTTGTCAAATCAACTTAGATAATTAATGTAGTTCAGATAACATAATATTTTGATTTTTATTTATTAAACCAATCTCCTTTGTTGTATTAACTCAAAGCTTTAAATTTCAATTAACTAAAAATTTTAAGGCAACCAGGTAACTTACTTTTTTAAGTTAATCCAACTTTTTTTTTACAGCGATTTAAAAAGGCCTAATTGATTAATTATATGTTTGGAAGAATTCAGAGGGCCAAACACTATCACTTCAGTCTTTACAGTGTCCTTGTTACACGTTCCATGTAGTTAGTAATAATACCTACAAATTATGCATAATAACATGCAACTAACCCTAAAGCAAACCCCTATCCTAACCCTATAGTAAGTACATGTAGTTAATCATTATTACACAGTACTTGAATGCATAATTACACTGTAACACAGACATCTTTAATAAAGTGTAACCTAATATTTTAAAGAAACGTTGTTGCCGTGTAAATTACACAAATAAGTACTGAGTGATATTAGGGTATGTTTACATGACAACGATATCAAAAATGGAAAAGTTTTTCCTTTTTTGTTTTTCAACGTTTTCAAAACGATCCCCGTTCACACGGATCCGCGGGGCTTTATAAGCTGTATTCTGCTGCCAGGCCAGTAGTGGGCGACTTTAGAAACACGAGCGCCTATACTGAACACGTAATACATGTGCGCATGACGCCACCGTTTTCCCGAATACGTGTTTTTGTAGTTTACGTGGAGACAATAATAGTATATTGTTTTCAAAAACTTGCACTTCGAAACCTGTTTTCAAAAGTTCGCGTTTTCAGGCATGACATTTTTACCGACCCTTAATTAACCACATGCACTTATATTATAGGGTTAAGATTAGGGTTCAATTAGGGTTAGTTGCTTGTAATTACGCATAATTTACTTTTATTAGTTAGTGCATGTAATTTCTGTTACTGTTATATGTTAGGGGGCGCTATTAAACATCTTCTGAAAGGCGGTGGCTGGCAACTTTTAAAAAAAATGGCATATTTAGAAGAATATCAGTAACCAGACAGTTTCTGGTCCCATTGACTTCCATAGTATATATTTTTTCCTATGGAAGTCAATGGGACCAGAAACTGTCTGGTTACTGATATTCTTCTAAATATCAGAAAATCGGTTGAATGGATTCGAAAACGGTAAAACCCAACTGTTTAACTCTGAAGGCGTTGTAAAATGAGCCTATTTCCAAAAAAAAGTGGAGTATCCCTTTAATGGGTAAAATGTTACCTATATCTCAGTATCAACTCAGACATTTCTCATTAAATTCTTCCAGGAGCACACAGTCTATCTTAAAGCTTTACTGGACGTCAGTTCTAATTTTAGGAGAAACATCTGAGACAAAGTTGATATTTAAATGACGCATTAAATGAGAACTCAATTAAGTATCTACAGGATCTGACGGATAAACGCAATAAAATGTCCTGATTGGTTCATTGTCACAAACGAGAGCCTGTCTTTTTATATAATATTCTACATTCACATTCTACACACTCAGAAAAAAGGTTACAAAAGCTGTGCACTGGTGCAGTATCCTTTCAAAGGGTACGTCTTTATACTTTATTTACCCCTAAACGGTGCATATTAGTATCTTAAAGGAACATGTTAGTATCTTTTGAAAGGTTACCGCCAAAGTGACTGCTTTTGTACGTTTTTTTCTGAGAGTGTATTTCCACCCTTATCTTCATGGTATGCATTCATACTCTTGGTTATGAAAAGCCAGCCTTTTTTTCCACCAGCACATGTTCTGCTCCCATTATTGTCTCTGTCCGCTACATCTAATCAACTGCTCAGGTGTCACTGTGAACAGAGCAAATATAGGTACAATACCTACAGCCTGACCAGCCATTCCCGTTTCTCTTCTCTCTCCCTCTGCTCTCAATCCCCTCTGTTTCTTTGGAGTGGTCAGGCATTGTATTTACCTGAGCAATCTCCCTCCTCATCCCTTCTTCATTCCAGTCTGGTGGCTTTAGTCCGTGACCCCACCCTTCTGCTGATAAGACTGTAGGAAGACTTCAAGACTTCACTGTTTACTCCAGTTAAGAACTCTAAAATCAACATGAAGAAAAGAAACCTGATGCTAAAACCATGGCTCTCCATGAAATCCTGATCATTATTAGAGCAATCTTGAGTATTTGGGGGAAACTCTGGTCAAGAATGTCCAGATCATATTTCACTCATTTTCACAAGATCAAATGAGGGAAATAAGAAATAAAATTTTATATCTTTCCCCACCCGCGTTTTCTAAAAATGTTGCTAGCCAGCGCATAATTTATCATTTTCACAAAACTTTTATGGCCCAAAGAATATTTTGTTGTATGAATATTTATCAAAAGAAAGAACGGAGCCTCTGCTTTAAAAAAAAACAACAATAAAAAAAAACACAAAAAAACATTTTATTTTTGCTTCATGCATTCTTTTTTTTCACTTGAATGTGGGTAAATTTAATAAAAAATACTTTTTTGCAACCTTATTGTGATATTATTTGAATGAAAAGTAGGCTACATTTCTACCTAATTCCATAATCAATTCTCATATTTTTGTAATGCAAAAATCTCAATCATATTACTATAATGTGGAAAAAACAACAACAACAACGATATATCATTTAACCCTCTGGTGCAGTTCGCGTGGAGGTCAAAAATTACAAATTTTATTAGTTTTATTTCAATCTCAAAAAATAAGATTTCAGCAAAGATTTTGTTTGTGCGCAGAACCCAAAGTTTCCACTTGATAAAATTAGTTTCCCATTCATTTCCAATGCGTTCATTTTTGACCGCGAGGAGCACAAGGGTGACTATTTTGACAGCTAGTTAATAATGAGACTTGGACCCTAAAATAAAGTGTTACCGAAATGTGATTGGACATCATGAGATTTACTTAATTACCGTAACACCCAAATTATACGTTGTGACATTAGACGGACCTGAATTTATTTGTAATGATCATAATAATGTCTGTTTACATGCATTGCTCACCAAGGGTCTTGGCTAGTGCCCTAACTAGCACAGTGCAAGTCACTCTGGTCCCTAAGACCCTCCACCCACATGCCATATTGAGCAAACACAAGGAACAAACAGTGGGGTGTGCCTCAGATACCCCTCTCTCTGTCTCTCTCTCTCTCTCTCTCTCTCTCTCTCTCACCCTCCTCCTCCCGTCTCTCCATCGCCAGAGCACTCCGCCCAGCGCCCAGGCCATTAGCAAACACTCAGAACAAAGGGGCGGATGAATAATCGGAGGGAAATGTCAACGTTTCATCATGGCCGCCCGGCTGCGGCAGTTATCCATTAACCACACAGAGAAGTGCTGTATCGGCCAACCACCTAAACCACAGCACTACAGTCACAGGGACAGGTGGGGAGAAATGTTTTTCCCCATTAGGAAGGTATAAATAGAAAAACAATGAGAAAAATAATAGAATAGGCCTACAGCATTCATACATAATGAAATCTGAACCGTAATTTTTTTGATAAGCAAAGTCAGGAAAGACTTTGTGTTATCAAAATGATAGAGAACTGTATAAATCTAAGCTATAAAGAGCAATTTCTCAACAATAATTTAGTAATAATTATAGCTAGCTATTTGCAAAAATCATCTCTCTTTTTTCTAACCAACTCTCATTAATGTAAATGAGGCTTCAATCTATTTATTTGCTTTCATTACATAGGTGCACTGTACAAAAGGCAGTGTGTTGAAAGCAGAAGGTTTGGGGGAGGGAAAGGCAGCAGCACAGCGTTTTTCTTTTTTTAATTCCAAACGAAGCCAAGCGGAGGACCTGGAAAGCCAGAGGCCTGCGGCCCAGGACTGCGGAGGTAAATAAGATGTCTAATTCATGGAGCGGATGTTTTGAAGGAAACTGTCTGAGGATGTCGCTGTGTAGACCGATTCTGCACTTCCAACCTCCGTCTCTGCTGCCATGCCCGTCCCGCTGGCGTTGAAGTATGCGTATAAGTGTAAATGTGTGTTTGTGTGAATAAAAATTTGTGTGTATGCCCCCAAAATAATTTTGACTCCTAAGGCATGCTTAAAAAAATGCATTTATCATTGTATTCCCTTGTGAAAAAGAAATGTGCTTAATTGTACTACAGTAAATATGCACCTGTACTTGCAGATAATATAATATTAATGAAATAAAAAGACCACTTAAAGGGATACATAGCCGGTTCACTATGTGGGTAACCAAACAGTTGCATATTCAAAAGAACAGTCTTTAATCACAAACCTCAGGAGACAAAAAATATATAGGCAACCAGCGAACTGAAACGACACTTAACAATGAACTGAGGAAACTAAGGGCATAAATACACTGAGGTAACTAAATGAAAAACAGGTGAACGTAATCAGTAACTAAGGGAACTAAGTAGCAAACAGAATTCTGTCAAAGCAGAATAGGAAAAAGAAGAATGCAAAAATGAAACGCAAAGAAACCAAGGAAGGAAGTGTTGGGAACCCGGGAAGGTGTGTCCTCGTGCCATAGTGAGAGTCCAGCTGAGGAGGAGACGAGGGGGCTTTGGAGGCGGACGAGGGGCTGGTGAACTGATGGCGGGAGAGACCATGGCTGTGATGTTGGAGGGAGGAGCCAGGGAGGAGATGAGAGCAGGAGAAGTCAGGCGGGGATCCAGAACACAGCCAGGACAAAGGCTTATGGTGGACTTGAAGGAGGGAGGAGCTATGTTGGAGACTTGGCTGGTGGACCCAAGGGGATGACAGACTGAGATGGAGTCGATGGAAGTGGAGCCGCAAAGCTAATTAGACCGCGCATCACAGATGGATCTGGAGATCGAGGCAGAGCCGCAGCGACGAGTGTCAGAGGTGAAGCCAGGGTGCCAGAGGACTGAGGACCAAGGCAGAGTATGAGGAAAGGCGGAGCCAAAAGGGTGGAGGGACGAAGTACAGCTGAAAGCCGGATGTCCGTGGCGCTGGCAGAGTGATGACTGACCAAGGCATACCCAGAGGGACAAGAGATCCTGGAGGAGCCGTAAGGTCAATAGTCCCAGGTTAAGCCGAGGGATGGAGTAGCCAAGGTGGAGCCGACTGGTTGATGAGACAGTCCCTGAGTAGATGAGCAATCTGAGACTGGTTGATGAGCTGAAGTGGAGTGATGGGCTCAGTGGCTGGAGGCGGAGCCTGGGAATCATCTTGCCAAGGTGGAGCTGGAGACCGGAAGACTCGAGGCAGATCCACGCAACAGAGTGGAGTTAGAGGAGAAGCCGAAAGACTGAAGGAAACCAACAGAGGCGGGGCCGAAGTACTGGCTCTCTTTGGTAGAGGAGGTGGAAGAGAGAGGCTGGGTTGAGACATAGGATACTTTGAGTTGGGCCGAACCAGCTGAGCGGCAGGAGACTTGGAGCTGGGCGGAACCAGTGGAGATGGAAGACTATGGGGATAATCCTCTTCCAAATCCTCATAAAAAATACAGAGGTCAGCTGCAGCTCACCCTCAACGGCTGGAGTGTGGGCGGGGCTTTATTCCATCCCCTCGAACCCCACGAGCACACACACTGGCATGGACCTCTGCTCACACACCTGGTCAGATTGTGTTGGGCTTGTGTTTCTGGCATAGTCTCCGTGCAGGGTGTGGAAGGCGGCTGGCTGGGCTCTGGGTCCAGAGTTGGGCTAATCAGGGCGGAAGATGGTGAACCGAGATCCATTATTCACCAGTACCCACTCCACAAACGCGGCGAAATTTCCCAGAGGACCATCACCGGGCAGGAATGTCTCAGGACTGTCTTAGGAATGTCTCAGCACTCATTCAGGCTGGTTCTGTGTTCTTTAATATGAGGTGGTTGTAGTGAGAGTAACAAGTGCATAAATACACAGGGAGTAATGAGGTAACTTAATGAACAACAGGTGAACGTAATCAGTAACTAAGGGAACTACGTACAGTAGCAAACAGAACTCAGGCATAGCAGGAAACAAAATGTTTTTGTCTTTTATAAATGAAACGCTACTGGCTATTTAAAAAAAGGGGAGGAGCTGTTCGATATGCCCAGCCCTGTCTTCCTTTTTCTCTGGAAAATACGTCAATAAATTGAAAAATGCTGCGCATTTCAAGGCACTTCAGTGGTCCTTTAAAGAAGCACACTTACTTACAGCTCTATATTTCTTCACGTTCCGACAAAACTTATATATAAAAATAACGGAATGCATAGCTGATTGGAATGACTAGTAATTTCCTAATACTTTATTCTGAAAAAACAGAGTTTCTAATTATTACTGTCTAACACTTGATGGCTGCTCTGTAAAACCGCATTTTTCCATCTTAAAAATATATCTAAATTACGTCATATGCTCTCACTAACACATGATGCAATGCGGAACAATTAGTTAATGCGTTCATGACCTCAAGGCTAGATTATTGTAATGCTCTACTGGGTGGTTGCCCCACACGCTTAATAAACAAACTACAGCTAGTTAAAAACGCAGCCGCTCGAGTTCTTACCAGAACCAGGAAGTATGACCATATTAGCCCGGTTCTGTCAACACTGCATTGGCTCCCTATTAAACATTGCATACATTTTTAAATATTGCAGATTACTTACAAAGCACTAAATGGTTTTGCTCCCCAGTACTTGAGCGAGCTCTTAACACATTATAGGCCTTCACGTCTATTGCGATCTCAAAATTCCAGCCAGTTGATAATACCTAGAATATCAAAATCGACTGCTGCCGGTAGATCCTTTTCCTATTTAGCACCTAAACTCTGGAATAGTCTTCCTAGCTTTGTTCGAGAAGCAGACACACTGTCAGTTTAAATCTAGACTAAAAACACGTCTCTCAAACCTGGCATACACATACAAAAATTATACATTTCTATTATTCAAATCAGTTTAATTATTGTTAGGCTGCATAAAGGGTAAGCCGGAACCGGGAACACTTCCTATAACACCGATGTACTTGTTACATCATAAAAAAAATGGCATCTGCGGTGATGTTAGTCTTTCTGTTTATTCCAAGATTTACTGTAGTCAGCTGGATCCGGACTGTATCCAGATCAGATGGAGGATCTGCGCCTGGACACGACCACAACACATGATGTAATCAGCCGGATCAGAGCCGTATTCAGATCAGATGGAGGACCTGCGCCAATACACGTCCACAACACATGATGTAATCAGCCGGATCAGAGCCGTATTCAGATCAGATGGAGGACCTGCGCCAATACACGACCACAACACATGATGTAGTCAGCCGGATCAGAGCCGTATTCAGATCAGATGGAGGACCTGCGCCAATACACGACCACAACACATGATGTAATCAGCCGGATCAGAGCCGTATTCACATCAGATGGAGGACCTGCACCAATACACGACCACAACACATGATGTAATCAGCCGGATCAGAGCCGTATCCAGATCAGATGGAGGACCTGCGCCAATGCACGTTCACAACACATGATGTAATCAGCCGGATCAGAGCCGTATTCAGATCAGATGGAGGACCTGCGCCAATACACGTTCACAACACATGATGTAATCAGCGGATCAGAGCCGGATTCAGATCAGATGGAGGACCTGCGCCAATACACGTCCACAACACATGATGTAATCAGCCGGATCAGAGCAATATTCAGATCAGATGGAGGACCTGCGCCAATACATGTCCACAACACATGATGTAGTCAGCCGGATCAGAGCCATATTCAGATCAGATGGAGGACCTGCGCCTAGACACGACCACAACACATGATGTAGTCAGCCGGATCAAAGCCGTATTCAGATCAGATGGAGGACCTGCGCCTAGACACGACCACAACACATGATGTAGTCAGCCGGATCAGAGCCGTATCCAGATCAGATGGAGGACCTGCGCCTGGACACGACCACAACACATGATGTAATCAACCGGATCAGAGCCGTATTCAGATCAGATGGAGGACCTGCGCCTAGACACGACCACAACACATGATGTAATCAGCCGGATCAGAGCCGTATTCAGATCAGATGGAGGACCTGCGCCTAGACACGACCACAACACATGATGTAATCAACCGGATCAGAGCCGTATTCAGATCAGATGGAGGACCTGCGCCTAGACACGACCACAACACATGATGTAATCAGCCGGATCAGAGCCGTATTCAGATCAGATGGAGGACCTGCGCCTGGACACGACCACAACACATGCTGTAGTCAGCTGGATCAGAGCCGTATTCAGATCAGATGGAGGACCTGCGCCTGGACACGACCACAACACATGATGTAGTCAGCCGGATCAGAGCCGTATCCAGATCAGATGGAGGACCTGCGCCTAGACACGACCACAACACATGATGTAATCAGCCGGATCAGAGCCGTATTCAGATCAGATGGAGGACCTGCGCCTGGACACGTCCACAACACATGATGTAATCAGCCGGATCAGAGCCGTATTCAGATCAGATGGAGGACCTGCGCCTAGACACGACCACAACACATGATGTAATCAGCCGGATCAGAGCCGTATTCAGATCAGATGGAGGACCTGCGCCTAGACACGACCACAACACATGATGTAATCAGCCGGATCAGAGCCGTATTCAGATCAGATGGAGGACCTGCGCCAGGACACGACCACAACACATGCTGTAGTCAGCCGGATCAGAGCCGTATTCAGATCAGATGGAGGACCTGCGCCTGGACACGACCACAACACATGATGTAGTCAGCCGGATCAGAGCCGTATTCAGATCAGATGGAGGACCTGCGCCTGGACACGACCACAACACATGCTGTAGTCAGCTGGATCAGAGCCGTATTCAGATCAGATGGAGGACCTGCGCCTGGACACGACCACAACACATGATGTAGTCAGCCGGATCAGAGCATTATTCAGATCAGATGGAGGACCTGCGCCTGGACACGACCACAACACATGATGTAATCAGCCGGATCAGAGCCGTATCCAGATCAGATGGAGGACCTGCGCCTAGACACGACCACAACACATGATGTAATCAGCCGGATCAGAGCCGTATTCAGATCAGATGGAGGACCTGCGCCTAGACACGACCACAACACATGATGTAATCAGCCGGATCAGAGCCGTATTCAGATCAGATGGAGGACCTGCGCCTAGACACGACCACAACACATGATGTAATCAGCCGGATCAGAGCCGTATTCAGATCAGATGGAGGACCTGCGCCTGGACACGTCCACAACACATGATGTAATCAGCCGGATCAGAGCCGTATTCAGATCAGATGGAGGACCTGCGCCTAGACACGACCACAACACATGATGTAATCAGCCGGATCAGAGCCGTATTCAGATCAGATGGAGGACCTGCGCCTGGACACGACCACAACACATGATGTAATCAGCCGGATCAGAGCCGTATTCAGATCAGATGGAGGACCTGCGCCTGGACACGACCACAACACATGCTGTAGTCAGCCGGATCAGAGCCGTATTCAGATCAGATGGAGGACCTGCGCCTGGACACGACCACAACACATGATGTAGTCAGCCGGATCAGAGCCGTATTCAGATCAGATGGAGGACCTGCGCCTGGACACGACCACAACACATGATGTAATCAGCCGGATCAGAGCCGTATCCAGATCAGATGGAGGACCTGCGCCTGGACACGACCACAACACATGATGTAGTCAGCCGGATCAGAGCCGTATCCAGATCAGATGGAGGACCTGCGCCTGGACACGACCACAACACATGATGTAATCAGCCGGATCAGAGCCGTATCCAGATCAGATGGAGGACCTGCGCCTGGACACGACCACATACACATGATGTAATCAGCCGGATCAGAGCCGTATTCAGATCAGATGGAGGACCTGCGCCTGGACACGACCACAACACATGATGTAATCAGCTGGATCAGAGCCGTATTCAGATCAGATGGAGGACCTGCGCCTAGACACGACCACAACACATGATGTAATCAGCCGGATCAGAGCCGTATTCAGATCAGATGGAGGACCTGCGCCTGGACACGACCACAACACATGATGTAATCAGCCGGATCAGAGCCGTATTCAGATCAGATGGAGGACCTGCGCCTGGACACGACCACAACACATGATGTAATCAGCCGGATCAGAGCCGTATTCAGATCAGATGGAGGACCTGCGCCTGGACACGACCACAACACATGATGTAATCAGCCGGATCAGAGCCGTATTCAGATCAGATGGAGGACCTGCGCCTGGACACGACCACAACACATGATGTAATCAGCCGGATCAGAGCCGTATTCAGATCAGATGAGGACCTGCGCCTGGACACGACCACAACACATGATGTAGTCAGCCGGATCAGAGCCGTATTCAGATCAGATGGAGGACCTGCGCCTGGACACGACCACAACACATGATGTAGTCAGCCGGATCAGAGCCGTATTCAGATCAGATGGAGGACCTGCGCCTGGACACGACCACAACACATGATGTAGTCAGCGGATCAGAGCCGTATTCAGATCAGATGGAGGACCTGCGCCTGGACACGACCACAACACATGATGTAGTCAGCGGATCAGAGCCGTATTCAGATCAGATGGAGGACCTGCGCCTGACACGACCACAACACATGATGTAATCAGCCGGATCAGAGCCGTATTCAGATCAGATGGAGGACCTGCGCCTGGACACGACCACAACACATGATGTAGTCAGCCGGATCAGAGCCGTATTCAGATCAGATGGAGGACCTGCGCCTGGACACGACCACAACACATGATGTAGTCAGCCGGATCAGAGCCGTATTCAGATCAGATGGAGGACCTGCGCCTGATACACGACCACAACACATGATGTAGTCAGCCGGATCAGAGCCGTATTCAGATCAGATGGAGGACCTGCGCCTGACACGACCACAACACATGATGTAATCAGCCGGATCAGAGCCGTATTCAGATCAGATGGGACCTGCGCCAATGACACGTCCACAACACATGATGTAATCAGCCGGATCAGAGCCGTATTCAGATCAGATGGAGGACCTGCGCCTGACACGACCACAACACATGATGTATCAGCCGGATCAGAGCCGTATTCAGATCAGATGGAGGACCTGCGCCTAGACACGAACCACAACACATGATGTAATCAGCCGATCAGAGCCGTATTCAGATCAGATGGAGGACTGCGCCTAGGACACGACCACAACACATGATGTAATCAGCCGGATCAGAGCCGATCAGAGCCGTATTCAGATCAGATGGAGGACCTGCGCCTGGACACGACCACAACACATGATGTAATCAGCCGGATCAGAGCCGTATTCAGATCAGATGGAGGACCTGCGCCTGGACACGACCACAACACATGATGTAGTCAGCCGGATCAGAGCCGTATTCAGATCTAGATGAGGACCTGGCCCTGGACACGACCACAACACATGATGTATCAGCCGGATCAGAGCCGTATTCAGATCAGATGGAGGACCTGCGCCTGGACACGCCACAACACATGATGTAATCAGCCGGATCAGAGCCGTATTCAGATCAGATGAGGACCTGCGCCTGGACACGACCACAACACATGATGTAGTCAGCCGGATCAGAGCCGTATTCAGATCAGATGGAAGACCTGCGCCTGGACACGACCCAACACATTAGATTAGATGCCGCCTGGAATATGATCAGTCAGGCCGTATTCAGATCAGATGGAGGACCTGCGCCTGACACGACCACAACACATGATGTATCAGCCGGATCAGAGCCGTATTCAGATCAGATGGAGGACCTGCGCCTGGACACGACCACAACACATGATGTAATCAGCCGGATCAGAGCCGTATTCAGATCAGATGGAGGACCTGCGCCTAGGACACGACCACAACACATGATGTAGTCAGCCGGATCAGAGCCGTATTCAGATCAGATGGAGGACCTGCGCCTGGACACGACCACAACACATGATGTATCACGGATCAAGCCGTTAGATCAATGAGACCTGCGCCTAACACGACCACAAAATATGTATCAGGATCAGCCGTATCAGATCAGATGAGGACCTGCGCCTGGACACGACCACAACACATGATGTAATCAGCCGGATCAGAGCCGTATTCAGATCAGATGGAGGACCTGCGCCTGGACACGACCACAACACATGATGTAGTCAGCCGGATCAGAGCCGTATTCAGATCAGATGGAGGACCTGCGCCTGGACACGACCACAACACATGATGTATCAGCCGGATCAGAGCCGTATTCAGATCAGATGGAGGACCTGCGCCTAGACACGACCACAACACATGATGTAATCAGCCGGATCAGAGCCGTATTCAGATCAGATGGAGGACCTGCGCCTGGACACGCCACAACACATGATGTAATCAGCCGGATCAGAGCCGTATTCAGATCAGATGGAGGACCTGCGCCTAGACACGACCACAACACATGATGTAATCAGCCGGATCAGAGCCGTATTCAGATCAGATGGAGGACCTGCGCCTGGACACGACCACAACACATGATGTAATCAGCCGGATCAGAGCCGTATTCAGATCAGATGGAGGACCTGCGCCAGGACACGACCACAACACATGATGTAGTCAGCCGGATCAGAGCCGTATTCAGATCAGATGGAGGACCTGCGCCTGGACACGACCACAAACACATGATGTAGTCAGCCGGATCAGAGCCGTATTCAGATCAGATGGAGGACCTGCGCCTGGACACGACCACAACACATGCTGTAGTCAGCTGGATCAGAGCCGTATTCAGTATCAGATGAGGGACCTGCGCCTGGACACGACCAACAACACATGATGTAGTCAGCCGGATCAGAGCCGTATTCAGATCAGATGGAGGACCTGCGCCTGGACACGACCACAACACATGATGTAATCAGCCGGATCAGAGCCGTATTCAGATCAGATGGAGGACCTGCGCCTGGACACGACCACAACACATGATGTAGTCAGCCGGATCAGAGCCGTATTCAGATCAGATGGAGGACCTGCGCCTGGACACGACCACAACACATGATGTAATCAGCCGGATCAGAGCCGTATTCAGATCAGATGGAGGACCTGCGCCTGGACACGACCACAACACATGATGTAGTCAGCCGGATCAGAGCCGTATTCAGATCAGATGGAGGACCTGCGCCTGACACGACCACAACACATGATGTAATCAGCCGGATCAGAGCCGTATTCAGATCAGATGGAGGACCTGCGCCTGGACACGACACAACACATGATGTAATCAGCCGGATCAGAGCCGTATTCAGATCAATGGAGGACCTGCGCCTGACACGACCACAACACATGATGTAATCAAGCCGGATCAGAGCCGTATTCAGATCAGATGGAGGACCTGCGCCTGGACACGACCACAACACATGATGTAATCAGCCGGATCAGAGCCGTATTCAGATCAGATGGAGGACCTGCGCCTGGACACGACCACAACACATGATGTATCAGCCGGATCAGAGCCGTATTCAGATCAGATGGAGGACCTGCGCCTGACACGACCACAACACATGATGTATCAGCCGGATCAGAGCCGTATTCCAGATCAGATGGAGGACCTGCGCCTGGACACGACCACAACACATGATGTAATCAGCGGATCAGAGCCTATTCAGATCAATGGAGGACCTGCCATGACACGACCACAACACATGATGTAATCAGCCGGATCAGAGCCGTATTCAGATCAGATGGAGGACCTGCGCCTGACACGACCACAACACATGATGTATCAGCCGGATCAGAGCCGTATTCAGATCAGATGGAGGACCTGCGCCTGACACGACCACAACACATGATGTAATCAGCCGATCAGAGCGTATTCAGATCAGATGGAGGACCTGCGCCTGGACACGACCACAACACATGATGTAATCAGCCGGATCAGAGCCGTATTCAGATCAGATGGAGGACCTGCGCCTGGACACGACCACAACACATGATGTAGTCAGCCGGATCAGAGCCGTATTCAGATCAGATGGAGGACCTGCGCCTGGACACGCCACAACACATGATGTAGTCAGCCGGATCAGAGCCGTATTCAGATCAGATGGAGGACCTGCGCCTGGACACGACCACAACACATGATGTAGTCAGCCGGATCAGAGCCGTATTCAGATCAGATGGAGGACCTGCGCCTGGACACGACCACAACACATGATGTATCAGCCGGATCAGAGCCGTATTCAGATCAGATGGAGGACCTGCGCCTGGACACACCACAACACATGATGTAATCAGCCGGATCAGAGCCGTATTCAGATCAGATGGAGGACCTGCGCCTGACACGACCACAACACATGATGTAATCAGCCGGATCAGAGCCGTATTCAGATCAGATGGAGGACCTGCGCCTGACACGACCACAACACATGATGTAATCAGCCGGATCAGAGCCGTATTCAATCAGATGGAGGACCTGCGCCTGGACACGACCACAACACATGATGTAATCAGCCGGATCAGAGCCGTATTCAGATCAGATGGAGGACCTGCGCTGACACGACCACAACACATGATGTAATCAGCCGGATCAGAAGCCGTATTCAGATCAGATGGAGGACCTGCGCCTAGACACGACCACAACACATGATGTAATCAGCCGGATCAGAGCCGTATTCAGATCAGATGGAGGACCTGCGCCTGGACACGACCACAACACATGATGTAATCAGCCGGATCAGAGCCGTATTCAGATCAGATGGAGGACCTGCGCCTGGACACGACCACAACACATGATGTATCAGCCGGATCAGAGCCGTATTCAGATCAGATGGAGGACCTGCGCCTGGACACGACCACAACACATGATGTAATCAGCCGGATCAGAGCCGTATTCAGATCAGATGGAGGACCTGCGCCTGGACACGACCACAACACATGATGTAGTCAGCCGGATCAGAGCCGTATTCAGATCAGATGGAGGACCTGCGCCTGGACACGACCACAACACATGATGTAATCAGCCGGATCAGAGCCGTATTCAGATCAGATGGAGGACCTGCGCTAGACACGACCACAACACATGATGTAAATCAGCCGGATCAGAGCCGTATTCAGATCAGATGGAGGACCTGCGCCGGACACGACCACAAACACATGATGTAATCAGCCGGATCAGAGCCGTATTCAGATCAGATGGAGGACCTGCGCCTAGACACGACCACAACACATGATGTAATCAGCCCGGATCAGAGCCGTATTCAGATCAGATGGAGGACCTGCGCCTGACACGACCACAACACATGATGTAATCAGCCGGATCAGAGCCGTAATTCAGATCAGATGGAGGACCTGCGCCTGGACACGACCACAACACATGATGTAATCAGCCGGATCAGAGCCGTATTCAGATCAGATGGAGGACCTGCGCGCTGGACACGACCACAACACATGATGTAATCAGCCGGATCAGAGCCGTATTCAGATCAGATGGAGGACCTGCGCCTGGACACGACCACAACACATGATGTAATCAGCCGGATCAGAGCCGTATTCAGATCAGATGGAGGACCTGCGCCTGGACACGACCACAACACATGATGTAATCAGCCGGATCAGAGCCGTATTCAGATCAGATGGAGGACCTGCGCCTGGACACGACCACAACACCATGATGTAATCAGCCGGATCAGAAGCCGTATTCAATCAGTGGAGGACCTGCGCCTGGACACGACCACAACGACATGATGTAGATCAGCCGGATCAGAGCCGTATTCAGATCAGATGAGGACCTGCGCCTGGACACGACCACAACACATGATGTAGTCAGCGGATCAGAGCCGTATTCAGATCAGATGGAGGACCTGCGCCTAGACACGACCACAACACATGATGTAATCAGCCGGATCAGAGCCGTATCAGATCAGATGGAGGCGACCCTCGCCAAACATGACCACTAACACATGATGTAATCAGCCGGATCAGAGCCGTATTCAGATCAGATGGAGGACCTCGCCTAGACACGACCACAACACATGATGTAATCAGCCGGATCAGAGCCGTATTCAGATCAGATGGAGGACCTGCGCCTGACACGACCACAACACATGATGTAATCAGCCGGATCAGAGCCGTATTCAGATCAGATGGAGACCTGCGCCTGGACACGACCACAACACATGATGTAATCAGCCGGATCAGAGCCGTATTCAGATCAGATGGAGGACCTGCGCCTGACACGACCACAACACATGATGTAGTCAGCCGGATCAGAGCCGTATTCAGATCAGATGAGGACCTGCGCCTGGACACGACCACAACACATGATGTATCAGCCGGATCAGAGCCGTATTCAGATCAGATGGAGGACCTGCGCCTGGACACGACCACAACACATGATGTAATCAGCCGGATCAGAGCCGTATTCAGATCAGATGGAGGACCTGCGCTGGACACGACCACAACACATGATGTATCAGCCGATCAAGCCGTATTCAGATCAGATGGAGGACCTGCGCCTAGGACACGACCACAAACATGATGTAGTCAGCCGGATCAGAGCCGTATTCAGATCAGATGGAGGACCTGCGCCTGGACACGACCACAACACATGATGTATCAGCCGGATCAGAGCCGTATTCAGATCAGATGGAGACCTGCGCCTGACACGACCACAACACATATGTATCAGCCGGATCAGAGCCGTATTCAGATCAGATGGAGGACCTGCGCCTAGACACGACCACAACACATGATGTATCAGCCGGATCAGACCGTATTCAATCAGATGGAGGACCTGCGCCATACACGACCACAACACATGATGTAATCAGCGGATCAAGAGCCGTATTCAGATCAGATGGAGGACCTGCGCCTGGACACGACCACAACACATGATGTAATCAGCCGGATCAGAGCATATTCAGATCAGATGGAGACCTGCGCCAGATACGACCACAACACATGATGTATCAGCCGGTCAGAGCCGTATTCAGATCAGATGGAGACCGCGGAACGACCACAACATAGATGAGTCAGCCGGATCAGAGCCGTATTCAACAATGAGGACTGCGCAAACGACACAACACATGATGTATCGCCGATCAGAGCCGATCAGATCAGATGAGACTGCCCTGGAACGACCAAAACATGATGAATCACGATCGACCAATAGGGAGGAGGCCTCCCCAAAACGGATCGCGATCAGACAACGATGAGACTGCGCCTGACCGACACAACAGATGTGCAGCCGCAAGCGTATGATCAGATGAGACGCGCGAACCACAACTGAGTATCAGCCGATCAGCGTTACGTGGGCTGCCCTGAACACCACAACCTGATGATCAGCGATCAGCGTATTCAATCAATGGAGATGCGGCAGACACAACACTGATGTATCGGATCAGAGCTATTAGATCATGAGGACTGCGCGACCACCACAACGGTGTCCATCAGAGCATTCACAGTGAGGACGCTACGACCAAACATATGTATCAGATCAGGGTTCAATCAGATGAGACGGGGACACGACCAAAATGAGATCGGTCGACTTTAGATCAGAGAGGCCTGCGCTGACCAAAACGGTCAGCGACAGAGTATTCAGATCATGGAGACTGCGCGAACGACACAACAGAGAATAGCGACAGCCGTACAGACAGATGGAGGACCTGCGCCTAGACACGACCACAACACATGATGTAATCAGCCGGATCAGAGCCGTATTCAGATCAGATGGAGGACCTGCGCCTGGACACGACCACAACACATGATGTAATCAGCCGGATCAGAGCCGTATTCAGATCAGATGGAGGACCTGCGCCTGGACACGACCACAACACATGATGTAATCAGCCGGATCAGAGCCGTATTCAGATCAGATGGAGGACCTGCGCCTGGACACGACCACAAACATGATGTAATCAGCCGGATCAGAGCCGTATTCAGATCAGATGGAGGACCTGCGCCTGGACACGACCACAACACATGATGTAGTCAGCCGGATCAGAGCCGTATTCAGATCAGATGGAGGACCTGCGCCTGGACACGACCACAACACATGATGTAGTCAGCCGGATCAGAGCCGTATTCAGATCAGATGGAGGACCTGCGCCTGGACACGACCACAACACATGATGTAATCAGCCGGATCAGAGCCGTATTCAGATCAGATGGAGGACCTGCGCCTGGACACGACCACAACACATGATGTAATCAGCCGGATCAGAGCCGTATTCAGATCAGATGGAGGACCTGCGCCTGGACACGACCACAACACATGATGTAGTCAGCCGGATCAGAGCCGTATTCAGATCAGATGGAGGACCTGCGCCTGGACACGACCACAACACATGATGTAATCAGCCGGATCAGAGCCTTATTCAGATCAGATGGAGGACCTGCGCCTAGACACGACCACAACACATGATGTAATCAGCCGGATCAGAGCCTTATTCAGATCAGATGGAGGACCTGCGCCTAGACACGACCACAACACATGATGTAGTCAGCCGGATCAGAGCCTTATTCAGATCAGATGGAGGACCTGCGCCTGGACACGTCCACAACACATGATGTAATCAGCCGGATCAGAGCCGTATTCAGATCAGATGGAGGACCTGCGCCTAGACACGACCACAAAGCATTCCTGAAGTGTCAGCAAAGATTGTGTCAACTAGACTCTCCCCTGTGAAGGCCTAATCGACACGACAGCCAGTGGCACTGATCCTCAACAAACCCGACTCCATACCAGCGTGATGACTCCGATCTTTAACCAGATGAACTGGATAAATATTCTGAAAGATCTGATCCAATCTGACTTCTGGCCTGTATCATAATCATACACTGTTTGTTTGTTGGCCATAGAAGAACTGGAGTTTTGGTTCCTTGCCAGTGTTGCCTTTGGCTTTTGGCTTGCTTAGTTGGGGACACTTAATATTCAATAATATTATTGATCTGCCTGCATTGACACCATTATATGAGAACTAAACTGAGCTGGACAATGACATCACTGTTTTCTCTAGAGCGGCTATATATATAAATTAACAAAATTAATAACTTTTTTACAACTAAAATGAACCATCACTGAACTTACTTAAGCTGGACTATGATGCTATTCTCTTCTAGATATGCTGTACAGCAGAAACAAACTTTATAGCATAATTTTCCTGTTATCACTGTAAAGCTGTTTTGAAACAATCTGTATTTTAAAAAGTGCTATATAAATAAAGGTGACTTGACTTATTTATTTGATGTGTTGACTTACAACATCATTATTACACCTTTATAACATACATTTTTTAAATACATTACATAAAAGTTTCAATAGAAATGAAAATAAAGTATATACTATATTTTAAAAACATTAGAATGAAACAAAAATAAGAAGGCTAAGTCCAACTTTAAGTGGGACAAAAAAACTAATACATTTTCCTTTAATTGTAAATCACATGCAGTTCGCACTCAAGTATATATATAAAGTATATTATTTAAATAATAATGCTAAAGTGTACTCTCACAATGTACAATGTACTCACAGCGTACAATCTCACAATGGTTAGATCACAAAAAAAAATCAAATTATTTAAATCAAATTATTTATTTTATTTTAAAAAGACACCTTTTGTCCCAAAAAATGAAGTTTGTTAGTAGGTGACTTTTTGGATTGTGTTCAGAAATAATGCGATGAACTACACCTGTGCAGATGCTGACAATCAGACATTTTAACTGTGGCTTGTGTGTTCAAATACTTCTTGTGGACACAGTATGTGGAGACGCCAGCATGGGCGAAATATATTTCTGTCCTATTCATCATCTGTTAAATGAATGGCAAGAATGCAGCTTGGCATAGGTGGTTGTTCTTTTTCCGGTCATTACTGTTCCAGGCAGGTAAGAATACTTCCTCTAGGTGAGATGCTGGAAAGTTAGCGTCAGGACGGCTGAAGTATGGAGGCCCTGAGCAGAGCCTGCTAAACTTAACCGACCCACACAGGATCGACCGACACATTAAAACACTATTTATCCTTTCCTATTTGTTCACCTATTTATGTTGCCGAATGGGAAGGATTTTTTTTTTCCGCGTGGAATGTCTGTATGACAGAGATAGACAGAGAGAGAGAGAGCGACAGAGAGTGTGGAGAGAGAACAGTGAATGAGTCGGTGTTATTTATTTAGTTTGGAGCATTGAAAAATCACCCGCCGTATCACTAATTCCGTCTCCCCCCGGCCACCGGACGAATGAAAGCACTTTGAGGGCCAAACAGACCAGAGCTGTGTGTGCTACACTACAGAGGACATACACCATCCAGCCGCTTTCACACACTCACACACTCGCTCTCTGTCTCTCGCACAAATACTCACACGCAAACTCACACTCAGGCAGAGGTGTCAACCTCACCGCACCCATTCAATGGAAGGAAAACTGTGTTGTTTGTACTTTGTTTTATGATTTAAATGCACTGATTCTCTCATTTTTATATATATTTTCCCTCGTTTTTGGCCATATTTCATTATAATCACTTTCAATAAACGTGTATGTGTGTGTGTGTTTTGAACAAATAATGTATAACTTATATATTAACTATTATTATTATAATTGTAATATTTAATCATTATTATAATAATTGTAATATTTAATCATTATTATATAATTTCCAAATATACATTTACTATATATATATATATATATATATATATATATATATATATATATATATATATATACTCTATTTTATAATTATTATATAAATATTCCCAGATTCTCATATATATATATATATATAGTAATAATAATAATAATAATAATAATAATAATGAATTCAGGATGGCCCAGGATGTATAATTTCAAGCTATTATTCCGAAGTAAAAACCTATAAATTATTTGTTGAATTTTTTTGTGTAAAATATGTATTTAAATGCACAAAAATGCATATAAATATATGCATTTAAATATTTAAATTATTGATACATTATTTACCATATATGTTAAATAATGTATTTATGTAAATAATGTATTTTTTATAAAAATGTTATACAATTTTATTGCTAAAAACTAAATCTTTTGTGGTCTGGACAGAGGAAAATATTCTTATTATTGAGTAATAAGAGTAATAAGTAGTAATAAGAGTAATTTTCTTATTAAGAGTAATAAGAAAATAATTATTGAGATTATTTTGACATTTTTTGTTGAAAGAGGTCAGTGTCCATTCATTCATCAGTTTTTAAAAACAAAAAAAATTAAACTTTGTACCTAAAAAAGTGAATGATATAGAAAGAGACAGAGAAAGAGAGAGAGAGCAACAGAAGAAGGCTAAAAGGTTGAGTGAAGTTTAAGCAGCCATGAGTCATGAATGAGCACACATTGTTAGCTCAGTGAAAATCCTCGCAAGTTCTTGGAAAAAAAAAGTCCTGCGTGACACCAGGATGCAAGACAGAGCAGAAAAAAGAAGAACACAGCTGGTCTTCTGCTAACACTGCAGCTCCACTGTTAAACCATCAGAAACCTCTTCTGAACACATGATTCAAAGACTTTTCAGATTTCCTCTCCTCTTTTTTCATCTTATAACTGTCTCTGTTTACCATCTTTTTCTGGCCTTCACCTTTCCTTCATTTGAATAAAGTACACCGCTCGTTTACGGGAACTACCATGGAAAACCATCACTCCTGGCTCCTGTTTTCCGCTCTCACACTCTCCACTTTTTTCCCCAAATGTTTTTTTGCGAACCCCGCCGTTTAGAAGCCTTTTTAATTTTACTCCACACAACTACCCGCACCTAAGAAATGGCCAGAAGGAGGCTAAATATAAACCTGTAAAAGGTAGCTTTGTGAAGGCGGGCGCAGGACAGAGTGAGGGTTAGAGAAATTCTCCCTGCGGCCTAACTGCGAGGAAGGAGCCAGGGGCCGAATTTTTTGCCCTCAATGAAAGAAGCGATTGTCCGGGGCCCTGCAGAGCCAGGAAAGTTACCCTAGCGGTCTGGTCCTATCTGGCAGGAACGCAAAAGAGAGAAAGAGAGGGACAGACAGACTCGCATTCGTTCGGTCAGATACCTGCAACCCTTCAGGAAAAAAGCAGCTTTTGAGGCGTTTATAAATATCACCTGTGAAGCGTGCAGCAGGCCGACTTAAAATGAGCATGTTCAAAAAAGACTCTGGACTTGTTTGTTTAGACAGTGGCCAGTAGGAGAGGGACAGGGGAAGAGAACAGGTATTTTCGGAGCAGACTTCATTGAGAAGAAGGCCCCATTGATGATGATGGTGAGGAGGGGATGCTCTTAGGAGAACATGGTAAATTCACAGGGAGCCACGTTGAGCTCAACACTACTCTGCTGTCTGACCGGCCACGGAAATCCACAAATCTCCGCGCCCTTGTGCGCTTAACTGTATTGAATATGCACTATTAGAGAGTACACTATATGTCTATCTTTGGGTTAATGCCAAATTACATTTTAAATCATGTTTTAATCATCTTTTGACGTGCTTTAAAGAGGCACACAAATTAAAGTACTTGATTATATTTGTAACTGTAGTGTGTTAGTTGATATTACATTTATTTTTAGTTTATTTACTAAATTGCAGAAGTGTAGTTACAAATATATTTTAATATGACATACAAGTTTCGATAGAAATGACAATATATTTTAGTTGACCAAAAAATGCTTGTCGGTATACATTTTGAAATGACATATAAAGGTGTACTTAAGTCTCTTAAAAGGTTAAGCTAACAGCATTTAATAATATACCTTTAAACTATAATCCACACTGTAAAAAAATAATGAACAATAGGTTGACATTATATATTTTACATTGGTTTACTGCATCAAATTTCAACTTTTTTATACAAGTTATACAAGATTTTTTTAAATACAATTTAATTAATTAACATACAATTAAGAGTCCGAAAACATTACATTCAGTTTGTACTTAAGCATATTCTTTTAAAATATATTATTTATGTAATAAGTAATCTTTTTAAAAGTTTACTTTTCACAAGCAAAGGTGTCATATGCATATGGCATATGGACATAACTAGGAAAAATCATTTTAAACCCTGCTTGCGACCACTAAACACATGTATTAAACATTGGCCATCATTTTGTTTTTTTGTGTTTAAAAAAAAAAAAGCAATTAGACTAAATTGTTTTCTCACCTTGCAGATGCAGACTAATGTTTTAAATCTTTAACTAAAGCTTTGGCACGTAACTTGTCCTCATGGCTAATCTAAAAGCACTGAAACTAAACTTCATTTTTGAACTTGCATGAGATTATGTTGGTTGAACCCTTAAAATCTCATATAAGGTGTGTGATTGATTCAGCCCATGCCATAAAAATCTCCTTCCAGCCAGAGGAGGGGACCAAAAGATATCTCTTTTGACCCAAAATAACCTAGCAACCACCCAGAGGACCCTAGCAACCACAAAACAACATGCTAACAACCACTCAGAACATCTCAGCAAAGCTCTGGCAATCCGCCACCACATGATAGCTATGGTGAGTTTTGCACGGGCAAACACTTTTCAGATTTGAACTACAAAATCTTGTTAAAAGTGTTTTCCTGTGGATTAAAGTAACACTATGTAGTTTTTCAACCTTCCTAATATATTTCTAAGACCCTTGTGATGGTACATCGACTTAAAATAAGTTAAATGACACGTCTGCCATCGCCTGACGGGGTCTGTATCGCTTTTACTGGCACTATGTAACTTCGGGTTTCGGGTAGGAACCAGTGCACAAAAAGAACTACAGAATTCGACTGCTTTACGCCAAGCGCTACAATAGTCATTATTTCGTTTTTCTTCGTTTCTGATGTCGCAATACATCATCCTTTCATGAAATCATGTAACATACTCTACCTTGGCTGTGGACATCGTTCATTCTAAAGCCGGTGCTGGGTAAACAGCGAGCGAGCGTGCGACGGTAGGCTAAATTATTTACGACAGCGGCAATGGACAATTTCGTTTCCAACCAGTAGGGCGACCGAAGAGGAAAAACTACTTGGTGTTACTTTAAGACACATCTGTGTGTGACGCTCACAGCTCCAGTGGCAATTAGCGCTGCAGGACATTACCTCTATTCATCCCTCACTCTCTCTCTCTTTCCCCCTCCACTCCAGCCACGGCTGTTTATGGACCCCAGCAGCCTAAAAACAGATAGATGGAAAAAGGAAGGGAGGAGAGCAAAAAAGGTAAAACTCTGTTCTGCTGTGGATGAGCAGCTTCAGTAGAGCTTCTGGAGGGAAACCTCCACCCATTAAAACATTGACCGTTTCTCAATCCAAGAAAGCAAAGAACGGACTTGCGTTCTTGTGGAGAATGGTCTTGCCAGGCGACCTTGAACGAACGAACGAACGACGCGAGGACACAAAACTCATCCTTGAGAGAATTGAGATGTTCTGCGATCTTGTTGCTCAACTGACCGTCCCAGCATATTATAAGTAGCTGTTAATGCACACGATTAACATAACATCACAAACAAGTGTCATAACCTATTAAAACATATTTTTCTTATTATTATTATAGAGATTATATTTTTTATATCTTTTTATTTTACAGTGTGTATTTATGAAAATGAGTAACCATGTGTTACCTATACTTTGTCCCAAAGTTAAGATTCTTTTTAATATGCCAATAAAAAATACTGCAGGCTCTATCACTTTATTAAAATTAAGCAAAAGAAGCGGACAAATGTTTACTTTCCTGAGCCGTCATGTATTTGTGAGCTTGCAACGGGAATCTCTAAAGTGATAACAAGAAGTTTAAAGCTCACAGGTTCGTCCGCCGGCAGCGTTTGCAACGGTTTGATTCTCTCAAATCTGTATTCAATGCATCCTCAATA
This sequence comes from Chrosomus eos, assembly GCA_036326025.1. Lineage (NCBI taxonomy): Eukaryota > Metazoa > Chordata > Actinopteri > Cypriniformes > Leuciscidae > Chrosomus > Chrosomus eos. The sequence continues at coordinate 5,624,445 of CM070824.1, read as the reverse complement.
TCAAGAACATCCGGGAACTTTCATGCGTCCCTTAGTACTTGCGTTCTTGAGAATTGGAATTGAACTTCGATGGTTGATGATGACGTAGTACGAGAACACAAGGACGCAAGATCGCTTAAGAACACATTTTGAGAAGCGTCCATTGACAGATATAGACCTTAGTCAGGTTAGACGCCATTTTGAATTTAACTCGGATAAAAACAAGGCTGTGTGGGATAGACTTAAGTTGTGTCCCAAATGACGCACAATACACTATGTATGTACTTATACACTATGTACTTATGTACTCAGCCGTGTAGTGTATGAACTTTATGCTGATTTTGTTATTCAACATCGGAGTCTGATGCCCCTCCCCTCCAAAACGTAATAAGCTGTGCATGAAGTGAGCACACGAAGTACACTTTGTACATTACACACTTTGTTTGTGGGTCAAATAAGGGCATCATCCGGTTATTTAAAGTGCACTTTTCAGTGTGAACGCACTACTCGCACTATTTATACTACGAAACAGCATAGAATAGTGCATAAGAATGCAAATTGGGGCATGCATTTAAAGTCTTTACAATGGTGTGCATTGAAGGTCCTAGATCACTTATTTTTCATAACTCACAAAATGGATTTTTTTGTCTAGCCCTTTTCCACGACCCCACACAATTTGGGGAATGGAGATGGATGGATAGACATCTCATTTTCATTAACATTTGCTTTACCTGTGCTGAACTGTCACATTTATTTTCTATTGTATTTTTATAATTATTGCCCTTTCTTGTATTAGTGTTATTATATGGCTCTCAGAGTTGAGGGCTGTTTGGTAACACAAGTCTCATTAGTTAATGCATTAACTTACATTTGTTAAAGTATTTATAAATATTTGTTATTATTAGTTCATAAAAATACAACTGTTCATTGCTAGTTCATGTTAGCTTAGGACCAAATTTTTTATTTTTTATTTAATACGTACATGTGCTTACAGTGTACTTGCCTAAGAAAGTAGCTACTGAGTAATAAACAGTAATTACATGGGTTAAGGTTAGGTTTAGGGGTAGGTCAGGGTTAGGTTATTACCCAGTTATTGTATAACTAAAATGAGTAGGTAGGAACAGGACTGTAAAATGAGTGCAATGTATTAGTAAATGCTGAAATTACTAAGATTAATAAATGCTTTAGAAGCCTTTTTCATTGCAAGTTCATGTTAATTAGTTAACAAATGAAAACGTATTGCAAAGTGTTATCGGCTGTTCTTTGTTGTCCAGTTTTATTTTCATTTAAAACATAAGAAGATACATTGAGAAATGTCTCAGTTGTTTTTTTTGCATACAATTTGGTTTGAACCCCAATGTTCTTCAAAATAACTTTTGTTCTGCAGAATAATAAATTCATACAGGTTTAGAACGACATGAGGGTGACTAAGAATCTTTATTTTGTGGTTAAATATCTCTTTTAATAAGATTGATTTACTGTTCTTTAAATATTACATTGTGAATGTCACAGAAGACAAATGCAGCCTCAGAGAATGATACTTTAGAGTTTCTGATGAGCGTTAAGAAAATGTGTGTTGTTAGCTAAATATATCTGGCGATGCACACGTAAATATATATATATATATATATATATAGGAGTGGAATGTACAGATGTGTGTGTATGAGAGCAGACATGAGAGAATGTGTAAGTGCATGAGGAAGGGAAGTATTTGACGCATTCCAGTGCTACGGCTAGTGAATGATGTGATTCTCTCTTTCTCACACGCGGGTGTTGTTTTTAGACCCTCGCGCTGCTATAAGGAGAGGAGGGTGCTGGTGGACCATTAATTTGGCCCAGCTGGATTCCTGTCATTGCTAATTGGTGCAAACGAGGGGAACCTGAGATTGGCAGGGCACGAAAACAAACCCCCCAGTAACGGGACGGTGGCAGGGGCCGGGAAGCGGGAGGGGGGCTGAGAACTGGGCGACACCTAAGATACTTTCACCTATATTCACCACCACGCAGAGATGTTTATCTGACCCTCTTCAGTGAGGTGTCATGCTACGTTTTAAATATAATTATCAAGAGCTACAGTTGTGGCCACAGGCAAAAACCCTTTCGATTGAACGCATCTCTCTATTAGCTGAGACAAGCTGGTACACTACAAATATTGTGACGTTTCTTTACAGTTCCCTCGGGGCTATATGCAAATGAGAAGCTGCTTTCAAAGAAGTTTACTTAGAGGGTTAGTTCACCCAAAAATTAAAATAATCCCATAATTTACTCTTCCTCAAGCCTAGGAGGTGTATATGACTTTCTTCTCTCAGCCAAACACAATGGGAGTTATATTAAAAAATATCCTGGTTGTTCCCAGCTTTATAATGGGAGTGAATGGTAACTGAGTTTTTGAAGCCCAAAAAAGCGCATCCATCCGTAATCCAGGGGGTTAATAAAGGCCTAGTGAGGTGAAGTGATGCATTTTTGTAAGAAAAATATCCATATTTAGAACTTTCTAAACTATAATCACTGGTAAAGGCCGTACGTGAGTCTAGTTCCTAAAACTCAGTTACCATTCACTCCCATTATAAAGCTTGGAAGAGCCATGATATTTTTTTTAATATAACTCCCATATTAGAAGAGAAGAAAGTCATATGAGGCGGAGTATAATTATTTTGTAATTTTAGGAGATTTTTTATTTTAGTGTGAACTATTTTATACTTTACTATTGTAGCGAGCTAATAAAATATATTGAGATTAAGATATTATTCGATTTGACAAGGAAGGATGTCCAAGATTTTGCATCCACCTGTCTGTGACCAAATACTGTATGTAGGCTAATAATAACAATAACTAACTTATTTAATTGTGTGTGATCCTGTAACTTATTTCTTAACATTTATTTCATTTTAAATTGATTTGGCCAAAATAATTGAGAAATTAAGAATTTGGTAAGAAATAAAAAGTAATTCACGCACGTAGGTAACACATAACATTTACATTACATTTATTCATTTAGCTGACGCTTTTATCCAAAGCGACTTACAAACATAATCAGAAGTTTATCTCCATGAAATAGTAGTTTAGCCTTTAAAAGACTGTAAATTACGGATTTACAACTCAATAAAAACACTTAAACAAACATACTAAAAAGAAAACAACAAAATATATTTAAATGTTTTTTTATATTTTTAAATATCTAGACTACTTTTTATTTTATAGTTTGCTAAGTGAAAAGTAAAGGTATTGTTCTACAGTTCTCTATAGAAATGCAGAGGACTGTTAAAAGTATAGCAATCGACATGATCAATAATTGATTGAATCATTGACATCAGAGTATTGAGTATTCATGGTGTGGATGAGGTCATCGATGAGGGGGCGGAGCCTGTGACTGACTGTGACCAATGATTCTAAAGTGTGTGTGGACGCACAGTGTGTGTGAGGGAGAGGGGGCGTGTTTTGCTTCAGCAGATTATTCAACACAATACTTCTGCACCTGCTTGTTATCAGTCTGCTATATTTTTATGCGTGTGTTATGACCGACAGTTAGAGCTGTCACGATAACTACTTTTTGATGTGCGATATATTGCACCAAAATTAATTGCGATAAACGATATTATTGTAATTTTCAGACCATTTTATGCCACTGATTACATAATGATAATATAATAGCATAATAATGCAAGTACACTGTTTCAAAGAACGAAGAACATTTTATTCTTATTCTTAGAATATTCTTATTGTGTGTGTGTGTGTGTGTGTGATCGATCAGAGCGCGCTTGCATGGATTAAAGCCTTGTTTATACTCGACTGGCTGGTTGAAAAACTGGGTGGGATGGTTAGGTTTTAGGTGCGATTTTAAGTTTGTTGTCTTGCCTCTTTTCGTTGCTACGGTTTTAAAACAGTCGACATACCGGCTCGTTCACGTTAATTAGCTCTCCTCTCTCGTTCGGCTTACAGTCAAAATGTTCCCACACCGGGGCTGAAGATTGCGGCTTTGAAATCAACTGGCTCGCTGTAGATGTCACGAAACAGAACACTTTAAAATGCAGTTGGTTCACGCCTTCTCTTCACCTGACGGTGTCCGCTCTCTCTCTCTCTCTCTCTCTCTCTCTCTCTCTCTCTCTCTCTCTCTCTCTCTCTCTCTCTCTCTCTCTCTCTCTCTCTCTCTCTCTCTGTGTGTGTGTGTGTGTGTGTGTGTGTGTGTGTGTGTGTGTGTGGACACGCTGCCTGAGCCCCGCCTCCGACACAGAGTGCAGACAAGATGACAGAGGCAGCGCGATCAACTAAAATGTTGGTGGTGACATTCATTTTCATGTAAAAATGAATCTAATTATTATTTTTAATAATAAAGCAAATTATCAGTTGCAATATATCGCGGCACAAAAAATTATCGCGCTCATTTCCATATATCGTGCGATAAGTCGATATATTGACTATCGCGACAGCTCTACCGACAGTCATTCGGCTGTAGTCTTCTGGTCAAACTCCACTCTTCTAACACTTTTAGGTTAGACCCACTAACCTCAGCACACTCTAGACACTATCACTCAGATGAGCACGTTTTTATTACTTACGGAGGTGTGTAAGATGTTAAAACCTGGCTATTGGCTACTACGTTTTGAAAAAATATTTAGTAAAATTCAGTAATTCGACGAAAATGAGTAGAAATCCTAATATAGGTGCAGACAAATGAAACATTTAGAATTAGTTAAAGGTTTTTGGAAGGGCCTTTATCAATTCAGTCAGTTATTTGATCTCAAAAGTGTCTTCAGAGGTCAAAGGTGACATTTGAGGGTTTGTATGTGTGTTTGAAGACACTATGGGAATGAACTCAACAGGAATGTGTGTGCACATCTGGGGTCCATGTGGACATAAGGGGACAGATCAGGAAGAAAGTGTCAGTCTTGACTAGACCAAAAGACAACACAGCCTGACTTGACAACCACTATCCATGGCCTCGTAAATCACCAAACCACCAACACACACTCACATATATACACACCAACACAGCCATCTCTATGGGACTTTTAGACCATAACCTCTTTTCTTCAACACAAAAGAGTAATTTCAACATAGTTTGGTCAGTTTTACCACCAGAAAGTCAGGCACGCACACATACACAAATGTATTCACTCAGTCTGACCTGATAAAAACCAGGGGTGCAAAGCTTGTACTTCATTACTATATTTATACATTATTTTGGGGATTTTTACTTTACCAAAGTAGGCTACTGTTGAATACTTGTTAAATGTATTTACAATTTCATTTTGACCATCTAAGTACACATTGCAGGTCATTAGAGCTGCAATATGGAAGATTGTTTGGTTAATAATTAACAGAATTCTATTTTGAGCCAGTAACATAAACATATAACTCAAGTGTTAAAATTTCTCTAGTTTCGATATCCTGGTATGTTATTGTAGGCTTATCTAATTAATTTCGATTTTGAGCTGTCTGGTCGTTTTTCGAGGGAAATCTAATGCATAGGCCTATTAGCTTATGCGTGTTTACATTATGGCCTTAACCAAAAGTCCATCTGTGTTGCTAGTCGTTTGAACTAGTTAGCTAGATAGCATTTGACACAGAAACAGCAGGCTAACCCTCGAAACAGCAACCCTTTTACCCTGAGAGTCAAAATGTAACGTTACGTTAGAAACCTTGAACTGAAGAGTCGCGATCAAACAAGGCAGAACAGTAACACACACACACACACACACACGAACACACACGCGCACGCACGCACACACACACGACAACTGTAGATGTGATATTGTGAATTGCATGACATTTTTTCCCGAAATTAATTTGAGTGAAAATGTTCTTACTGTCCAGATCCGCGTTGAAAGATATTTAAATGCATCAGATTCATCCTGCAGGATCGAAGTGACGAAACACAACTGGCGTTAATATCTACTCTAAAATTACAGATAATTTTATGTGTCAACCATAGATGGCGATAGAGAGTTTCTTAGTGCAGCTAGTTACATCTTTGTTTTTATCCTAACAAGCAAATCAAATAATTTAACTTTACTGTTATTTAAAACAACATGATTCATTACACTAGAGAATGAAATGTTATAGGAAACAACTATGAATACACCTTATAAGCAATTTTGACCCAAAGCATTTTTTATAATAATGCATTAGGCTAAATTATTTTATTTATACACATCGTTAGGCTAGTAATAAACTGTGACCGATACATCTTTTTAAATAAATGAGGTTATATTTCAAATTAATCAATTTCAGAACAGGTTTCAGGATGGTTTCCGTATTGATGCGAATAAGTTTCTTTACAAAGTTTGTGCATTCTCTGATTAATGTCTCTGATTAATTTCATGAAGAAATACTGAAAGTAGCCTACATTTCAATGGCGATACTTTTGACTTTCAATCATTGTTTTTATATAGATAAAAAATAAAAAGAAATAGATAAAAGTACCCATTTTAACTTAAATTTCTATGTATCTTTTACACCTGTGATTACAAATGAAATTGACATTGGAAGAGAAGATTCGAATTAAGGTATGTTAAGGATTCAGAGCATTTAAGTGTAGCTCTGATGTGTGTGTTGAAGGTAGAATGAACTGACTCCATTGACAGACTGCATTTGACTGCGGCTGAGGCCTGCGACGAGAACACCAGGTCTCTGTTTTGTTGACACAGTGATCAAGCCTAGATCAATCTGCCTCTGAAAGGAAAATTTAATCATGCTGTTCGGCTGTCGTTGTCTCTGTCTGGCCTAATCAGCAGCCATTTTACCTTCACCCACAGCATGCCATAGAGCAAAGTCCAGCTCTTTATCTGCCTCTAACCTGCACACTATGAATGCTCCCTGTGACTCTCTCTCTCTCTCTCTCTCTCTCTCTCTCTCTCTCTCTCTCTCTCTCTCTCTCTCTCTCTCTCTCTCTCTCTCTCTCTCTCTCTCTCTCTCTCTCTCTCTCTCTCTCTCTCTCTCTCTCTCTCTCCTCTCTCTCTCTCTCTCTCTCTCTCTTTCCCGCTCTTGTTTATGTTCTTTTCTTGGCTCAGTTTCTACACCGAAACCTGTTGTAGACAGCCAGCTAGCCAATGAAGAGACAATATTTTGAGCTCAAAATAGTTTTTGGATTGTTTGAAGTTAAAATACACTGAAGATATTGTAGTTTGGAGTGAATTAATAGACATAGAGGGTGCGTGCAATACATCAATATGGGTTTTTCAACAAAGACGGACTCTAAAAGTTGTACATTTGGTCCCACCCACCTTGATTATTTGGTTTCATTGATTAGATGTCCTGTAGATATAAATAACAACAGTTCATTTAAAACCACATCATTTTCTAAGTCACTTTCAATTACAGGGAAGAATTTTTTACTGATATGCAAAGGCTTCAAATGAATGTCACTCTGACAGACTTTTAATGACTAATATGCAAATAGCTCATTTATCATCATAAATGACTCAAACTTCAGCAAGAGAGAGAGAGAGAGAAGAAAAGAAAGTCTAAATCCATCCGCCTCAAGGCACACCTTGAAAAAACCTGACACCTAAGCAATGGCCTGTGGCATGAACAGGGTGGTGTTCGCTGAGCACGTCTTTAAAGAAAGTCAACAGAAGCTCACCCCTCCTACAGGATACAGTTAAGGATGCTGTGCTTGTCATTTGCATAGCACATCTTCTGGGACAGCCGAGTGTGTGTTTTAGATCACCTTTTCCTTATATTCTTCTCTCCGTGTCAGTTTTGCCCTCTTAACCGTTTTGCACAAGCTAGAAAGTGGCAAACAGGATAGAGATAATCAGAAACGTGGCAAGACTCTGAGGAAGCAATAGAGATGAAAGTGATTTTATACGTGAATGCCTCTTATCAGCGTCTGGTGTCATATCAGCAGAATATGGCTCATAACAGCCAGGGTTAATACTGCAAGAACGGAAGTTATTACTCACCTTCACGCTGTCCGGTAAAAGGCCAACGTCACAAGTGTGATGTTTTTCCATCCACTGTGTAGCACCTGTCGCACTTTAGGAATACGGTGCTTTATTTTATGACACTATTAGGCCTAACTACATTCAACTCATTTTTAAAGTCAGTTTAATGTCATTTAAGTTACAATGACTTGAACACCCAAGTTGATTGTACTTTTTTTTTTACAGTGACTTACTCAAATAAGTACTGAGTAATATTAATTAAGTACATGTTCTTACTATAAAGTTACGGTTAGGGTTTGGTTTAGGGTTAGTATACTTGTAATTATGCATAATTTACTACACCTTAAAACAAATGTTACCGAAGTAATTATGAAATTACATATAAAGAAGTCCTACTTAAGTCTCAATGTCCCAGTGTTGTTTAGGACCCTGACTTAGAGGAGTAGTTCACTTTAAAAAAAACTTTTGCTGATAATTTACTCACCCCCATGTCATCCAAGATGCCCATGTCTTTCTTTCTTCAGTTGAAAAGAAATTAATGTTTTTGATGAAAACATTCCAGGATTTTTCTCCATATAATGGACTTCATTAAGAACCAAACGGTTCAAGGTCCAAATGACAGTTTCAGTGCAGCTTCAAAGGGCTTTAAACGATATCAGACGATGAATAAGGGTCTTATCTAGGACCCTTCGAGTCATGACTCGAAAAAAGATTTGTTCATTTTGATGAACGAGTTCGAACAGGAGAGTCACGAACCCTCATCACAGAACAGAGCAAGGCGAGCATTTGTGCTTATAAAACTTTTATTTTTGTTATTTATTTTTTAAATGACGGATCGTTTCGGTAGATAAGACCCTTATTCATCGTCTGGTGTCGTTTAAAGCCCTTTGAAGCTCCACTGAAACTGTCTTTTGGACCATGAACCGTTTGGGTCCCAATGAAGTCCATTATATGGAGAAAAATCCTGGAATGATTCATCAAAAACCTTAATTTCTTTTCGACTGAAGAAAGAAAGACGTGGACATCTTGGATGACATGGGGGTGAGTAAATTATCAGCAAAAGTTTTTTTAAAAGTGAACTAATCCTTTAAACTGCATGGACATAAACAGTTATTCAAAAGAAGAATATCTTCTTTAGTTTTTTGGAGAAGAAAGAAATGCAAACAGGTTTGGAACAGCATATTTTGCTGTGAACTATTCCATTAAGATTGAAATAATCCAAGGTCTTAATTAGGTCACAAAGGAAAAGTACATTCCAGTTTAGTCATGATGGGAAGGGCCCTCTGTTACTTGTCCCTAATTTGCCATTGTGTCACTGTGGAAACCATATCAGTGGCGTATTGGCGTATCTTATCAGGCTGTGGCCCAGCAGCAAGGTCCCTTTGTGTTTCTCATGAAGAAATAGCTACTATAGATTCCCACCAGTAGCCACAGAGCAGAGTCTACTTTACATTTTCTCGTTTTCTCCAGCCCCGTCTATCTTTCATCCTTCCCTCGCTTTTGCATGTGATCCTTTGAAAACGCTCTCCAGAGTGACGCGACGAGAGAGAATGGTTTCACGGCTCTCTGTGATAAAGCGAAAAAACACTGAGCTGAACCGTGGCTTGAGTTCTGCTCGCCATCAGACGCAGAGGACGAAAGCAGACAGGGTGGGATATTTCACACCAAAATAAGAGAGAACATGATAAAATACACGTTTGAAATGATTGTGAAAACTTTCTTGAGGTATAGATGATTTATTATTACCGGATGTTCTTGGGACAATAAAACATGATAGGGCTATAATCCTGGCAGATGGAATATGTCTGCTATTATATTGCTTGTGCTCATTTTACAGTAAGGGTCTTCAAAATGTCACTCTTCAGATTGTGATTGTTTTATTTAGACACACAGTGGGATCCAAAACGCTTCTGTTTTTTAGTGTTTTCAAACTTTATACTCATATTATCAGCAACAATTTGATATCAGCACTGAAGCTGAAGCAGTGAAGTTTATGTCAAACTTGATGATCATGGTACTTGATCTCAAATGTTAAAATGTGGCAATTGCAATTCTTTATTATTCCTCAGTTTTGTGACGATCAGGGCACTTATTACTTATTTCTTCACTCATTTGTAGAAACATATACCACCAATTTCACAGACAAGGATCAACCTCGACTAAAATGCTTGTTTGAGCTGTTTTAACTGAGGGGATCTTGCACTGACATATCTTAAAATATGTCTCAAGATGCCAATAGTAATGTTTTTTCTAAAGCATAAAAGCTAAAGTCCTAATTAAACTAAGGCCTAATCCTGGCTTAATCTAAACCCTGTCTGTGAAACCGGGCCATAAAGGTACAACTACCTTATCTTACCCTAAAAGGTGCATACACTGTAAAACATATTTTAGCAATTTAGTTATTTCAACTTATTTTTTTGTGTAGAGATAACTAGATTGTCCAGACAGCAAGAAATTTTATGTTTTTCTTGTCCTCAACTTATCGAAATAAGTTAGTTAAACTAAAAAAACCCATGCAAAAAGATAACTCAAAATAATGAGTTAAGTTTTTTACAGTGTATCAATACCTTTTCGTAGTAATATATACCTTATACTAAATAAGAATCTTTTTTTCTGATTGTATTCTGCTCATCCTTGACTAGAAGCATTTTAAGACATCATAAAAATGACAAAAACTTATAAAACGGCTCTGTCCATAAGAGTCAGAGTAAAGCTGCTCTAAAATACTACCTAGGGCAATTTAGATTCATCGGTGCATAATATTTTTTTTATAATTTTACTTTAATAAATATCAAAACATTTTCAATAGTGTCACATTTATATTTTAGGAATATGTATATTTAAAATAACGCCAAAGCATATGTGAGAAGTTTGTTTTTAATAAGAAGAGAACATAACAAACATTAAGAACATACCATGAAACGATCAACCAAATAAAGTAATATATATATATATATATATATATATATATATATATATATATATAATATATATATATATATTATATATATATATATATATATATATTAAGACACTTATCTTTTAAGCCTAATGGCCAAAAAGCTGGGTTTAAATAAAACTAAACAGTACAAGAACATCAATTCTGACCTGCTTTCTTACAAAATTCAAAAAGACTTGCAAGAATTTTGTTTATGATATGATGGCTTGAGACAATGTTTTTATTATTAAAACTGCTTTGAAATCTCGGAAGGAGATTTTTTAATGATGAAATCTTACAAAAATACATCATGGCAATTTCACTAGGGTCTGTATAATTTGCTGATAAAAAGGTAGTTACAAAGCATTTTTGTAACAAAACAGTCCCACCCCTCCCCAACAGTGAAGAACAGAGAGGTCACTAGTGCAAAGTATTGTATGGAAATGGCCCTTAGTGCATTGTCTGCTGATCTGAGTAAGAGCCGAAGCTGAGCATGTGGCACGCTGGAATAACAGTGAAAGGTCTTTGACATCTTTTTGATGAACGTCATTGCCAGTATTTCTAAAAAAGGGAAGTCTGGAAAACAAATAGCTGGATTTACCACAGTTTAATCCATCTTTGTCAAACTTTTATCTCTTTATATATATATATAGCCTACTTAACACAAAATTCTTCAGAATATACAAAATGACTTCATGGCCAAGAGTAAAAAAAAGTAATTCTTCAGCTTCTCTGATGGGACAAGCATAACGATACACACTCTCCTTACATGCGCACTGTGTGTTAGTGCGCTTCAAATGAACATGCGTTATGCTGTAACACAAAACAGGAGAGTTTCCCTGTAACACAGTAACACCTGCTCACAGCAGTAACCTGAACTCAAACGCTTCCGCAATCATGCTCACGTCCTCTTATCGTCACATTCTTTACGTAACTTCACAACACAAAATCATACGAGATATATTAAATTCTTCCCTTCATAAATAAATGCCTGACTCCTGCTTCCCCAAAAACAGTATATACACATGGCATCATTTTTACACATCTTCTGCGTCACAACCGAAAGCAAAATGTTTAGTTCCTGAATATATGTTAATTAAATTAGTCTCTGTAAAATAGCATTGGAACTCGTCCCTTGGTTCTGGTGAAAGCATTTCACTCTTAAAAATAAAGGTTCTTTATTGGCATCTATGGTTCCATTAAAAACCTTCAACATCCATGGAACCGTTTCATTGCACAAAAGGTTCTTTCTTCACACTAAGAAAAAAAAAGGTATTTTTTTTAAGAAATGTTCAGTGAAAGGTTCTTTGGGGAGCCGAAAATGTTTCTCAAATGAATCACTGCGAAAATGAAACCTTTATTTTTAAGAGTGCAGGAAACGTAGTTATTGATGGCAAAGCAAGCTCTTGAAGTTGAAGATGTCCTGCCATTAAGAGTCTGTGGAGTTCAAACGGCTGGTCAGCACATTAGGATGCGTTGAGGACAGACCTGCTGTAGAGGGTCTGGTAATACGCACCAGAGTCAATGGCGGACGGACCAGCGCTGTCATAGATCTGTTTGGCGGCCATGGGAGAAGATGTGGTGTAGCTGTTGTAAGCCATCACCTGGTCCTGGTACGACTTGAGGTCCATCTTCTGCTCGTTGGACATGAGATTGGTGATGGAGAACGGATGGTTGAAATTGTAGTGTGGGTCCATGGACTTCAGGGGGTCGTTCTGCAGGTCCAGGTGCTGCATCGGGCTGGCCAACAGGTGAGGGCTGCCGCCCATGCCCTGAGAGTGCAGGTGTGAGCCGGACGGGGGCATTGAGGAGGACACCGAGGACGAGATTGGCACTGGCGAGGTGTGTGAAAGGCTGGGTGCTTGAGACGGGCAGTCCATCTGCACCAGGCTCCTCTGCTGCTCCTCCGAGGCTGATCCGGCATGGGAGCTGTCGGAGTGGGCAGAGTCGGCACCTTCGGAGCCGGTGGCGGGACTGTGCTCCTCCTGCATGCCCTCACCGCTGTGCCCGCCCTTGCCACCGCCCTCCTGGGATTTCGAAGAGCTCTTCTTCCCAGACTTTTCCTCGATCTTGAAGCGCTTCTGCCGACGCAGGTAGCAGCCGTTCTCGAACATGTTCCCGGAATTGGGGTGCAGCGCCCAGTAGGAGCCCTTGCCGGGCTTGTCGGGCGAACGCGCAACTTTGACGAAGCAGTCGTTGAAGGACAGAGAGTGGCGGATGGAGTTCTGCCAGCGCTGCTGGTTCTCGCGGTAATACGGGAACAGATCCATGATCCACTGGTAGATTTCGTTGAGGGTTAGCATCTTGCTGTTGGACTGCTGGATCGCCATCGTGATGAGGGATATGTAGGAGTAGGGTGGCTTGGCGTGGGTTAGAGAGCGACGGTAGGGCTTTGGCATCTCCTTAGTCCGGTTAGAGAGGTAGGAGAGGGGTAGCTGATCTGGGACATAGGCTGGCCCATGCTTTGGTAATGCGAGAGGGGACCCAGCGAGGAGGCAGAAGAGCCCAGTTGGGTCAGAGAACTGGGGTTCAGAGAGGAGCCTACAGGGGACAGGCTCATGTGGTTGGGGCCTCCACCCATGCTGGCCAATGAGCTGCTGCTGAGACCTGAGCTGGGATAGCCCATATTCATGCCGGATGCGGAACAGGCCGGGTTCAGATTTATGTAGCTGTTCATGGCGCTCGCAGAGGAATACATCTAAAAGAAAACAACACATGACATTAATGTTTCGCCTTCATCAACACCAAAATCTAACAGTTTATAAAACACACACACACTCAAAATTAGAATATAACAGTGTTTCACCTAAGGCTTCTATATCATATAAAGTTATTCCCAAACTACAACATAGCCTAACTTTGGTATATTCTAAGTTTCTATCACAAAATAATGTGTATATAATTCTTTAAGTGTAGTGTAATTTAAGTATTTTAAAATGAATATTTATTTTCTTTTTATTTCGTTTCACAATATAAAACTATTGTGCGATTTTAACCATTGGTGTATTTAAAACTCTTCAGCAATCTTAGAACGAGTCTCAAAAATAGAATTAAATACAAAGGAATACTAAATAAAATAAAAACTTTTATAATTACATTTGTGGCGCAGGGTTCGTGGTCACAAAATAGTTTTGGCCAGCAATAACACACGTTTGAATGTAAATGCGCAAATGGAGAACGGAGAACAACATTTTAAAGTAATTGCTGCTTTATGAATAAACAATTATCTATTTTACTTTCTAGCCTATTGGTTCCACTGGCATGTAAAACGAAATATAATCGAAAGCTGAAAGACGACTCTTAAAAATAGCCTCTAAATTATTCAATTAATAAAATAATAGTTACATGCCTACATTACATCGTCAGAACATTTTATTGTAGTTTTTAAAGGCAACATGTTATTTCGAATTCTATCTATCTATCTATCTATCTATCTATCTATCTATCTATCTATCTATCTATCTATCTATCTATCTATCTATCTATCTATCTATCTATCTATCTATCTAATTCCTAATTCTTGTATGAAAAAAAAATATTTTATTAGCTAAATAAAATAAAATTGACTTTCCAGAACTTACTTCGCTTGGCTCGCTGTAGAAACCATTCCATTCCGGAATTTCATGTGATTCCATCTTCACGGAGCTCAACATCCCCAAATAAAGTTGTAACTCGTAAGAAAGTGATCGGACACTAACCGTTTATTAAATTGTCCTTCAGTTTTGTTTTTCTCAGCGGTTTTGTTAAAAAAAAGAAAGAAAGAAAAAAGAATAAGAAAAACGTCCCACAAGACGACACACTTTGTAATTCCACGTAATATTACTGCATGAACTGTAATAAAAAGTTGAATAAAGTTGAGCTCGTCTGTTGTCTTCAGTCCCGTGGATCAATCAGATGGTTTCTCATGATTGGGTAACTTAGTTCACTCCGTTTTTTTGTGTGGCAGGACCCGTAAACATTTTCAAGTAATCCTGAGAAGTCCAAACGAGAAGCTTGTCGTGGAGTCTGTGTCAGGTCTCTGTGGTGAGTCCCGTAGAAAAGCCTCACCTCAGGCTTTAAACACGCGCAGGTGAGGGAGGGGCCGCGCCACGGGCCCCGGGACTCAGGAAGACTCCCTAAAGGTCTCTCTTGCCCCCTGCTGTTCTGTATATTGGCCAGCCGACACATCCATCTCAATTGTCATCCCAGACAACTTCAGGCCTAGAAAGAAATGTAGAAGATGTTGTTGGGCCTCTGCTGGAACTTAAAGAAGGATGGGCTTAATTTAGGCTATATATTTTTGATATGATAGATAGATAGATAGATAGATAGATAGATAGATAGATAGATAGATAGATAGATAGATAGATAGATAGATAGATAGATAGATAGATAGATAGATTTTTTTCCGCTCATTACCGATGTAAGCTGCGTCCCAATGTGCATACTATCATCCTAAATAGTAGGCATATGTGACATTAATAATTGTCGATACTATTTAGGGCATAGTATGCACATTGGGACGCAGCTGTAGTCTCTTGTTTTTGATTTGTCGCTCATTTGATTCCGTCATCATCAGTGATGTGTTCAGGGTGGTTTAAGCTCATCAGGGTTTAAACTCATCACGGCGGGGATCCACATCAGTAATCTGAGGTGCCAATTTTAAAAGTTGTTAAATCCCCTCGGCTATCACTTTCACGTCGGTCACAGTATAAGCGAAGGACGATGATTAATTCTCCAGATTTAAAAAGATGATCTCATGCCGTCTTTTCTCAAACCCGAGGAAAGCAAAATACAACCAAACACTGATTTGATTGTAAAGGCGCTACAGAATGAAATTCGAAAATACACTCTTAAAAACTGACATTTATTTTTGGTTCCCCAAAGACCCTTTCAGTGAACAGTTCTTAAAAAAACATTTTATTAGTGTGATGGACATTTTAGTAATTCTACAGAACTCTTTTCCACTATGGAAAAGTTCCATGGATGTTGAAGGTTCTTTATGGAACCATCAATGACAATAAAGAAACTTTTATTTTTAACGAATTTATTAAACAAAATGAACATCAAATGAACAAAGACAGATTTGTAATTAAAACGAGAATATTCAGAAAATGCAGTATTAGCATAATGCGTAAAAATGCATTTTCTGAATATTTTCGTTTTAATTAGCCCACAAATAGGCTATCTTTGTTCATTTGATCTTAGCACGGAACGTTCTCAGAATTTTGGCTAACATTCCCTACAAGTTTGGTTAATGTTTTAAAGAAAACATTTGAATGTAATGTTCAAAGAATGTTTTAATGATGTTTTCTCATTCACTGTAAAAAATGTAAGGTTGTCTCAACTAATTATTATTTAGTAACTAGTTCCACAGAATTTTTACGTTCACTCAATTTCTCTCTTCAAAGTGTTGCTTCAATTATTATTTTTTAGTTGGCCTAAACTTGACTCCAAATTAAAAAAGTATGTTTACTCAACTAGTTTTATAGTTCATTCAACTAAAATGTTTTAGTTGGTCCAAACTTGACTCCAACTTTAAAAAGTATGTTTGCTCAACTAGTTTTATAGTTCATTCAACTAAAATGTTTTAGTTGGTCCAAACTTGACTCCAACTTAAAAAAGTATGTTTGCTCAACTAGTTTTATAGTTCATTCAACTAAAATGTTTTAATCAGGATTTATTATTTGGGCTTAACTAAAAATTGCTGTACTACATTTTATACTCAGGTTAACAAAATTGTGGTGCGTATTAATCACATAAAAACAAATGATAACACATATTAGCCTTTATTTCACAACAATCTGCACAGACTAAACATACAGGCAAAAGTGCTCAGTTGACAAACATTAAATTCAATACTGCCAATTCCATTTCAAACATTTATGGAACTAAAAAACATTTACTAATCTTTCCCTTAACTGAGAACAATAAAGCACATCTTAAATTTTAGTAAAAACTACAAACTCTACAAGTAATTAATACATAAAATAATTAGTGCTGTCAAGTTGATTAATCACATCTAACATAAAAGTTTGTGTTTATATATATATATATATATATATATTTATAATTATATTTTGATATATATTATATGCACATGTGGGTATATGTAAGGACGTCTGCCTTTACAAGCACATGAACTTTAATGACATCCCATTATTAATCAGTAGGGTTTAATATGGAGTTGATCCACCCTGTACCACTATAACAGCTTCAACTTTTCTGGGAAGGCTTTCCACAAGGTGTAGGAGTGTGTTTATAGGAATTTTGACAATTTCTGTAGAAGCGCATTTGTGAGGTCAGGCACTGATGTTAGACCTGGATAACAGTTTCTTATTCATCCCAAAAGTGTTCTATCGGGTTGAGGTCAGGACTCTGTGCAGGCCAGTCAAGTTCCTCCACACCAAACTCTTCATCCATGCCTTTATGGACCTGCTTTGTGCACTGGTGCGCAGCCATGTTGGAACAGGAAGGGGCCATCCCCAAAGTGTTACCATAAAGTTGGGAGCATGACATTTTCCAAAATGTCTTGGTATGCTGAAGCTTTAAGAGTTCCTTTCACTGGAACTTAAGGGGGCGAGCCCAACCCCTGAAAAACAACCCCACCCCATAATCCCCCCTCCACCAAACTTTACACTCAACAGTTTGGGGATGGCCCCTTCCTGTTCCAACATGGCTGCGCACCAGTGCACAAAGCAGGTCCATAAAGGCATGGATGAAGAGTTTGGTGTGAAGGAACTTGACTGGCCTGCACAGAGTCCTGACCTCAACCCGATAGAACACCTTTGGGATGAATAAGAAACTGTTATCCAGGTCTAACATCAGTGCCTGACCTCACAAATGCGCTTCTACAAGAATGGTCAAAATTCCTATAAACACACTCCTACACCTTGTGGAAAGCCTTCCCAGAAAAGTTGAAGCTGTTTTAGTGGCACAGGGTGGGTCAACTCCATATTAAACCCTACTGATTAATAATGGGATGTCATTAAAGGGTTAGTTCACCCAAAAATGAAAATTATGTCATTAATGACTCACCCTCATGACGTTCCAAGCCGTAAGACCTCCGTTCATCTTCGGAACAGTTTAAGATATTTTAGATTTAGTCCGAGAGCTTTCTGTTCCTCCATTGAAACTGTATTGGTATACTGTCCTTGTCCAGAAAGGTTAGAAAAACATCATCAAAGTAGTCCATGTGACATCAGTGGGTTAGTTAGAATGTTTTGAAGCATCGAAAATACATTTTGGTCCAAAAATAACAAAAAAACTACAACTTTATTCAGCATTGTTTTCTCTTCCGGTTCTGTTGTCAATCCATGTTCAGTGACGCTGCTGACGTGTATCTGGTGCGTCCGTGTATTCGGGTTCAAATAAATATGGCTGGGCAAAAAAATGCAAGTCTTCCTCTGTGTCGAAATCCTTAGACATGTTTTCGAAGATTGTTTTGTTTACAGCGTGCGTCTCCCTCAGACTGTAAACGAAGCTCGGGCGCACCAGATAACACGTCAGCAGCATGAACGCGGATTGACAACAGAACCGGACAGAGAAAACAATGCTGAATAAAGTTGTAGTTTTTGTTATTTTTGATCCTTCAAAACATTCTAACTAACCCACTGATGTCACATGGACTGCTTTGATGATATTTATCATTCTTTATTTCCTTTCTGGACAAGGACAGTATACCGTGTATACATTTTCAATGGAGGGACAGAAAGCTCTTGGACTAAATCTAAAATATCTTAAACTGTGTTCCGAAGATAAACGGAGGTCTTACAGGCTTGGGACGACATGAGGGTGAGTCATTAATGACATAATTTTCATTTTTGGGTTAACTAACCCTTTAAAGTTCATTTGCTTCTAAAGGCAGATGTCCCAAAACTTTTGGCAATGTAGTGTGTGTATATATACACACACACACAGACAAACATATACATGTATATATCATATAAAAAGATTTTATATATATATATATATTATATATATATATATATATATATATATAAATATATATATATATATATATATATATATATACATACATACATACATACATACATACACGCATTATACACAAACTTTTATGTTAGATAGGATTAATCGTGATTAAGTGATTTGACCACTAAAAAAAAGAATACAACAACAACAACTGGTAACAAAATGGTGTCCGAGATATTTCATAAGTATAAAAAGTATTGAAAAACAACAACCGAATATTTGGCATCTTAACACTCAGAGTGGTGCAGGGATGATGTCAAAACCCGAAAGTCTAATTCGACACTGGTTCCTCGTTTATTGGTGAAATAAGCTCTGTCTGTGGTAAACACAATTTGACAATACTTGGATGGATTTTCTTTTCTACAATGTAAACTACACACACATACAACCCAAACTTTTTATCATTGTCTTATCATTGTAGAATAAAATCTTAGAATAAAGTATCATCAACTTGTTTACCACAAACCTTATTTCAACAAATTGAAAAAAATCTATAATTATTATTATTTTTTAAAAAGCATAGGAATATTTTGAGGGAACCAGTGGCGAATTAGTCTTTTGGGTTTTGATGTCATCCCTGCACCATCTCTGACCTCTCAACAAGACTGTACTTGAGCGGAACACTTCTCATTGTCGAGACCCAGAAATACCTTTTGCACTGCTTCAAAAATGTACTTCCACTGTTTGGGGTAATCAACATATAGAGTGTAAAGCAGTCCAAAAAGCACTCCAAAGGCAGTTGGTACATCTGAAACATTAGAACTTCTTCCTCCACCACTGAATCCAGGCCTCCAGCATCAATGACTGTCTCAAGGAGACCAATTTGCATCCCTCTGGTCTGCCTCTCCACATCATCGCCTCTCTGGTTTGAACCACATAGGATAGATGAATAAATGGGAGGGAAAAAGATGAATTTTTATAAGAGATAATAAAAACAACTGTTCATCAAAACAACTTGAACTTAATTTTCGACGAATTTTCAACAGCTAAATGTTAAATTTATAATTGAAATATACTTTGGTTATACAATATAAAGCATTTCAAAAATGTAAGAACTCTAATCCAAGATTATGTGATCACTAATATAAATCACTTACCACAGTGCACGAATTTGAGTACACAAAATAATAGTATCAGCTGATTCACGACCTAGGCAGCTTATCGAGACACCCACTGATAACGGCCTTATGAAATGCCGTCCTCAAGAGGTCAAAATGCTGTTTCAAAATGAGCGCCATTTTATCGTAGCTGACCGTTAGATATTCAGGTTATGTCGGTCTCTCCACGGGACAATTGCAAAAGTTTTCACAATCTTAACCTTATTCATCACGCTTAAGTTACCCTAAAATAGCGTATTAATGTGTTAAACATTACACGTTTCATAGATTTCAATAACTCGCATCCATAAAAGTAACTTAGGTCTAACGTGACAGGCTAAAATGACAACTCTTCACGTTACGGAAACACAAAAAAATATCATAAAACATCCCGAAAGTTATTACACATTATAGTAGTACATTTTACATGTTTTAGTAATTAAACGAGGTAATATACCACGTTTCCTTAGCTAAACGTACGTTATGGCAGCCTTCCCCTCGGACAAGTTAGGCTTAAGTTAGCTGCTAACGTTTTACGGTTATGCTTATAAATATCTACACAAAAACAACAAATATGTTTACGTTTAACGAATATGTTGTACATAATACGTTTTTGTCGATAAACTTGAACATATTCTATAATTTAACATATGCCGTGCCGAGTGAATTTGACATAACGTTACACTTAACTTTCTCTCGGACATAAGTTAACTTATAAAAACATTTCTAAATCCGTCTCAGGACGTAACAACACAAAACCATCACATATGTTGTAAATTCTTGTCGGTATTTAGGTTTAAAATCGATCATTTATTCAGAGCCACTTACCTTGAGTTAAGTATGACCGTCTTTGACAAAATGTCTCCCGCAGCCGCTGTCCTGCACCCGCAGACAGTAACGTTACCGCAGCCGAGCCACTGCCTTGTAAAACCCGCGAAGTCAAATGCTGTATCCTTCCGCAAAATCAAGTGAGCCATAATCCAGATCCTTCCATTCTCTATAAATGTAGCAATGCGCGTTTATTTTGTGTTTATTACCAAAAATAGACGGCTTAAATTCAAGATTTAAAAAATATAGGTTTTATATATTAAAGTGTTGTATAGGATCCATCCGCTCTCATAGTGCAGAAACGAAACCTCGACAAATTGATAAATGTTGTTTTGATATTATATCTAATATTTATTAAATATTTATAAATGTACATTTTAACAACAAAACAACAAATAAGTTCTTTTTTTACGCATTAAAATATTGTATAGCATAGCTGGCCTTATACTTTTAGCAAATATTGGCTAGATTTGTGTTTATTAGTCCAGTCAACATTAGCCATCCTAAAGTTGACTGGATTTGAAAATATCCCTTCATTTATTTTTTTTTCAAATATATTTTTGTAGACTTAATATAATATGTCTTCTTAACTAATCCCAAGCATGAATATTGGTTCAACTTAAATATTTTTGCTCTTCCAACATTTTATTAATTGGCGTTTTTACAGTGTTTCAAATGATGTTCCTAAGGTTAAATGTTAACTAATAACGTTTTAACTGTACCATTTTGAGGATGTTTTGGGAATGTTGTTGAGATAACAGATTAGGCTATACAGTATTCTCAATAAAACATTGTCACAATGTTCCATAATAACAAAGGAGGAACATTATCAAATCAACGTTCGGAAAATGTTTTGAGGAGATCATTGAGGCCTGAGATGACATAATGCATTTTATAAAACGTTCTTGTAATGTGTCAACAAAACTAGAATATTTTAAATGTAACATTTTGAGGATGTTTTTTAGAGAATGTTATCCTACCTTTTAGCAGAACATTCTGGGAACAAAAAAATAAAACTATACACCCGCTGAAAACATTATTAAAACACTGCATGGTAATGTTCTCAGAATATTTTCAGAACAAAACATTTCTGCTGGGATTATATTGTTTTAGTTAGCCTCCATTTTAAATAGCCTAATTATTTTATTTCAAGCAAATCGCTTTTGTTTGCGAGTTTATCCTTCCTTTTCCTGGACAAAAGCAGATTGGAATTTTGAAGTCTTTCCATAAATGTTCAATGTGAACATCTGTGAACTTTTCCTGGCTTGAAATGACCCGTGAAGATGCGACTGTATTTGTGAATACACATCTGTTGTTAGGCGCAGACAAGAACATCACAATGTCAATGCATTTCCTAATGGCTAATGAATGGAGATGTAATTGATCAATTGGCGGGGGGTCGACAGGATTAGGAGAGACCTGACCCCCAAAATGCAATTTATGAGATGTTCCCACAACAGTTGTCTATGTCCATCTAAAAGAGTTATTAGCTATAGCCTAACTAGAATTAATCACAGCATTTCTTTCTTGATTGGCCAGTTGCTCTTAATTTCATCGATCGCTTGTATCAAATCAGATGGGACTTTCGACAGATACATTTCAGCAAATGTTTAGCCTACACGTGGGTGCACATGATCAAGAATAATAATAGCTAATAAAGAACTTGCAGGCTGGTCTTCACTATTTGGCACGCTTGAGATGGTGTATTGGCGAACACACATCTGAACATCCTCCTGCTGTCTCTGCGCTTCTCATGCAATGCAGCGGCGCATCGTTCATTAACACCTCTATAATTGGATAACAATAGTCTTAATGGGTGACGCTAATGGAGGAAGCAGAATATTAGAAACGTGTCTTAAGGCTTTTGAGGAGCCAAACAGCAGTGAGTCATTAATGAGTTTGAAAATACGAAGAAATTCACATGAAGCCTTCAGATGACAAGCAGACTGCAGACAGGAAGCTTTCACCATAATAGCCTATTAGAAAAAAGTCCATCAACAACAATATCAATAGCTATGTATTTGTCGTAAATTACTGCAGTTAGGCATATGTAATAGGCCTATATTGTATGTTTAAGTATGCCTACACTAAAAAAAATGATTTTGTGGTCCGGTAAATAGGCCCTACTACCGAAAAAACATTGAAATTTATCTGAAAAGGTTAGATCAGGCAATAATTTAACAAAACTAAGTAAATTCTATATTAGTACTCAATTGAAGCGTGTAGAAATGAAAGCGTTAATATCAACGTTATAAAATTAAGTAAAATTACTCAACTTTTGTGACATCATGGTGTTCCCATCATGCACTGGGCCTTAAATAGTAAATGAGGTTGATTAGTAACTTGCCATTTTGTGACATTTAGAGTTCCAAATTACACATTCAAACACAAAAACGAGCCATCAAATGTTACCGTCATTGTGTAGCCTATTGTCGACCAAATATTGAGGTCTGCGTTCACGTGTAGCGCTATGTTCATATGAAGATGTACAGTCTTCAGACCTTATCTATTGTTTGTATTGCACAGGTGTTTCCAAGTCTTTAACTTTTAAATTGTTATGTTGGGTGAGTGAAATCGATTGCTAAAGAAACGTCAACTTAATACATAGGCCTATTAATTAACCTTTTAATAATGAAGTAAAAATTACTTATTTTGTTAACTTTCGCTTAAGTTAATAACTTTTATCCCATATAATGTACAGAAGACTGAACATTAGTTTTTTTCTAAAATCAAAGAGTCCACTGACTTACAAAGAGTTTATTCAAGTGTGCTATTACTTTAAAACTCAAAATAAATGTTCAGTCTACTTTTTATGTAGTCTATACTACTCCGAAATATAGTTACGTACTTGACTTTTACTGACAGAAACGTATATTTGCCTACAGGCATACTTGCACGTTTGATCGTGATGACGTACTTAAAAGTAATTTCAAGTGGCTAGGTGTGTAGTAGTTGTTTACTCTTTTGATTTACATACTGTCTTTATAAAGAAAACAGATTAGTATGTGAATTTTATGTGAAATATGTGAAAGTAGTGTAGGAATTTACTTTATATCTACTTAAAGTAGTTATTCAAAGTGTAAAAATTAATAGGCCCTACCTAAATAGGAACAAAGTACTTAAAGTGCACATATACACACATAATATATATATATAGGCTGTGTGTGTGTTTTAGTGTTTAATATGATGTTAAGTTCACTTAAATAAAACCACAAGTATACATGCAGTATAAAAAACTAGTACTTTACTGAGTATACTTCAAAGTATACTTTCATAAACTAAAAAATGTGCTACAAGTATTTGACTAGTAAACTATCAGTATACATACCTATGCGTTCTATAATAAAATTACCCTATAGTTTTTTTTGTTGTATAGCTACAGAACAATGATTTGCCAATCATTTTGCTGAGCCTGCATATTCTATTCTATTCAATTCTGTTCTAAAGAAAAGTATATCTTTAGAATTACACAACGTTCTTTTTAGATTTTACACGTTGCAAAATGCATGAACAGTTTAGAAATGTTATTGTTTTAAAACTTAAACCAATGTGCCTATTGTGTGTTTTTTAATATAGATCCTAGTTTATACACTTTATAAATAGCATCTAGTCCCATGAGGAGTAATGTCACTTACTGAACACTAAATAAGCGCATTTCATTCCCCCGCTTCTCAACTGAATCAAGTGTTTACTAAACCACCAGACACACTCCTCGTTCTGTTGCAGTGTGTTAGGAGAATATTTCCATCTGCTGGACACAGTTAAACATTACAGCAAAGAGGGACCATGACAAAACCCTGAGACTTTCATTGAGATCCTATTAGTTTTATATTTGACGTTTTATTATTTAACTCTTTATTTGTATTTAAAAATATGTCTATAGGCTATAGTTTATACTCAGTTTTATTTTAGGATAGTTATAAGTGGATCAAAAACTAAATAAAAATTTGATTTTTCCTAGGCAATTTAATTTTTTTTTTTTAATAATCTCAAATATAAGCATTTAATTCAAGTAAGAAAAATGTTGGTTACACTTTAGCTAACCCTGCCTTCATGCAAATTGACAATTCCCTGTATATTGCAGTGGGTCAGAGGTTTGATAACATTCAAAGTGACCTGGTTTAAAGCCAACTAAAACATGCTATATGTCCGAAAACGCTGTAAATAGATCCGTGACGTATGAAATCATGTCCTTTCCCCACACAAACACAGCAGATAAGCAGACTGTAAGAAAGCACACATGTTCCAACCTTGAACAGTTTCTGAATCTCCAGTAGGCATAAAAACAACCCACACAATCACACTTTCACAATGATCGATTCAAAGTCCACCTTTTATTGGGTCACACCACACTGTGTAGTTTCCCCAAGTTTACCATGCTGTAAAAATGATGCCGGTTAACCTAAAACTGTAATTCAAGTCAAAAAAGGAAATCATTTATTACCGAAAAACCTACATCAGTGGAAGTCATTTGAAGGGTTAAATCCGCTCCTTCAGCAAACGCTCTCACTTTTAAGGCAGTTTTAGTCTAGAATAAAGAAACTCAATGTTCACAACAAAAAACATTTAGCTATAATCCCACTGCAAGACATATTCAGATGTTTAAAAACAACTATGAACTATATTGAAGTGATGTATACCACCCATTTAAAAAATTGTATAAACACTGTAATCTCTAACCAGATTTCAGGGTCAACGCTTAGCATTATCTGCAGACTTCTGCCAAAACTTGCATCACTAAAAAAAAAACAAGTCTCTGAGAGTTTGTGAAAAGTCAATCTTTTAATTTAAATACAATTTAAGCTGTAACATAAAAGCCGATTAAACAGAGGTCTTACAGAACAGTACTTTGTGCATTTATATATTTAGTCATATATTTTTCAAAATGTCATAAAACAAGACTGAAGATTTGTCAAAACAATATGAAGAACCGAACTTACATGGGCCCAAGAAGATCTGGAAGAGTCCGAAATATGTTCGGGCTCACCGTTTATCGGACTACCCGTCTAATATACGCCATCTCTTCCAAATCTTTCATCACTTACATTAAAACAATTGTCATAAAGTATGTCTTTTACATGTAAAAACGAAAAAAAAAAAAAAAACACGTACTTATAAAAAAACAGAGTGGCTCTGTTGTCGTAATATTAAACTAGTCATCGCCTCCAAGGGTTTAAAAGCCAATGGGTTACAATAGAAAATATAGCGATCTGCTTACTCGTAATAAAAATCTATCGTGTGTCTACCCACAACGGGTTCAATAGAAGTTCCCAATGTAAAACATTCCCCATATCTGTCCGTGTAATCTGACGAAAGCCACAAAAATATGTTATAGAATCATATGATACGACAATATTCAGCATGTCTATCTTTGGTTTTCTATTCATTCAAAGACTTAGTGGTACATAAAGCAACATAGTATCAAATCTAGAGATTGCACATCTATAACATTGAAAGGGATAGTTCTGGTAACAATCTACACGGAGTAAAAAAACATAAAGATATCTATTATACATGCGGTTTGAAGGAAGGGCTTTTAGCACTTAGTTATATTCCTGGACTAGTGAACAGTTTTATGCAGCATATACAACAGCAAACACAAGAGTGGGCCTGAAGTCGTGCAGTTCTGTGATTGTGAAGGAAGTCACCTTTGCAATGCTTCCCGCTGTACAATCTGCATCTGTCGGGTGGTTTGTAGCACATTCTGTGTTCACCCCACTGGATCTGTGAAATGTGTTTCTTCTCATAGTAAATACCACATGGTACGTGAACCTGGTTTCGCTTTGCAGGACTGGAAGTTCTTGAATTGACAGGGGCCAACAAATCTAAGAGTCTGAAATAAGTGCTGGAGGGTTTAATACATGGGCGTCTCTAAAGAGAAAAATGGCTGTGTTCTCCGAAAGAGACGGAGGAAACGGAGGGGAGATGGAGGAAGAGGATCTGCCCACCAGCAGTCGTGTCTCCAGAGCTGTGGGCACTCGATCACAGCCGCCATCTTCAGGACTCAGGATCACAGCTCCCTCAGAGTGAGCTTTACTGCTGTCGGGAGGCATACACACACATGTTAACATTTCACAATATTTATATTAAACATAATATACACAAAAGTTTGGGGATGGTTAAAAGTTTTTAAAATCAAAAATACAGGAAAAACACTACTACCATGACATTTTAGTACTGTTTTCTATTGTCAAATATATTGTAAAATGTAATTTATTTATGTGATGCAAAGCTGGATTTTCAGCAGTGTCACATGACCCTTCAGAAATCATTCTAATATTCTAATTTTTAGTTGACTTTTACATTCATTTGAAATTGAAATCTTTTGCAACATTATGAATGTTGTAACTGTCACTTCTGATTAATTTAACATGTCTTTTCTGAATTTAAGCATTATTGTGCACGTTATCTAACCTGCTGCTGGCCATTAGGGGTCTCTTTCCTTCTTCACCTTCACATCACCTGCCAGGATGGTGGAGATCTCGCCTTGCATGAAGGCCCAGGGCACGTTGGAGCCCACGAGGGGGCACTTCTCCCCGCTGGGGCAGTACACCTCGCTCCCCGAGCCCTGTCTGCGGATGAAGTCTCGGGTGCAAGGGAAGCAGAACTTGTGCCCGGCCACCGATGGACACTGGACGAAGTGTGTGTCCTCCAGGCGCTCGTGGCAGATGGTACAGCAGAGAGGGGCTCCTCCTCCACCGGCTCCTCCTGAGCCTTCTGCTCCCATAACGGCGCTCTGGTCCGCGAGGGGGACGGTGACGGTCGTGGTCGGCCCTCCTGAGCTACTGCCAGCCGACGGTTCCCCGTTGCGTGACGCTAGCCGCCGCTGACCGCCAGCGGGTGAGGGACTGGTGCTGTTCTGCCGGCCTGCGTTCGCAGAGTGGCTTCCGCTGCCGCCCGGAGCGTCTTTCGGGATGGCAGTGCCAACGTTGTCAGCCACGCTCATGAGAGCAGTGATGGGCGAAGGGTCGCTACTGTGGGTCTCTGGAGGCTGTCCGGCGCTGGCTAGCGATGTAGCGGGCATGTGGCCGGGAATGCCAGGGTACACGAGTGACCAGTGCTGGCGGATCTCCTCTGAGGTCATCCTCTCTGTGGCTTCCGGCTCGGGCGAGGCTTTGCGTCGGCGTACTCTCGGCTGCGTGGGGCGGCCGATGTGGCAGAGCGCGGTGGGCAACATGGAGCAGCTGGCGTCCAGGTACGACTGCGGGAGGGCGTCCGGGGCTGGCGCGTCTTTGAACGCTCGCACCGCGTCGCTGAGAAGCTCTGACAGGAGACGCCAGTCGCCGGTGCCATGCCTTTTCTCATACTCCACGTACTTGTAGCCCGAGTTAATGACCTTGCCAGTGTCTTTCTGAGAGTCGTGGAACATCTGCTTGACTAGCGCTAACACGCTGGAGAACACGTTACCTGACCCACACGGGTACTCGATGAAAACCTTCAGCTCAAACTCAACCATCAGCTTGGCGTCGAACGCGAACACCCTGCCCACCAGGCCGTGGTCCTTCTTAAAGCGGACATTGAACGGGGTGCAGCTAGAGAGGGTGTGCAGGGCGTCGCGCATGTGTTTGGGGCGTCCCGGCCATTCGTCCGTGCGGTTCCTCACGCTTTCAGAGAGTTCGGTGAGGGCTTCAACGTTCCTCTGCTTCTCCTTAAGCTCCCTTTCAAACTCAGGGCTCATGAAAGATGCCACACCCACGTTCATCCCCATGCCCAGAGCCTGTCTTTTACTGATCTCGTTCAACATGGGAGCAGAAATGGTCAAGGGGGCGCCACCGGCTCGGGCATTTAGACCAGGCATGGCGGTCAGCAGACCATGAGGGGCTCCGACAAGCCCCTGCGCCATTAAACTGGGTTGCACAGCCCCCACCAAAGTCCTCCTGGCAGTAGGACTCTGCCTACTAACCTCAGGCGGACCACCATCCTCCAGTCTAGGCAGCCCGTTGGGCAGCCTGCCGGACCCATACTCTCCCCTTCCCCGCTCATATCGCTCGGAGGGCGGTCTACCGACCTCCATAGGACCCTCCTTACCAGCGGGACCGTGTTTACCGGCGGGCTGCGGACCCGGAGATCTGCCGTCCTGCATCACGTGTGTTCGCTTGAGCTGCCGCGCCGTGTCGATGAGCAACTCGATTCTGTCCGCGCCCTCGTAGTTCACACAGCCTCTGCACACGGCCTCGCTGAAGTCCCAAATCATGGCCCAGGGCATCTTTGGCAGGTCGCAAAGGTAGCACCATTGCCGCCTGGAAGATGCCTGCGAGGAAGAGGACATATTTGATAGGCCCTCGCGATCTTGCGTTCTCAAATCCACCCTGAATCTCTTTCACAGTCAGCCTCCGAGCGTCTGCGGTCGACGGTTTCCTCGTTACGGACGACTATAAACAACTGCGTCGGATTTTGTGTCATTCAGAATCGAGGTGTTTGATGTTTATGCCAAGTCGCCTGGGCCGCAGAGTTTCTCCTGGAAGACGTTCCGAAAGTTACGCAACACTGAGCCGTTGAATTCTGGGAAGTGTAGTTTTGTACAGCTGGGCGCGCGCTTCACACTCGTAGTGCTTTTGCCTGAAGAAACCCCTTCATTTATTTATTTTAAATAAAGCCCCCAGATATTTATGGAAGAGAGGCATCAGTCATCACATCATCTTTTTTATTGTAAGGCTCACTTTATATGTAAAATAAATAATTTAATTATATTTAGTGCGGAAAATAATTTGTATGTAGTTATTGTATAATTATTTTCTCGCCTTTTTTAGTTATTTAGAATATATTTTATATAATTTATTTAATTAGATTTATCTCGAACTATAATCACATTTTGTATAGTTCATTTTTTGGGGGGTTATGAAAACATCATTGTAATGAGCATTGCTTAGTCAAATAAAACTTAACCACTCAACAAGCAATATGGATAAATGTGAATAATTGCAATATGTTCTTGCAAAAAGGTTATTCGACTGCAATTCCCAGTTTACAAATGGTTAACGTCACGTCCGCTATTCCCAACGACGTGTTTAAAAAACTTCCGGTGTTATATTACAGAAATGACGTTCCATGTTACTGTAGTAAGCGCTGATCTTCTGTTGTTTACTGGTTTAACTATTTGATTCTGTTTATAAGATGATATATCAACTTTTGCTTTTACTTTTAGCTTGAAAGTCGTCTAAACAAGCTTATTTATTTTAGAGTTTGGTCAACATTTGCTGAGCGCAAACTGTAATCACTTCTTTTTAAATTATAAACAGGAAATGACCGAACAGTCTATGCAAATATACTAGTCGAATAAATAATTATACATATACAACACACAATATCCTCTCCAGGAAAAATAACAAATTAAAAGAAAGGCAAAAAAAAAAGAGAAAAGCAGTGGGTTTGTGATTTATTTATTTATTTTTTTAGCTTTCTTTTTATGTGAAGTTAAGTGTTGAATGTTCATTATTATTTTGTGTTGTCTGTGGATCAAGATCCTTAGATTTGTCCTCCAGAATGGCAGAAGGCGGCCGGCTTGTGTTTGTTTCTCCTGCAGATTTACAGTAATGCTTACAAACTGTGTACAAGCCTTGCACGAGGAAGAGCACAGAGATGCTGCTGTAGTAACCTCCATATACAAGAAACTGTAAAAGAAGGGCCAAAATGCAGGTTTATCCAAACATTCAAACCATGCATGGTTATTATTTTACTCTCATGGAAATCTTTTAACCCTATAAAATAAATCCTACTGTTTTCATATTTTATACATTCATTTCGAAGGCCTCTGAATGATCAGCTTTGCTGAAAAACCTGTTGCACACAATCTACTACATGCCTTCTGTCGTATGATTGATATACTTTTCTAGCAAGTAAAACTTCTTGCTGTGAAATGTATAGGTCTACAGGTTTTTATAAAGTAAACGTGAGAATAACTTAGCTATTTTATTAGTATAATATTAGTAATATTTTAAGATGCTTAGCTACTGGACTGCAGAAACATTGGTACTGTACTTGATCAGGCATACAGCATTTTTTTATTTTTCTTTTAAGAAAAATCAAGTTAAAATGTGAGTATCAAATATGAAACATCAGGCTTTTATTTTTTTATATTATGTCTACAGGTTCAATAAACTGTTTGTTTTCAAGGGGGAAAAAAAATTGACTATTATTTCTTATGTTAGGCTTTACAGGGTTAAATTTCACTATAAGGTCCATGTAGTGAGAGCTCACCTGTGTTGTAATGTCCAGTCCCAGGGCTGAGTT
This sequence comes from Chrosomus eos, assembly GCA_036326025.1. NCBI lineage: Eukaryota > Metazoa > Chordata > Actinopteri > Cypriniformes > Leuciscidae > Chrosomus > Chrosomus eos. The sequence continues at coordinate 5,593,513 of CM070824.1, read as the reverse complement.
GTCCACCACAACAGCAGTAAGTATAGTTTGAAGTGTAAGAGCAACAAAAGTGTTAATCCCAAAAGTTAAAGCATAACATTCCATAGAGAGGTTAAGTGCAATCTGAAACCTTCCAGCAAAAAGGGGGAAAAGAGAAAGACGTACAAGTTAGTCAAGGAGAAAACAGACCAACTTTAGTTCAGTTGCAGCCTTTGTATTTTTTAAATCAACCTGGCTGCCGAAGCAATTTCAATTTATAACAAATTATGTTTAACTGACTTATAGTAACTGGCTTAATCTATTTTGATGAGTTTAAGTATAATGTAAAAACACGTCAAGAAATATTGATCATATAATTTTTTTACTGATTTATATGCACTTGCTTGACAACATTAGCCTGCTTTATGTGGCTGAATCTAAAAAAAAAAACAAAAAAAAAAAACAAAGGTATTACAGTAATGAGAATAATAAAAACACCCTCAAAAGTATAAGTAAAAGTCCATAGTGGTATCTTATTGCCATTTATATAACGTATACACACACACACACACACACACACACACACCACACACACACACACCACACACACACACACACACACACCACACACACACACAACACACACACACACACACACACACACACACCACCACACACACACACAAACACAACACACATCAACAACAACAACTAACACACTAAAATATATAATATATACTTAGCAACATTAATTAAATAATTTTAATATATATATATATATTAATATTAATATTAAATATATAATATATATATTTATATATTATTAATTATATTATATATTTTAATTAATTTAATATTTATTATTTATATATAATTATAATTTAAATTATTAATTAATATTATTTATATATATATATATATATATATATTATAATATATATATATATATATATATATATATATATATATATATATATATATATATATTATTAGTTTATATATTATATATATATATATATATATATATATATATATATATATATATATATATATATATATATATATATATATATATATATATATTATATATATAATAAATATTAATTAATAATTTAAATTATAAATTATATATAAATAAATTACCGTTCAAAAGTTTGGGGTCAATATGATTTTTTATTTTTTTTTAAAGAAATTAATACTTTTCTTCAGAAAGGACGCATTAAATTGATCAAAAGTGACAGTAAAGACATTTATAATAATGCAAAATATTTATTTTTTAATTGAATGCTTTTCTCTTGAACTTTCAAATAATCCTGAAAAAATGAATCACAGTTTGCACAAAAATATGAAGCAGCAAAACTGTTTTCAACTGTGATAATAATCATAAATGTTTCTTGATCATCAAATCATCATATTATAGTGATTTCTGAAGGATCATGTGACACTGAAGACTGGAGTAATGATGCTGAAAATTCAGCTTTGATCACAGGAATAAATTACACTTTACTATATATTCACGTAGAAAACAGCTGATTTACATTAGAATAATATTTCACAATATTACTGTTTTTTCTGTATTTTTAATCAAATAAACACAGCCTTGGTGAGCAGAAGGGACTTCTTTCAAACACATTAAAACTTACTGACCCCACACTTTTGAACGGTAGTGTATATATACACACTTATTTTGTAACGACTAACTTACATTGTGATTGTGATGAGGAACATGTATGACGCTTTGAAGACAGCGTATCCTGCGTAACACAGCCAGATGTTGTTAGTGAAGGCCATGAGAAAGACACACCCTGCCCCGATGGCAGAGAAACCCCCCAGAGAGAGCTCGCCCCACACCCCCCACTGGACTCGGATATAACCCACGGAGAACGCTGCGGCTGCACCTGAAAGCAACAGGCACAACATCACTCACAATGATGCAAATCTGGGAACAAAGAAGAGGCACAACGGAAGACAACAGTTCAATCGGAGAATGCATTTAGACTCATTTTTATTCTGCATACTCACTACTAACTTCTGTCGCCTTGTTTGAATGTTCTTGTCAAGACATCAAAACTAGGAGACATTCTTTTCTGCTGCAATTAAAGTGACTAAACCTCTACTGTTGTAATTGCTTAAATTATCTTCCCCACAAACTGGGCTGCTGAGTTTATGCAATCTGCATAACAAGTAAGCGTTAGAAGGCTTCTTCTGCTCAAAGCATATGATGATTCAATTTATGATTTGAGATAGAGTAGCATTGGTTTGGTTTGCCTATGGTTTCCCAATAGGGGTTCACACATTAGGGAACTGCAGGGGGTTCATGTTCAGTTGATGGAAAGCCAATATTTCTATCGATTGTAAAAATTTATATATATAAATGTAGCTGCAGAATAAATTGAAATCAAACAAATATTTTGATAGCATAGTGCGATTACCAAATCAAAGGCTGTGATTTAAAGCTATAGGGAATATTTTTAATAAACACTTTTGGTTATACTGGTTGAAACTCTCACATCCTGATAGCAATCAAAAATCGAAGCGGTCTAAATATTAAACAATTAAACAAGTCTCAGAACTCAGAAGATTTATGCATTTCTCTGGCAGCACTATCAACGGTGAACTGAATCTGCAGCAGTCATGTGGTGTAAGTCAGAGCTCTGGAAGATGTTTATGTTCATTATTATTGTAATGTTACGTGCTTTGAGAAATGAGGTAATTTAACGCCGTCTCTCATGACACTTTGCAGACTCTGCTGTGAGAGATCATGTGTTTTGGAGGAGGAGTGGCTCTGGACACGCTCTGAAGGGAGGGTGGGATCTTATGCTTTCAAAGCTAGCTTGCTATTGCTAGCCTCTCTGAAATTGCCTACCCTACCTTTAATTTAATAAGCATATATCTGTTGTTGTGCTGCATGTTTCAGAGTGAAGAGCAGCAATATGTTAAACGTGTGCACTTTACAGTGTTTCTATAGTTGTGCACTGGGTTAACTTTATTTACACATTTGCACAGTTTCCATTTATTTTGTGGGTAGAAGTTTACAGCATTTCACCAGTTTTCTACCAAAAAAAAAAAAAAAATGAAGATTTGAATGTTTGAAAGCAGATATTTTAATAGCCTACATAAATATTAGTATTGTAATTTGCAGTGTAAAGTAAAATATTTATTAGGTTAATAATTATCAAATATTCAGGAGCACAGTTGTACTTGAAAATATTATTCCCCCATTGCAAATCAGGTTTATTGGCAAGCTGTTTTGCAATGAACATATCAAACACAAATAATTGAAATAGCTCAACACAACAAATGTTTATATGAATAATTTTGAGACTGCATGAGTCACTAAAAGTTGCATTTTCAGTTGAATTTTTGGAAACCAACATTTGTTGTGTTGAGCTATTTCAATTAATTTTGTTTGTTCATTGCAAACAGCTAAAAGTCTGTACATTTTGCCAATAAACATGATTTGCAATGGGGGTTGAGTATTTTGATTACAACTGTATTTATAACATCATTTTAAAATTAGAGTTAAAATATAATAATAATAATCTGTGCAGCTCTATATATACTTATATATATATACTATAAAAAAAAGAAAGAAATACGTAGCCTACTTCAAAAGTGGGAAGATATTTTAAATCTTATTTGATAATTTCCATGACCAAATTTGTCAATGCATTATTGAAATATTAACTTAAAATCGCAAAGTTTGGGAACCTCTGGACTAGGCATATTCTGATATTAGTCACTTTAAATATAATGGCTCTTTGAGTTCAGAGTCTAATCAGATACACTACTAAAGTATTCCACTAAATGCCTCACCTACAAGTGTGCAGACGGCCTCCACTCCCCCGTTATACACAGAGGCATTGCTGGAGGGCTCGATGTGGTCCCACATCAGCTGGACGTATTGAAGACCTGTCCGTATCCAGCTGTGGCCAGAGCCCACCAGAGGGACCACTGCACCAGACTTCTGGAGGAGTAGGTTTCTTTGACACTCTCCCACATTTGTTTTCCGGAAGTTTTAATAATGTTTCCCCAAGCACAGCATCTCCCTGTAGCCTCCTTTGCCATATCCGTTCCTCCACCCTCGTTCAGCGTCTCCGTAGACACATCCACCTTCTTCTTAAAAAACATTCCATTTTGAGGCATTGGCAGGGCCAAAGAAACACAGAAAGCCACTGCCATTAGACCCAGAGTAATAGCGTTTATATGGAAGTAGCTTGTTTCCAGCTAATGATATTAACAGCTGGCCTAATGTGGCTCCAAAGGTATAGCCAGTCAACATGGCGCTGCGGACGTACCCCGTGGCTCGTTGGTAGCGTTCAGGAGGTATGACGCTGTAGATATATGAAAAATAGGCCACTTCGGTGGAGGTGACCATTGCAAAGTTGAACTGTAGGTAGGTCAGAGCGGCCAGGCTGTTAGCAAAACACAGAATTATATAATTGATGATAAGGAAAAGGCCTTGAACTACAATTAAAGGTTTGTATCTAAGCAAATCTGTCAGTAGGAAGACTGGGCAGAGCACTGCCAGATATGAGTACGTCCAGATAGGAAACAGGTAGTTTGTTACCTAGATGAGAGGAAAGAAGATACGTTTTTTTTTGGTCATTTGAGTAAAGCGTAACAGATATTTATTAGGACAAAACTGATTAGACATGCACGTGCATGAGTGATGCATAAATTGAGAATGTTAAAGCAGTTAATCATATTATGAACTGTTTTAGCTTGATTTTGAGCTGCTGATATTTTAAATAGATTATTATTGTGATTATTACACCATGTGTTATCTGAAAATGGTGTGGGCAAGGAAATCTGTTTTTAAGAGCTCCTACCTTACACTCTGCAGGAAAAAGGCTACAAAAGCTGTCACTGTGGCGGTAACTTTTCAAAAGGTACACATTTGTATTTAGAGTGCATATTAGTCCCTCAAATGTACATATTGGTACCAAAAGTGTACATATTAGTCCCTCAACGGTACATATTGGTACCAAAAGTGTACATATTAGTCCCTCAAAGGTACATATTAGAAACCTTTTGAAGGGTACTGTCCCAGTGACAACTTTTGTACCTTTTTTTCTGAGAGTGATCCAATAAATACAGTAATCCTGTATCATTTTTATTGTACTGGAAGTGTTTGAAATACTAAATGCTCGGAAAAATTGGATATTGTGCTGTTTGTTTCTCAATGTTCACTGTAAAAAATCCATGAGAATGTCCTGTTAAAAATGACCAGTACCTCTTCCGTTAAGTTTACTGACCCTCAACCCTATAGCACAATGCTATGCGTAATTTGAAATGTGAGTGAAACAGCTGTGATAAATCAATGCGGAAAATTCCTTCATATTAACACAACATTGGCACCTACTTTACAGTCTATGTCTGAGCCCTTAAACAATCTCTAAGCCAATATAAAAATGTAAACAAATCAATCCTCACCACTTCCTCTGAGATGTTTTTGGGTCCCACTAAGTAAGGTGTAAGGAAAGGCTCTGCCGGTCTGCAGTTTGCAAAGAAACCATAAAGAGTGAGTAAAGCCGTGTGGAAGACCCAGTCTGACCTCTTCATTTTCCTCCAGAAATTCATTCTTATCTTCCTGTCTGTGTGTTCACTGCCACAAGATTATGTCTCTCCTTTTAGGCCGGAACTGTTGGTCTGTGTGTTTGCAGTGTAAAGTTAGCCAAGTCCAGTCCCTGAATCCCACGAAAATATACTGTGCAATGCTGGTAACTGAACATATTTATGATGGAGACTTTGATCTATACGCCCTAATTGTTGGTGTGTGTGTGTTGACAAATCAAAGCGTTGATGACTTAACATTGTAATCATTTAACCAATATAACGATTAATCATTGTTATCATTTAACCATATCCAATTCCATTCAATGTGTTTATACCCTACATCGCAGAACAACATGTTTCAAATAAATAAACAACAGGTAGACCATATGGTTTCAGTAGCTTGGTAAGATTCAGGAAAATCCATAGATTAGGCAGTTCATCTGCAGTGTGTCAATAATTATGTAGGCTAATATTTTCAGTATAGGATATCATAATGAGTTGGAAAAGATTTTTTTTAACCCGATGTTATGAGTAAATAGCATTATTTTATGTGGTGTTTATGTCTTTATTTTTTCACGAATCATCACCAGACCTTGAGCATGCGCAGTACGCAGCACATGTGTCTCGTCACCATAGTAACGGTGTGTTGACACCGTCTTCATTAGCGCGATGAGACTGAAAAAGCTACACATACGATACTACCCACCAGGTAATATAACATTACACGTTTAAAGTTTTAAATTGCATACCATTCCCGTCATACAGTTTTGTTAAGTACCTGGTTAATCGAAAAGCTCGCATTTAAAAAAGAAAGCTTGTTTTGTTGCTGTGCAGGAATATTCCTGGACTATGAGAAAGGGGGGAAGCTGAGGACGAAATCCATCGATCTGTTAAACTTGACTCCAGAGTAAGTATGATTATCAAACTAGACGTGATAAAACAATACAATACAATACAAAAAAATACAACTGTTCATTGTTATTTTATGTTAGCTCAGGTCGATTAAATAATATTAATATCCTCCTGGGACCCAAGAATAGACTTTTGTCCACTGTAGTGGACATTATATTTTAGTGAATTTCTTTGACATCATACATGTCACATGACACAACCTGGGTGTCCTGTAAAGAGCACATTCAGGACTTTTCAGAGAATATGTTTGGAGGTTTCACCATGAAACAAACTTTTCCTTGGTCTTTAAAAATGTCTGACATTAATTTAGTGATCAAATGTAGCATTCTTATGGAAATATGATAATATATTGTAATAATAATTTAAATTGGACAACTTTTCAAATTGTATTTCATAAAACAACATCTCAGGAAAATGTTGAGGGGTTTGAAATAAAAAAAGAACAGGGCGTTGATTTCACACGTGTCCACTGTAGAGGACATCAGGACTTAAATCATGTTTATCAGGCACTCTGGGAGACACAACAAGTGAATATGGAAATAAATTATACATCAATATTCCTATGAAATATTAGATATCATTATTAAAATGTTGCCAATTATTACTCCAATTATTACACTTCTTTTTTCATTAAATGTTGCTCCTAGAACATATTAATGTGCAAATTAGATACAGTGTATAGATACATTGCATTGAATGGGAATATTACTTTATGGCCATTTTACCCACATATTGCATAAAGTAAAATGGTGTATCAATTCATTCCGTTATTTCTTTCATAACATAGTTGAGAGTAATCTTTATACAAATTTTGGTTGAAAAAATCCTGAAACCCCAAAATTTATTGGTGATTGAAAAAAAAAATCCCATTGTTTTTGCCTATACATATAATTTCATGTCATTTTATTTTTTAAACAACTTAGTCCTGGTGTCCACTACAGAGGACATAGCATAACGTATGAATAAAATATTATTTTTCAAAAATGTTTTTTACCATTTTTTTATTGTGCTCTAAGCAGTGTGATGACATGGAAAAAAACTAAATTCAAAAAAACATTTTTATCTGGGTCTCAGGAGGATATATAAGCCTACAAGGTTTTTGTTTTTGTTGAAATTAACATTATCTACGATTAATAAATGCTTTAGAGTTACTAATGTAAGTTAAGTTAATAATGTAGTTAAAAATTGGAACCTACCACTGTTTATTATTGTTAATGTTTACTAGTGTTAACAAAGATGTTTAAATACTCTAACAAACTAACATGAACATGACCTATTGTAAGTGTTAGCAGTATAACTGACTCTATGTGGTAAAGAAGTGTGTTTTCCTCCTGTAGGACTGATGTGAATGAGCTGCTGTCAGACATCCGAGCAGCAGAGCCTCTCATCACCTCATCCTGTGTGGAGCAGGTCAGAGTCCTCATCTGCAAACTACAGGAGAAAGTCGGCCAAAAGGATCAACGCAAGTTCTACCTGTTCAGGGTAACGTTACTAATAAATACTGACCAGTCATGCATGCTCAAACATATTTAGGCCATGCATATTTCGATCTACTTTAGATATTGTGATCCTCCAGGCCGGCTCCAGCTTTGAGATGCAGGGTGACCCGAGGGATAGTCCTGGTGGGCCGTAGGTGCTCCGTTAACTAGATGCGTTACTGTTTGAAGATTGAAAGGGACTATTTATAACACTCCTATTACTTTTTTGGTTACACTTTATTTTTGTGTAATTATACATTTAAAGTAACACTAAGTAGTTTTTCAACCTTCATAATATATTTCCAAGACCCTTGTGATGGTACATCGACTTAAAATAAGTTAAATGACTCGTCTGCCATCGCCTGACGGGGTCTGTATCGCTTTTACTGGCACTATGTAACTTCGGGTTTCGGGTAGGAACCCGTGCACAAAAAAGAACTACAAAACTCGATTGCTTTACGTCAAGCGCTACAATAGTCATTATTTCGTTTTTCTTCGTTTCTGATGTCGCAATACATCATCCTTTCATGAAATCATGTAACATACTCTACCTTGTCTGTGGACATCGTTCATTCTAAAGCCGGTGCTGGGTAAACAGCGAGCGTGCGTGCGACGGTAGGCTAAATTATTTACGACAGCGGCAATGGACAATTTTGTTTCCAACCAGTAGGGCGACCCAAGAGGAAAAGTTACTTGGTGTTACTTTAAGTACTGAGAAGAATTAATGAACTACATGTGCTTAGGGTTAAGGAAGGATGAGGGTTTGGTTTAGTGTTTGTTGCAATCATGCCTAATTTATAGTTATTACCAAGGACACTGTAAAATAATCTGTTATCTTATTTTAAGAAGCACAAATTATTAATTTTAATGCTTCTGTTTAGCTTCCTGCTTGTTTTAGAAAATTTGGTGATTCATTTTTCGGTAACGCTTCCTTTTACAGTCCAGTTACCCATGTAAATACTATGTACATATTTAAGTAACTACAATTACTGGGTAATAACTAGTACAAACCCTGAACCTACCCCTGTTCCATGTACTTACCTTATATTAGCCAGTACTTTCTAGGTAAGTACACTGTAAGTACTGTAAAAGGAAGCGTTACCCATTTTTCTTTCATTAATTAAAGGGATAGTTCTGTCATTAATTACTCAGCCTCGATCATGTCGTTCCAAAACCCGTAAGACTTTCGTTCATCTTCAGAACACAAATGAAGATCTTTTTGATGAAATCTAAATCTGAATTCAAAATAAACATATAAACTTCTGTTTATGTTCACTGATCATTCAATGTTTAGATGTGAGTAAAAGCCTAAATTAATTCTGTTCATCATATAAAGCGACCGTGTCTCTTCAGAAAATTTGGACTGAGGAAGGACTCAATTCAAATGGATTACTTTAGTGATCTCTTTATGACCTTTTTGAAACGCCAGAATGCTTTTGAGGGAACAGAAAGCTCTTAGATTTAATCAAAATGATCTTCATTTGTGTGTTCCGACGATAAACATAAGTCTTACGGGTTTGGAACGACATGAGGGCGAGTAATTAATGACAGGATTTTCATTTTTGGGTGAACTATCCCTTTAATCTTTCAAATGAATCCCACATGTCAACTATTACTATTATCAATTTATGGAATATTAAGTTCTTTCATTTCAGGTGGGGAATAAAACGGTTAAAGAACATAATTTTTTTTTTTTTGTGTGTGTGCAGAATGTAATGAAAGAAATGGAACAAACTCGGTATTATTTAACTCGGTATAATTTCATTCCAGTAATTTAACCGGTTATTCAGCGTTATCCATCTTGTTATCTGATAGCATAAGAAAAATGATCATAATGAAATGATCAGGTTCATGTTAACAGTTTTCCACCTTGTTTATCTGATTTCATGAATTGAACATCGCACCAGATGTTGTAATAGGATGTGTTGGGCTTTTGGTGCTCTTATTCCATACCACCTCATACCACCATTCTTATATATATACATTTGAATGATTATCTGAAGACATTTGCTCTGATCAAGGACTCTTATATCGACATTACCCACAAGATGGCAGCAGAGGGAAAACTGCTGTTTTTGTAGATCAAAGGCATAGTAATTATGTTTGGAAATTACACAGTCAAGCTTATATATCTGAAATGAATTAATGTGTTTAAGTGCTTCCCCCCCAAGCATTCGTCTTCTCTGTTTTCGTCTACAGGCACTTCAAGCTCACATTTTGCCCCTGACGAATGTAGCCTTCAATAAATCAGGATCGAGGTGAGTTTATCAGCTGTGCTCACATGCCCGCTCCCCCTCTCTCCCTCTAATTCTGCCTCTCTCCCTCACTTTCCGTCTGTTTGCAGTTTTATAACCGGAAGCTATGACAGGACTTGTAAAATATGGGACACCGCATCCGGAGAGGAGCTGCACACTTTGGAGGGTCACAGGAACGTTGTGTATGCCATCGCCTTCAACAACCCTTATGGGTAACAGCACCGCTGCGTCACATTTGATCATGGCTTACACTTAATCTCTTTTTTTTTCTCTCTCTGTGAACTAGAGAATAGCCCTCTCTGTCTCTTTCTGCAGGGTTAGGGCACTGCAGGGTAACTGGTGTTGTTTTTACAATGGGACCATTTGTCACTTGGAGTCATAACAGGAGCCCTTTTCCTTTTTTCTCTCTTGCTCTCTGTCCCCTTTCTCACTCACTCACTCTCTCTTTTTTTTCTCTCGCAGAGACAAGGTTGCCACAGGCTCCTTTGACAAGACCTGCAAATTGTGGAGTGCTGAAACGGGGAAGTGTTTCTATACGTTTAGAGGGCACACAGCAGAAATCGTACGTCTGCATTCTCACTTCCCTCTGCCTCGCTGTTTTCCTGCATTCACACTAGTCTCAGCAGTTTCAAGAACAGTTCACCCAAAAATGATCATTCTGTCATCATTTACTCACCCTCGTGTTGTTCCAAAGCTGCATGACTTTCTTTCTTCCAGAGATATTTTAACATCAAACCTGGCACGACGTGTCTTGATATATTTCAATTTACTGTATGTGAACATAAAGAAGATTTAAACCATTTAATTGTCTGTTTCTCCAACAAAGGCTTTGGAGGAATATAGGAAAATAGCGTACACGTTAAATCAGGTATTTTTATGATGCTTTTATGTTTTTTTTTGCTGAATGTTGGCAACCAAGCATGTCCCATTGACTTCCATTGTATTTTTTGTCCATAAAGTGAAAGTCAATGGGAACCAAAACTGTTTGGTGACCCACATTGTTTAAAAAACTCCACAGAAGAAAGAAAGTGGAATGACATAAGAGTGAGTAAACGATGACAGATTTTTTTTAGTAGGACAAGACACCTAACACAACAACTTTAGTGGGCCTAAACTTGGTTCCAAATGACAACAGTGTAAATGGAAAGTTATGAGACTAAAGTGGACCAAAATAAGATCCAATCCACTTTCAAGGTCAAATGCATAGAGCATGTTTATTTTATATATTTTAACTGAACGAATTTAAATGGCTGGTGAAATTGGTCGAGCTTTCAACCCATTAGACAACATATCCGATTATCTAGGTTGATCACCAATTTAGGTATGTTGAACAAACTGTGTCGAGGGGTTTGACCTGGGATGCCAAACGTGGCAGAAACCTGTTTATGTATATTATGCTTTTGGAATTAATCAAACACCATTTGCTCGATAAATCAGAAATACTTTCTCTAATTTTGTGTGTGTCAACTCTTAGGTGTGCCTGGCCTTTAACCCTCAGAGTACCCTGGTTGCTACGGGCAGCATGGACACCACGGCTAAATTATGGGATGTTGGGAGCGGGGAAGAGGTGTCCACATTGGCTGTACGTATTATCCTCTTGTTTTTCTGTATTGTTCATCTTACAAGTTGCCGCCTATCCTCCTTCATCATTTCCCCCTCATCTGCTCTTCTCCTAAGGGATTTTTAATCATTTCTCTTTAATTCGCAGTGATCTCCAGCGATCAGTGAAAACTCACCCATGCGTATGTTTATTAATTAATTTGTCATCAAATCTTACATTACGGCATTTACGGGATTCTTCAAGCATTCCACATTGTTTAGTGCACACAGATGCGTCACGCGACGCCATCTGAACCGAAGCTGTGTAGAAACGTGTGGATGGAGGGATGAGACGGAGCGTTTGGAGGTCTTTTCCTCTCCGCAGCACATGGCAGAGCAGTGTGTGTGTGTGTGTGTGTGTGTGTGCGGCGTAATTACCCCTCTTAACTCTCCAATTATTTCTCTATGAATCTAAATTATGAATAGCTCCGTGAGTTCTTACCGATGAATTGAGGAAATTAATATGATATTTCTTTTCTGAAGTGAAAAAGGGTGCCTTTCTATTCCTCTCTCCACTCACAGCATTTCTCTATTCAACACTCTCTCAGGGTCACTTCGCCGAGATCATCTCTCTCTCCTTCAACACAACGGGCGATCGGTTGGTCACTGGGTCGTTTGACCACACTGCCATTCTGTGGGACGTTCCGTCTGGCAGGTCAGTGTGTACACCACAGTTAATGTTAATGCTTTAACTTCTTTTCAGACAGCATAATGCCATTTTTTCTTTTGTCTGTCTCTCCCAGGAAAGTTCATGTTCTCACAGGTCACCGTGGAGAGATCAGTTGTGTTCAGTTCAACTGGGACTGTTCCCTCATCGCCACGGCCTCTCTGGATAAAACATGCAAGGTTTCTGTTTCTCTTCACTCGAAGTCTCGTAAAAGAGCCTCTTAAATTAAGTTTTCATTTTGAATTCTTGAACCATATTTAGTTTTTCCCTCTCCAATGTTTGACGGTTGCCTCCAAAGCAGCTTGATACCAAGATGCTGAATCAAATGAATATGGTTGTTATTAGCTGGTTTTTATATATTTATATAGCAAGGTTTCTGGGATTGAAAACACAACAATTCTGGAACAAGACATGGGCCTTTTTGAGTTTTGAAACAATGCTTACACGACCACAACTTTTATTTCAAAAGATAAAGGAAAATTCAATTTTTCATGATGTGACCCCTTTTTCTTGCAAAGTTGCATTCACTTTCATCTCTCTGTGTAACTCTTTCCAGTCTGATTTTTCTGAAAAACAGTGAGACAAAATTTATACAGTTTTACAGGTTTTTAATAGTGTCAGATAAATTGGTGTGTCTGTAGTTAATGGGAACATATTATGCCCTTTTTAAAGTCTTGATTTGTTTTTGGGCTCTACTAGAATAAGTTTTCATGCTTGAATGTTCAAAAACATATTATTTTCACATGTTTTACATTACTGCAGCTCCTCTTTTCCCAGTCTGTCAGTAATGCCTGTTAGGCTCTGATTGGTCGGCTGGACCAGTGTGTTGTAAATTTTGGACCAGTGCTATTTTGGTCACCATGTGGTTTTAGTGTGTTATATAACAGGTTCTGTGTGTGTTTGTGTGTGTAGGTGTGGGACGCAGACAACGGTCAGTGTTTGGCTACTCTCTTAGGTCATAATGATGAGGTGTTGGATGTGTGTTTTAACTACACTGGTCAATTGATCGCTACGGCCTCTGCTGATGGTGAGACATCTCCATCTCCACACATCACATACTGATTCAGTCTCACAAAACCCGCCTAGAATATGTGAAAAAAATAAAAATTACTCTAAAACAAAAAGTAATTAAGTAATGGACTACTTTTTCTGGGAATGTGTGTACAAAACATCTTAATGGGCACTTAACAAGTCTTTATTTTCTTTAGACAATATATGGGGATTGTGGGGTAAGATGTGTCAGTGAGTAAACTGTGGCATCATTTGTGATGTGACCATAATTATAAAAAAAGGCTCATAGTATATACTGTATAGGCTAATACAAATTAATGCAGAAATACTATTACCAATACTGTTAATATTATGAATAATTTGTAGTTTCACTATATTCAATGGCTTATTTTTCTGGCTGTTGATGAAAAAGAAGTTAAAATACTTGTTTTTTTTTACCATTTCTGTTTTTAGGTTAATTTACAATGTAAATCATTTATGTATTACCATATAATTAAACTTACCACTTACACAGTTTACCCCTAAGTTGGGGTAGGTTGTGTCACTGGGCTGCTTTGTTTGAGAAGTTTCCATGGCTGTGTTATAGACGCTTTGTTCTCATTTCAGGTGACAACAGAAATACTGTAATATAATTAGGAGTATTAATTTGACACTTCTGTTCACCTAGAGGACACCCTATTGTGTGTACATTCGAGCATAACCGGCATGTTTTTGTGACATTCACCCATAACTGCAGTGGTGTTTGCGTGCAGGTACATCAAGAGTGTTCAGCGCTGAAACGTTCCAGAGTTTATGTCAATTAGAGGGTCATAATGGAGAGATATCAAAGGTAAGAAATCACATCATCTCCATCCTCACCCTGTCAGTCTCTGCTTTTCGCATATCTCTTCACTCATTCTTTCTTCATCTGCTAAGGCACTCATTTCCTCCCATTCCTGTTATTTCCTGTCTAGTTCTCTTCCTGTTTATATCCACCTGTTCTGCCCTCTTGCCTTCTTCCCAGCATCCTGCCTGTCGTGCGTCATCTTCTCAGCATATTCATACGGCCGCTTTCTTTCTTACTGCTCTCTCTTGATCTGACTGCTCTTCTTTTCTTTGGCCTATCCCTAAACGATCTCTCCGTAATATCCGCGCTCCTTTCTCTTCCATCCCCCTCCCGACCGTCATCATCATCACCAGAATATTTCCATTTCCTGTGCAAAGGTGATAACTCAAGTATGCACATACACACTTGGTTCTTCAGCGCTATAATAAAACGCCTGTCATTTCCACACAGGTCGAATTAAGTTCAGCTGTCTCTCTTTCCGACTGACACTTTTTCTTCCTTCTCATGTTTTTCTCCTGCACGTTGAAATAGGATGTTCTCACATGCAAAACAAAAAGTAATTGTTTCATGATGGAATATGATAACGAGCCGTCCTGATGCATTATCATAACAAAAGGCAGAAATATAATTTGCTTCTGATTTTCTCCCTCTCCGTAGGTGTGTTTTAATCCTCAGGGGAGCCGTGTTTTGACGGCGAGCGTGGATAAGACGGCTCGCGTGTGGTGTGTGAACACAGGAGTGTGTTTGCAGGTGCTGGAGGGACATTCTGATGAGATCTTCTCCTGCGCTTTCAACTATGAGGGAGACACCATCATTACAGGCAATTACACACACCTGCGTAACACTCATACAAGCACAAAAGTAATCATACGTCAGTAATTTCAAGCCTTGTTGTCAATCTTTCCACAGGCAGTAAAGACAACACCTGCAGGATCTGGCACTGAGACAGCGGCTGAACGCTGATGTTACAGTATTCTTTCCTACACCTCTTTAGATTAAGATATTGTGTGTCATCTTGTCACACTACCATAGTATTTCTATTCACGGAAAACATGTAGTATGTGTTGAGGATATTTTTGCTGTTATATTTTCCCTCTCTTAAAGGGGCATCTTGGTGGAAACATTTTTGAATGGGAGAAAAAAATACTATTTAAATCGTTTGCGTTACCTCGCAAAAGTGTAAATACCAATTAAACACTTCCTGTTTAATGTCCCGCTTCATAGAGTTTGAACTTGGACTCAAATATAAAGAAATGCATGCTTAATTCCTTGGCAATAACTGAAGTTGGCAATATATTCACAGATTCGAGCTTCACCTATTTCCAATCATATTAATGTAGACATTTTTCCTCAAAACAAGCTTTATAATATAAATTGGTCTCTATGAGAGGCGGCTGAGAGACAGTCCGAAGGGACAGTCTGCAAAGTGCAAAACCCACATTTTATATTAGGAAAAATATTCAATAACTTCAGTGTAACACACTGTACTGTCACCAAATTCAGTTCACACATCACTGCTTTCCGGCTGGTTATACTACAACATAATTTATATTATTTATTATGAAACTAAATCAATAACTTTACAGTGTTATTCATAAAAATATTCAATAACTTCACACTGTTATACTGTGTAATGCCATCAAATTCAGTAAGTAATTACCATGCAAAAGCTATGGTTGTAACAAGTATGTTAACCCATGTGTATCAACACCATTAGTGTAAAGAATAGACCTACTTTTTTTTGTATGTGCTATTACTTGCCAAACTAAGTGTTGAAGTATGACCAGTAGGAGACCATTGATGTGTAAACTGAATTCGGTGAGGTGACACTATTGTGTAACATTGAAGTTAATGACTATTTTTGTAGTAATGATTTTCGGCTTTTGCACTTTGCAGACGGTCCCTTTGGACTTGTCTCTCAGCTGCCAGCTCATAGAGAATCATTTATATTACACAGCTGGCTTGTAGCTCCTACATTACTATGATTGGATATATGAGTAATTTGTGTTTTAACAACGTTTAGCTCATGAGTTATTAATCCGGGAAGTTCGAATCTGTGAATATATTGCCAACTTCACTGAACTCTGTTAAGCACTGACCGCATTTCTTTATATTTGAGTCCAAGTTCAAACACTATGAAACGCTCCATTGTTAACGAACGAAGCTGTCTGAAACACTACCAGCGGGAGATTAATTAAGAATTTGTTCCCTCGTTTTACTTTATCATGGCCACTTTGTAGTAATGCGTTCTCTTGTTTTATAGTTAAATCAAATTCTTAATTCGTGGGAGCTAATTCTTATTCGTGGCCATGATATATAGGCCTATGTTTGTCTGCATGCTGTCATTCGTTTTAACTCTATTTATTTTTAACATTAAGAAAATGCTCAATGGAGAATCTTTTGCTCTATAGACTTTCAGTGTAAGTGCATACTTGTCAGTTATTAAGACTTACTATATTAAATTGGAATTATTTTCTGGTCTATTTAACCTGAAATATCTATTCTTTAGCATGCAAGTCTATTTTTGAGTTTGTGTATATATGGACTGTATTCACAAACGTGTGGCTCTTCTCAAATAAAGACTGTTGACGTCAAACTCACCCTACGCAAATTTTATTTTGAAAAGATAAATACATTCAGGTATACCGTGACAGACTGGATACAGTTGTGTGCCTTCAACGCTGATATTAAAACACATTACTATCATGTTACTATGTGGAGAAAACCATAATGCCACCAGATTTCACATTTACACGTCAACTTTTACGTGACAAAACTATACTTACACTTTAAATATACTCTTTTATGTTTATACTTTCATATTCAAATGTTTACAGTAGTCCGCGGAGACTTTTGGGGCTGTAATCCTGTCTGTCTGCCTGTCTTTGCAATCGTAAAACCGAAAACTTAAATTTCCATTTGCAGCCCGAAGGTACAATAGCTCACAATCTAGACTATTTACATCTAGCCAAAATAAAATCTCTTAAATAACAGTAGTCACACAAAACTAAACATAGAATTCAGTCTCAGAGGTACAATAAAAGGACTAAACGTGTTCGCCAATGAAAACGTAAAACAATAAAGTATGTTTGGAATGGGATCTCACTATATTTCACTTTAAATACAAACATTTAAATATTTTTAAATCCCTTTGCCAGAGCTCGCATGTCTATTTTTCTTGATAAAAAGTCACGTTGTGCATTTGAAACGGGTTTGTCGTACAGTAAAAATCTGCAAGCTACAAAACGTCAAGGCTGATTGGTTGGTTTAAACTGTGTTCCTCTAACCAGCGCTGGCCGGTAACTGGTGGATCTAACTTTGCGTGCGCGTAAAGACAGGAACATGCTTAATTTAAAGGGAAAAATCCTCAAATCACAATCTATGTGATGTGCGAATGAGCTTCTCTAGCACATATTTATGGACAAGGCATTTTCTTACTACAGTATATCCCAGAATTCCTGTTATCTAGCAAGGACATATACAAGTGTGACAGTGATGGAGGTATCAGAATAAAAGTTTGTGTCGGCTGAAAGATGTGAATCTTAATGAGGAGGATATAAAATGTGGGATGTGCTGGTGATTAGAGATGGCAAGTTCAGTACTTAGGAAGCCTCATGCTAAGAATTGTGGGATTGAGAGCCATGAATGTGTGTGGGCATCTTGTAAACCTTGCTAACTTGTGATAAACAGAGAGTTTCACAGCTGAGCTCTAGAAAAATGTTCTGATGAACAGTCATGATGGTGGTTTTGAATTGGTCTGTTGAATCTAAGAGGCATATTTTTTTAGTTGAACGAATTTGGTGGTGGTGACGGTGTGTTGGCGGCTCATTTGGGATGTTTGTTGGTGTTTTCACACTGGCTCCAGACTATAAACGTGTGCTAGCACAGGACGGATATGTGGCGTCTCCAGCTTCTGGTCTGTCGATGGGTGGCGCTCTAGCGCTTGGTCTTCAATATCCAGTCAAACAGGCTGGGCACTGGCCGTCCTCTCTGCTCCAGGTCCTGGTGGAGCTGACAGAACTGAGCCACAGCGCTGAACAAGTCACCAACACGCCAAGCCTTCTGACCTGCCAACTGCACCACTCTGTGGAACTGAGAAACAAACACACGCTGTTCAGTTCTCCATGCAGACAGCTGCTGACACATCTTCTTATCAAGTTAGGGGCTATTCACATAGAACACATTACTTTTCCATTGTTTTTCTATGTAAACAGGCTTGTGTTGACTGTTGCGCTTGTGACTTGTGTCTCTTGCATGAACCAGCATTCTAAAAATAATGCACTCAAGGTAAAAGAAGTTCAACTTTTAAAAAACATGTGTCTACACCTTGCATTGTTTTTCCTGTCTGGCGTTTTAACAACAAGAAACGCGTTCTGTGTGAACTGGCCCTATTTTGTAATCAACTTTTTATTCAGTTTTAAATATCAGTTTTGTTATTCAACATACATGTGACAATAACATACATTACATAATTGCCAAAGCCTAGCAGAACAAATGGAAAAAAAAGAAAATCCAATCTAGTTCTGTTTACAAAGTATTTACATTAACGTATTCAGGACATTACTAAATAAAAAATAACATGCAATTTTTTGAATCATCCCTCTTAAATGATTATCTTACAGCACACTCTGCAAGGGATACACACTGATGAGCCAAAACATTATGACAGGTCACAAATGAAGTGAATGTCGTTGATCATCTCCAAACAAGGTCACATATCAATATCTGGGTTGATTAGAGGGTAAGCAAACAATCAGTTCCCATAATCAACGTGTTGAATGCAGGAAAAATGGGCAGAAATAAAGATCTGAGTGACTCTGACAAGGGCCAAATTGTTATGGCAAGGAGACTGGGTCAGAGTATCTCTGAAACGGCAAGGCTTGTGTGTTGCTCCCATAGACTGTGAAATAGATGGACGACGCACCTTCACTCTCTTCCGTTGTAGAAAAGTGAAGCCGCAAATGTCCCAATATGGCGCTGACATCTTGGAGCCGTGTCTGTGCAGCAGTGAGTGTGAAGTGGAGCCGCGGTATCAAGATCTTGCCCACACTCCTGCAGAATCGGTTTGTACCGTTTACTGCCGAGCAACTCTTATTAAAATAAACAGCTATGGAAATGTAGAAATTAATGTTAAAGCTCACGAAGATCCCGAAAAACGTCTGTTGTTGTCTCAGTGACTACATCACTCAGAGGAGGTGTCAATCACAGCTGTCAATCATGACGTCACATCCCTGTTTTTATAGCATAGAATAACTAACTAAAACCAAACTTATTTAAAAAAAATATTTTTGGCTTCACTTTTCAGGACTTGTGGAGCACACTTGGTTGCTCCTGGTCAGCAGTGGTGAGAGGAGGGACAAACCACAAACTGGGACAGGGTGTTCGGCTCCCAAAACTCATCGATGACCAACAGAAGGTCTACTTTGGCACAAGTCATACAACATTTTAATGATGTTTATGCGAGGAATGTGTCACACACACAGCGCATAGGACTCTGCTGCAAATCTGCAGACTAATCAGATTATGCTAACCCTACTGTTGAAAGCTCCTACAATGAGCACGTGATCATCAGAACTGGATCTTGAAGCAGTGGAAGAAGGTCACCTGGTCCGATCAGTCTCATTTTCTTTTGCATAAAGTGGGCGGCGTGTGGATCATTTACATGGAGAAGTGATGCACCAGGATCACTGTGGGACGACAATACGACAGAGTTTGATGCTCTGGGCAATATTCTGCTGGGAAACCCTGAATCCGGCCATTCATGTGGACGTAAATTTGACACGTGCCACTTACCTAAACATTACAGACCAGGTCCAGCTCTTCAGGAAAATGGTGTTCCCTGAGGGCAGTGACCTCTTTCAGCATGACAATACACACTGCCGCACGGCGTTGATTGTTCAGGAATAGTTTGAGGAACATAATGAAGAGTTTAAGCCCTGGCCTCCAAATTCCCCAAATCTCAATCCAATCCTGTGGGATGTGCTGGACCAACAAGTTCGATCCACGGCAGCTTCACCTCGAATCCTACAGGACTTGAAGGATCTTGGCACCAGATCCACAGGACCCCTTCAGAGTTCTTGTAGAGCCCATGACTCGGCGGGTCGATGCTGTTTTTGCAGCACGTGAGGACCAACAGCGTATTAGGTGGTCATAATGTTTTGGCTCATTGGTGCATAAATGTACGAACAAAACTATATCCACACAGCCCGGTCAAAAAAATGTGCTGTTTGTATTTAAATAGGCAAATGCTTAAGAGCTAGCATGTTATATGTTTGAAAACAGTTTTTAACCCTTACTGATGGAGTGTGTAGCTTTTCATTTCTTAAACAACCAGGTAGGAAGACACATCATGGACATTTTCCAGGATGACAATGTCAAGATTCATCAGGCTCAAATTGTGAAAGAATAGTTGGGAGAATGAAGAATCATTTTCACACATGAATCGGCTCCTCTCAGTCCAGATCTTAAAATCATTGAGATGTGCTGGAGGACACTTACTGAGTGCTGGACACTCTTGCATCGTGAATACAAGATCTTGACCAAAAATGTATGCCCCTCTTGATGGAAATAGGTGCATCAATTGTTGGTCAGGGTCTTTGTTATCCTGGAATATAGCCATGATGTGTAGCCATATAGCCATGAAGTCTAAATCTATGCGAAAACATTTTGTTGCAAAAGTGCAATACACTTCTTACATGGGCTAGTGTGACTGGTAAAAACAGCACCAACTCGACTGGCTTCTACCATTTACATTTGAGGTATAATTATGTAATTTGTGTTGTGGACAAAATGTGAAGTCTCCTCAGGTGATGCTAACCACAGACCTTATTTTACTCGAATCGAAAACTGCTCTTCTTAAAACCCCATTCGAAATTCCAGAGGGAATCCATGCTAAATCTTTTTGAGATTTGCGGAGTACAGTGTGAACAGCTCTACACCCCTGGAGCCTTGCTGAAGGCACAGTAACGATGGTTTGTGGCTCGTTCCTTCGCACTACACACACTTCATCCTGTATCCTCTAAAAATAGTATGTGAAACAGTATGTAATGTGCAATGTTAAAAAGCTTTGCAGTAGTAGTATTATTTGAGTTTATTGCTATCAGCACCGTTAAAACGCTTTGAAATTGTAATATGCAACATCGTAGTCACATAAACTGATTGCATTCAAGCTGTTACAGAGAAGAATAACTCCTGAGTGATCGTCAGCACTACCAGCTGGCAGGATCTGAGAAAGTGTTTAATTTATTTATTTGTATGTCTATACTGTGGTATCTGTTTATTATCTATATATTGTTGTCATGTTGATAACATTAAATGTTGAATTGTTGCCAGGAACTGTAGAGAAACACACTCTCCCATGTCTGAATGCATGCTTAATTCCTTGGCAATAACTGAAGTTGGCAATATATTCACAGATTCGAGCTTCACCTATTTCCAATCATAGTAATGTAGACATTTTTCCTCAAAACAAGCTTTATAATATAAATTGGTCTCTATGAGAGGCGGCTGAGAGACAGTCCGAAGGGACAGTCTGCAAAGTGCAAAACCCACATTTTATATTAGGAAAAATATTCAATAACTTCACTGTAACACACTGTACTGTCACCAAATTCAGTTCACACATCACTGCTTTCCGGCTGGTTATACTACAACATAATTTATATTATTCATTATGAAACTAAATCAATAACTTTACAGTGTTATTCATAAAAATATTCAATAACTTCACACTGTTATACTGTGTAATGCCATCAAATTCAGTAAGTAATTACCATGCAAAAGCTATGGTTGTAACAAGTATGTTAACCCATGTGTATCAACACCATTAGTGTAAAGAATAGACCTACTTTTTTTTGTATGTGCTATTACTTGCCAAACTAAGTGTTGAAGTATGACCAGTAGGAGACCATTGATGTGTAAACTGAATTCGGTGAGGTGACACTATTGTGTAACATTGAAGTTAATGACTATTTTTGTAGTAATAATTTTCGGCTTTTGCACTTTGCAGACGGTCCCTTTGGACTTGTCTCTCAGCTGCCAGCTCATAGAGAATCATTTATATTACACAGCTGGCTTGTAGCTCCTACATTACTATGATTGGATATATGAGTAATTTGTGTTTTAACAACGTTTAGCTCATGAGTTATTAATCCGGGAAGTTCGAATCTGTGAATATATTGCCAACTTCACTGAACTCTGTTAAGCACTGACCGCATTTCTTTATATTTGAGTCCAAGTTCAAACACTATGAAACGCTCCATTGTTAACGAACGAAGCTGTCTGAAACACTACCAGCGGGAGATTAATTAAGAATTTGTTCCCTCGTTTTACTTTATCATGGCCACTTTGTAGTAATGCGTTCTCTTGTTTTATAGTTAAATCAAATTCTTAATTCGTGGGAGCTAATTCTTATTCGTGGCCATGATATATAGGCCTATGTTTGTCTGCATGCTGTCATTCGTTTTAACTCTATTTATTTTTAACATTAAGAAAATGCTCAATGGAGAATCTTTTGCTCTATAGACTTTCAGTGTAAGTGCATACTTGTCAGTTATTAAGACTTACTATATTAAATTGGAATTATTTTCTGGTCTATTTAACCTGAAATATCTATTCTTTAGCATGCAAGTCTATTTTTGAGTTTGTGTATATATGGACTGTATTCACAAACGTGTGGCTCTTCTCAAATAAAGACTGTTGACGTCAAACTCACCCTACGCAAATTTTATTTTGAAAAGATAAATACATTCAGGTATACCGTGACAGACTGGATACAGTTGTGTGCCTTCAACGCTGATATTAAAACACATTACTATCATGTTACTATGTGGAGAAAACCATAATGCCACCAGATTTCACATTTACACGTCAACTTTTACGTGACAAAACTATACTTACACTTTAAATATACTCTTTTATGTTTATACTTTCATATTCAAATGTTTACAGTAGTCCGCGGAGACTTTTGGGGCTGTAATCCTGTCTGTCTGCCTGTCTTTGCAATCGTAAAACCGAAAACTTAAATTTCCATTTGCAGCCCGAAGGTACAATAGCTCACAATCTAGACTATTTACATCTAGCCAAAATAAAATCTCTTAAATAACAGTAGTCACACAAAACTAAACATAGAATTCAGTCTCAGAGGTACAATAAAAGGACTAAACGTGTTCGCCAATGAAAACGTAAAACAATAAAGTATGTTTGGAATGGGATCTCACTATATTTCACTTTAAATACAAACATTTAAATATTTTTAAATCCCTTTGCCAGAGCTCGCATGTCTATTTTTCTTGATAAAAAGTCACGTTGTGCATTTGAAACGGGTTTGTCGTACAGTAAAAATCTGCAAGCTACAAAACGTCAAGGCTGATTGGTTGGTTTAAACTGTGTTCCTCTAACCAGCGCTGGCCGGTAACTGGTGGATCTAACTTTGCGTGCGCGTAAAGACAGGAACATGCTTAATTTAAAGGGAAAAATCCTCAAATCACAATCTATGTGATGTGCGAATGAGCTTCTCTAGCACATATTTATGGACAAGGCATTTTCTTACTACAGTATATCCCAGAATTCCTGTTATCTAGCAAGGACATATACAAGTGTGACAGTGATGGAGGTATCAGAATAAAAGTTTGTGTCGGCTGAAAGATGTGAATCTTAATGAGGAGGATATAAAATGTGGGATGTGCTGGTGATTAGAGATGGCAAGTTCAGTACTTAGGAAGCCTCATGCTAAGAATTGTGGGATTGAGAGCCATGAATGTGTGTGGGCATCTTGTAAACCTTGCTAACTTGTGATAAACAGAGAGTTTCACAGCTGAGCTCTAGAAAAATGTTCTGATGAACAGTCATGATGGTGGTTTTGAATTGGTCTGTTGAATCTAAGAGGCATATTTTTTTAGTTGAACGAATTTGGTGGTGGTGACGGTGTGTTGGCGGCTCATTTGGGATGTTTGTTGGTGTTTTCACACTGGCTCCAGACTATAAACGTGTGCTAGCACAGGACGGATATGTGGCGTCTCCAGCTTCTGGTCTGTCGATGGGTGGCGCTCTAGCGCTTGGTCTTCAATATCCAGTCAAACAGGCTGGGCACTGGCCGTCCTCTCTGCTCCAGGTCCTGGTGGAGCTGACAGAACTGAGCCACAGCGCTGAACAAGTCACCAACACGCCAAGCCTTCTGACCTGCCAACTGCACCACTCTGTGGAACTGAGAAACAAACACACGCTGTTCAGTTCTCCATGCAGACAGCTGCTGACACATCTTCTTATCAAGTTAGGGGCTATTCACATAGAACACATTACTTTTCCATTGTTTTTCTATGTAAACAGGCTTGTGTTGACTGTTGCGCTTGTGACTTGTGTCTCTTGCATGAACCAGCATTCTAAAAATAATGCACTCAAGGTAAAAGAAGTTCAACTTTTAAAAAACATGTGTCTACACCTTGCATTGTTTTTCCTGTCTGGCGTTTTAACAACAAGAAACGCGTTCTGTGTGAACTGGCCCTATTTTGTAATCAACTTTTTATTCAGTTTTAAATATCAGTTTTGTTATTCAACATACATGTGACAATAACATACATTACATAATTGCCAAAGCCTAGCAGAACAAATGGAAAAAAAAGAAAATCCAATCTAGTTCTGTTTACAAAGTATTTACATTAACGTATTCAGGACATTACTAAATAAAAAATAACATGCAATTTTTTGAATCATCCCTCTTAAATGATTATCTTACAGCACACTCTGCAAGGGATACACACTGATGAGCCAAAACATTATGACAGGTCACAAATGAAGTGAATGTCGTTGATCATCTCCAAACAAGGTCACATATCAATATCTGGGTTGATTAGAGGGTAAGCAAACAATCAGTTCCCATAATCAACGTGTTGAATGCAGGAAAAATGGGCAGAAATAAAGATCTGAGTGACTCTGACAAGGGCCAAATTGTTATGGCAAGGAGACTGGGTCAGAGTATCTCTGAAACGGCAAGGCTTGTGTGTTGCTCCCATAGACTGTGAAATAGATGGACGACGCACCTTCACTCTCTTCCGTTGTAGAAAAGTGAAGCCGCAAATGTCCCAATATGGCGCTGACATCTTGGAGCCGTGTCTGTGCAGCAGTGAGTGTGAAGTGGAGCCGCGGTATCAAGATCTTGCCCACACTCCTGCAGAATCGGTTTGTACCGTTTACTGCCGAGCAACTCTTATTAAAATAAACAGCTATGGAAATGTAGAAATTAATGTTAAAGCTCACGAAGATCCCGAAAAACGTCTGTTGTTGTCTCAGTGACTACATCACTCAGAGGAGGTGTCAATCACAGCTGTCAATCATGACGTCACATCCCTGTTTTTATAGCATAGAATAACTAACTAAAACCAAACTTATTTAAAAAAAATATTTTTGGCTTCACTTTTCAGGACTTGTGGAGCACACTTGGTTGCTCCTGGTCAGCAGTGGTGAGAGGAGGGACAAACCACAAACTGGGACAGGGTGTTCGGCTCCCAAAACTCATCGATGACCAACAGAAGGTCTACTTTGGCACAAGTCATACAACATTTTAATGATGTTTATGCGAGGAATGTGTCACACACACAGCGCATAGGACTCTGCTGCAAATCTGCAGACTAATCAGATTATGCTAACCCTACTGTTGAAAGCTCCTACAATGAGCACGTGATCATCAGAACTGGATCTTGAAGCAGTGGAAGAAGGTCACCTGGTCCGATCAGTCTCATTTTCTTTTGCATAAAGTGGGCGGCGTGTGCATCATTTACATGGAGAAGTGATGCACCAGGATCACTGTGGGACGACAATACGACAGAGTTTGATGCTCTGGGCAATATTCTGCTGGGAAACCCTGAATCCGGCCATTCATGTGGACGTAAATTTGACACGTGCCACTTACCTAAACATTACAGACCAGGTCCAGCTCTTCAGGAAAATGGTGTTCCCTGAGGGCAGTGACCTCTTTCAGCATGACAATACACACTGCCGCACGGCGTTGATTGTTCAGGAATAGTTTGAGGAACATAATGAAGAGTTTAAGCCCTGGCCTCCAAATTCCCCAAATCTCAATCCAATCCTGTGGGATGTGCTGGACCAACAAGTTCGATCCACGGCAGCTTCACCTCGAATCCTACAGGACTTGAAGGATCTTGGCACCAGATCCACAGGACCCCTTCAGAGTTCTTGTAGAGCCCATGACTCGGCGGGTCGATGCTGTTTTTTGCAGCACGTGAGGACCAACAGCGTATTAGGTGGTCATAATGTTTTGGCTCATTGGTGCATAAATGTACGAACAAAACTATATCCACACAGCCCGGTCAAAAAAATGTGCTGTTTGTATTTAAATAGGCAAATGCTTAAGAGCTAGCATGTTATATGTTTGAAAACAGTTTTAACCCTTACTGATGGAGTGTGTAGCTTTTCATTTCTTAAACAACCAGGTAGGAAGACACATCATGGACATTTTCCAGGATGACAATGTCAAGATTCATCAGGCTCAAATTGTGAAAGAATAGTTGGGAGAATGAAGAATCATTTTCACACATGAATCGGCTCCTCTCAGTCCAGATCTTAAAATCATTGAGATGTGCTGGAGGACACTTACTGAGTGCTGGACACTCTTGCATCGTGAATACAAGATCTTGACCAAAAATGTATGCCCCTCTTGATGGAAATAGGTGCATCAATTGTTGGTCAGGGTCTTTGTTATCCTGGAATATAGCCATGATGTGTAGCCATATAGCCATGAAGTCTAAATCTATGCGAAAACATTTTGTTGCAAAAGTGCAATACACTTCTTACATGGGCTAGTGTGACTGGTAAAAACAGCACCAACTCGACTGGCTTCTACCATTTACATTTGAGGTATAATTATGTAATTTGTGTTGTGGACAAAATGTGAAGTCTCCTCAGGTGATGCTAACCACAGACCTTATTTTACTCGAATCGAAAACTGCTCTTCTTAAAACCCCATTCGAAATTCCAGAGGGAATCCATGCTAAATCTTTTTGAGATTTGCGGAGTACAGTGTGAACAGCTCTACACCCCTGGAGCCTTGCTGAAGGCACAGTAACGATGGTTTGTGGCTCGTTCCTTCGCACTACACACACTTCATCCTGTATCCTCTAAAAATAGTATGTGAAACAGTATGTAATGTGCAATGTTAAAAAGCTTTGCAGTAGTAGTATTATTTGAGTTTATTGCTATCAGCACCGTTAAAACGCTTTGAAATTGTAATATGCAACATCGTAGTCACATAAACTGATTGCATTCAAGCTGTTACAGAGAAGAATAACTCCTGAGTGATCGTCAGCACTACCAGCTGGCAGGATCTGAGAAAGTGTTTAATTTATTTATTTGTATGTCTATACTGTGGTATCTGTTTATTATCTATATATTGTTGTCATGTTGATAACATTAAATGTTGAATTGTTGCCAGGAACTGTAGAGAAACACACTCTCCCATGTCTGAATGCATGCTTAATTCCTTGGCAATAACTGAAGTTGGCAATATATTCACAGATTCGAGCTTCACCTATTTCCAATCATAGTAATGTAGACATTTTTCCTCAAAACAAGCTTTATAATATAAATTGGTCTCTATGAGAGGCGGCTGAGAGACAGTCCGAAGGGACAGTCTGCAAAGTGCAAAACCCACATTTTATATTAGGAAAAATATTCAATAACTTCACTGTAACACACTGTACTGTCACCAAATTCAGTTCACACATCACTGCTTTCCGGCTGGTTATACTACAACATAATTTATATTATTCATTATGAAACTAAATCAATAACTTTACAGTGTTATTCATAAAAATATTTAATAACTTCACACTGTTATACTGTGTAATGCCATCAAATTCAGTAAGTAATTACCATGCAAAAGCTATGGTTGTAACAAGTATGTTAACCCATGTGTATCAACACCATTAGTGTAAAGAATAGACCTACTTTTTTTTGTATGTGCTATTACTTGCCAAACTAAGTGTTGAAGTATGACCAGTAGGAGACCATTGATGTGTAAACTGAATTCGGTGAGGTGACACTATTGTGTAACATTGAAGTTAATGACTATTTTTGTAGTAATAATTTTCGGCTTTTGCACTTTGCAGACGGTCCCTTTGGACTTGTCTCTCAGCTGCCAGCTCATAGAGAATCATTTATATTACACAGCTGGCTTGTAGCTCCTACATTACTATGATTGGATATATGAGTAATTTGTGTTTTAACAACGTTTAGCTCATGAGTTATTGATCCGGGAAGTTCGAATCTGTGAATATATTGCCAACTTCACTGAACTCTGTTAAGCACTGACCGCATTTCTTTATATTTGAGTCCAAGTTCAAACACTATGAAACGCTCCATTGTTAACGAACGAAGCTGTCTGAAACACTACCAGCGGGAGATTAATTAAGAATTTGTTCCCTCGTTTTACTTTATCATGGCCACTTTGTAGTAATGCGTTCTCTTGTTTTATAGTTAAATCAAATTCTTAATTCGTGGGAGCTAATTCTTATTCGTGGCCATGATATATAGGCCTATGTTTGTCTGCATGCTGTCATTCGTTTTAACTCTATTTATTTTTAACATTAAGAAAATGCTCAATGGAGAATCTTTTGCTCTATAGACTTTCAGTGTAAGTGCATACTTGTCAGTTATTAAGACTTACTATATTAAATTGGAATTATTTTCTGGTCTATTTAACCTGAAATATCTATTCTTTAGCATGCAAGTCTATTTTTGAGTTTGTGTATATATGGACTGTATTCACAAACGTGTGGCTCTTCTCAAATAAAGACTGTTGACGTCAAACTCACCCTACCCAAATTTTATTTTGAAAAGATAAATACATTCAGGTATACCGTGACAGACTGGATACAGTTGTGTGCCTTCAACGCTGATATTAAAACACATTACTATCATGTTACTATGTGGAGAAAACCATAATGCCACCAGATTTCACATTTACACGTCAACTTTTACGTGACAAAACTATACTTACACTTTAAATATACTCTTTTATGTTTATACTTTCATATTCAAATGTTTACAGTAGTCCGCGGAGACTTTTGGGGCTGTAATCCTGTCTGTCTGCCTGTCTTTGCAATCGTAAAACCGAAAACTTAAATTTCCATTTGCAGCCCGAAGGTACAATAGCTCACAATCTAGACTATTTACATCTAGCCAAAATAAAATCTCTTAAATAACAGTAGTCACACAAAACTAAACATAGAATTCAGTCTCAGAGGTACAATAAAAGGACTAAACGTGTTCGCCAATGAAAACGTAAAACAATAAAGTATGTTTGGAATGGGATCTCACTATATTTCACTTTAAATACAAACATTTAAATATTTTTAAATCCCTTTGCCAGAGCTCGCATGTCTATTTTTCTTGATAAAAAGTCACGTTGTGCATTTGAAACGGGTTTGTCGTACAGTAAAAATCTGCAAGCTACAAAACGTCAAGGCTGATTGGTTGGTTTAAACTGTGTTCCTCTAACCAGCGCTGGCCGGTAACTGGTGGATCTAACTTTGCGTGCGCGTAAAGACAGGAACATGCTTAATTTAAAGGGAAAAATCCTCAAATCACAATCTATGTGATGTGCGAATGAGCTTCTCTAGCACATATTTATGGACAAGGCATTTTCTTACTACAGTATATCCCAGAATTCCTGTTATCTAGCAAGGACATATACAAGTGTGACAGTGATGGAGGTATCAGAATAAAAGTTTGTGTCGGCTGAAAGATGTGAATCTTAATGAGGAGGATATAAAATGTGGGATGTGCTGGTGATTAGAGATGGCAAGTTCAGTACTTAGGAAGCCTCATGCTAAGAATTGTGGGATTGAGAGCCATGAATGTGTGTGGGCATCTTGTAAACCTTGCTAACTTGTGATAAACAGAGAGTTTCACAGCTGAGCTCTAGAAAAATGTTCTGATGTACAGTCATGATGGTGGTTTTGAATTGGTCTGTTGAATCTAAGAGGCATATTTTTTTAGTTGAACGAATTTGGTGGTGGTGACGGTGTGTTGGCGGCTCATTTGGGATGTTTGTTGGTGTTTTCACACTGGCTCCAGACTATAAACGTGTGCTAGCACAGGACGGATATGTGGCGTCTCCAGCTTCTGGTCTGTCGATGGGTGGCGCTCTAGCGTTTGGTCTTCAATATCCAGTCAAACAGGCTGGGCACTGGCCGTCCTCTCTGCTCCAGGTCCTGGTGGAGCTGACAGAACTGAGCCACAGCGCTGAACAAGTCACCAACACGCCAAGCCTTCTGACCTGCCAACTGCACCACTCTGTGGAACTGAGAAACAAACACACGCTGTTCAGTTCTCCATGCAGACAGCTGCTGACACATCTTCTTATCAAGTTAGGGGCTATTCACATAGAAAAACAATGGAAAAGTAATGTGTTCTATGTAAACAGGCTTGTGTTGACTGTTGCGCTTGTGACTTGTGTCTCTTGCATGAACCAGCATTCTAAAAATAATGCACTCAAGGTAAAAGAAGTTCAACTTTTAAAAAACATGTGTCTACACCTTGCATTGTTTTTCCTGTCTGGCGTTTTAACAACAAGAAACGCGTTCTGTGTGAACTGGCCCTATTTTGTAATCAACTTTTTATTCAGTTTTAAATATCAGTTTTGTTATTCAACATACATGTGACAATAACATACATTACATAATTGCCAAAGCCTAGCAGAACAAATGGAAAAAAAAGAAAATCCAATCTAGTTCTGTTTACAAAGTATTTACATTAACGTATTCAGGACATTACTAAATAAAAAATAACATGCAATTTTTTGAATCATCCCTCTTAAATGATTATCTTACAGCACACTCTGCAAGGGATACACACTGATGAGCCAAAACATTATGACAGGTCACAAATGAAGTGAATGTCGTTGATCATCTCCAAACAAGGTCACATATCAATATCTGGGTTGATTAGAGGGTAAGCAAACAATCAGTTCCCATAATCAACGTGTTGAATGCAGGAAAAATGGGCAGAAATAAAGATCTGAGTGACTCTGACAAGGGCCAAATTGTTATGGCAAGGAGACTGGGTCAGAGTATCTCTGAAACGGCAAGGCTTGTGTGTTGCTCCCATAGACTGTGAAATAGATGGACGACGCACCTTCACTCTCTTCCGTTGTAGAAAAGTGAAGCCGCAAATGTCCCAATATGGCGCTGACATCTTGGAGCCGTGTCTGTGCAGCAGTGAGTGTGAAGTGGAGCCGCGGTATCAAGATCTTGCCCACACTCCTGCAGAATCGGTTTGTACCGTTTACTGCCGAGCAACTCTTATTAAAATAAACAGCTATGGAAATGTAGAAATTAATGTTAAAGCTCACGAAGATCCCGAAAAACGTCTGTTGTTGTCTCAGTGACTACATCACTCAGAGGAGGTGTCAATCACAGCTGTCAATCATGACGTCACATCCCTGTTTTTATAGCATAGAATAACTAACTAAAACCAAACTTATTTAAAAAAAATATTTTTGGCTTCACTTTTCAGGACTTGTGGAGCACACTTGGTTGCTCCTGGTCAGCAGTGGTGAGAGGAGGGACAAACCACAAACTGGGACAGGGTGTTCGGCTCCCAAAACTCATCGATGACCAACAGAAGGTCTACTTTGGCACAAGTCATACAACATTTTAATGATGTTTATGCGAGGAATGTGTCACACACACAGCGCATAGGACTCTGCTGCAAATCTGCAGACTAATCAGATTATGCTAACCCTACTGTTGAAAGCTCCTACAATGAGCACGTGATCATCAGAACTGGATCTTGAAGCAGTGGAAGAAGGTCACCTGGTCCGATCAGTCTCATTTTCTTTTGCATAAAGTGGGCGGCGTGTGCATCATTTACATGGAGAAGTGATGCACCAGGATCACTGTGGGACGACAATACGACAGAGTTTGATGCTCTGGGCAATATTCTGCTGGGAAACCCTGAATCCGGCCATTCATGTGGACGTAAATTTGACACGTGCCACTTACCTAAACATTACAGACCAGGTCCAGCTCTTCAGGAAAATGGTGTTCCCTGAGGGCAGTGACCTTTTTCAGCATGACAATACACACTGCCGCACGGCGTTGATTGTTCAGGAATAGTTTGAGGAACATAATGAAGAGTTTAAGCCCTGGCCTCCAAATTCCCCAAATCTCAATCCAATCCTGTGGGATGTGCTGGACCAACAAGTTCGATCCACGGCAGCTTCACCTCGAATCCTACAGGACTTGAAGGATCTTGGCACCAGATCCACAGGACCCCTTCAGAGTTCTTGTAGAGCCCATGACTCGGCGGGTCGATGCTGTTTTTGCAGCACGTGAGGACCAACAGCGTATTAGGTGGTCATAATGTTTTGGCTCATTGGTGCATAAATGTACGAACAAAACTATATCCACACAGCCCGGTCAAAAAAATGTGCTGTTTGTATTTAAATAGGCAAATGCTTAAGAGCTAGCATGTTATATGTTTGAAAACAGTTTTAACCCTTACTGATGGAGTGTGTAGCTTTTCATTTCTTAAACAACCAGGTAGGAAGACACATCATGGACATTTTCCAGGATGACAATGTCAAGATTCATCAGGCTCAAATTGTGAAAGAATAGTTGGGAGAATGAAGAATCATTTTCACACATGAATCGGCTCCTCTCAGTCCAGATCTTAAAATCATTGAGATGTGCTGGAGGACACTTACTGAGTGCTGGACACTCTTGCATCGTGAATACAAGATCTTGACCAAAAATGTATGCCCCTCTTGATGGAAATAGGTGCATCAATTGTTGGTCAGGGTCTTTGTTATCCTGGAATATAGCCATGATGTGTAGCCATATAGCCATGAAGTCTAAATCTATGCGAAAACATTTTGTTGCAAAAGTGCAATACACTTCTTACATGGGCTAGTGTGACTGGTAAAAACAGCACCAACTCGACTGGCTTCTACCATTTACATTTGAGGTATAATTATGTAATTTGTGTTGTGGACAAAATGTGAAGTCTCCTCAGGTGATGCTAACCACAGACCTTATTTTACTCGAATCGAAAACTGCTCTTCTTAAAACCCCATTCGAAATTCCAGAGGGAATCCATGCTAAATCTTTTTGAGATTTGCGGAGTACAGTGTGAACAGCTCTACACCCCTGGAGCCTTGCTGAAGGCACAGTAACGATGGTTTGTGGCTCGTTCCTTCGCACTACACACACTTCATCCTGTATCCTCTAAAAATAGTATGTGAAACAGTATGTAATGTGCAATGTTAAAAAGCTTTGCAGTAGTAGTATTATTTGAGTTTATTGCTATCAGCACCGTTAAAACGCTTTGAAATTGTAATATGCAACATCGTAGTCACATAAACTGATTGCATTCAAGCTGTTACAGAGAAGAATAACTCCTGAGTGATCGTCAGCACTACCAGCTGGCAGGATCTGAGAAAGTGTTTAATTTATTTATTTGTATGTCTATACTGTGGTATCTGTTTATTATCTATATATTGTTGTCATGTTGATAACATTAAATGTTGAATTGTTGCCAGGAACTGTAGAGAAACACACTCTCCCATGTCTGGGTTAAAGTGAACTTGAACCCAGATCAAATCTTTTTTAAAATAATTTTCTGTCCTGATTCTGCAGGATGGATTTAAACATTGTAAAATGTAAGCAACAAATGTTTACAAAATTCAAAGTATTAACTCTTATTGCTAGCTGGAACTATAATCGAATGAGTTCTGCAAGCGTAAATTTCATCCAGACCTGGTTAGTTATTATAAGAAACCATTGCGCATGACCTCCGTTTGCCCTCACCTTAGCGAGGTTGTGCTCCTGAGTCTTTCTGAAGTAAAGTGCCGGCACGCCGAGTTCAGACGCAGCGATCCACTGAAGCGCTGCTCTCAGTTCTCCATCCACACACTCTGGCTCCAGGTCAAAGTTCAGCACCAGAAGCTCTCTTTGACAACTGCTGCCCGCTGTGGACAAACCCGACGTCACTTCTGCCAGACAAAAACCAGACCAGTTACTTTGAGACACTTCTGTGCATGTGTGATTTCTATAGATCTAACATGTTGCAAGCAGAATCGAAAGGAAAGGAAAGAAAAAGCATTTGAAGGTGTAGAGCGCAGTCATGATGTCAATATCAGTAACCAGACAGTTTCTGGTCTCATTGACTTCCATAGTATATATTTTTTCCTACTATAGAAGTCAATGAGACCAGAAACTGTCTAGTTACTGATATTCTTCTAAATATCAGAAAATCGGCTGAATGGATTCGAAAACGGTAAAACTGTTTAACTCTGAGGGAGTTGTAAAATTAGCCTATTTCCAAAAAAAGTGGAGTATCCCTTTAAGAGCCACTGTTCTACAGAAGTGTGAATGATAAAGAGCTCATGGGAAATAAAGAGAGAGAGGGGGCTTAAATATTCTGATAAACCCCACTGTTCTACAGGGAAGATGAGCTAATCTCTTCTCCCTACCACTTTTTTAAAGTTATATTTAAATGTACTTTTTTTTAGTTTTTAGCTTATTCCTTAAAAAGCAATTCAAGCTGTTCTTTCTTTGCCTCAGTAATATTCATTTCAGCATGACATCTCTATCCTCCTCCTCAGTGCTCCAGAAACGTAAAGATCTGTTCCAAAATGACTTCTTGCTCTATCACACATCTTCTCGTTTTAACACCCTCTCCTCATCCCTCCTTCTCTCTCTCAGCAGGATGATGCTTTGCCTGTCAGCTCTTGTGTCTGTGTGCCTGAACGTCTCTTTTGTTCTCCTGCATGTGAATGAGTCATTTGAGTCAGGCGTGAGTTTGTGCTGGCGATACAAACGTCTCTAGCTTTCTCTCTCTCTCTCACTCACTCATTCAAGAACGTCTGTCCATCTGCCAAAGACTTGCAGCTCCCTGAGCGCTGAGGGGCAGAGGCCAAGCAAGGCTCCTGAAGTAAGACTGACTGATGCTAACTCAGGACATGTAGAGTAGATGTTACTCAGATAGAAGTAGTCAATGATTAAAGGCCAATGACAAGAACAGCACAGAGAAAAATGCTTGAGGTCATGAGTAGAATCATAGTAACCATAGGGCTGTATACAGTGCCACATTATTGTTGCTTGCAGTTTAAAAAAAATATATGAGAAAAGACTATTTTAAGACATTTGTGTATGTGCGGGAGGTTTGATTTATGGCGCTTGGAAAATCAAATTAAGAACATGTACTGTATGATGAGTCCAATGCTTTGCTATTGCCAAATCCTAAGCATTATATACACTGCTGTTCAAAAGTTTGGGGTCGGTAAGATTTTTAATGTTTTTAAAAGAAGTCTCTTCTGCTCACAAAGGCTGCATTTATTTGATTGAAAATACAAAACAAACCCAGTAATATTGTGAAATATTATTTCAATGTAAAACAGCTGTTTTCTATGTGAATATATAGTGAAGTGTAATTTATTCCTGTGATCAAAACTGTATTTTCAGCATCATTACTCCAGTCTTCAGTGTCACATGATCCTTCAGAAATCACTATAATATGATGATTTGATGCTCAAGCAACATTTATGATTATTATCACAGTTGAAAACAGTTTTGCTGCTTCATATTTTTGTGCAAACCGTGATTATTTTTTTCAGGATTCTTTGAAAGTTCAAGAGAAAAGCATTTAATTAAAAAAGAAATATTTTGCATATTATAAATGTCTTTACTGTCACTTTTGATCAATTTAATGCGTCCTTTCTGAAGAAAAGTATTAATTTCTTAAAAAAAAAAAAAATTGTATTGACCAAACTTTTGAATGGTAGTGTATAGGAAAAATACATAAATAAATAAATAATAGGAAAATAAATAAAGGAATAAGAAACATAATTCATTCTTAGTACTTTTTTCCCTTCGTTTATTAATTTCTGTATTTATGATTAAATGTATTTTTATTTTTTGGACTTTTATTCATTTATTCATTTTAAAATGTATTTTATATTTATTAATTGCCACAATGTATTTATTTCCAGATTTATGCATTTATTTACTTTTTACAATTTTACGACTAATGCCTGTGTATATTTTGTAATTACAGAGAGAACATCTCTGCATCTGAAATCGTATACTTTCCAACTATACAGTAGGCGAAAAACAGTACGTGACAAAAGAAGTATGTCTGAATACACAGCACTCGTAAACAAGTAGGCAAAACGTAACCGGATGACCTTCTACTTCCAGTGAGATTCTGAGGTGTGCATATGATGACCACTTTACTATCCCATGAGGCCACGGGAGAGGATGTGTGAATGGCAGTGAAGCGATGCTGGTACACTCTAAAAAATGCGGGGTTGTTTTAATCCAACTTTGGGTCAAACATGGACAAACCCAAACGTTGGGTTAAAAATGTAATGTAAGAATCGAACCCAACGGCTGGATTTGTCCATATTTGACCCAAAGTTGGGTTGAAACAACCCAGCAGTTTTTAGAGTGTAGGTCACATGATAATGACAACATGTCAAATGTAGTATGTCCAGATTACATTCATTCTACACACATTTATACTATATAGAACATACTTTTTTAGCAATTGTGAAGTAGTACTTATTCAAAATAATTACCAACTCAAGAGAGTGTGTGATTTCAGACGCAGACTCTGCAGTGATATGATCTGGGTTACGTTTCCCAACCTGGCTTCTATGAAGAATGGAACAACCCAGGGCTGCGTTTCCCAAAAAGTAGATTGTAGAAATCTTTAGTGCAGTTGGTTTATGATGCTTTTGGAAGCCAAGATTTTCTCTGTGATTATAACCTACTGTCCACATGTGTCATCAATAGAATCTGAACACGATTAGACAATCAAACCGAGCCATATTGTAATGCCGGCTTTATTTCGATTAATCATGCAGCCCTGTTGCACTGTTTGTTTGTTTCAGCGGTCCAACTTTTGACTCGACATGCCCACTCACACTGCCTCCTCAGTTTTTAGAGCCTTTTAATGATCACATTCAATAACTTCCAAAAATCTAGTAATAGAGGCCATTCTGTCTTTCATTTGCATGAAGAACAAATAAAGTTGAAAAAGTATGTCATCTAGGGCACCAAGTGAGCCTCTGGTGCCTCCTCAAAAATGTCCAATTTCCTCATTCACAGAGAAATAACATGAAGTTCACTCTCGAGAAGAATATGTAACAAAACGATCAGACTGCCAGACAACGGCTTAGTTCAGACCGAATACATTAGCACAGAAGTGTGAAGAGCAGCGCTAGCGTGATTTCCTTTTAATTTCAAACACCGCTGTGAAGTTCCAGTGATGTATCTTTACTTCAGACGTGTGTGTGTGTGTGTGTGTGTGTGTGTGCTCGTGGAGGACGTATCACTCACCATCCGCCTGATCCTGACAGTGCGATGCCTTCCTCTCTCTCTCCTCACTGAAACACAGAGACACTATCATTATCATGCTGTATGGAGCAATGCTGGCCATGTTCCAGTCACCTCATGGAGCCCTCAGGGGCCAGGACTATATTGCACTCATCTAATAAGACCTGGAAATAGTACATGACTGCAAGCTTTTGGCGGCAAAGCCCATTAGAACTGCCAACGTTTGAGACAGACACAGCAAACAACAGCACTTAGTGAGCACATTTACAAACTTGTAGAAGACACTATCGGCTCTAATATGACAGAAGAATGCGATCCAAATTTGAGCCAAATGTCCTGTCCTCTAACTGTGTCCGTATCCTCATGAGAGGAGCTGCAGGAATTAGGATTTGGCCAGCGCTCTGGGTTATGGATGAGCGCTTAACATCCATTAGCTCCGCGAGTCTCTCTAAGTGTGCCGCAGTTAGCGGGTTGCCGTTGGATACCTGATTAGGTTGCTGGAGATGGAGAAGTCTAGAAAGCCCTCCAGGTCTGCAAATCCCAGACTAGAGGCACTGCTGTTTCCATTTCTGAAACACAGATATGCACATAAAAAGATAAACGCGTGCAGGCACTACGTGAAACACTACAGCTCAAAAGTTTGGAATTACACTTTTTTATGTTTTGAAAGAAGTCGCTTATGCTCACCAATGCTGCATTTTTTGATTAAAAATACAGTAAAAATAGAAATACTGTGAAATATTATTATAATTTCAAAGAACTGTTTAATTTGTCAAAAATGTAATTTATTCCTGTGATCAAAGCTGAATTTTCAGCATCATTATTAGTCTTCAGTCACGTGATCCATCAGAAATCATTCTTATATGCTGATTTGCTGCTAAAGAAACATTATTTTTATTATTATTTATGATTGTGCTATATTGTTTCATGTTTTTCATGCTTCTTTAAAGCTACACTGTGTGATTTTTACCCCCATCTAGCGGTGAAAAGGTATATGACCATCCAGTGAATATTAGTTTCTGTTCCTCTCAATTCCGATTTCGGTTTAACTCCTACGGTGGCCAATGTAGTCCAAGATTAACATGGCTTCCAGTTCGACCTCGTCCATGAGTGTTCCTTCAAGTGATACGCGAAAGGTGAAGCTGTATGTCCCTCTTTGGCTAATGTACTTTCAAGATGGAGGGGCAACATGGCGACCGACATTAGAACCCCTTACCCGTATGTATTTTCAATGGCATATCATACACTCACGAGAATACTTTATTACTAGAACAAAGTAAATATACATTAATGAGCACATATATTTTTGAAAGAACTAAGTGTTTTTAGCTAAGAATAAACTAAAAAAGTTACACAGTGTAGCTTTAATGAATAGAAAATTCAAAAGAACAGCGGAAATCTTTCGTAACATTATAAATGGCTTGACTGTCACTTTGATAAATTTAATGTGTCATTCCTGAATAAAAGTATTCATTCATGTACTTTTTTGCGTGGTTTTGAAATGTTTGAATTGTACTGTATCACGGTTTCCACTAAAGTATATAAAGCACCACAACTGTTTTCAACATTGATAATAATCATAAATGTTTCTTACGCATCAAATCAGCATATTAGAATGATTTCTGAAGAATCATGTGACATGATCATGAATCAAAATGGCCGACACAGCAGCAGTGCTTGAGTGAGGCTCTTCAATTCTCAGTCTGCAAAATGCGCTAATTAATGAATCCTCGTGCATATCTACATTACGATAAGCTTGGAGAGTTATTAGAGGTATCAAACCTCTTTTCTTTTTTTTGAGAATTGTTAGACGGACTCCGTTTGTTCAGTTGATTATTTCACCTGTGATCCGTCATGGAACAAAACGCGACCAACACATTTATTCTGAAAGCTCTCCAACAACTTAAGCAAGAGATGTTCACATATTTTGACCCGAAACTTGACAACCTGCAAATAACTGCAAATGCATTGCAGTCTTCCCTTAAATCTCTCGGGGACCAAGTAGGAGAGCTTGAATTTAGAGTCAGTTCAAACCAGGATAACATAACTGATCTAGAACAACGCGTTGAGACGCTGGAGAAGCAAAATACACTACTACTGCAGAAAGCCGAGGACGCCGAAAATCGGAGCAGAGCCCTAAATCTTCGCTTCATTCACATTCCTGAGCGAGCTGAAGGTACAGATACAATCGGCTTTATTGAACATCTACTCACTCATCTCTTCGGCGAAGACAACTTTCCCACTCCACCGGTGATCGAGCGCGCTCATCGCATTTCTGGAGCCCCTTCCAAACCGAACTCCAAACCAGG
The DNA here is from genome assembly GCA_036326025.1 of Chrosomus eos. Taxonomy (NCBI): domain Eukaryota; kingdom Metazoa; phylum Chordata; class Actinopteri; order Cypriniformes; family Leuciscidae; genus Chrosomus; species Chrosomus eos. Next base: position 5,553,585 of record CM070824.1, on the reverse strand, counting down.
TTCAAGAACCATTCTGGTAAAGTTTATTCACTTTCGAGACAAACTTAAGATTCTTAGCCTTGCTCGGGAGAAAAAGGAGCTGAGGTATCTAGGCTCTAGGGTCTTTATTTATCCAGACTTCAGCCATGACTTGACGCAGAAACGCCGCCTGTTTGACCCGGTAAAAAAGAAACTACGCGAGATGGGGATTCGTTACGCGTTGTTGTATCCAGCTACTCTTAGGATCCACATCGGTGAAGTAGTCCACATCTGCAACTCTCCAGACGAATCGGAGGTGCTGATTCGGGATGTTTTGATGAAATCTTCATAGTTTGGGTCTGTCCTGAATTGCACTTCTTTTCTTCTTTTGCTCTCTGTAGCTCTTTATCCTGTATTCAATTTCTGAATGTTTGTTTATCGTAAATGATCGTGCTTCGGTAATTATATTGGTTATTGTATTTACTATTTCCTGGATTGCATTACTTGTTGACTGAGATTTGATTTTTTTTTTCTTTTTTTCTCTTTTTTTTTCTCTCTCTCTCTTTTTTTTCGTTTAGTCTAGACTTATCTATTAATGTTTTTGTTATTTGTTTGGATAGAATGTATATGTGGTGTGTGTGTGTGTGCTGGCTCCCATGGTGCTCACCCCCTTGGTTTTCTACTTTTCACTATGTACTTACATGATTTCTTTATTAGTCTACACCGTATTATAATTTATCTATAAGTATTGGTAAAGGTCTTTATATTATACACCTGAACATTAGAAGCCTGTTCCCCAAAATTGATCAATTACGAGCGTGGTTATCCTATAATAATCCAAGTATTATTACATTATCTGAAACTTGGCTTACTAGCAACATTTCTGACACTGATATCAGTATAGACAACTATAAATTATTTAGATCGGACAGAGGATCAAGGGGAGGTGGAGTAGCCACTTATGTACTATCTCATTTAAATTCTCAACTTATGGTTCCTATTGAGATTCCAGTACTTTTTGAGAGTCTGTTCATTAAAATTACTCTGCATGAAAATAAGCAAATTATTATTGGAAATATTTACAGACCGCCTACCTCTATGAAAGTGGAATCATTTAAAAATATTATTTCTACTGTTTCTTCCTTAGTTTCTAATAAAGAATTGATACTTATGGGTGACTTTAATATTAATTGGCTTCATTCATCTACATTTACTGAAAAGAATATGATTAATAGTTTAAATTTGACACAACTTATTGCTGAGCCCACAAGATTGACTCCTACCTCTAAATCTCTTTTGGATTGGGCCTTAGTTTCTCACCCTGAACGAATAATTAAATCTGGGGTTTTACCAGACAGCTTTAGTGATCACCACATGATCTACTGCGTTTGGAAAATTTCAAAGCAACGTCTCCCTCCCAAATTTATTAAGATAAGGCAAACCAAATTCTTCAACAGTGACCAATTTATTAACGATTTGCATCAAATTAACTGGTACAGGCTTAATCTAATTCCATTTATTGATGATGCATGGCATTTTGTATATACTGAGCTCTTGAATGTCATAAATAAGCACGCTCCTTGGACTATTGTTAAAGTTAAAGGTAGTCACTTGCCATGGGTAAATGGTGACCTTATTAATCTCTTTAAACAGAGGGATAGGGCTTGGCATAAGTTTAGACGTACAAAACACACTGCTGACTGGGAAGAATATAAACGATTAAGAAACAATTGTACCATGCAAACAAGAAACTCCAAATCCAGTTACTTTAGAAATTGTCTATCGAATGATTTCAAAAACCCACAACGATTCTGGAAACAGGTTAACAATGTACTTGGGAAATCAGGGCGGACTACAACCAATCTAAATTTGAATAATGAAAGGATAGATGATCCAGTAACCATTGCAAATGCTTTTAGTTTACATTTTTCTTCAGCACCACAAGTTCAGACCCATACTTTTGAACCAGATCTGACTCCTTGTCCCCATATAGGTAGTTCCTTTTCATTTACAGAGATCAGTCCAGCAGATGTGCAAAAGGTCATAAGTGAACTGTCATCTACCAGTGGAGCTGGACTAGATGGCATCGAGAACAAGTTTATTAAAATTGGTTCTCATGTACTAGCAGCGCCATTGGCCTTACTTTTTAATTTATCGTTTTCATCTTGTATGATTCCTTTAGCCTGGAAATGTGCTAAAGTTATTCCACTTCATAAAGGTGGCAGTTCTGATAATATTAATAACTATAGACCCATTTCAATCATCAACAGTGTTGTAAAAGTTTTCGAGAAAATAATTTTCACCCAACTATCGAATTATTTAGCTTATAATAATCTATTATCTCAATGCCAATCTGGATTCAGAAAACATTTTTCCACCACTACAGCCCTTCTTAAATTTACTAATGATGTGTTCTTGAGTTTTGATAATAATATGTGTACAGGTGCATTATTTTTAGATCTTACTAAAGCTTTCGACTTAGTTGATCATTATTTACTTCTAGACAAATTGTACTCTCTTGGTTTGTCTGCTTCTTCTTTGCTTTGGTTTAATTCTTATTTACATAATCGTCGCCAGTGTGTGTCCTTTGGGGGCAGTCTGTCTCACTTCACAGTCATTGATAGAGGAATTCCTCAAGGCTCCTCTTTGGGGCCTTTATTATTTTCAATATTTATCAATGATCTTCCGCGTAGTTGCACTGGATGCAATATTCAACTTTATGCTGATGACACAGTCATTTATTGTTCCAAACCTAATATCTATGACATCAGCACCACATTACAAAATGGTTTTGATTCAGTTCAGAGGTGGCTATTGTTTAATAAGCTTCTACTTAACAGATCAAAATCGTTTTCAATGCTTTTTAAAATGAAACAGAATTCTTCTCTAGAAAACTCACTAAATATTATATCTTTGGATCAAACTCCTATAAAACATACTAGCCAGGTTAAGTATCTTGGCCTTTGGCTTGACTCTGATCTTTCTTTCAGCACTCATGTGCATAATTTAACTAATAAGCTCAACTGCTCACTTAGAATTTTATATCAATCAATTAACTGTTTTAACTATCATGTTAGAAAAAGAATTGTTTCTCAACTTCTATTGCCAATCTTGGATTATGCTGACATTGTATACCAAAACACTACTGCTTCCTGTCTTCAGTCTCTTAATACAGTTTACAATAGCCTGTGTAGATTTAGGGTGTACTCACACTAGGCACGGTTGCCATGAACCGGGCCCGAGTACGATTGTCCCCCCTCCCCACTCCCCTCTTGCCTGCACTCACATAGGGTTTCAGCATTCGTGCCGGAGCACGCTTACGTCATTATGGTGCGACGGTTTCGGGATAAACAAGAAGAGCGGCGCTCTCTGAACCAACGCATTTTCATCCTTTGGCGTTATATATATGACATTTCGTCGAAATCTTACGCACATGGCACCCTTTAGCGTCAATATAACGCACTGTTATGGGTAGGTTTAGGTCTGGGGTAGCGTTAGGTTATGACGCCTTGGGATCTGCGTCTCATATTGATGCTAAAGGATGCCATGTGCATCGGCTTTAGAGCGTGTCACCTGTATGACGCCTTGGGATGAGAACGGGCTGCTCTGAACACAATGCTGTTCCGTGCTCCAGCACGGTTAGCGCTCACACTGCATGCGAACCGCGCCCGAGTCCAACTGAACCGTGCTCTGGCCCACCTCTTCCAAGCGGGCCAGGGCCGGCTAATCGAGCCGCGCCCGGGCACGGTTCGGAGCACTCACACTAGTCAAACGAACCGCGCAAACGCACTCGGGCACGGTTCAAACGGCTAGTGTGAGTACACCCTTATACTCCGCTGCCCCTACAGAACACACCATTGTGAAATGTACCAGCAATTGTCCTGGCTGACCTTATCAAATAGAAGGCGTTTTCACTGGTTACAGTTTATTTTTAAATGCATTTATATGAATTACCCTGCCTATTTAAAACAGTATTTAATTCTATTTAGGTCATCTCATAATTTGCGTCATAATACTCAAATTTATTTTTACACTCCTCAGATCAATAAAGAAATAGGTAGATATGCATTTCAATATAAAGCACCGTATGATTGGAATAAACTTCCAATTTCAATTCGCTTTTTAACCTCTTTTCCAACATTTAAAAATCATTTAGTTCAACATCTTCAGAATACGTGTGATTGCTTTTGATAAGTAATTTTTTTTTTTTTTTCTCTCTTTCACTGTAACCTATCTTTGGCATGGTACGTATATATTTTTGTCTATATATGAGTTTACTTGTGGTTAGATGTGTGTTTTGGTACATATGATACTGTTTACTTTGTTTAGGGAGGAGTGTGTCACCTTTTGGGTGTCTTGTATGAATGTATGTCTTGTCTGTATGGTTTTGGTTTATATATTTAAGTACTTACTATTACTGTAATGCATGTTTTGTTTTGTTTTGTTTTTTCTGTGTATTTGTTTCTTTTTGTTTTGGTAAGTTATTGTTACGTTTACTTGACTGCTGCTGTAAGGTGAAATTTCTGTATCTAGAATGATCCCCTCGAAAACGAGATGGCTCATCTCAAGGGGCTATTCCTCTTCAATAAATAAAATGTCAAAAAAAAAACAAAATGTGACACTGAATACTCGAGTAATGATGCTATAAATTCAGCTTTGATCACAGGAATAGATTACATTTTAAAAAACATTACAATAGAAAACTGTTATTTTCACAACGTTAATGTGTTGACTGTATTTTTTTTATTAAATAAACACAACCAAAAGAAATGTCTTTCAGCAACATTAAAAAAAATCTGAATTATTCCAAACTTTTGATGGGTAGCGTATAGGTGAACTTTTCAACCCTTTTTCATGTTGGATCTGTAAGAATGCGGACGATGCAGAAGCTACTCATTTTCTCAGCAATGGTCACTAAGGCGTGGACAGCAGTGGGGCTTGCAGAAGAGGGAGTGGGCATGAACACTGGCATGAGATTCATTAGCATGGGCATTACTGGCAACTCCCCTACCAGCTGATGACTATGAACGCTTGCCAGCTGTGCCCATACCGACAACAGCTGGGTGGACAAGCAGAGAGAACCTTTCCCCCTGCCAGGGCAGAAAGAAAACTGGGAATGGAGTGGGGGTTAAAGCCAGATGGAGGAGAATGGCCGGATACCCAGACTCGGGTAAGTGAGGATGAGTTGAGTTGAGTTGGCGCAGGTAAGACAGTGTCAGTGAGCGTGGCAGGCTGGGCATGATTCAATCAGCAAGCTGGACTCGCACACCCATTACATCCTTTTCATTCTAGAGTCAACAGGATGTGACATATGGCACCTGCCTGTCAGTGTGAGGCACTTCCTGTCAGGGACTCCCGTCACGCTGTCAGAGCCGTTTACTCAGACAGCTGTGCTGGACTACACTCGCAAATGGAAACTCTCTCACTTCAGCGAGTTACACTACCTCAGGCAATTGCTAAGAGTGTTTAAACGCGAGCATATGGAATAAAATAGCCATATGTGAAAACAAATGGGTGATGTTTTGTGGTAAATATTCTGTTAAAATCAATACATAATACAATTAGTTGGTTAAGAAAAATATATAAATTTACTAAGCTAACTCTCAATTCCTCACAGAGCAAGCGCTAACTGTGGCTCTTTATTTCCACCCTTCTTTTCTGTTGGGAATTATTAAATTATTTTCTTGCCATTGTGTAAATAATTATGTCAAAATTAATTCAGTTTTTAAGTGCCTAAGCGTGGGGAGAGCATAGTACCGAAGGTCTGGCATAAACTATTAATTACATCTCAGGCATATACATTTTTTTTTAAAATGTACAGAGCTTAAAAAATACTGGATAATAGGAATGGCATGAATGTCTATTAGGGAATTTTCGTATATACAATTTTCTTATATTTATACATAAAGTCTCTTCAAGACATGTCTCATTCTGCATCACTATCTCTGTGCATTTGTAATAATTCCTTCATTAATTACTCACCCTCATGTCGTTCCACAAATGAAAATTAACGAAAGTCTTACAGGTTTGGAACGACATGAGGGTGAGTGATTGATGAAGGAATTTTCATTTTTTGGGTGAACTATCCCTTTAAGGGCAACGGCTACAGACTTTAAAGACAACACTGTTATGTGAGGGACAGGCTGACGACTAATCACACAAGCCACAAATTAGTATAGATTAAGATACGTCAAAACTGTGATATTAGTCATAGTGAGGGCAAAGTAAGGGCTTTAACTCTTAACTCTCGTCTGAGTTCTAATGAATGAACCAATTACTGCTGTAGGGAAGCAGGCTCACATATGGGTGCTACACTACACTCGGGATGTGCTCAGCACTGTCAGAAATTGCATCTAGCACATGTAGCTTAATGAAAAGCCAAATGGGGAAGCCACACTGTCCAGCAAGGCATGATGGTCTACTGGCAGACTGACCCCTCGCTTAGCTGGATAAAGCTACTGGTGGTCTCCTCCTGGGGGTCGTCTTCAGGGGCAATCTGGGCCCAGCTGCCTGAGCCACTTTCCTCACTGCTAGCGCTGAAAGAGCGTCGCTCCACCTCCACACCTGCAGAGGCCACTGAGGAGACTCTGTCTTTGTCACTGTTGAGGGGGGAAAGAGGACACACGGCAAAACTGCAGTGTCACAATGACCCAGTAATTCTACCTGATGACTGATCCTCAAGAAGCAGCGGCTGTTCTTTTCAATGTAAAATTGCTTCTTTTTTTAAAAATTACAATGGATGATTTTGCCCCAAAATATCTTTCGGTGTCCAGAGCCTGGGTCAAGAAAGTACAATATGTGGCCTTGTGATGGAAAATTCTTACAAGCATTATGAAGTGCACCTCAGGGTATAGGATTATACTTGACCCCTTAAATATTTGTGTTGTTCTTTATCTTTCCCGGTCGTTTTCTTTACCAACTTACCACTCATGTCAAATTCATACAGTTGATTTGAGATGTTTTAACACACAGTGTTTCAACACACATTAAAGTGATAGTTCACCCCAAAATGAAAATTCTGTCAGTAATTACTCACCCTCATGAACTAACTCGAGGCCCACAGAGAAGGAAATTAATACTTGAATAAAGTTGTTATTTTTGTGTGTTTTTTTGCACTCAAAAAGTATTCTCGTCGCTTGATAAACTTAAGATTGAGCCACTGTAGTCACTTGGACTATTTTAACGATTTCTTTAATAACTTTTCTGGGCCGGCAAGTTTTCAATCCCTTAGAAGCCTATGGAGGAGTAATCCAGCTCTCAGATTTAATCAAAAATATCTTAATTTGTGTTCCAAAGATGAACGAAAGTCTTACGGGGTTGGAACAACATGAGGTGAGTAATTACTGACAGAATTTACATTTTGGGGTGAACTATCCCTTTAACACTCATTGCTGTGAGCATTTACAACAATTAAGGCTCAACTTCTGATAGCAAGAATGTGTATGCAATTATATTTAGACTGTACCTGTTTTTGGTTGCTGTCTCACTCTCTCTACCACTTTGTAGCTGGATCTGATGGAATGCTTCCCAGTGGTGGGGCCCAACCCTCCCCTTGTCTTCTGAGGCCTCTTCTCTTTGATCTGGTTCAATGTGAATCAAGGGTACCTCCCTTTGTCCCCGCCATGCTTGCCGCACACAGGAGGAACTGTGGGAGCTACAGCTATTTTCTTGACGCTCCAAGCTTGGCCGGTTTCCACCATTTTCACGACGAGAGTGTTTAAAGCCATATCTTCTTTCTCCAACTGGAATTTGTGGCTGACAAGGAGCCACAATTATGTCCTGTTGGCCTCCAAGCACGGATTTGCCACTCTCCACAATGTCTGCCGCTAGACGATTAGCAAAGAGCTGTACATGTGGCTGTGAGTCGGCAGAATCGAGTTCCAAACTGTCCTCTGAGGGCTCCGCAATTATCTTATTCTTGCGCATTAGAGACTCAATAGAGCTGGCCCAGGTTTCGTGAATCAGCATGTCTGTGATTTGGTCTGTTTGGCCGCCACGCTTATACAAGCAAGAATCAGACTTGCAGAGTCCTGTTGATGACACAGAGTTGGTTGGATAGATGTTGAGTGAGTCTCCATGTACATTTCGAGCAAAACCATCGAATGAATTAGCCTTGATGGGTGAGTTTACAGTTAGTCTGGAGTCTGAGGATCGCCTGTCAGGGACAGAAGACTGACGGATACAAAAAGGGGTTCTTGGGGACGGGGGTAATAGGCTATTACTCCACTCTTTGGTCTTGGTCAGACTGTAGTCCTTGTTCTCCTTGTCCATGTCTTTCAGCATGAAGCGATAAAACTCCTCTGTGATACTCTCAGTGCTGGACTGTTTAGAGAGACAAGATGAAGTCCGCACATTGAGGTGTCCGTTTTTTTTACTGGCAGCTTGCTGAACAGCTGCTGCAAGGATGCTGCTGGCATTTTTCCCAGCATAGTAGTCCAGCAGAAGGTCAAACCCTCGACCCTCTGTCTCCATCTGGTTCACCATGAACCGAGAGAACTCATCCGTAATGCTCTCACAGCTGGACTGCTTGGAGATAGAGCTACCTCTGCTCAAATTATGCCCAAGCCTGTTTCCTGGTCCCAAAGTGTTAAGCATTCCGGAGGGATCTCCGTCCTCCTCTGGAATGCTCTCATAGCTTGACGCTTTCCCCCTGCTGCTCCATTTCTCACACTGCAGAGAGATGCTGCGACTGCGAGATGACTGGCCAGATTTGGAAGTGTCCACCACACTTAATTCTGGGCAGTTCAATATCCTGGCTGTGACCTCTGACGCAAAGAGTGCAAATGGATCAGAAGTTGTGGGTTCATCTAGATTGACAGTTTCATCCACAACGCGGTTGACCAGACGCTCCATAAGTTCGGGCTGTTCTTCGGTTTTACGTTTGATTTCACTGAGACGTGGAGGTCTGTGTTTCTTGGTGACTGCGGTGCCATTTTGTATCTCCATTCGTCGCAGTGCTGCAGCTGTGCGGCAGGGCAGAAGCAGCCCCTCTGCACCTTCTAAGCCACCCTTTAAGGCGCAGAACCATGGCTGCTTTCCGCTTGAGTTCTCCAGGCATATCGCTGCCAGCTCTGTAGCCATGGATACTACTGTGGTAGCCAAGTCTTCCGCAAAACATGTGACGGGCGTTTTGAACTCACCCGAATCCATTTTAAGTGCCACAAGTGTTCCTGAAGAGGACGATACAGACTGCTGTCTGGTCTCGCTCTCTCCTCCTGCCCTCCCTCGTGCCATGTGAAGTGGTGAGCTCTCAGCTGAAGGGAGCGCAGAGTCTGTGCTCTTGTCACTTCTGCCCAGCTGCCCTTGCAGGTCAGATTGTTCTTTGACCATAGTGGCAGTCACTCTGTTCAGAGTAAGTCTGTAGGGTTCTTTCAGTTTGGGCTCCTTTTCTCTTTCCTCCTGTATGTGCTTTTGCTCTCTCTCTCTTTTCCCTATGAGAGCAGACAACTTCTCCACACTGCCTCGCCTCTCGTCATGATTATAAGCCTGGCTTGGCTCAATCAAACGTTGTAATTGGATCAATGCTTCCCTGCCAGACTTGGTATCAGCCTCATACTCCCTAAAGCTGACACTGCCTTCTTGTCTGTCACATGATTTTGAAATTTCACTGATTTTCCTTGATGTTACACACAGGACATCAAAGAGCAAATTATTCACACAATCCAAGAGGAAACCCTCAATGTTTGGGGCATCTTTTCCAGGACCCTCAAGCTCTTTTCTCTTCTCGGCCTTCTCAAGGGCATTCTGAAATATATTGTCTGATATTTCCTGGGTAAAGTTATCCACGTCCTGTTGTTCATGATAGGGCCTTCTTGGACTTGTGATGCCATCCACTATCTTGTTATGTGTGGTCTCAAGGAAATTTGCAACGCTTGAATAACTTTGTCTGTGGGTGAGTACAGCTGAAGCTTCCCTGAGGAGAACTTCAGCCACATTGGCTCTGAAAGCCTCAACGCTGATGCCCTCTGCAATGCTACAGTGGAGAGGTATTGCAGTTGAAGCTTGGGCAACTGACAGAAGTCCCATAGAGGCAGAATACACATCTGTCAAGTCTTCATTATCCCAGAGTCATCTGCTAGATCTACCGCGGCTACGGCTCCAGCGACCTGAGACATTCCACATACTGCAGAGGAAAATGAATACTCCCCTTGTTCGGTTTCACTCCCTTCTTCTTCATCTTCATCATCATCATCGTCATCCTCACACTCATCTTCTTCTCCTGACTCCAGTGTGAGTTGTTCTGTGACCTGAGGGGCGGTAATGGTACCGATGACACTTGCAGCACATGCCAAAGCTATTTCCACCGGCTTAGTGGAGGGTCCAATTGGCGAGTTGTGCTGGGGGTGATGACCATGTTTCGCTCTGGCCCTATTTACACTATCATGCTCTGATGTCCCACGTGACTGTTCATCCGGCCACTCTGTTACCTCCTCACTGTTGTCAGGACTCTGGACAATCACAATTTTAGGAAGTTCAAAAGAGCAGGCTCGAGCCCTCTGTGACTCTTCGGTGGAATGACTTACATCACTTGAGTTTTGCGAGGTTGTGGACACACTCACAGCTGCCTCCGCTACAAAAGAAGGCTCATCTTGTGACAAACGAATAAAAGCATCTTGCAGGACTGATTCAGCCAGATTGGTGGCATAGTGGCCAGCAGACTCATTGGTGTGACGATTGACTTGTTTTGGGGTGGGGGGTGGGCCTCTTGAATGCGAGCAATATGTTCTTGAAAGCTTTTGGGAGTTGGAAGAGGTACAGAGGGTCTCAGAGTCCTCACTATCCTCTCTCTCCATTTCACTCCTTCTTTGAGCGTGGGCTGCTCTTAACACCTTAACCGACTTAACCGGCATGATAGAAATCTCAGGATCTGCAGAAAGAAAGGCATGTGACAGGGTTGGTGAGGAATGGGGTGGTGGGGCAGAGAGAGAGAGAAAATAGATTAAAGATAGACCTCTGAAACAGTTTCATAATCTCACACAAAAAGTAAATTGAATGCACATGTAAATGAAAGACGAAACTGGAAAGGAGGTACAAAGTCTAAATCAGAATGATCTCATTGCCTGTTATGTCCATTGGATATAGTAAGGGTCGGAGTGAGAGCTCTGAGCAAGATATCCATAACACACAGTTATATTTGTATCAGTTTTCTCTTTTCCACAACCAAGCCCATACAAATGCAGATCACTATCTGGGCCGATATGTTTATGAATATTACATAGGCTTTGAGGAGAGCATAACCTTCACACAGTATTACTTCTAATTTCATATGAGAGATTAATTATAGATTAGCCCAGTGTATCTTGTCTCTTATAATATTAGACTTGGGACGAGTATCACCACATGTAGACATTCAGGGCTCTGGCTTACTGTTAGAGGCCAAAGCAGTGGCACAGAATAATGCAAGACAAACAAGCTTTCAGACACGCACAATGAAAATGCACAAGACATTTTGGGGTCAGCACTTCTTTGTTAGGGAGTCTTGTTGTATAATATCTGCAAAAACAACCTTTGTTTGTTTATTTTTCTCTATCACACACATACTCATTAACATAGATTGAAGATAATTAATTGTTTCACTGCTGTTTATTCTGTAGCATCCATGCTGTTGCTTGGTTACTTTGTTTCTAAATAAGCACAGCAGATTGCAGTTTTGATAAAGTCTATTACTGTATAACCAGTGCAACCTAGACAAAAGTTAAGTTGAGATCCAAATAATCCCCAAAGGCAAAACTAAAGACTTTATTTTCCTGTGCTTTTTATGGTTGCAAATTTATGTGACATGCCCAAATTGTTTTGAAAACCATAATCTCATTGGTAGTGACTGGGGCTACATTGTGTTACTAATTTAAGAAATAGCTTTGGGGTGGAAACACTCCCAGACAGTCCTCCAAATAGGGCTACTCTTATCGAAGCAGGCTCACAGATAGCAAGAAAACGTAAATGGCTCTTACGATGCTCTTTCAACCATAATTGAAGTAATTTTCTGTCTATTCAAAAGGTGGACAGGAGCAAGGTGCAGCAAAAGTGCCAGAGCTGCACTAAAGTTGCATTTTCTCATTACATACCAGGACAACGAAAGTACCATATAGAATGAGGTTTCTGAGTGATTTTTTGGATGAATGGATGGATGGAGAGATGGATGGATGGATGGATTGGTAGATGGATAGACGGTTTACCATTTCTGAATGGGTCACTGTCCTCACTGTCTTCTCCAAGCTGCTCGGAGGCAGTGAGAAAGTCTTCTTCTATGGATGAAACAGAGCGGTTGGTGTCATCTTCAAAAGCCCGCTGACCAGCCAATCGGCCATGTCTCTGCTTCTCTTGCCCCGACTGTAGTCCAATCAGGAATTTGTTGATCTCAAAAACGACACTGTTCGTTTGGTTAGGGCGGCGCCCACAGGAACAATGCACCAGACAGACATCCGCTGTTCTCTGGCTCTGAAACACGCATACATAAACATACACACAGTTTAACAAGGTAGACTGTAAGCTGTAGAATTATGTCAGTTGTTCCGGTCTATATTAATATCTTACCTGTGGGTGGCTTGGGTCATGCTGGCAGGAGTCTGGTGACTCTAGGCTGCTGAGAAGCAGAATCTCATTTTCTTTGGGTTGCCGCACTCCGAGAGACTCAATTAACCGTGGCAGCTCTGGGCACACTGAGGCCAGTTTCTGTGGGGAAATTTATGCTAATATTCAAGTCACATAAATGAGGGACCTTGCTTGCATTATCTTGGTAATTTGTATTGTTTCTAATTTCCCTTTTAATTAGATGAAACATTGTTTATGTTGTACACTTAGGAAATGATGAAAGACATTCATATATTTGTTATTAACTAGAATAATTGAATGAATTAGAAATGAGAGGGTGGAGGGGATCGGATATTTATTTGGATATTATAAAAAAACAGTCAACTGGGAATGATTACACACTAGACTATTTATTAGTGATAGTTTAAAATTGTATTATTTGGTAGATGCTTTTTATCCAAAGCAGTACCAGTATATGGAGTCTCTGGGACTCAAACCCATGACTTTGGCATTGCTAGCATCATGCACAGCTCAACATAAAGGAAAGGTAATCTCCACCCACCTTGATGTAGCTGTCGTCATGCCGATCAGGGGTATGTCTGTCCAGGTTTACAAAGCAGATCTGAGAAGAGAGCATAGACAGTATAAGAAGTGGACAGAGCCGTCTCATTGGAACTCAGTTGAGACAGTTGAAGCCCATTGTTAGCGATTTTTGAGCACTTCCGTTCCTGACGCGCAGACTCAAACCGACTCAAACTAAGCTTGATGACGTGAGCAACCCGTCTAACAGACGTAAATCTTCTAGTAGCTGTGCGTGAAAATTGCCAACGTTAATCTTGCAGAGACGGGGAACTTGAGCAAAGAGTTCTCATACCGGTATTATTCCCAATTCCCCAAAAAGGTTGTTGAAATATTTTGCCCCGTTGCTTTAATGGACTCATTATCTATGGGCTTCTCCCTTGACGGGACGTCCCCCCGATTGCCTGCGAGCTTCTCCTCCTGTCTGTACGGTCATTTCTGTACAGCGCAAGAGAGAGTCAAGTGGTTATGACGCAATCATTAGCCTATTTTTACAAAAACTGTTTCTACGGGGCCATAATGTAACATAGTTTCTTTAGAAATAAATAATGGACAAATGGAGTCTTTAAACGCCTCAGATGTAAAGTTATTCGCCGTCAAAGTGACGCCAAAATGAATGGGAGTCAATGGAAATGCTAACGCAAGTGAAGTTCTGCTACAAGATGGCGGCACCCGGCCGGCTTCTACTTCCGGTCGATGGATTACCCCCTTGGAAAAGAGAGGCTGATCTTAGAGAAATAGCACCTGGTAAAATAAGGTAAACTATCTCTGTATAAATACATTTTCGTATACAAACACAGCGTACCCAAAGTTATACATGTAACTGCTAGTGAGATCTATACAGGGTAAAACTCACTCCCCTGATCTTAAAGGGATACTCCACTTTTTTGGGAAATTGGCTCATTTTAAAACTCCCTCAGAGTTAAACAGTTGAGTTTTACCATTTTCAAATCCATTCAGCGATTTTCTGATATTTAGAAGAATATCAGTAACCAAACAGTTTCTGGTCCCATTGACTTCCATAGTAAGAAAAAATATATACTATGGAAGTCAATGAGACCAGAAACTGTCTGGTTACTGATATTCTTCTAAATATCAGAAAATCGGCTGAATGGATTCGAAAACGGTAAAACTCAACTGTTTAACTCTGGGGGAGTTGTAAAATGAGCCTATTTCCAAAAAAAGTGGAGTATCCCTTTAAGAGGTGCACTAGAGACTGACACTAGAAACTGCGGTCTTTGGCTTTCTTGTAAGCGTGTCTGCCTCCCGCTCGGAGCAGGGCGAGTAGGACCGGAGGGGTTAAAAGACTCATATTTGCATTGAATGTAGAAAATAATGACTTAAAGGATAAATTTACAGTCCTTTAAGCAACTTTGTATTGTTATCATGCTGGTAGGATATGTAAAGAAAAACTGGAGACTTTTGACAGCTCCAGGGATATTGTTAAAACTACAGATCGTACCTCGTACATTTTTTTCGACAGGCAGTGCACAGTGCATTATGGGTGTTGAAGTTTTCCAAACTTTTTGGTAAAAGGGAATGCCACAACCCTTTTTTCTCACTTGTCATGTAGCACTGATTTAATAATAAATTAAAAAAATGCTGCACAAAAAGCCAAGGTTAAATTTTGGTTCCTCACACAGAGCTACAGTTAGGCTTCAGAAGTCTGAGTTATATTTATATATAGAATTCAGTACATGAGTTACACCGACCGCTTTTACGGTCATTAACAGCTTGACAGCTGTCACCATGAACCTACAAAATCAAAGCATACAGGTTTGGAATAACACAAGGATGAGTAACTTTAAGCAACTGCATATAAAAACCTTCATCTCTTTCTCCCTCATGTTTACAGAGCTTGAACAACACTTATTTTCTCTTATTTATCACTCTTAAGTGCTTTCTTACAAAGCTTTCTTACTCTCTTTTTTCATCTCATTCATCGCACATCACTCTACGCGCACACACACAACCACACACACACACACACACACACACACACACACACACACCACACACACACACACACACACACACACACACACACACACACACACACACACACACACACACACACACACACACACACACACACACAGAATTGATTCTGATGATGACTCATCAGTCTCTTAAAGGCATATTGTATTGCTTGTCGCATGCTTAACTCAAATGTGTCCTTGTGGATGTGTGTGTGTGAGAGATCTCTTCTTTCCCTCTTCACTTAAGATCACATTAGTGAGAACATTTTTGGAATCTGTAGGTTTCTGTGAGTGAGGATGGATTTCACTCTCAGGTATCAGATGTACGTAGCACTTACAGTAATCTCTCTTATTCCAGCTGCTTACGTAATGCAACAGTAAATGATCACACATCCATAAGTGTTAAGTATTTATGTATATACTGTACGGATATACTGTTTAGTGTATAAAGTGTGTTGCCGTAATAGTTCAGGCCTGAGGAATGCATCTGCTATTGAAAGATATAGAATGAGAGAGAAGAGAGAGAGGACGGAGAGAGGAGAGAGAGAGAGAGGAGAGGAGAGAGAGAGAGAGAGAGAGAGAGAGAGAGAGAGAGAGGAGAGAGAGAGTAGAGAGAGAGAGAGAGAGAGAGAGTAACCTGCCATAATTGTCCTGAACTGTCATATTCACATAAGAACTGATCTTGTGCCTCAGTGTCTCAGCTGTCAGGTGGCACTATTAATGTATTGTGGTGCTGATGGGTGACTCAGTCACTGCCTTTTTCTGACACACACACACACACACACACACACACACACACACACACACACACACACACACACACACACACACACACACACACACACACACACACACACACACACACACACACACACACACACACACACACACACACACACACACACACACACACACACACCACCACACACACACACACACACACACACATGTTTGTTTTTGTGACTTATGAGGACATTCCATAGGCGTAATGGTTTTTATACTGGACAAACTATATATTCTGTCCCCCTACACTGCCCCTGTCTCTAAACCTACCCATCAGGAGACATGCTGCATTTTAACATTTAAAAAAAAACATTGTTTTTTATGATTTTTAAGCTGTTTGAAATATGAGGACGCATGCAATGTCCTCATATTTCACGTGTAAGTTGTAATACCAGTGTAATACCCATGTCATTATACACATTTGTCCTCATATATCACAAAAACAAGCACACACACACACACACCACACACACACACACACACACACACACACACACACACACACACACACACACACACACACACACACACACACACACACACACACACACACACACACACACACCACACACACACACACACACACACACACACACACACACACACACACACACACTAGTAAACAACTAAATATATAAACAAATAATGTGCATTGTCAAAATAAATAGTAGGTCTAATTAGGTTTTTCGTAATGAAGCAAATATGTATTGTGCTTGCCCATGCAAAAGATGTTGCCATGATATTAAGATGCTGGTTTGCAACCATTATAAATGTTTGCCAGTGTTTTGCTAGGTGATTGCTGCTAGGTGCCGTTCGCAGAGATAAGGAAATTTGCTCGTATTTAATTTCACAACCTCCTGCGCTGTTTATCATTAATATTCCAGGAAAAAGCAGCCAAATAATGGACTGCTAAACAAATAAAGGACTAACATTTTAAATAAATATGACGCAAAATAAAGTTTACATTTTGGGAAATAAGTATGCATGTTTTTGTTACCAATTCAAAGCAATAAGGTCATTTTAGATACTAATCATTCATGTCCACAGAAAGAAAGGTTACAAATCCATGAATAAGAAATAATAACAGGGACCACCACTAATGAAAAACGTACTCGGTTACTAACGTAACCTCGGTTCTCTCTAGAGAGGGAACGAGTACTGCGTAATATCTTATGCTATGGGGAAAACTCTTTTCCACGAGATATTGAAGCCAAAAATTATCCTTAATTTTTTACTAATGTAAAACGCTTTGCAGCAGCAAGCAGACCTAGGCGAGACAGCTCGCGCGCCTATTGGCTGCTCTGCGGCAATAGCAGCAGCCTATCGAGAGAGGCTCTGCGTGACGTCACGACGAATGGGGGCCCTTCGCGCCCATATCGTCACGTCCCGCCAGAAAGGGCGTGGTCTCGCCCTATATCTAGGCTCGATAGCTGCTCTTACGTCGGTTTTCATCGCCGAAGCGAACCAGAGCGTATTCCAAGCACGGCAAGATACGCAGTACTCGTTCCCTCTCTAGAGAGAACCGAGGTTACGTTAGTAACCGAGTACGTTCTCTTACGAGAGTATCTCTCGTACTGCGTAATATCTTACGCTATGGGGAACACAATGCAACACGCCGTGCTGGTAGGGATCCAACACCAAAGACCCAGGGGCCGAAGCCCGGGGCGCATATAGTGCATAATCACCATAAACTCACAGAGAGTGAGGGAAGAGAGGCTAGAAGCATCATTCCCTGTAAATAGCCTCCGAAAGGGGCCAATCATATGACAATAACCAAACCGTCAGGGTGAACATTCAGCCTGAACTGGGTGGCCACAAGTGTGTCAATTTTTAAATGAGCTGCTGTACCGGTCAGTGAGCGATACGCAGGCCAAACTCAGTATCCGAGCCGCACAGCGGGCAGATAGCACTGAATTCTATACCGCCAAAAGCTTAGCTTGTAAGGCGGGGGACCTCCAGATTATAGTACTTTATAAATGTAGACGGCGAGGCCCAGCCCGCGGCCATACAAATATCTTGCAGGGTAACCCCGCTAGACCATGCCCACGAGGAGGCCATGCCTCTCGTGGAGTGCGCTCTAACACCCAAAGGGCACTGAAGGCCCTTAGAAGTGTAAGCCAGCGCTATGGCACCAACTATCCATCTGGATAAGCTCTGTTTCGACGCGGCAAGTCCCTTAGTACGGCCGCCAAACGAAACAAAAAGCTGCTCAGTCTGTCTGAAACCAGACGAGCGGGACACATAAGCCCTTAGTGCCCTGACAGGGCAAAGGAGACTCGCGTCCTTCTCCTCATTGAGAACCGGAAGGGCAGACAGGGAAATCACCTGGGCCCTGAACGGTGTGTTGAGGGATTTCGGCACGTAACCGTGCTTTGGTTTGAGTATGACCTTAGAGTCGTTAGGTCCAAACTCCATGCATGACGCGCTTACTGAGAGCGCTTGCAAGTCCCCTACGCGCTTCACTGAAGCGAGAGCCATAAGAAACGCTGTCTTGAAAGACAAGTGTTTCATGTCTGACGACTGGATTGGCTCGAATGGGGCGCCTTTCATGGCCTCCAAGACCGTGGAAAGGTCCCATGTCGGGACTGAAGGGGCCTGGGAGGGTTTAGCCTCCGAGCTCCTCTAAGGAAACGCACGACTAAGTCGCTCTTTCCTAGTGACTGGCCAGACACCGGTTTTGCAAACGTTGCTATGGCCGCCACGTATACTTTAAGCGTGGAAGGGGACCTGCCCTTATCCAGTAGCTCCTGAAGGAAGGAAAGCACTTCCGTAACCCCGCAGTCTACAGGTGAAAAGCCCTGCGCTTGACACCAAGCAGAGAACACAGACCACTTCGAGGAGTAGAGCCGTCTGGTAGACGGGGCTCTAGCCTGCGCGATCGTGTTTAACACTCCCTCTGGGAGGTCAGCGGGTACCCGTTGATGGCCCATGCGTGCAGAGACCACAGATCCGGGCGAGGATGCCAAATCGAGCCTTCCGCCTGAGAGAGGAGGTCTCTCCTCAGCGGTAACGGCCATGGAGCAGCGCTGGTCAGCTGCATCAGGACAGGGAACCACGACTGGTTTGTCCAGAGCGGAGCTATGAGTAGCACTGGGCATCCCTCCCTCCTGATTCGCTCCAACACCTGAGGCAGGAGTGAGACAGGGGGAAAAGCATAAAGGGGGCGGCGGGGCCAAACATGGGCCAGCGCGTCCCGGCTTTTCGAGAAGAATCTCGGGCAGTGAGCGTTTTCTTGGGACGCGAACAGGTCCACCTGCGCTTTGCCAAACGTTTCCCACAGCAGCTGGATCGTCTGCGGGTGCAGAGACCATTCTCCTGCTGGAACGTTGTTTCTGGACAGCCTGTCTGGTCCCACATTTAGGTGACCAGGCACATGCGCCGCTCTCAGCGAGAGCAGGTTGTGCTGAGCCCAGACCAGGAGGCGTTCCGTCAGCCTGTAAAGGTTTCGGGACCTGACGCCGCCCTGGCGATTTATGTATGCCACCACTGACATGTTGTCCGACCGGACCAATACGTGGTGGCCTGTTATCTGGGGACAGAAGCGCCTTAGCGCTTTGTCGACTGCTATCAATTCCAAGCAGTTTATGTGTAGGAGCTTCTCCCGCACTGACCACAGGCCAGCCAGCGGTCTGCCCTCGAGCAGCGCTCCCCACCCCGAAGTGGAGGCGTCCGTAGACACCACCTTCACACTTGAGGGGATCCCCAGACTCACGCCCGACTGATACCAGTCGGTCGCTTTCCATGGTTTCAGAGCCGAAATGCACTGAAGGTCGACCCTGAGGCGAAACAGACCTGCGGTCCATGCCCTGGGGGGAACTCGTGCTTTTAGCCATAGCTGCAGTGGGCGCATGCGGAGCAGGCCCAACTGGAGTACAGAGGCTGCTGAGGCCATGAGACCCAGCATTTTCTGAAACCTTCTGAGCGGGACTATAGAGCCGTGGCGGAAGGATTTCGCGACGTGCTGGATATTCAATCCGCGCTCTGGTGACAGGCGTGCCGTCATGGATAGCGAGTCTAACACTGTTCCCAGAAAGGAAATCCTCCGACTGGGGAGCAGTGAGCTTTTCGCCCAATTGACTGTAAGGCCCAGCTCCTCGAGGTGCTCGAGTAATGCG
This sequence comes from Chrosomus eos, assembly GCA_036326025.1. Lineage (NCBI taxonomy): Eukaryota > Metazoa > Chordata > Actinopteri > Cypriniformes > Leuciscidae > Chrosomus > Chrosomus eos. The sequence continues at coordinate 5,533,640 of CM070824.1, read as the reverse complement.
GCCCTGTGTTCTAAGAGCTCCGTTCGTGAACGAGCTAGAATCAGCCAATCGTCCAAGTAGTTCAAAACTCGCATGCCCCGAAGTCTCAGGGGAGCGAGGGCCGCGTCCATGCACTTCGTGAACGTACGGGGTGCTAGGGACAGGCCGAATGGCAGGACTGTGTATTGATACGCCTGGCCCTCGAAGGCGAATCTCAAGAATCGCCTGTGATGGGACGCTATTTGTATTTGGAAATACGCGTCTTTCAGATCTATTGACATGAACCAGTCTCCTTGGCGCACTTGCGCGAGGATTTTCCTGGTCGTAAGCATCCTGAACTGGCGTTTCACGAGCGCTCTGTTCAGCAGCCTCAGATCTAGAATGGGTCTGAGCCCACCATCTTTCTTCGGTACCAGAAAATATCTGCTGTATAAGCCCCCTTCGCTCTGAGCCTGAGATAAAGGTTCTATAGCCCCTTTTCTCAGTAGTTTCGCTATCTCGGCTCGAAGTAGATGAGATACTTCGCTTTTCACCGTAGTTTCGACGCGCGCCGCGTAGCGGCGAGGGCGTCGAGCGAATTGTAGCGAATAGCCTCTCTTTATAGTGTTCAGCACCCACTCTGATACCCCGGGAAGCCTTGACCACGCATCCGCGTGAATAGCTAGGGGCAGAATGAAATCTGGGCTCTGGCCGCGGGAAAGCGGCGGCACAAGAGCCCGCGTGTGCTGGGAACACAGCGCCGCGTTTACGGCGTTCGAGGCGGGGGGCGCGCTGATCACAGCGGGCAGCCTGGCCGCGCTCATCTCCTCTGAGGCGGGTAGCGCCGAGAGAGCGAGCGGGGCGAATCCCGTGGGATTCGGCGTGTCTGTGAGGAAATGTGGGCGCGGGACCACGGGCACATTTGCTACACTGAAAACACTGTCGTTTAGGGCCGACTGAATGTGTGTTGGTTTCGTTTTTACAGAAACCGAGGGACACGCAGCGTGTAGTGTAAGCGGGCATGGGGATATGGGCGCGTTCACTACAGTGTTTGCACAATCGACCGGAGTCGATTTTATTTGTGCGAGCCCTGCACCGTGGCGGGCTGTGTCTGGGTGTGGGAATGGGCACTGGGGCGTGGGCATTCTTACAACACTCATAACACCATCGGCCGAGGCCGGAACACCAGAAAATACACTCTTTATTGGATTTATCTGGGTAGCCGTAAAAACAGCTTTTGTGTGCAGGCAAGCGGGCTGAGACACCGGCTGCTTCACTGCAAAATACACTGGGACAGTCACAACGCATGGGGCTGAACGAGCGAGAAGTTTTGGTGGAAATCCGGCCGCAGCGGGATCTGAACACCGTCGTTTTCCTAGAGCGGCTAGGAAGACTTTGGGGCCTCGGGCTTGATCTCAATCCTCGGCCGGGGCCCGCGGTGAGGGGGGCGGCGTCCGGCGGAGCGAGACCGCGGTCTCTGATCCCGGGCCTGGCGGCGCTGTGAGGCGGCGGCGGCGGAGGGCGGTGCAGGCTGGGGCTGAGAGCTGCGAGCAGGCGGCTTGGTGCGGCCTGTAGCGGAGCTCGAGCGCTTCGGCAGGAAGTGCTTCATAGCCTGAGAAGTTTTCTGCACCTCAACAAACCTGTCCGCGAAGTCCTTGACGGCCGTTCCGAACAGGCCCTCCGGGGAAATGGGCGCGTCGAGGAACACAGAGCGCTCGGCTTCCGTCATCTCAGACAGCGTCAACCATAAGTGTCTCTCGGCGACGGCGAGAGAGGCCATGTTCCGCCCCATGGCTTGCGCAGCGGCTTTAGAAGCGCGTAGAGCGAGGTCCGTAGCGCTCCTCAGGTCCGCCACACAGATAGCACCGGGTCCCTCCTCGTCCAGCTTGAGGAGGAGGTCTGCCTGGTAGATCTGCAGAATAGACATCGTGTGCAGCGCTGAGACTGCTTGCCCGGCTGTGGTGTAAGCGCGTCCGTGCAGCGATGATGTCACTCGGCAGGCTTTGGACGGGAGCGTCGTCTGAACCCGCCGTCCCGCAGAGGGCGGGCAGAGATGCGACGCGACAGCCGTCTCCACCGGAGGAATGGCGAGGTAGCCTCTACTTCCCGCACCGTCGACAGCGGCGAATGCCGCGGAGGTAGAGGTACGCATCCTGGCGGAAAAGGGGGCCTTCCACGACTTTGCAACCTCCTCGTGAAGTTCCGGGAGGAAGGGCGCGGGCCTAGATTTTGACGGAGCCTCGTCTTTGCCGAGAAAGCGCCCGTCTAATCTGTTGCGCGGCGGCAGCGTGGGTGCCTCCCAATCGAGGCCGATGCTTTCTACGGCCTTGGTGAGCAGACGCATCAGCTCAGACTCAATGCCGGCTCTCTTCCCAGAGGGTTGGCGGGGAGCGTTAGCGGAGGGGAGGTCCACAGAGCTCGCCCAATCCTCGCTATCCGAAGCCAAGAGAGAACACGCCTCGGTGTTGTCGTCCAACTCGATGGCGGACGCGGCGGCGGACGGCGGCCGCTGTCCGTCGGTGAGCGACTCGAGCGAAGCCGGCGAGCGAACCGGCGAGCTTTGGCGGGCTGGAGATAGCTCGGGGAGCGCGCTGGGCGCGGCGCTTCTTGCGACGCGGCGTCACGGCAGGCTGGGATACGGGCTCGGAGAATGAAGCCAGGCGAGTCCGCAGAGTCACCATAGGCAAACGTTCGCAGTGATGGCATCCGCCGTCAGCGAGCGCGATGGCCGCGTGATCCTCACCCAGGCAGGACACGCAGATGACATGTCGGTCCTCGTCGCTGAGTGGGGCTCGGCAAGAACCGCAGGAAGGCATCTTTAAAAAGACGCCGCTCTTTTAGAGGGGGTGGGAAAAAAGCAGATATGCAAACACACACACCACACTCTATGCAGAGGAAAGGATATAACGCCGGAAAGCACAGCAGGTACGGCGGCTGAAGGCGGCGAGGCCAGCGACTCCAGACTCAATGGCACGTCCCGCTGAAGGCTACAGGTCGACGGCGCGGCTTCTCACTCTGGATCCAGCGATGCGTGAGGCTTCGCTGAAGAGATGAAAATCGACGTAAGAGCAGCTATCGAGCCTAGATATAGGGCGAGACCACGCCCTTTCTGGCGGGACGTGACGATATGGGCGCGAAGGGCCCCCATTCGTCGTGACGTCACGCAGAGCCTCTCTCGATAGGCTGCTGCTATTGCCGCAGAGCAGCCAATAGGCGCGCGAGCTGTCTCGCCTAGGTCTGCTTGCTGCTGCAAAGCGTTTTACATTAGTAAAAAATTAAGGATAATTTTTGGCTTCAATATCTCGTGGAAAAGAGTTTTCCCCATAGCGTAAGATATTACGCAGTACGAGAGATACTCTCGTAAGAGAACTGGATTCCTGAGCAGGGTAATTGTAGTTAAATAAAACTAAAATTAAAACGATAAAATAAATGTTAACTGAGAAAAAATAAAACATTTCTCACTTTGTACTAAGATAGCTCAAACTAAAAATAAAAAACTATTTCAAAATATTAATAAAGACTAGAATGGTATCTCAATGCTACAAATATAGAGGGTGTATTCCCGGTAAAATTCCTAGTTAGAAAAGCTGAAAATTCTCATTGTGGAAATGACTACAACACAAAAAACGCATCACACTGCTGAGAGAAAAAAACTGATTCAGTGTGACACACAGTTACAGCATGACCAGGAGAACTTGCTGACGGTTTGAGGTTAAGAGAGGTGATTCAGGGGAGTATAGTGATGTTATGCTGATGACTTTACTCATTAAATGAGGATATTAAATGAAACTGGAAAAGGAAACAGGGTGAAGGTGACAAAAAGGGAGTTCGCAACTGATCCTGAATTAGACTCTTTTTATTCAGAGTGGAAATTTGCATCTCATTTGCACATTACAGAACACATTCATTCCTCTCGCCCGCTCATTCTAGTACTCCTGCACATCTCTGCTCGTCCGACTGCCCATCTGTCCGTCTGGATTTCTGTATACCACACTATAACACTCATCTAACCTCAGTGTACTTACTTACGCACAACATTCTGATGCTCTCTTTCTCATTCTCTCTCACACACACATCTGTTTGTGTATCATAGTGGGAACTTTCCATTGACCACTTCTGTTTTTATACTGAGCTAATGATATTTTCAACCTAAGCTCAGTAGAAAATATGCCGCTACAAAACTAAAAATGTACCGGTTGCACTTTATTTTACAGTATGTGCACTTACAGTACTTAAGTAGAGGGCAATACATGGTTAAGGTTAGGATTAGGGGTAAGTTCAGGGTTAGTACCTAGTTATTACCCAGTTATTACAATGACTACATAGTATGCACATGCGGAACGGCACTGCAAATAAAGTGCAACAGAAAAACAGTAACAGAAAAGAATACACTATTTAGGTACTAATTTTTGTATAAAATATATGTTCATTGATCTCTTTAAATAGATTTTGAACTATATAAGGTCTTCGTTGTCATTTGGAGCGACCACTCATCATGTGGTGCGACCAATAAAAGCAATCACTGTATTAAATTTAAATAAAATATCTTATTTCTGTGGCTGAAATATGAATCCCTGATAAACTATGCTTAAGTGAATGATATTTTTAAAATTTTTTATCAGTTTTATGTGATTTACAGGAAAAATAAATCTGTTAACTAGATTTAAGGCGACAACTCTAAAATTATAAAACAAAAAATTAGATCATTATTTACAAAAACTTCTTAATAAATTAATTTCTTTCTAAACACTTTAATTTATAAGAACTTGTAAAAAAATGTTAAGCATGTTAAGGAAATTAATTAATAAATCATGGTCACACCACATGACATTTTTTAAGGCTATGGCCAATTCATCTAGATGAAAAAAAAAACACTAAAATCACATATTTATGTCTACACAACATCCTTAATGTTTGAACAATTACAACAGGTTTTTTTTTGTTGTATTTTAAAACTGGCCTGTTGAAAATCCTTATACGTCATTGACCCATGTACACTTTTGGTACCAATATGTGCCTTTGAGGGACCAATATGCACTCTTTAGGTACAAAGGTGTACCTTCTGAAAAGGTACAGCCACAGTGACAGCTTTTGTACCTTTTTTTCTGAGAGTAAGACAGAATGATCCCTTGCAGCCTTAGCTTTAGGGGTCAAGGAACTTGATAAGGACTCTTCTGACCCTCTTTCCTCCATCATTACAGTCTGTCAGATAGTTATTGCTCAGTGTGGGAGTCTGACAATCCTGATCGAACTCTATACTGCCAACACACAGTGTCACCCATAATCTCATTCCTGGTCTCACAGTAATTATTGACACCATTTGCATTGAGCACTTGAGGAGCAGAGCCACCATTTGCATATTCTTTCATAAGGAAAGGCAGTAGCAGGTAGGCAGGATCTCCCAAAAGATAAATGGGTATCACCTCATTGTCACCCACAATCTTCTTCTCCACTGAAGGGATATTTCCGGTCTTAAAATATCTATTTAGCTTGGAATTGGAGAAGACACGCATTTTATGAACAATCCCCGGCCATTTTATGACGACATCCATAAATCTGTATTTGTAGGCACATTCAGGGAATATCTATCCTTCCGGTTCAGGTAATCCATTGAGTTGACAGATGGCTGTTTTATTTTGATGTGGGTCTCATCTACGGCTCCTAAACACTGAGGTATGCCATGAGCACATTCAAATCCGGACACTATCTCGTGGGCTTCAGGCACAGTGAATGGCAGCTTTATGTATTTCAGATCTAGATGGACAGAGATGGCGCTGCACGTTTGCCTGACAATAACAGACACAGTCGGCCGTGACAATCCGAATGCACTGGTGGTGTTTCGAAGTCTCCCCTCATCACTTAAAGGTGCCCTAGAATGTGAAATTGAATTTATTTTGGCATAGTTAAATAACAAGAGTTCAGTACATGGACATGACATACAGTGAGTCTCAAACACCATTGTTTTCTCCTTATTTAAATCTCGTTTTTGAAAAACCCCTGAAAAATAGGCGAATTTCCACATAGACACAGACTGTGACGCAACAGTCGGGATCATTAATATGTACACCTCCAAAAATTTGCATATGGCAGACCATGTTGAATCATCGGAATCTGCAGGTGAAGAAACAAGCAAGGATCAGAGGGAAAATGGCAGATAAATGTTATGTTCCAGGCTGTGCAGGGGAGGTGAGGACTTTTCATACCCTTCCCACAGAAAAGAAATGTCAACAGGCGTGATTGATGTTTATCTATAATCGGATACCGCAACCATTTAATTCGAAGTTGTTAGTTTGCTCTGCCCATTTCACCACGGACTTATTTTCTAACCTGGGACAAAATCAAGCAGGCTTCTCTCAGTGAATAAATTATATACAGAAAGCGATCAAAGAACAATCTTTCCACACAGCGCGAGTTTATCTGGACACTTGCCAAACTCGTTATGAAATCAATGATGCACGTTACTCTTCACAACGAAGCTCTTACTGTATGTACATCATCGTGTTCGCATTGGTGAAAGCATTATAGAGAGTGCAGAAACTGCGTTGCAATGATAAGATCTTCAGTCTCGCGATCAATAGACTGTCATCTGCTCAATGCTCATCACGGCAACATTTTATGTGATGGAAATAGATTTAAATACTTTATAAACATCTAAGGATTCCTTAATCTCGATAGCTGTAATAGTAAAAACGTATAATAGCTGTAGTAAAAGTATTCGAGAGAGTTTCACATGTAATAAATAGCTATTTCATATGCAAGCATATTAGCCAATCACAGCAGTGTCCGGTTACACTGAATCCCACAGCAGCCAATCACAGCAGACACGCCCCTTCAAACAGAGTGTTCAAACCAGGCTAGGAAAAATGCCTTTTATTTCTAAATTATGACTATTTTTGATCTAAAAAAATACTAATATTATAAGGGCAACCCAGAAGACATTATAAAATAATAAAATAACCCCATTCTAGGACACCTTTAAGTAATACAGCATGCACACCACCTCTATAAGGACTTTAACTGGTGAGCTCATACTGGTCTGTTGGCTCTCGATGTAAGGATTTTTTAAAAGAAATTATTTATGCCTCGATGTGTTTTTAAGACATTAAGACTTATTTTATTAATATATCTTTGATTACTTTTTTTCATACCCCATTGGCAGCTTTAATTAATTTAATTTATATTGTTGCAAACTAATGTGTTTAAATTGGGCTAATTTACAGTGTTATTTGCATTGTATTGTTTTCTAAGTGTCCTGCTATACAGAATAAATGTGATTCTAATAGCTTACACTACTGCATTCTCCAAACACGAAGGTTTCTGGCTTCCAGTGATAAGTTATTACCAGACCCAGATGAAATCTTTTTTTTATTGTGCATTTTCAGTGCTGACTTAGGGAGAAAATGTGTGTATTTCTATGGAATGGATTTCTATATTGTAATATGTGTTCACTGATTACTTCAGTCCTTTTCAGCTGAAAGGATAATCAAAGTGTCCAAAATATTTTCACACAAAGGATGGGAATGCAAATCATTTTGAGAATGGCAAGGGTTTATATTCTGTGGAAATCAGTGGAGCTTTCTGTGGGGTTCTGTCTCTGCAATATGCTTATTACTTCCTGGTCATTTGCTGTAATACAACTTCGCCATCTCAGGGCGCCAGACTGTGTAAATGGTCGCAATCTGAATGATCTGTTACAAACCACAACAGGAACACAAAATTACTTGGTACTAGCTCACTGAAACGTTAAACAGCCAAGACATTTTAGACAATATTGATGAGGAAGGCAAGAGAAAACAGACACCAACGTGGATTAAAAGTGTTTAAAAACCACCTGTACAAATATTTACCATGAATTTAACATAGTTGACTGTTCTATAAACATTTACATCAGTTTTACTGTATCTAATAGAAATAAGGATCCATGGATTAACCTGTCTTATTATAAATACCATGGTTAAACGATGGATACTATGCAAAAACTATGGACATTTTAATAAGGGTGAGAACAAAGTAAAATCCTGAACTTTTAAGCCTTTAACTTTTCTCCTGTGTAATATGTGCGCTGTTTTAATGAACTGATGAAATCACTGGCTCTGTTTGCCTTCAGAAATTCCAAGCTGCGACTGAACTTCAATAATTAAGATACTGATGAAGGAAAAACAGTATTTGTAAAGGAGTCCCAACTCAGTGTGCCTGCTGTGAAAATCGTTTATTTTTCAGCTCTATATAAATTGTGTGGTAATTAACGTCCCAACTCAAAACCAATGCATATTAATGTGTCCACAGGATAAAATATGCAAATTCCATATCAATTTCATTATTAGTACATTCATTTTAATGACCTGTTCCTACAATCAGTGCTTTTTTTTTAAATCAGGTGCAACTGCTCTCAGTCTGGATCACTGCCATCATGTGGCACGTCAACTTTTCATTTATTATTTAGAAAGGACAGACGGTCATGCGTGTAGGTCATCACAGTGTATGTTTAATTAACTAAATATACAGGGTTACTTGCTTGCTACACTCAAAAAATGAACGAGGAAGGTTGTGCACTTTACATAATATATTTATATTTAGTTTACTTATAATAATTGTGTTTGTTGACTTGAAATGTTTTTTTCTAGTAAGGTCAACATAATTATGTCTCAACTTAACAGTACAAAATCCTAATGCGTTGTCTAAACACAAACTATTTATGTTAAGTAAAAAATTCTTACATCCAGATGGTGGCAGTATAGTGCGACGCCAACTGCCATTTTGCCCTAACTTAATTTGATTGTGTTCAATCTGTTTAACTATATCTATTACATGTGATTACATGATTGACTTGTGTTGCATTGACTGAAACTGGGCGGTGCTTGTTAGTTCCCAGCATGCTTTGCATATGGTTGAATTAAGAGAGAATAAATGTTAAAATTAAGTGTTATTTTATATTTTTTTGAGAAAATGAGAAAAGGGGAAGACTTGATAGTGTGTAATTGTGTTTAATGTTCAATAACATTGGAATTATTAGAACCTTTTAAATTACAGTGGCTTACCATGGTGGAGAAGAGTGGAGCATTTTGTTTGGCTGTGGACTGATAACAAGTTTTTCTACTGCTTTGGTTGAAGGAGCGTGTAAATCATAGCATTTAAGATGCTAATATGTGCTGCTGCTAGCAGCACATATTATATATTAGCTATTATAATAGCTATACTCTCATACGTAATCTCACTAAATTAACTAAGATTAAAACACATAACTCAAAAAGATGCAATTGAGTTTAATGGAAATGTTAATATCATGTTTAACCAATGCATCTATTTTGTGTTCAAATAACATGATAAAGGTTGGTTGACTTAACTTGGTTTGTTTAGATGGAATATAGGTGGCATGATTAAATCATGTTCATCCAATGAATTATTTTTTTGAGTGTATCGGCAAAAATGTTATCCATCTATACATTACCCTTTGCACGTAGCATTTTATACAGTGACAAGCAGGGCTTGACATTTACTTTTTTGCTCACCAGCCACTGTGGCTAGTGGTTTTCCAAAGTTACTAGCCACTCAGCATTTTCACTGGCCTCAATTTTGACATCGATACCATGGAGAAAAACTGCTATATATATTTTTTTTCAATATTATCTCATAATTTGGCAGCAGGTATATTAGGCTGCTGTCACTTTAATACATGATCCATTGATTATACTATTACACGTGTTTTCTTTCTCAATTGTTTACGTTCACTTAAAACATAAATGACAGTGTTTACATGAATACTTGCTAAGACCGGCATTTTGACATTATTTTGTGTGTATTTCGCTGTTCAAGCACAATAAGCAGACAAAAATAGCTCAATTTAGAACTGAGAGGCGGTTTTTGGGTGTGCGCTCAACATCTGTTCAACATCAACAATTTTTTTAATAATTACAGTACATATCTTTCTATCTAATAATAAACCGTAAAGACTACACTAGTAATTTATGTATTTATCTTGGTTCTACTGTTGTTATTTGTTTTATTGCTTGTAATCCTTGTCTCTGTACTTAACTCTATCACTCATATCCACAACTGATATTTTGATGTGACAACTCTAGTTCAGATGATCTGTCACTGTCTCACGAGTCCTCAAAATCGCTGGGTTAGAGAGGTCAATTCACAACTCGGAGCATTTCACTCTTCACTGAAGAGGGAGTCAGATAGGAGAGAGAGAGAGGAGAGAGAGAGAGAGAGAGGAGAGGAGAGAGAGAGAGAGAGAGAGAGGGGAGAGAGGAGAGAGAGAGAGAGGAGAGAGGAGAGAGAGAGAGAGAGAGAGAGAGAGAGAGAGAGAGAGAGAGAGAGAGAGAGAGAGAGAGAGGGGAGAGAGAAGAGAGAGAGAGAGAGAGAGAGAGAGAGAGAGAGGAGAGAGAGAGAGAGAGAGAGAGAGAGAGAGAGAGAGAGAGAGAGAGAAGAGAGAGAGAGAGAGAGAGAGAGAGAGAGAGAGAGGAGATAGAGAGAAGAGAGAGAGAGAGAGAGAGAGAGGAGAGAGAGAGAGAGAGAGAGAGAGAGAGAGAGAGAGGAAAAGGAGAGAGAGAGAGAGAGAGAGAGAGAGAGAGGAGAGAGAGAGAGAGAGAGAGAGAGAGAGAGAAGAGAGAGAGAGAGAGAAATAAGTGAGGAGAGAGAGGAGAAGGAAGGAGAGGGAGGAGGAATTGTGGGAAGAGAAATGAGGCAGGATGGAAGGACGAGAGGCGGACCGTTTCCAAGGACAAACTATTCGAGCCATATACAGCGGGAGAGGCAGACACTCGCCATCGTGAAAAATTAGCCTTACCAGCGAGCGCACACCACAGGGGAGAGAGGGAGAGGAGAGAGAGAGAGAGAGAGAGAGAGAGAGAGAGAGAGAGGAGAGAGAGAGAGGAGAGAGAGAGAGAGAGAGAGGAGAGAGAGAGAGAGAGAGAGAGAGAGAGAGAGAGAGAGAGAGAGAGAGAGAGAGAGAGAGAGAGAGAGAGAGAGAGAGAGAGAGAGAGAGAGAGAGAGGAGAGAGAGAGAGGAGAGAGAGAGAGAGATGAAAATAATGGAAAGGGATGGAGAGGAACGGATAAATAACAAAGCATTGGGATCATGGGAGTGGAAAGAGGCTGTTTTGAGATGTTGCCATATTGCACTACTGAAACAGAGCAGACATGCTCTTTATCATTTCCGACTGAGTGGGTTCACACACACTGATCTGCGCTTTCACATCCGCTGAGCTTCTATATGGGGCATGGAAGGAGTGAAAAAGGGGACGCTCGAACACACGCCTCCCTCGAATGGTTAATCCTTGATGTGCCCTGTCATTTGATGTTATCAGTGCACTGATGTACACTTGACAGACCGTTATGTCACAGAGAGCTCAGGTTCTCGTGGTTTTGACACACACATACACGTGTGTGTGTTTGTGGGAGCGTCGCCTGAGGCCTCGTCCTTGGTTCACTAGGTGCTCAGTGAGGAAGCAAATTCACAAATTCACATCTGTGCCCGTGGTTATGACCACGTAAGCCTGTCGCATCCTGAAGGCAAGATCTGCCTGCAACCATTAACCAGTTAAAGCCCCGTCTTAAAATACATGGGAATCACATGCCGACACATTTTGTTGACATTGCGAGAAACTGACCGATCTTATCCACAAATCTCATTTCACTTTAAAGTTAGGTGTAGGAATCTTTTCATTTTGTGAAAATTTTGATTGTTGCTTGGGGCACATAATAATGAGCACAGGATTGCTGTCGCTTCTCTCCAAAGTCGCACAGTATTACTGTTGAAGCTTCTGAACTAGGTTGGTTTTTGCTCACATTCGAATAAGTGGTGTTGAAGGACATTTTCAGAATGAGACCTCCACCTATAAAACTTTACAATTTAATAAGGAAAACATGATGGTTTCGCTCAGTAACCACTACACTTACAGTAAAATGTTGGTACAGTAACAACTGCATATATCAAAATGCAAGGCAGTAAGCACTCTATGTTTAAAGGGATATTTATTTATGATGATATTATATGATGATTTTTTGAAGAAGAAAAAAACAAGAGTGCTAATGAATTGACAAGTCCAGTTCTGATATGTCGTAAAGGGTTAACATAAGCATTAAATTGATCATATATCACTGTACATTTCCAGACACTTTCTCCCCAGACCTTTTGTTGGAACTAAACTACAAAAATAGCTCATAGCAAACTTTCACTTACATCAATGGAGAAATATGCTTTATGAGTCTAGATTGTGTCATTACAGCATCTACTAGCAGTATATAACCTTGTTAATTACATACGGAAAGAGAGAAGATGGAATCTGGTAATATAAACCTAAATTATGAAATAAAATACCCTTGACTGACATTATAATTGGACCTCATGGGAAAAGGGAAAAATAAAATTATTTGAGGCAATTCATTTGTGGAATCGTGAACCTTTAACATGGAACGAGCTCAGCTTGTCTGTTCCTCTCTGTATCTCTGTTTCCTGGGTCATCTTTGACTGACTTACATAATGATAGGTGTTATTTCAACCCAACGTTAAGGATCAGATAAGAGTTTCAAATAAGTCCGGTCATATCGCTGAGCTTAAGAAAGGGGTTAACATAGGGGTCGTGGTGGGATGAGAAAGACCTACAGTATATGAAGAGGCGGGAAGAGAAGAGAAGAGCAGAATATTTAAACACGTGCTTTAATTTTGTCATGTGTTGTCACGTCTGCCCTTCTTTTACATCATCAGCATTTTCATCCATCTTGTCGATGTCCAGGGAACTGAGATTCACTTAAAGTAGGAACTGAATTGATTTTCCAACTTGTGAATTACATGCAGTCACAAAGAATTGTTCTTTACACAGAAGCTGAGCCAGTGTCACAGACTATAAAGGTTGTCGTATGTCTTGCACATACCCGATCTATGTTAAATCTGAGAGGTAAATTTGGTGAAAGGAAGCTCTTCACACGCAATTATACGGTGGTGTTGAATTTCATTTTTAGCTCCTTGCATTTTTCTCATGTAGACAGGTTAAGTACAAATATAAGGATTATGTGAGTGCATATATTTAGCAAAATGCTAAATTTATTTTTCTAGCTGACTAACGAGTTGAGCATTGAATGGCTTTTCTGGGATAAATTTTATGTAAACATGATTGTTCTCAAGCTGTTTTAAACAAGCTCTTTCAATGGTCGAAATTCTGATTGAGGGGCCACATTAATTCTGTCAGGCCACATTAAGCGCCAAAACGACATTTATTGCTTGTGTTTCATTATAAAATTTACAGAATTTGAAAGCTGAAAGTTTGTTAATTGTTTACTTAAATTAACAAACACATTAAAGGTGACAATTAGCTACAAATCTTAGTGTGATTATGGATGACTGCGCTACAAATAGTGAACGCTGGACAAATAGTGAACGCTGGACCCGAGGCTACGCGGCCCTGGTGAAAAAGACTTTCTATCAAATGTACTAAAAATGTACTTAAATATGTTTTTAGTAAAATACAAATATACTTTAATGCATTTTTAATACATTTAATAGTATGTCTTTTTTTTACTGGTAAACGCTGGACCGAGTCTGCGCGGTGGTGAACGCTGGACAGAGTCTGCGTGGTGGTGAACGCTGGACCGAGTCTGCGCGGTGGTGAACGCTGGACCGAGTCTGCGCGGTGGTGAACGCTGGACCTGAGTCTGCGCGGTGGTGAACGCTGGACCGAGTCTGCGTGGTGGTGAACGCTGGACCTGAGTCTGCGCGGTGGTGAACGCTGGACCAGAGTCTGCGCGGTGGTGGTGAACGCTGGACCAGAGTCTGCGCGGTGGTGAACGCTGGACCAGAGCTGCACGGTGTGGTGAACGCTGGACCTGAGTCTGCGCGGTGGTGAACGCTGGACCAGAGTACTGCGCGGTGGTGAAGCTGGTACGAGTTGGCAACGGGTGGTGAACGCTGGACCCGAGTCTGCGCGTGGTGGTGAACGCTGGACCTGAGTCTGCGGTGGTAAGCTGGACAGAGTGCGTGGTGGTGAACGCTGGACTGAGTCTGCGCGGTGGTGAACGCTGGAAGAGACTGCGCGGTAGTGACGCTGGACAGAGATGCGCGGTGGTGAACGCTGGACCAGAGACTGCACGGTGGTGAACGCTGGACCTGAGTTGCGCGGTGGGACGCTGGACCGAGAGACTGCGCGGGTAGTAAGAGCTTTTGTTTAGAGCTTGAGAACAATCATGTTTACATGATGTTTACATCCAGCGTTCACTACCGCGCAGAGGTGAACGCTGGACTGAGTCTGCGCGGTAGTGAACGCTGGACCCGAGTCTGCGCGGTGGTGAACGCTGGACCCGAGTCTGCGCGTTGGTGATCGCTGGACCCGAGTCTGCGCGGTGGTGAACGTTGGACCAGAGTCTGTGCGGTAGTGAACGCTGGACCAGAGTCTGCGCGGGTGGTGAACGCTGGACCTGAGTCTGCGCGGTGGTGAACGCTGGACCCGAGTCTGCGCGGTGGTGAACGCTGGACCGAGTCTGCGCGTTGGTGATCGCTGGACCCGAGTCTGCGCGGTGGTGAACGTTGGACCAGAGTCTGCGCGGTAGTGAACGCTGGACCCGAGTCTGCGCGGTAGTGAACGCTGGACCCGAGTCTGCGCGGGTGGTGGACGCTGGACCGAGTCTGCGCGGGTGGTGTGAACGCTGGACCCGAGTCTGCGCGGTTGTGAACGCTAGACCAGAGTCTGCGCGGTGGTGAACGCTAGACCGAGTCTGCGCGGTGGTGAACGCTGGACCCGAGTCTGCGCGTTGGTGATCGCTGGACCCGAGTCTGCGTGGTAGTGAACGCTGGACCCGAGTCTGCGCGGGGTGGTGAACGTTGGACCAGAGTCTGCGCGGGTGTGGAACGCTGGACCCGAGTCTGCGCGGTTGTGAACGCTGACCAGAGTCTGCGGGTAGTGAACGCTGACCCGAGTCTGGCGGTGTGAACGCTGGACCGAGTCTGGCGGTGGTGAACGCTGGACCCGAGTCTGCGCGGTTGGTGAACGCTGGACCCGAGTCTGCGTGGTAGTGAACGCTGGACCCGAGTCTGCGCGGTGGTGAACGTGGACCCGAGTCTGCGCGGTGTGAACGCTGGACCAGAGTCTGCGTGGTAGTGAACGCTGGACCAGAGTCTGCGGTGGTGGAACGCTGGACCCGAGTCTGCGACGGTAGTGAACGCTGGACCCGAGTCTGCGCGGTGGTGAACGCTGGACCCGAGTCTGCGCGGTTGTGAACGCTGGACCAGAGTCTGCGTGGTAGTGAACGCTGGACCGAGTCTGTGCGGTGGTGAACGCTGGACCGAGTCTGCGTGGTAGTGAACGCTGGACCCGAGTCTGCGCGGTGGTGAATGTTGGACCAGAGTCTGCGCGGTAGTGAACGCTGGACCAGAGTCTGCGCGGTAGGTGAACGCTGGACCCGAGTCTGCGCGGTGGTGAACGCTGGACCTGAGTCTGCGCGGTGTGTGAACGCTGGACCTGATGCTGCGCGGGTGTGTGAACGCTGGACCAGAGGACTGCGCGGTAGTGAACGCTGGACCTGAGTCTGCGCGGGTAGTGAACGCTGGACCTGAGTCTGCGCGGTGGTAGTGACGCTGGACCTGAGTCTGCGCGGTGGTGAACGCTGGACCAGAGACTGCGCGGGTGGTGAACGCTGGACCAGAGTCTGCGTGGTGGTGAACGCTGGACCTGAGTCTGCGTGGTAGTGAACGCTGGACCTGAGTCTGCGCGTGGTGACGCTGGACCAGAGACTGCGTGGTGGTGAACGCTGGACCAGAGTCTGCGTGGTGGTGAACGCTGGACCTGAGTCTGCGCTGTGGTGAACGCTGGACCTGAGTCTGCGCGGTGGTGAACGCTGGACCGAGTCTGGCGGCGGTAGTGAACGCTGGACCAGAGTCTGCGCTGTGGTGAACGCTGGACCTGAGTCTGCGCGGTGGTGAACGCTGGACCTGAGTCTGCGCGGTAGTATAACGCTGGACCCGAGTCTGCGTGGTAGTGAACGCTGGACCCGAGTCTGCGTGGTAGTGAACGCTGGACCAGAGTCTGCGTGGTAGTGAACGCTGGACCAGAGCTGTGCGGTGGTGAACGCTGGACCCGAGTCTGCACGGTAGGTGAACGCTGGACCTGAGTCTGCGCGGTGGTAGTGAACGCTGGACCCGAGTCTGCGCGGTGGTGAACGTCTGGACCAGAGTCTGCGCGGTAGTGAACGCTGGACCAGAGTCTGCGTGGTAGTGAACGCTGGACCAGAGTACTGGCGGTGGTGAACGCTGGACCCGAGTCTGCACGGTAGTGAACGCTGGACCGAGTCTGCACGGTAGTGAACGCTGGACCGAGTCTGCGCGGGTGTGAACGTGGACCAGAGTCTGCGTGGTAGTGAACGCTGGACCAGAGTCTGCGTGGTAGTGAACGCTGGACCAGAGTCTGGCGGTGGTGAATGCTGGACCCGAGTCTGCCGGTAGTGAACGCTGGACCGAGTCTGCGCGTTGGTGATCGCTGGACCCGAGTCTGCGCGGGTGGTGAACGCTGGACCAGAGTCTGCGCGGTAGTGAACGCTGGACCGAGTCTGCGCGCGGTAGTGAACGCTGGACCGAGTCTGCGCGGTGGTGAACGCTGGACCCGAGTCTGCGCGAGAACCTGCGGGTGTGAACGCTGGACCCGAGTCTGCGCGGTTGTGAACGCTGGACCAGAGTAGCTGCAGTCTGGTGGTAGTGAACGCTGGACCAGAGACTCGCGGTGGTGAACGCTGGACCGAAGTCTGCGGGTAGTGAACGCTGGACCTGAGTCTGCGTGGTAGTGAACGCTGGACCGAGTCTGCGCGGTAGTGAACGCTGGACCCGAGTCTGCGCGGTAGTGAACGCTGGACCCGAGTCTGCGTGGTAGTGAACGCTGGACCAGGTCTGCGTGGTGGTGAACGCTGGACCCGAGTCTGCGGGTAGTGAACGCTGGACCAGAGTCTGCGCGGTGGTGAACGCTGGACCGAGTCTGCGTGGGTGGTGAACGCTGGACCTGAGTCTGCGTGGTAGTGAACTCTGGACCAGAGTCTGCGCGGTAGTGAACGCTGGACCCGAGTCTGCGGGTAGTGAACGCTGGACCCGAGTCTGCGCGGTAGTGAACGCTGGACCCAGGTCTGCGTGGTAGTGAACGCTGGACCGAGTCTGCGTGGTAGTGAACGCTGGACCAGAGTCTGCGCGGTAGTGAACGCTGGACCGAGTCTGCGCGGTAGTGAACGCTGGACCAGAGACTGGCGGTGGTGAACGCTGGACCAGAGACTGCGCGGTTGGTGAACGCTGGACCGGAGTCTGCGCGGTGTGAACGCTGGACCTGAGTTTGCGCGGGTAGGTGAACGCTGGACCGAGTCTGCGCTGGTGGTGAACGCTGGACCGAGACTGCGTGGTGGTGAACGCTGGACCAGAGTCTGCGTGGTGGTGAACGCTGGACCTGAGTCTGCGCTGTGGTGAACGCTGGACCTGAGTCTGCGCGGTGGTGAACGCTGGACCAGGTCTGCGTGGTAGTGAACGCTGGACCAGAGTCTGCGCTGTGGTGAACGCTGGACCTGAGTCTGCGCGGTGGTGAACGCTGGACCGAGTCTGCGTGGTAGTGAACGCTGGACCGAGTACTGGGCGGTGGTGAACGCTGGACCAGAGTCTGCGCGGTAGGTGAACGCTGGACCAGAGTCTGCGCGGGTAGTGAACGCTGGACCAGTCTGCGCGGTGGTGAACGCTGGACCGAGTCTGCGCGGTGGTGAACGCTGGACCGAGTCTGCGCGGGTGGTGAACGCTGGACCAGAGTCTGCGCTGTGGTGAACGCTGGACCTGAGTCTGCGCTGTGAGTGAACGCTGGACCAGAGTCTGCGCGTGGTGAACGCTGGACCAGAGTCTGCGCGGTAGTGAACGCTGGACCAGAGTCTGCGCGGTAGTGAACGCTGGACCAGAGTCTGCGCGGTAGTGAACGCTGGACCAGAGTCCTGCGCTGGTAGTGAACGCTGGACCGAGTCTGCGCGGTGTGACGCTGGACCAGAGTCTGCGCGGGGTAGTGAACGTGGACCAGAGTCTGCGCGGTGTGAACGCTGGACCAGAGTCTGCGCGGTGGTGAACACTGGACCCGAGTCTGCGCGGTGGTGAACGCTGGACCCGAGTCTGCGCGGGTAGTGAACGCTGGACCCGAGTCTGCGCTGTGGTGAACGCTGGACCTGAGGGCCTGCGCGGTAGTGAACGCTGGACCTGAGTCTGCGCGGGTAGTGAACGCTGGACCCGAGTCTGCGCGGTGGTGAACGCTGGACCCGAGTCTGCGCGGTAGTGAACGCTGGACCCGAGTCTGCGCGGTAGTGAACGCTGGACCCGAGTCTGCGTGGTAGTGAACGCTGGACCCGAGTCTGCGTGGTAGTGAACGCTGGACCAGAGTCTGCGTGGTAGTGAACGCTGGACCAGAGACTGTGCGGTGGTGAACGCTGGACCTGAGTCTGCGCGGGTAGTGAACGCTGGACCCGAGTCTGCGTGGTAGTGAACGCTGGACCCGAGTCTGCGCGGTAGTGTGAACGCTGGACCCAGGTCTGCGTGGTAGTGAACGCTGGACCCGAGTCTGCGTGGTAGTGAACGCTGGACCAGAGTCTGCGCGGTAGTGAACGCTGGACCCGAGTCTGCGTGGTAGTGAACGCTGGACCAGAGACTGCGGTGGTGAACGCTGGACCAGAGACTGCGCGGTGGTGAACGCTGGACCGGAGTCTGCGCGGTAGTGAACGCTGGACCTGAGTTTGCGGTGGTAGTGAACGCTGGACCTGAGTCTGCGCGGTGGTGAACGCTGGACCAGAGACTGCGTGGTGGTGAACGCTGGACCAGAGTCTGCGTGGTGGTGAACGCTGGACCTGAGTCTGCGCTGTGGTGAACGCTGGACCTGAGTCTGCGCGGTGGTGAACGCTGGACCCGAGTCTGCGCGGTAGTGAACGCTGGACCAGAGTCTGCGCGGTAGTGAACGCTGGACCAGAGTCTGCGCGGTAGTGAACGCTGGACCAGAGTCTGCGCTGTGGTGAACGCTGGACCTGAGTCTGCGCGGTGGTGAACGCTGGACCTGAGTCTGCGCGGTAGTGAACGCTGGACCCGAGTCTGCGCGGTAGTGAACGCTGGACCAGAGTCTGCGCGGTAGTGAACGCTGGACCAGAGTCTGCGCGGGGTAGTGAACGCTGGACCAGAGTCTGCGCGGTGGTGAACACTGGACCCGAGTCTGCGCGGTGGTGAACGCTGGACCCGAGTCTGCGCGGTAGTGAACGCTGGACCGAGTCTGCGCTGTGGTGAACGCTGGACCTGAGTCTGCGCGGTAGTGAACGCTGGACCAGAGTCTGCGCGGTGGTGAACGCTGGACCAGAGTCTGCGCGGTAGTGAACGCTGGACCCGAGTCTGCGCGGTAGTGAACGCTGGACCAGAGTCTGCGCGGTGGTGAACGCTGGACCGAGTCTGCGCGGTAGTGAACGCTGGACCCGAGTCTGCGCTGTGGTGAACGCTGGACCTGAGTCTGCGTGGTCACTGGACCTGAGTCTGCGCGGTAGTGAACGCTGGACCTGAGTCTGCGCAGTAGTGAACGCTGGACCTGAGTCTGCGCGGTAGTGAACGCTGGACCTGAGTCTGCGCGGTAGTGAACGCTGGACCAGAGTCTGCGCGGTAGTGAACGCTGGACCTGAGTCTGCGCGGTAGTAAACGTGAAGTGGAGCCCCGATATCAAGGTCCTGCCCTGGGACCTTTTTACACCTGGTGTTTTAATCCTTCTCTTTTGTACACTTTCAACCACTTCTGTCCTGATTTTTTGAGGGGAGGGTCTATGGCCGGATAAATGTTTTGGATTTTTTTCTTCAGCCGACAAAGTTTAAATCCCGTCTAGCTAGTGTGCTTCCCATAATGTTTACACGTTAGGTCAGTAGATGGTCTTGTGGCCGTTCGAACACATTCGATCACATGAGCGCTAACACTACCAAAGAAATCTGGTCGAATGCCTTTTCCACGACCTCTGGAAGTGGTCGAAAGTGGACAAGCTCAAAATGTTTTAGACCCCGTTTACACCTGCCTCTCACCCAAACACACATCATCAATTACAACAAAATACACACACAACATTATCAAACCGAATTTAATAAGAGAAGAACATTTCTGGCAGTGTTTAATCCTAGTGGATTATTTTCTGATCTACTAATGAAACAGATGTACATTTAATCCCAGGAATGAAGCTGAGGGTTTCTTGTTAACCTAGTCCTGCTCTGTGACTGTGATCACAGTGATACATATACTGGTTCTTGATCACAGTGACACACACTAATGTAGATCACAGTGACACACACCGGTTCTTAATTACAGTAAAACACACACACACACACACACACCGGTTCTTGATCACAGTGACACACACACTGGTTCTTGATCACAGTGACACACACACACCGGTTCTTGATCACAGTGACACACACACTGGTTCTTGATCACAGTGACACACACACACACACACTGGTTCTTGATTACAGTGACACACGCACACACACACACACACACACCACACACACACACACACACACACACACACACACACACACACACACACACACACACACACACACACACACACACACACACACACACACACACACACACACACACACACACACACACACACACACACACACACACACACACACACACACACACACACACACACACACACACACACAGCTCCAGAGGGACTGGCTATGCAATTAGCATTCTGTCCTTTTCCTTTACAAGAAACTGTCTGCTAAATGACAACTAATAATCTAAATTCTAATGAATACCTAAAAAATTTCTAACAGACTGTTTTAATGGAGGCAATATTCCTCGTCTGAGCTCGTCCAGCAGAGATCAATGCACAAGAGTTAATTGCTGTACAGTATGCCAATGGAACCCAGTATGAAGGTGAGAGAAAAACAATAGATTATAAAAGATGGTCTAGTGATTTTTCACCAAAAACAATCAGATTGGGAGGATAGAGAGAAGGGAAAAGAGCTGAAAATGTATATTGAGTGTGTTTCAGATCAGCAGTTTTTTCAACTGCTTACACACAAAATCCTTGCTTGTCACACAATTCCTGAAACCTGACACTCCACACACCACACACTAAATCTGCGAAACCATACACCAATTCTTGGCCTTCGACTCAGTTCTCAATTTCATAAAACACTTTTTGCAATCCACAACACACAATTCTCTATGTAACTTAATAATATAAATAGGCCAAAGGTCAAGTTCTAGGTTTTTTGGACTGTGTAATACAGTATTCACAACCACTTACAGTAAACAAATTAATAGTTTGGTTTCAATCTTGCTTTCGTATTTACCATTCTCTCTCTTGACCAGTGTTCACTACCGCGCAGACTCGGGTCCAGCGTTCACTACCGCGCGGACTCGGGTCAAGCGTTCACTACCGCGCAGACTCGGGTCAAGCGTTCACCAATTCTCATCTCTCAGCCGATTACTGTCAATCTTGTACAGAAATGTACGTACAGTAGAAGCTCACGAAAGGAGAGCTTTAGGTTTTGAATAACTGTGTATATGATATATCCAAAATATAATATTATGGCAAAGGTGTTTGCAACATAAGACAAATGTTTGCTTTTGAGATGTAATATTTTTAATGCATTGCTTCATTTTACAAGATATGTGAGGCATTTTGTATTTTGTGTGAGCAATTCTTGGATTTATTTGAAAAAAAAAGAGGCAATGCTTTGAAAATGTGTGTAAGCAGTTGAAAAAACTGTAATGAGCTGACAATATGTAAGGTCATGTTAACACCTTAAAAATATTATTTATTAGGGAAAGTTCATGAGTGGTTTAAACCCACCAACATACCCTGATATTCCTTCACATGGAATCGCTAATTCAAAGTATTTTTGAACAAACACCATTTTTCAAAAGTTTGTGGTCGGTAAGACTTTTTAAAGTTTCTGAATAAAGTCTTTTCTGCTCACCAAGGCTGCATTTATTTGATCAAATATACAGTAAAAACAGTCATATAAAATATTATTTTTATTATTTAAAATAACTGTTTTCTATGTTAAGCGTCACATGACCCTTCAGAAATCATTCTAATATGCTGATTTCCTGCTCAAGAAACATTTTGAAAACAGTTGTGCTGCGTAAAATGTCTGTGAAAACCGTGATGCAATTTCGTAGGATTCAAAAGAACAGCATTTATGTTTGAAATATACATCTTTTGTAACATTATAAAAGTCTTTACTGTCCCTTTTGATCAATTTAATGCCTTGCAGTTTTCTTGCATTTATGATCAGCTTTTTAGTAAAAGTTAAAGTTTGTTTATCGTGTGTCTCCAGAGACAGCAGAACTCCTGTCCACATTCAAGTCGCATGAACCGTCCATCATGCAGAGTAACACGTTTTAATGTTCATATTCATTCATTCGTTTGTGAAATTAAATGTTAATGAGATATTCAAATATTTGAGGAATTAAAAGCTATTATCATTTACTTTCTTTTAACAGATCAATCAATAACATATTAGACAGAACTGTTAAACGGAGACAGTAAACTAAAGACGGAGAGCTGTTTGATCAGGCGCTGGTGTTCTCAGCATTGTCAAAATAAAAGTCCCACTTCTGACACATCAGCCAAACAGAAAAAACAATATTTAAATTTTTTGGCAATTAATGCCAAATATCGACCGATATGTCAGCCTTGGCGATATATCAGTCAACCGCTACTTTAAATATTAACACGTCTTTCCATTTACTAAAAAAACAAAAACATAAATATGACACTATTTCAACATTTATTTTCTATGCAAAGCATGCTGGGAAATCCACTGACCATTTTTTAAATTAAAGACAATTTCATTGTTATCACAATAAATAAAAAATAAATGATTTTAGATAAAATTACACACCATATTAAGTTAATGTGATCAACATTATTATGTCAGCAGAACTCAACAGATCAAAATAATATTTGAAACATAAAATGTTTAATTAAATCAATAAATGTTAATTTTCCTAATTGCAACCATGCATTTAAGTTGGGGTAATGATCCCTGAATTACTTTAAGAGTGTGTCTTTCTCACTCTCTCTCTCTCCTTCCCCGTAGCCTTGGCACTCCGCGCTGGCATTAGGATCTCGACGCCAGCTGGTGTGTGTGGGTTTTGACTCCCTGTGTGGAGCTTTTGTGTTAAAGGAACATCATGTGTGACATCAGCGCAGTAAAAGCACAGCCCTGATGAAACCTGTTCTGACTGCACCTGAGCCTGGGGTGGAGAAGTCACAGTCTGACCAGCCCAGCGCACTCACACGGAACATGTTAAGAGATTTTCTGCCATCACACATTACGGGCTGTAGTTTTCTGGCTACAGAACCAGTGGACATCAGACCCACTTTGCACAATTAAAAACATTGTTGTATTGATTTTTTTTTTCAAGGTGAACCAATAGTGTTTTCTGTTTGTTCCACTGTAAAGACCCATGCACAACAAATGAAATAAAGTAGCTTGAAGTATTTTTTTAGTAGTAGCTATCAGTTTATTAAATTGGCTGCACTAAACAAGAATAATTTAAACAAGTTGCTAACAAAAATTGTTTTATTGCACTTATACTCAAGTATGTTTCCATATTGAGTCATCGTAACACACATTGAACAATGTTTTGCAAGTTCCCAGCATGCATTGGAACTTGAAATAATTATTTGGTGACTATTTTACAGGCTTAATTTATGCTGCCGTTTGTTAGTTAGACGTCAGATTTCATAATTTTTTTAATTTCATAATTTGTGCATCTCATTGAAACTTTAATATATTTAATATATTTTGTCAGGTTGTGAAGTGGGCTTTAAAAATCAAACATGAGGTTTGTAGCCCCTTGCATTGCTAAGTATTAAACCAGTTGCCTTAAGAATTTACAAAAGATTTTAAGTTTTCAGTTGTTAGTTGAGTTAACTTACCAAGTTGACTAATAAGTTGCCGTATTTTTTTTTTTAAAGTTAGGTCAATCTTGGACTTTATACTGACGCTTATCAGCAAAATAAACAGAGATTCTAATCATTGGACAAAAAACTTCCTCACCTAATAACCTAGAATACTGTCTAACACTTGATGGCTGCTCTGTTAAGTCTTCGACGTCAGTTAGGAACCTGGGTGTGCTCTTTGATACCAATCTTTCATTTGAAAGTCACGTGTCTAGTATCTGTAAAACCGCATTTTTCCATCTTAAAAATATATCTAAATTACGTCATATGCTCTCACTGACAAATGCGGAACAATTAGTTCATGCTTTCATGACCTCAAGGCTAGATTATTGTAATGCTCTACTGGGTGGTTGCCCTGCACGCTTATTAAACAAACTACAGCTAGTTAAAAACGCAGCCGCTAGAGTTCTTACCAGAACCAGGAAGTATGACCATATTAGCCCGGTTCTGTCAACACTGCATTGGCTGCCTATTAAACATCGTATAAATTTTAAAATATTGCTGATTACTTACAAAGCACTAAATGGTTTAGCTCCCCAGTACTTGAGCGAGCTCTTAAAGGGTTAGTTCACCCAAAAATGAAAATTCTATCATCGTTTACTTAACCTCAAGTTGTTCCAAACCTCTATGTGTTTATTTGTTCTGCTGAACACAAAGGAAGATATTTGGAAGAAAACAGATCTCATTCCCCATTGACTACCATAGTAGGAAAAAATACCTACTATGGTAGTCAATGGGGAATGAAATCTGTTTTCTTCCAAATATCTTCCTTTGTGTTCAGCAGAACAAATAAACACATAGAGGTTTGGAACAACTTGAGGGTAAGTAAACGATGATAGAATTTTCAATTTCTGAATTCTGGCCAGTTGATAATACCTAGAATATCAAAATCGACTGCTGGCGGTAGATCCTTTTCCTATTTAGCACCAAAACTTTGGAACAATCTTCCTAACACGGTCCGGGAAGCAGATACAGTCTGTCAGTTTAAATCTAGACTAAAAACACATCTCTTTGGCTTAGCATACACATAACACATTATAGATTTCTATAATTCAATGTTAGGCTGCATAGATTAGATCAGCCGGAACCGGGAACACTTCCCATAATTCCTGATGTACTTTGTACATCATAAGAAGGATGGCGTCTACGCTAATATTAGTCTCTCTGTTTATCCCGAGGTTTACTGCGGACCGCCGGATCCAGGGCATATCCAGATCTGATGAAGGACCATCACATGGACACGACGACACGCATTATCAGGGCTGTGAAGGCCCATGGACACCTCACCACACTCATCTCCTCACCGGCCGGATGACCCAACCCAACCAGATGAACTGGATAATATCGTGAAAGTTCTGATCCCATCTGACTCCTGACATTATGCTGCCTAACTCATAATCATACACTGTTCATTCGTTGGCCAAAGGAGGACTGGCCCCCCGACTGAGCCTGGGTTCTCCCAAGGTTTTTATCTCCATTCTGTCACCTGATGGAGTTTTGGTTCCTTGCCACTGTTGCCTTCGCCTTTTGGCTTGCTTAGTTGGGGACATTTAATTTTCAATTAAACAATACTATTACAACATTGTTTTCCTGTTATCTCTGTAAAGCTGCTTTGAAACAATTTGTATTGTAAAAAGCGCTATATAAATAAAGGTGACTTGACTTGACTTGACAATGTGTTTTTGTTTAGTAGCTAGCTTTGTCAAAAGGCAATTACCAGTTCTAACCAATCAAAACTGAGCATTCAGATATGACATTTTTTTAAGGAGTCCGCCGCATTTCCCAACTATTCATAATTTTTTATTGTTGAATTTTAGTAAAATGCTTCAGATTCACAAAATTAAGCAAAGGCCTACATCACTGAACAATCCTGCCATAAATTTCCCATATAATTAGCATTTCGCAGATAATCAGACAGGTAGTGTTTCATCACCAAGGTGCAAAAATGCTAGCAGGATCGTGGCATCATTTTATGCATAGTAAGATGGTTGCACAGCCGTCATTTACACGAGACAAGAAACTTGTCATTAAAGTAAAGTGAGGTATATAATCTGTCATTAGACTCTAATTATCCTGTCCTGCAGTTTGTGCAGCTGTCATCCGTTTGCAGCTAAATGTATTCTCTCAGTTCAGAGAATTACTGCATTTATTATTCAGCCACAGCCAACATCATACCGCATTATCACCCCAATCAAGACCACATTTATCAGTGGGAGGCTGAACACAATATAAATGCCACCGCACTTCCACGCGGTCACATGTGCACACACACACACACACACACACACACACACACACACACACACACACACACACACCACGCACGTACGGATATATTCGTGCTGATGGTTTCAGCTCTTGAGAGTGTGTGATATGTGAGAGAGACTCACTGTCGGGCAGCCTCCATCATGCTGATCCTCCAGGAATCCAATTCTGCAGAGCGCCTTATCGTTCTTCAGCCAGTACTCCGACGAATCCAGGACACTGTTACTGCCCAAAACCTGACACAAACACACTTTTATCAGACTGAGGCACAACACTTCAAAACTGTGAAATACATCCATTTTTACATCCACCTTTTTGAAAATACCATGCATACATTTTGTGAGGTTCACATGTGTGATTGGATTTTACCCAGAAAGATCTCTGATGTCATGATCACACACTTCATGTCAGTGTATCTTTAGCCCCTTTCACACAGCACTTTGGACCCGGCAAATTGCCGGCAAATTGCCAGAACCCCTTCTGTGTGAACGCAAACACGACCCGGGATTGATGCCGGGATCGATCCCGGGTTGAGGACCTAGTAACATTGCCGTGTTCAGACCCGGAACGCGCGCTGTGTGAACAAAAGCCAGAACTAATGCCGTAAGGGGTGTGTAATAGTGATGACGCATGTGTCATCGCGCGACTCTGTTGCTCTTAGAAGAAAGTTTGTGTTCGTCATCTACAAAGAAAGAACGAAAAAATGTCTGCAAACCGGAACGAAGCAGATACAGGAGCTCCTCACAATCCGCGCTGAAGCTGCGATCGTTCGCCAGCTCTGTGGAAAGGTGCGCGCGTGCACATGTTTTCGACGCGTTCGTTACACCTCTCATCCTGACGTCACGCGGCTTTCCGGGACATTAACGGGTTGTGTGTGAACGCACTCACAGATCCCGGCAAATCACTGGCAGTGTGAATGAACCGAAATCAAACAATCCCGGGACAAATGCCGGGTCACATTATCCGTGTATTTTCCGGAATCTCTGTGTGAAAGGGGCTATGGTTTGCCACTGTCACTTCTGGCTTGCTTCAAGCCTAGTTCACACTACATGATTTTAAGCCCGATTTAAGCCCGATTTGCAAATCGTTGAGTCGCCGACAAGTCAGGGTGTTATCGCGTGCAAATCGCGGGCGATTAGCGGAAGATTAACGCTCGCCAATCTGTTAGTGTGAAAGAGCCAACAACGCATCAAAGACGCTCACAGACACCTCGCAGACGCGTCGCCGAGCCCAGAAAAATATCTAGCATGCTAGATATCCAGAGCTGTCGCGCGACTCAATCTCAGTGATGTCATGAGCTAGAGCCAATCAGAGCAAGGCATGGGTTGAGGTCACCGGGTAAATAGCATGGTAAATACCGGTAAATATGCGAAATGCGCGATTTTCAAACAAACACGACCAAGACGAGTTTACAGAAAGATGAGCAACATGTCGTCAAGAAAGCAATGGACTCAACAGCAAATTTTAGGAGCAAAGTTTAATCGAACTGTGGAAGGAGCATGAATGCCTTATGATGTTGGACATGAGATGTGAGAAAGAGAAAAGGTGGATGGAAATTACAAACGCCCTCAAACACCCAGGTAAGCAAAATGTTATAGGTTGAAATGTACATTAAATCTTACTGTAATTCTGTTTATTGTCATTTCCGGTTCGTTTTATCGCGTGATTTTTCGTGACAAAACGTGGTTTGTAGGCGAGATAGAATCGTTGGGTGACAGAGTTGTTGTCAACTCCTGTAGTGCGTCAGCTCCAGTTGCGGATCAATCACGATGTGTCGTTTGGTGTGAACGGCTCAACAACTTGAACACTCCTGATTTCACAGAGAGCAAGTCATGTAGTGTGAACTGCACAGTTCAGCCCTACGTTTTAAAATCATGTAGTGTGAACTAGGCTTTAGTTGGGTACACTTAATATTCAACAGTATTATTGATCTGACTGGATTGACACCAGTGTATGAGAACTGAACTGAGCTGGATGAGGATGACATTTGTTTTTGCAGAACTGCTTTAGATGAAATAAACTAATTGAATAATTGATGATCTTTTCAACGGAACTGAATCAACACTGAACTGACTTCAGCTGAACAACAGCCGAAATGGGTAATTTTCCTGTTATCTCTGTAAAGCTGCTTTGAAACAATCTGTATTGTATAAAACGCTTTATAAATAAAGGCGACTTGACCCTGAAATGTTTGGCATGTCTTTTGCATGTATTATGTTTTGCATGTATTAGTTTTATGTTGAGGTTTTTCACATTTTTGGATTCTGTTTTCGGTAACGCTTCCTTTTACAGTACAGTACGTACAGTGTACTTACCTAGAAAGTACTGGCTAATATAAGGTAAGTACGTGGAACAGGGGTCGGTTTAGGGGTAGGTTCAGGGTTAGTACTAGTTATTACACAGTAATTGTAGTTACTAAAATAAGTACATAGTATTTACATGGGTAACTGGACTGTAAAAGGAAGCGTTACCCTGTTTTCTTTTAAATTCATACCTAACCGGACAGTTCGAAACTATAGAGGACTAGAAGTGGCATTAAAAATTAAAATGTCACTCAATTAAATCAACTAAAACATATTAATTAAAAAAATTCGAAAACGGTTAATTTAATTTTTTCAAGTTGACATGTAGTCGTAAGCATGTTTAAAATGTTAGTTAATAATACTGTAAAACACTTTAATAACTCATTTTAAATTGGCATTGGTCAATTGATTTTCTTCATCCATTTGCCATCTGCGTTTCTTCACCTTTTTGTCACATGCTTTTGTTGATGCATTTGTCAATTGTGTTAAGAAATGCCATTGGACAGTTCACACACATCAAATGAAGTGAATTTAAAGACATACCTTCCGGATGTACGATGGGCACCAGCTAAGACAAATGGTGATTATTATTTATTGTAATATTTTACTACATATTTAAAAATAATATTATAATAATTAATAAAGCAATGCATTCGTTCATTAAAAAAAAGGGGTTTACTTTTTGCGATTTTTCATTTAAAAATGACTATTTATTTCTTCATTTTATTTTTAAGTTGCACAGCTAGTCCTCGGTTTAAATCCTTTGGCACAATGATTATGTGTTCGTTTGAGTAAGAAAGCGTTTGCAGTTTTCTGGGAGGCTTCAGGACACATTAGCGTTTACACTATTTAACCACCTCTGAATGTGCTTTGAGTTTCTGAAAGTCATTTACACCTGTATTTATTTAGTCATATTCAATGATCAGATCACTGATAAACTACAAGTACAAAAGTACAATGGTGCCATAGGGTCCAAATTCCCCAAATATTGTACAAAAACAAACAAACAAGCAAAAAACAAAACCTTTTAGATATCAATCTGCATATGCGAGAAAATCGGTTATGCTCATCTTTTGAAAAAAAAAAAAAAAACTTGAACCGGAAGTAATGCGACCTGGTTTACAGAATACGGAAGTGTGTTGCGCATAATCATCATACACTGCATATTACTTTAATATGAGCTGAGTTGTTGCAATACACATAAGCACAAATTTAACATCTTTTCAGTTTCTAGTCTTAAATAATTTTTCCTCAAACAAATATTCAGGACGCAAGCATCTCGTTCTAACCACAGCAAGCAAGCACCCATTGACTTCACCATGTCTGTGGTGATTGGTCATTTATTTATTATAATTTACATATGAATATTTAATAAAGCCTCATACTTCTGGCAATCCTGCTGTCACTGGTGTGTAACATACCAGCTTTACAGCCAAGTAACCACGTCAGTAATGGACTATTATGGATTATTAATGAAAGGTTGAGTGTGTGGCACTTCAGTGAACTGTGCTGCTTAATACTGCGTAACGCAAGAGTATATGTGCAGGTCATGTGTTCAACTCATGCTTATTTCATTAAAGCACAAACCGTAATAAGGTTTGATACAGAATGTAAAAGCAAACTCAAAATGTTTGCTATTACATAAATAAATATAGACCTCTAATTGAATTACCACTACTATTGGTACGTTAAACAAACACAAACCCTCTCTGTTAGTGTGTAACCTTCAGTTTGAGTCATTATCAGTGAGGCTAAGTAAGCATTGATTATCTCACTGTGTATTTAAGGAGTAAACACACCCTGTGTGTGTGTGTGTGTGTGTGTGTGTGTGTGTGTGTGTGTGTGTGTGTGTGTGTGTGTGTGTGTGTGTGTGTGTGTGTGTGGTGTGTGTGTGTGTGTGTGTGTGTGTGGTGTGTGGTGTGTGTGTGGTGTTGTGTGTGTGTGTGTGTGTGTGTGTTGACTTGTTTAATCGAGTTTGTGGGTGTTTGTATCTGTGTTTTTATGTGTGAGCACATGTGTGTGTTTTCTTTGCCCTTGCTGTGTGTGCCATCTGTACCGACTGTTTTCCTGGCAGACACGGCCATATGACAGGGTCGCTGGGACAGTTGCGTCATGGTTCAACATGGTTAAACTCCTGACAGAGCTAATATGCCGTTACATGAAAGATAACCTTCGGCAGATGGGTAATCATTAGCGCACATGAGATAAATGCTCAAGAGATTAAGATTAATGTATATTTATTTCATTTAGAAATGGAGAAGTCTGCTGGCCAAATGAAATGACCTCTCACAGTAATCCTTCCTCGTAGTTACGCAGTGTGTTTGGTATAGAAATGCATGGAAAGCCAAACACTCACAAAAGTGTGATAAAGCTGAATGTTTTTTTTTCTTCAATAAGTTGATTCAAGTAACAAGCGCAATCAAGGCAAAGCCCAAAAGAAATCTTTACTGTGACCAAACAACTTTGCATAAATATTATTTCATTAAGTATATTTAATTATTATTATGTATATGTACTAATAACAATAATACCATAATAATAATCAAATAATTAATAATAATAAAAAAAATATTTCACTACAATAATAAAATCAAAATATGCATTTATATTAGAAACATACTGTTAATACCATTAATTATTATATTAATACCAATAATAACATCATAATGTTCATTACTTCTACTATACTACTACTAAAAAGAATAATATATATATTTAGCACACTACCAAAAATCCAAAATATTAATTATTTAATAATAATATCAATAATAATAATTTTTATAATTATATTTTTTTAATAATGCATATCTATCTATCTATCAAAAATAAATAAATAAATAAAACTATTACAATCAATATAACAGTGGATATTTGACAATTAAAAGTAAAAATAAGCTGTATCAGTATCAATCATAAAGAATGACAATGTTCAATACCTAGATGATACAAGACTAATAATAATTAATAGTAAAATTCTTTAAAAAAAGCCACGTCAAACAGGGCGCTGAACCCTGTGCTCATCAATACAGACCAGTCCCACTTAATCTCATAACAGCTCCCATGAGAGCTTCAAAAATAATGAGTACAGTGTCAGCTATTGTAACTTCCTCTTCTCCTGATCCCTGGTTCCTGATCTCTCCACAGGGAACACTTTCCTTTAGCATCAACCCACTAATAAAGCTCCTGGCTGAATGAGACAAAGTTAAAAGAGCTAGAAGACAAGGGAGATATTGGGCTAATCATGCTTCTGTCACAGTCTCTCTCTCTCTCTCTCTCTCTCTCTCTCTCCTCTCTCTCTCTCTCTCTCTCTCTCTCTCTCTCTCTCTCTCTCTCTCTCTCCTCACTCTCTCTCTCACCATCCCATCTCTCTCTCATCACTCACTCCTCCTCTACTCACTCTCCACACCACACACAACACACACACCACACACACACACACTGGCAGAGCATCAGCTAATGTAACCTGACTTGTAGTGCAGCTGCCTACAGAGTAAAAAGTGCTGATGGCAAAAAGCCAAAGTCCCTGTTCCCTGGACAGGTGGAAGCAGTCAGCCAATCAGCACAGCTTCATGTTAATCACACTGTGATTGGAGATGCGATTCTTGCTAGTGTTCAAGTACAAGAGCTCACCTGGTGAGTATGATGTGTGCCTTGGGCCAAAACCGACTGCACGCCAACTGTTTGCGCTCATGTTCTTGCATTAGTGTATGTTTCAGGTTTTAACAATGGTATGATGTTGCACACACACACACACACACACACACACACACACACACACACACACACACACACACACACACACACACACACACACACACACACACACACACACACACACACACACACACACACACACACACACACACACACACACACACACACACACACACACACACACACACACACACACACACACACACACACACACCTTCTTGCAGGCGGAGACAGAGGACCCAAGGGTGCTGTCAGATTTGACTTCCTGTGTGTCCGCGGACTCCGACCCCTCAAACATGGCAGACGATTGGAAATTACTGTGGAAAAAGAAAAAAAGAGAGTCAACAACTGAATCCACAATCACTTCAATAGAGTGTAACAGTGTCCATCCACTTTCTCAGTGGCGTTGCTTCTGGAATAATAATAATATATAAGTTATAAGCTGTGAACCAAACCAACCAGCTATGAGGTGTATCACAACATTATAAACTTTGATTTGAAGCAAACAAGTATTTGAAAATCAGACAAACATACAAAAGGTACAAAGTAAAGTTGTGAATTTATAGAAACAATATATTTGTTAGGTTTAATGCAAATGATGCATAAATAAAAAGAATAATCAAGTATTTTGACAGCACCGACTCTAAAGGCTGATTTATACTTCTGCGTCGGACCTACGCCGGAGCCTCTACGCTATACACTACGCTTTGGTTTTCATTTATAATTCTGCGTTGTTGTCCGCGTCGACGCGCAATTACACATGCAGATGGAACATTTGAAACCCGAGGGAGGGGTTCTAGCAGACCAATCACAGCGCTTGCGTTCGCGCAGAATTGACGCGTTGTTAAATTTTTGGAGAGGTGCACGTTAGGCTACGCACACTACACACAGCCTACGACGTAGCTACGGCTTGAGTTCGGCACAAAAGTTTAAATTGGGCTTGAGTCATATGCAGTGCTTCATGGGACTGGGCGGAGCTTTAGAGCTCTTTTGGCTCTCTGATTTGTGGAATTTTCTGTACTGCATCATGGGTAATGTAGTTTTTCACCAGGAATTCAGCTGTTAAATACAATTATTTTAAAAATAAGTTGATGGGTTGCTTCAAAAAAAGCATATACTACTGATTAACAACCTGATAAGTCAGTCCCTCCAGAAAAACGTGATTATGCTATCGCATAATCAGCCAAAGTCCGCATTTTTATGCAGGGCATTTTTTTAAATACACCACACTTTCGCCACATAAATTGCAGATTTCTGCGAAAAATATGCAGGGCTTGCATGATTTCATAATCCCAGCATTTTCGTTGCAAAAAAGTCACATATCTTAGCAGAAAGTTTAAAAATATGGAGTTTGCTTCACACAAGAACAGCCATTTTGTTGTAATTACGCGACGTGAACATCACGAAAAAATGCATCATCGAAAACCGCATATTCCATCGCATTTTTTAATAAAACGTGCCGCATAATCAAGGATTTTTGCCCGCAACAATCACAAAAAAACAAAAAGACTTTTCTGGAAGGACTGATAAGTCACAGTAGGTATGTCTTTAAAGGTGCAGTGTGTCAATTTCAGCGGCATCTAATGGTGAGGTTGCGAATTGCAACCAACAGAAGGTACGGTTGAGATACCTGATTATGCATTAAAAAAAACGCAATAAACCGGAAAACCGGCATAATTTTGAAAAAAACCGTGATATAAATTTTTGGTCAAACCGCCCAGCACTACATTATTCTCTCAAAAATACCGCCCAGCACTACATTATTCTCTCAAAAATACAAACATGTACATCAGGGGTCTCAAACTCAACTTAACCGGGGGCCGCTGGAGGTAGAGTCTGGGTCAGGCTGGGCCGCATCAAGTATTCCACAAAAAATAGTATTCAAGTATTATAAAAAAGCACAACTGATCCAATTGTAACGAGTCAATGTGTTTAAGTTCTGTTTTGTGATCTTGGTTTCCCCTGTCTTTGTGGTTTTTGGTTTAGTCCTGTTAAGTTTTCCCGCTCCTCGTTTGTGTTCAGTCTCTTCACCTGTGTTCTGTTAATTATCCAATCATTCCATGTGTATTTAAGCCCTATGTTTTCCCTCAGGGTTTGTCGATCGTCGTCTACGTATGGTTGTGTGTAAACCCATGAAGCCCTGGAGTTTTGTTCTTGTTTTGAGTTTGAAAGTTTTCATTTTGTTATTAAAACTCTTATATTAAGATTCCGTGTCCTTGTCTTCAGCTACCTGCACAAACCCTGACAGAACGATCGACCCTACAATATAAAAACGAAGATGAGCCAGAGGAGATGTCACCGGAGGAAAAAGGTGAAACCAATTAACACACCTATCCTCTTTCAAGATGAGCGCTCTCTTGAGGAGTATGCAGGGCTTTACCTGGAGCTGTATGATGACATGTCGTTGGAGGAGGAAGAATTAACACAAAGTTTCTGGGGTGGATTAAAGGACCCGTTATCCCAGATAATTCTTGTCAAGGACCTCCATCTATCCTTCCTGGAGTTTGTGGATCACACGCTGTGGGCGTGTGGATCCAGCTACCACGTTGAAGATCTCCCACTCCAGCCAGCTCCAAGCCCGCCAACGCCTGAGCCCATCACCTGCACGCCAACGCCTGAGCCCATCACCTGCACCCTAACGCCAGAGCCCATCGTCTGCCCGCCAGAGTCTGCACACCGCATCAGCCCTGCCGCCAGATCGGTCCATGGACTTCCCCGGCTGATGTCCTGTATGACTGATCCCCCACTGATGTCAGTGCGATTAGCCAGGAGGATGGCTGCCGAGGCTGGGGTTCACGTTAACCACATCCAGCCAGATCCTGAGCCCGTCGCCTGCCCGCCAGAGCCTGAGCCCGTCGCCTGCCCGCCAGAGCCTGAGCCCGTCGCCTGCCCGCCAGAGCCTGAGCCCGTCGCCTGCCCGCCAGAGCCTGAGCCTGTCGCCTGCCCGCCAGAGCCTGAGCCTGTCGCCTGCCCGCCAGAGCCTGAGCCTGTCGCCTGCCCGCCAGAGCCTGAGCCCAGCCCCAAGCTCCCTGAAATGCTGGTTCCGTCCAGTTCCGAGTCCCCTGATGTGCTGGCCCCATCCAGTTCCGAGTCCCATGAAGCGCCAGAACCCTTTGACCCAGAGCCCGTTGACCCAGTGCCAGAGCCAGAGCCCGTTGACCCAGTGCCAGAGCCAGAGCCCGTTGACCCAGCGCCAGAGCCCGTTGACCCAGCGCCAGAGCCAGAGCCCGTTGACCCAGAGCCAGAGCCAGAGCCCGTTGACCCAGAGCCAGAGCCAGAGCCAGAGCCCATTGACCCAGCGCCAGAGCCAGAGCCCGTTGACCCAGCGCCAGACCCAGAGCCCGTTGACCCAGACCCAGAGCCCGTTGACCCAGACCCAGAGCCCGTTGACCCAGAACCCGTTGACCCAGCGCCCGTTGATGTCAAGTCAGTTCCCGATCATGAGCCTGTCCTCCCCAAGAAAATTTTGGGGGGGCGCCATACGCCTTCGCCGTGGCCGGCCAAAGATCCACGGAGGCCCGAAAAGATAACACCGCCATGGCCACCTGAAGGGTCTGCACCGCCATGGTCACCCGAAGGGTCTTCACCGCCATGGCCACCCGAAGGGTCTGCACCGCCATGGCCACCTGAAGGGTCTTCACCACCACGGCCACCTGAAGGGTCTTCACCGCCCTGGCCACCTGAAGGGTCTTCACCGCCGTGGTCACCTGAAGGGTCCTCACCGCCATGGCCACCCGAGGGTCCCACAGCACTGCCCTGGACGCCCGAGGGTCCCACAGCTCCGCCCTGGACGCCCGAGGGTCCCACAGCTCCGCCCCGGACGCCCGAGGGTCCCACAGCTCCGCCCTGGACGCCCGAGGGTCCCACAGCTCCGCCCTGGACGCCCGAGGGTCCCACAGCTCCACCATGGCCACGCCCACAGCCTGCTCCACCATGGCCACGCCCACAACCTGCTCCACCGTGGCCACGCCCACAGCCTGCACCGTCGTGGCCACGCCCACAGCCTGCACCGCCCTGGCCACGCCCACAGCCTGCACCATCGTGGCCACGCCCACAGCCTGCACCGCCTTGGCCACGCCCACAGCCTGCACCATCGTGGCCACGCCCACAGCCTGCACCGTCGTGGCCACGCCCACAGCCTGCTCCGCCGTGGCCACGCCCACAGCCTGCTCCGCCCTGGAGGCTTCCTGGACCTGCACCAGGCCCTCGTCAGCCTCCAGGGCGCCCACCCTCCCACCCCTTTGGATGTTATACGGCGCGAGGACGCGCCTTCGGGGAGGGGGGAGGTACTGTAACGAGTCAATGTGTTTAAGTTCTGTTTTGTGATCTTGGTTTCCCCTGTCTTTGTGGTTTTTGGTTTAGTCCTGTTAAGTTTTCCCGCTCCTCGTTTGTGTTCAGTCTCTTCACCTGTGTTCTGTTAATTATCCAATCATTCCATGTGTATTTAAGCCCTATGTTTTCCCTCAGGGTTTGTCGATCGTCGTCTACGTATGGTTGTGTGTAAACCCATGAAGCCCTGGAGTTTTGTTCTTGTTTTGAGTTTGAAAGTTTTCATTTTGTTATTATAACTCTTATATTAAGATTCCGTGTCCTTGTCTTCAGCTACCTGCACAAACCCTGACACCAATCTTCTCAATATTTCTTATTAACGTTTCTTTTGAACTGTTCCTCTGAATTTGAACATTCCTTTCTGTACAATTGGTTATTCATGAGCTGTCCTTCTGACCGTTGAAGTTCATTTTTTACAAACTTTCTTTGTCTTTTCCCTATAACACATATTTGTGATATTTATATTTGCTTATGTCCTTTTTATTTTCTTTGTACAACAGATTTTTTTTTTTTTTTTGGAAGGCACATTTCCTTTTATTATACTTAGAAAAACAATTATTGCTTTTGAAATACAAATATTTGCAGTCATGTCTGCCCGTCTTATTAATTTCTTTCTACACATGTATAGTGTCTCAAATTACTGACTTTGCACAAATCAAAGCAAACCTTCTTATCAACCTGTTGGGCACATATTACAAGCTCAAAATGATTATTCTCACATTGTTTTAGAGCAGGGTCTCTCTCCAACACGTCGCTCGCGAGCTAACAGTAGCTTGTGCCCTGATTGGTAGCTCGCCAAGGGACCTGTTCACATATCGCGCTCACATATTTTGCGCGCTCAAGTTTGTTATTTCAAATGTAGGCGCGCGGCAAGCGTGCTCATAATTGAAGCGACGCGCGCAGTATGTTTGTACTTCGCGGTTGTCTATGACAACTATTGACAACAAGCCCACCGTAAGCTGTCACGAGACTATCTATGGTAGCCCATAAGGGATAAAAAAAAAAAATTTTAAACGCGGCACACGCAACGACGGGCCGCACTAACATTAAACTTTAATGTCAAGTAGGGGGCCACAAAATATCACCCCGCGGGCCGCGAGTTTGAGACCACTGATGTACATACATGTTGCTCACATATTATGGTAGCCCTATTTGTGCTGAATAGTGTAATGATAAAAAAAGCTGAAAAAAAGCACAAATGTCCGGGCATGTCAAAACAGCTCAAGGACCCCAAAAACACCTTAGACCCCAGAGGGTTAAAGGTTTATTAGTTATTGCTAAAAATCTATTTCTGTATGGAGAACCTGACCCAACTGTCTTATTTACTTCTTACTGTAAAACATTAAGTCTGAAGAAGTGCTAGAATGGGTTAGCAACTTTTAAAAACTGGAAAAACTGCTCACTCTCACATGACATTTGTAGATAATGGCACAGAGAGAGTGGGAATGGAAAAGAAAATAACATGGACAATTTAATTAAATTTGTTCAGATTAATTGGCTCTGGGGGCACATTGAGTGCGGATGAAACAGTCAATCCTCTGAGGTGACAGAAGTACAGCATTACCCAGATCATAAGACTGTGCAGTGATGTTCTTCTGCTCTCAGCTCATCCACATTCTCCCTCAACACAGACAAATTAGCCTCTTTTGTTTATATTATAAATAATATTATAAATATTCATACATTTTCCCTGCAGAATTTGCTCAGAAAAAAAAATCACCATAAAAGGATCATTAATCGATCTGATCATTACATGAAATAATCATCTAATGTGATCAAAAGCCAAGTTGAAAAACACAAATGACATTTGGGAGCCACATCATTTAAGACCTGGAATACAGTTTTACTACATAAAAGGTATCTAATAGCTTTAGTGGGGACTTTTACTCCAGTGTATATCAACATACACTTAAATAAAGCTGCTGTAGGTAGCAATATTTTTTTACATATTTGTTAAAACTGTCATTATGTCCTGACAGTATAATATGAGGCAGATAATCTGTGTAAAAATCAAGCTCCTCTGGCTCCTCCCAGTGGTCCTATTGCCATTTGCAGAAATACAACGCTCCCGTCAGAAACAACCAATCAGAGCCAGGAGGAATGTCTTAGCAGTGTCAATCACGCTCGTGTACGCGCTGATCACGCCCTCTCTTGCACAGCGCGAGCGCCGGAGCGCGTACCGTCGTTCAAACTCAAGATTGCCGGCGAGCTGCAGCTGTGCTTATGACGGAGAAAACAGCCTAAACTGCCAATTCTCGAGTGACACCTGCTCATAAAACAAAGAGGTAAAAGGAAAAAGACAGATGACGATAGACAAGCCGAAAAGAAAGAATTAGACAGAGACCATTGATTCGGTGTAAAACTCTAGCCGCATAACATGTAGATAAAATGTCACGCACTCTCTCTGCTAAGCAACAATTGACCCTTCGCAAAGACCCGCCCTCCTTAGTTACTGTCGCTATGTTCCGACAAGCTATGCCGCTCTCATGCACTCACCATGTTCTCACGCAGTGAAAAATACATCGCGGAGCAGAGAGGAGATTGACAACACGCAGACAGACAGGACAGACCAGGTTACTTTTCGGTTACTTTTGATATTAAACATATTAAACAAAGTCTCAGCTTTCAAATGTGGTCATTTTTTGAAAGAATTTTAAACAATAAATACCGTTTTGGGGCTCTTTAATGTGCCGTGACAGATCGCTGTAGAGCATCCGTCAAAGCTGCTCGTGATCCGATCATCTCTTCCTTCTAGTTCATTTATAGCATCAAATAAACATGAACGAACATAAGAAGTTATGTTGTTTTAACCGCGGAAAGGCGTCAGTATATTCATTTTACCAAGTTCAAATCCTCCCAACTCTACTGGCTGCTTTTTCGGACAAAATGGCGGATGGCGAAGTATGATTGGTTAGAACACCTGTCAATCAAGCTCCACGCGAAGGGTCAATTGAAACCTGCTAATTCACTGGCTTGTCATGTTGCTGAAATAATGACTAGCAAACCTTATCTAGCATTATATATCGTTAGAATAATTACTTAAATACTGTAACGTTAGTTGCCGTTGTATTAACATTATCTTACTAGCTATTTATAACTTATAGAAAGAGTGCAATGTTATAAAGTTACATGTATTGCAAAATACTGATTTGAGGACCAAGTTTGTAGTCAAAGTATGGGCAGGCCATAGTCAATGTAAAGCATATTGTTGACGTTTAGTCCCTATTAGTGAATGTGCCATAAAACTGTTTATCCGGGCCCTGTTTACTAGCCTGTGCATTCACGGCCGGTGTTGCTCTGCTGTGGAGGAGGAGCTGTGGAGGGAGCGCTGTAGCGCAGCAGAGAGCAAGGGGGGGGGGGGGACCTGTAAGTTGTACTTGTTCAAATTTTCAGGCTAAGTCAACGTTTTCTCAAAACTCCCTACTGCAGCTTTAAATAAGATTGTGTTTTGTGTTTCCCAGTTGAAATAAAATAATAGGGGGTGAAAATGACATGACAATAAATGATCCTTGTGCATCAATTTAAAAAAGATATACTCTGAAGTCATCAGAGGACAAAAATGTCCATGTCAAAAAACTGTCATGAAAATTTGAAGCTTTCGAACACAGACTTAAGTTTGGTCTCATTTTAAAGACCCT
This sequence comes from Chrosomus eos, assembly GCA_036326025.1. Lineage (NCBI taxonomy): Eukaryota > Metazoa > Chordata > Actinopteri > Cypriniformes > Leuciscidae > Chrosomus > Chrosomus eos. The sequence goes on along the minus strand of CM070824.1, from coordinate 5,493,483 downwards.
TATCGCTGATTTTTGTTGAAGTAAAACAAAACGTTATAGAGATTTAAGCTTTATTTTACATAAAATACATGATTTTATATAAAATGTATATATAATAAAACATATAGAACTGCTAGAAAATCAAAGCCATAAATCTTAACAAGTTGTGTTCCAAATTTGAGGTTGATAACTCAAAATATTAGATTTCAGTAAGATTTAGTTTGGACGCAGTACTACATTTCCCCCATTGATGCCAGCAAAGCTTCACTGGTGCACACAGTGGTTGGATTTGTGATTTGAAGTAGTTTTTCAATTAATAAATACAATTTAAAATAAAATTATTAAATATGTATTACACACATACAAACCAAACTCTGACATCCACATGAACACCCCCACACAATTATAGCTGCATCATTTATTCAATTGGCTCTATGCAGAATCAGAAAAAAAAATAAAATAAAGTGAGTATTTTCTTAATAGGCCAAACCTGAGAAAATGGCACCATCTAGTAAAAACATTTTTCTTTTGAAAAATACATATATATATTTTTATACATATTTATAACATTTTTTAATTAAATGGCCATGGGATTAAAAATTGCAGTTTTAATTGGGACATTTTTTGTCCTTAAGGTCCTGGTGGTACCTAGTGTCAAAATAGATTCATTAAAGGAACTGGGGGTGAAATTAAAAATTCCAATAAAAATACATGTGCCAAAATTTATGCTGTTGACATGAACACAGGCAAAATGGTAAAAAAAAACGACACTGAAAAAGATGTCCAAAGGTCGCACAAGGGTTAAATAGCGAACTGTTGTCAATAGCCCAGTTAAACAGAACTAGATTATGCCAGGATTTGGCCTTACTTAATTGGGACATTTAAGTAGCTTTTATAAATATGCATTAGGAAAAAAAAAAAAACATTACTGATCTTGAGACAAACCAATGACACTGACATATTTTAAGATATATCAGTGCAAGTTGCTTTCAGTTAAAACAGCTCAAACATGCATTTTAGTCTGAGACTACGTTAAGCCTTGTCTGTGAAACTGGGGGGAAATGAACTAATTGTGAAATGTGAACTAAATGTGATTAAAAACGTGTGAGCTATTCTTTATTTTCTATAATAAAATCTTTAAACACTCCATCTAGTGCCTTCTGAAATAGACCGTAAAACATATTAGTGTTCAAAAGGACTTTTTACAAAATCAATTACCTCAACGATATTCGAATAATCGTCCTTGAGGAAGCCCTGTATGAGTAAGCCGGTTTCAGGGAGCGTTCAGACATATTCTTGCGTTCAAAAACAGCAAGACAGAGCATACGGTTGTGCAACGGAATGGAAGAGAGCACAGACGAGAAGTGGTTTTCAATGTCTGGACTGCAGATTTAAATTGACGGTGTGATTTAAAATACAACACATGTTGTGGAAGGATGTTCAAAAGAACAGCTTGGGACGTGACCATAGACTGTAAAAAATGGATGTGACGTGTGTGACATGACGTCTTTCACATTTCAGAGAGGGTTATATACCGTGAAAACTGTCTAACAGCTCGAACACAACATGCTGTGAGCATGCGAGAAATGTCAAAATAAGAAAATAAATATTAAACAGTAACTAGATTACCACTGTGACTTATCACACGTGTGTGTTTTTGTTCCTCTTTATTTCATGCCCTTGTTTTTCACCCATGAGAAAAGACTTGTTCGACCGGGCTTTCGTCAAGGTCATAAAGGTTAGTTAACAAATGACTTAAGCTGTGCATTCAGGAAGGCAAACACTTGAGCATCCAAAGGCTTTACTGCTTTGTTCTGAGGTTTTGTCTTGTCAGCCTATACTCACCTAAAATATCTATGAATATCTTTTGGCCTCAATCGAGGATTACCTGTGAGCCTTGAGGGACTCGTGAGGGATCTTTTAGCATTAAACACAAAGAAACAGTCAAAATTGCTGCAACCACAAGCAATTGTCTTGACGCAGGTGATGGATTTGAAAATGTGAGAAACACACAGTACTTCAAATCTCTTCTATCAACACTTCGGGCTGCCAAGGCTGCCATGTTGATGATAAAACAGTTCTTTATTAGTTTTGTTCAGTTTATTTTGAGATTAGCAAAGTTTTCTCGTCACTATGATCAATCATTGTTTGCTTCTGCAAGCAATTTGTCTGTCCACACCGGACAGCACACAGACAAAATCAATCACAAATCACAGCCAATCAGAAGAGCATGTGGTATGTACAAGTATGTACTCAAATAAATAAATATTAAATGATTTTAACATAACTGTGATACTGTGATAACACAGTCATCGATACAATCTTTCTATTCAAACTCATTAATTAAACAATTTTAGTATGTTACAAAACATTAAAGGTACAATATGTAGGATTTTTCACCGCTAAGCTCTTACAATAACAAAGGCGTATATTGATGACGCAAAGCATTAAGCTGAATTATGGATCTTGTCGTCAAGCTGACGCATCTTTTATGGATGAGTGAATACAGTGATGTTTTTAACATGACTGTGGTGTGAAGCAGGAGCGATTGCTAAACGTAACGTTATACCAGCGCCACTCGCAACGCCAGTCCCGCGGATATAAAGGAATAAGGACATTTCAATCTACCCAACTACACGCAAGTGCTGAATTAATACTCACACAGGTCAGTTTATTAGACGAATTAAACTTGAGGTAACGCAGCGCTGTTTCACTCGCTCTAATAGTTACACTATCACACTAAACACATTTGAGTGTGTTGAATGTTGTTAGTTGGGTTGTTTGTTGGCTGTATGAGACTGAGGGCCCTATCTTGCACCCAGCGCACGATCTGAAACGCAAGTGTCAAAGCGCAAAGTAACTTTGTGGGCGGATCCCGGCGCTGTTGCTATTTTCCCGGCAGGATAAATGCCTCTTGCGCTTGGCGAAAATCTAAAAGAGGTTGGTCTGAAGTAGCTTCATTATTCATAGGTGTGGTTTGGGCGTAACGTGAAATAGACCAATCAGAGCGTCATCCAACATACCCTTTAAGAAAAGGTGCGCATGTCGCATGGCGGATTGTTATTATTATGGCGCGCGCACCAGGCGCGCTTCAGAATCGGTTCACAGCCGAGGATATCGTTGTTCTCGTCAGGGCGTAAAAGAAAGAGAAGTGACATTGGGGATGGGACAAACCCACCCAAATCAATAGAAAAAAAATATGAGAAAGCTCAACTTAACTGGTAAGTTAAAGAGTAAGGTTTTTAATGTACTTACATTATGGTAAAGGTGATTTCGCAGTCTTCAGATTTTTTTTCCTAGTTCTTGACGGACAAACTAATTTGTCAGATGTCATATACATATGTGTCTTGCCACTATTGGGCAAACAGGTCTGATCCGTCAATTTGCCTGAAAAACATTACCAATGTGTAAGCTAGATTTATGCCTATTTTTTCACATCTTCATGGACACCACACTGATTTCCCTCGTATGGTAATATATTTCCTTGTTATAATGTATGATTTGCAAAAATAAAAACTGCTGCATCTGTTGATGAGAGAATCAAAGTGTGTGCGCGTTGTGCACCCGCTTACATTATGGCCAAGCATGCGCGCTTAAAATAGCATTATGAACAACGCGCAACGCGCCACTGACTGTAGACCAGGTTTTTTTTGGTCAGTGGCGCAATTGTTTTCTGGAAGTGCAAAATAGCACTAGGGAATGTTTGCGCCGAAACACGCCTCTTTTTGCGCCGATCCGCCCAGGGAGCGCAAGTTCATTTCCTAGTTTACCGACGTGCGTCTGTGGAGGGAAAAGCCCGCTTTGCGCGGGTGCAAAATAGGAATGATACATGCGTCGGTGTACAAAGTCAATTGCGCCGGGTGCAAGATAGAGCCCTAAGTAAGCTAGATCAACATTAGAATAACATACAGATCATATTCTAACATTTGATCATGTTGAACTAAATAACATTGATTAGTTTTATGTACATTTCCTCACCTGTCTAATAAAGTACATGCAACACTCGCGTCTCTGTCGAGTGGAAGTTAGTCGCGGACGTGGAGCTCTCGGCATCTCGAAACATGTTGATCTTCGTTTTAGTCTCTTTTTGTCTCAAAGTCTGCTTGCCATGGTCCATAATGTTTGAACAAAACAACAACAGTGTGAGCGTCCTACTATCCATAACAGGCATAACCCAGTTGTCCACGTCTGTCACCATACTATGGCAGTACGAATGTAAACCGAGGGTAACGCGGATATGACGGCATTGACTGGCGACTCCTCACCGCTGCTCTAACGCCCCGTTTCCTTGGTTAAAATCGCAATTTCCTCACGATTTACAAATAGTTGGAAACATTTGGGATATTGTAAGTAATCAACTAAACAAAATATATAACACTGGCCTAGTGGTTTTTGGATATTTTACTGCAAAAAATCCTACATATTGTACCTTTAAGCTGTCAGTTATTAAGTGCCTAAAATAGAAACCATTGTAAAAATAAAATCGTGCATCACAGATGGTTGGGACAAAAACTCTGTTTAGCATGGAAGAGATTCCTTGCATCACATTTGGTTAGGAGACTGTGTAAAGCATAAGAGTCATCTACAATTTTTGCCGTTGCTGATTTTCTCCCTCACTTATGAATATCTCAGCAGGAATATATCTGACGCAAATGAAGCATCACAAGAGTTATATGAATGAATTCCAAGTATATTCAGATAGTGAATTCGCCTAGTTCTGCATCGAGGGTCGGCTTGAGTTCTGTAGCCAGTTGGTCACAGTTCATTTAGCCTAATGGTAAGTCTGCATTTTCTCATTTATGGGCTGTTTCTTTTTTTAATGTAAACACATGCTAGATAGATGTCGTTGACATTTGCATTCACGTCTCACATCTTGCGCATGCATGACAGCATCTAAAAATGCGCTGCTTAAGTTAAAATAAGTTCAGCGTTTAAAAATTGCATCTCGAGACCTTGCCATTCTACTGCCCTGCGTCACTATTGATGTGTTGAATTAAACAGCAGGGTCTTCACACACATTATTTGTTAGGTGCACATATTTGCAATTATGACAAAGTAAATCAGCTAAATATGAAGAAACGGTCCACTCGAGTGGCATCCAACCAGAAGCTATGATTTTTTTTCCTGTAAAACTATTACTAATGTTCTTGTAACATTTGCATGAAAACACAGTCGTTTGTGTAGCTCGTGTCAGATTGAACTCTCTTTCTCCTTTTAATGCAATGGTTTATGACACAAAAATGCCATTTGACAGCCATCAGATGCACTTCTCTTGTGATTGCTTTGCAGCTCAATAAAAACAGAAGTTAAAAATCATCAAATTATCCCTGGAGGACATGAGCGCAGCTGCCTGATGTGTTCAGATGTGTCGTGGGCCTGAGCACACTGAATCTCCAGTCTTTATGGAAATCATGTCAATGGTTATGTGAAGGGTTGTTATTGTTTATCAACAAAAAAATGGAAACATGTTATAGCCGGAGGACAGTAATGGTGCGGAAACATGATTAAAGCCTCACATGTGCACTTTGCACATGATGACCTGTCAAAAGCCCATTCAATTTTCTCAGTCTGTCAATCAAAGCTTCAGCAAGCGATGCAAATGTTGTTTTAAGCCCTGTTTACGCCACCAGCGAACTGAACTGCATTTTCAATGAGAGTTGCCCAGCTAACCGGGAACATTCTCAGAAGTTGTAAGTGTTCTACCAGTAACATAAATAGAATGTTTGTTCAAAGTTAACTTTTACTTGTTTCAGAATGTTCAGAGAATGTTCAAAATTAACATTATCATAATGTTTGCAAAATGATCAAATGAAATTGTTCCTTTGACGTTCATATATGAAAAGAAGCAAGAAAAATAATTTTAAAACGTGTAATAACTGGACGTTTTAAACGTTCAGAAAACATTCAGAAATAATATTTTTAACTTAATGAGAATGTAAATAAAACGTTTTTAGAACATATTTTCGTTAGCTGGGTATACTTCCAGTGGCATGACAAACAGTGAAATTTTGCAACGGGATGTGGGCTTTATGCAAATGCAGAGTTACTTGATACAAACTTACACTTCCAAATCACACCTGGCAAAGCGAGTTTACACAAGCAGTTTGCAATTTTTACACCATAAAATCAAAAATAGGAAAAAACTTGTTTAGGCTATAACTAAAATATCAGTGCAACTGCAAGTATAGTCACTCATTTGCTAACTTCGGCTATAAAACAATATCTTGATTTTAAATAGGATCTGCAAAATGAACAATAAATAAATGTAATTTCCCACATTTTGGTAACCATGTGCCCTCTGTCCAAAACCCAAGGTTTAAAAAGACATGCCAAGGAACCTGAACATCTAAAATGATTCACAGGCAGTAAACCTTTCTGATTGGCTAATAATACACAAGGGCAAGGCTGCTCACCTGACCTTTTTTGTTTACATCTGTTTATTTAATGCTGTTTTAAATTCGATAATTCGGCCATTGTACTGTAACAGTTTAAACATGTTTTTATTGACGATATGTAGCTACATGTCCAGAAAAGATACATGTTACAGACAAGTTGTTAATGTAATGAGTATTTCCGAGATGTGTTTGGCGCATTTGCTCTCTCCGTGACTGTAGTTTATTTCTCAATGACAGACTGCTGTTCCCTCAAACAAACCGGGGAACGTTTATCTTTAATTTGATGTGGTTAATGAACTTTAAGATTGTAATGGCACTTCGTCTTAAATCATTTTCGCTGTTATGATTTTAAAATGATCCTTAATTTGACCGTTTAGGTCAGAGATTGAGGTGAAAGGAGAACCGCGCTTTATCACAATGGTTTAAGATTGACAACCGAGCCCAGATATCCGTCACAGTATCTCATCTGGTAATCCTTGTAGTTCATCATATATTTGGGAAAGCGGTGGGTCTGCCAGAGGGAATATTAATAAAAATGACCGAGTTTCCCCACATCCAGCGCGCGCGAACAGATGCGCAATAAATGCTGCGCGACGTCAGGAGCCACCTGAGATAAATAGGTTGTTTTACAAAGACACATTATCATGAGCTATTTCTGTGCTTAATCATTCAGAGACACGAGCGTGAATTCTAGGCTACTACAATGCCTTTGACGTTTATTCTGGAGGAGTGAGCAAACAGCTATAGCTGAATAAGCAGAATGGCGCTCAATCTATTTGAATCTAAACAAACTCGAATCTTTAAGTAAACATTCGAATGTATTTAAAAAGCAAACAAATTCAAATACATATTCACACCGCATATTGGAGCTTGTACACCCTTTTCACGTCTGGAGAGAGTGAATGCACAATTATTGATGACTAATTTAAGTATTTTATGTGTCGTTTAAGTACAAGTGAATCTGGTTTAACACCCAAAACATGTCAGACTATGTTGCCAAGAAGCATATTAAAGGAGAGAATCGGACATAATGATTTATGTCATGTTAAGAACCGTGTGTCGTGCTCCACGATTTAAGATGAAAAGGCAAAAATGCGCACACTTACCCCAATGTTTTCAGAAGGCACTGAGCTTCTGCCACTCATCCAACAACAACAACAAAACGAGCACTAAGTAGCTTTATGTTCCTATATCCTGAGTGCCAAATAGTCTAAACACTGTAGCGCGTGCCGGTCCCCCTGTCCCGAGCGCGAGCACATCACAATCTGAGTCTGTCAGTGCAGCGGAGGAATTTCCAGCGCTCGCTCGCTGTTAGTTAATATAGTGGCGCGCGGAGCTGCGCACACACTGCACGGCAGTGAATGCCAGAGACGGCTGTGGACCGGGCAAGCATAATCAAAACTCTACGTCATAGCTGTCAACATTTGGTTTTCAAAATCCAGGAGATTTTTTTTGGCGGGGGGCGGGGGGGGGGGGGGGGGCGGGGGGGGGGGGGTGCCAGAGAAATTTCCTGTTTATTAAAAATATATTAAATATTATTAAATAATTGTTATATTAAAAAATATTTTTAAATAAGTTTCAGTTTTCCTACATCTTGAAACGTTCAGGTTTATAAATGGGGGTAATCTTTGAAGGATGAACAAATAATGTTATAATGTTTAGGTCATCACATTAAAAATAACATTTAAATATAGGCATATATTTATATATAATATTTAGATAATAGTTTAGTTTTGAAGTGCTGGGAAAAGATGTGTGAAGTACTTGAAAGCATTTCACTATTCCAGCCAAACTTTCATGGCTACAGTTAGTGTTACTATATTAAATCCATGGTGAATGTTGCTGATCTGTGGACTTAAAGAATTCAACTAGATCATTCACGGCACAATGTTTCTTCTGGTTTCCACGTCAGTGCTGTTTGATCTGATAGAGAGATGCACAATATGAGTAGCGCAGTTTCGTTCTGCTTTCATTACGTTTGCCATTTGATGTTGCGCAACGTTGTGGTGGTCGCGCCAGCGCGTATTTTGTCGGCAGGGAAAAAGGCCAAAGGAATCGTTAGGTTGGCGTACTGAAGCGGAAGCCTCGTACCGAAACGGTTCTGGCAACTGGTCAACATTAGACAAACATATTGGTCCGATTATTCATAAAGGAGTTTGGGCCATGCAAATTACGGGAGTTTCCCGGGAGAAATAACAAACCTGGAGGGGTCCGGGAGACAGGGCTAAAAAACGGGAGAAACCCGGGAAAAACGGGAGTGTTGACAGGTATGCTCTACGTCACTGCAGGTTCATTTGATATACAAGCTGTAACGCGTCTCACTACGCGCCTGTGCTCATAATAAGACCAACTGTACAGATAGGCATAACGAGAGTTCACGAAATGCAGTTACACTGAATATGGGACATGTGCAGACTGATATCAGCAAATTGAAATTGCCAGTATATAGGCTATTAGACATCCAAGATAGATAGATAGATAGATAGATAGATAGATAGATAGATAGATAGATAGATAGATAGATAGATAGATAGATAGATAGATAGATATTTTCTAGCTATCAATATTTTAGGGTTGGCCAAGTTGGGCCACATGTAGATGCCCAAATGTATAGTTTTTCACAATTGCAATCACAATTCCTCTTTACATATCACTAATTACAAAAAAACTAAATACAAATATGATATGTAGTCACTAAATTAATATGAGGTCATAAAAGCTATGTACAATAACACAGAAGAATCTAAAAGGATTTGTTTCAAATCACTTTCCATGAATCGTAACGTCACACCGCAGGACAGTGATGTAACTGCTTTTTCATGTCTTCAGACAGTTTTTATACATTTCATTTATAAAACCATACTTTGTCTTATATTACTGTATCTTGGTTTTAGCTTTCAGAAAACTGAGGGAAAATTGGCTGAGGGAGTGACTTCACTCTTTCTCTATCCTGATCATCATAATCAAGCTCTAAATATAAGTCTATCTATACGGCTTATATATTTTGCTATTGGATTAAATGGGAACACAAAAATGATATTTGATGTCGTATTTGTTCACCATTATAGTTTTACCCATCTACTATGACTTCCGCTTCTAAAAACAGTGCAAATAGAAGTTCAAAAGTGGTTCAATAGAAGCTCATCTTTAAAGAAGTGTTGTTTGTTCACACCCTATAATATATATTTCATTGATTTATCAGGGAGAAAGCGAGAGAAAAGAGAAACTGCTGTCTGCATCTTTTAGAGCATTAGAAGTCAAGACTCACAAAACCCAGCAGTGATTCTGTTTCCATTACAGATTCAGTATCTTCAGTAAGTAGTATAATTCAACCCCAATAACCATCAGCACCCACAAGTTTCTAATGCACATTTTCACACACTACACTGCAAAATATCCTCTTTTAACCTTCTGTCCCCAGTCAACACTCAGACATTAAAAGTTGCCTGAAAATGTGTCTCTTTAGGGACGTGCTTTTATGATATTTGTTACAGTTTTATTGTGTAATATAAATGATGCAGATGTTTAATCTCAGCCTCTCCTGAAACTATTCTGAACAACACGTTTAATTCACTACTTTTGTAATGACTGATAAGAGTGTTATTGTCCAAGATACGCGTCGACGTCTCTCCGGACAGAGCCGGCTGTGTAAGGTGCATTACTCTGAACTGCCCGTGTCGTGCTGGACTCGTGATGATGACTGACAGCTGTCACTGTGACTTTGATGACAGCAGAGAGCCGGACTGAGGGTTACAGCATACATATACAATCTTGCTCACACTGTTTATGTTCTTTATCAATTTCTCCTATTCATTATCTAGATTTCAGTCATAAGGGAGTATAGGGATGCACTGATCTGATACTCGATTTTTTTTTTATATTGGTCAGACGGGATCGATCCAAAAATTCGATAGGCTACTCTGTGTTATGGTTGTTACTATTTAAGCTCAAAAAGGACAAAAAACCCCATCATAAATGTTTTTGTGCACTATATTCCAGGTCTTAGACATCCGATAGCTTTGTTTTCCTTCACTGTAGCAGGCACGTCACGTCAGTTTGTCGTCAAGACAAATAATTTTTAGACTATATATGTCTTCTATCGTATCAATCATGTCTGATGTCCTATAAAAAAACTGTGACAATAAAAAAAAAAAACCTCTCTCTCTATATCAAATGTACGTCCACATACCTGTCCGGATTCAGGGTTTCCCAGCAGAATATTGCCCAGAGCATCACACACCTTTACCCGATTGCCGTCCCACAGGGATCCTGGTGCATCACTTCTCCGTGTAAATGACGCACACGGCCGTCCACTTTATGCAAAAGAAAATGAGACTGATCGGACCAGGTGACCTTCTTCCACTGCTTCAAGGTCCAGTTCTACAAGATCACATGCTCATTTTAGGTGCTTTCAACAGTGGACGGGTCATCATAGACACTCTGATTGGTCTGCAGATTTGAAGCAGAGTCTTATGCGCTGTGTGTGTCGTGAAACATTCCTCCCATAACCATCATTAAAAAAATGTATGACTTGTGCCAGTAGACCTTCTGTTGGCTCAGACCAGACGGGATAGCCTTCATTTCCCTCGTGCATCGATGAGCTTTGGGAGCCCAACACCCTGTCGCTGGTTTTGTGGTTTGTCCCTCCTCAGACACTGTTGGTAAGTTCTCAACACTGCTGACCGGGAGCAACACACAAGCCTTGGCGTTTCAGAGATACTCTCTGACCCAGTCGCCTTGCCATTAAAATCTGGGCTTTGTCAAAGTCCTCTTTTTGTCTCAAAGTCTGCTTGCCATGATCCGTAATGTTTGAAGTTTGAACAAAACAACAACAGCGTGAGCGTCCTGCTAGGCATAACGGAAATAACCCAGTTGTCAACATCTGTCGCCATGGTTACTACGGCAGTACAAGGTCAAACTTGGTGGAAACCGAGGCTAACGCGGATATGACGGCAATGATTGCCGACTCCTCACCGCTGCTCACACGCCCCGTTTCCTTGGTTAAAAATCACAATTTTCTCACGATTTACAAATAGTTGGAAACATTTAGGATATTGTTAGTAATCAACTACACAAAATATATAACATTGGCCTAGTGGTTTTTGGATATTTTACTGCAAAAATCCTACATATTGTACCTTTAATGAAGCACTGTGTTATCGGGTTGGTATAGAGGAATCCCTATGAAGGTGGAAGACTAGAGATTTGCTGTGATGATGGAGTGAGGAGCAAAATAACACAGACGGCAAAAGAATACTAAACAGCTTCGGCTTGAAAACCTCAGAAATTCAGTCAAGTCAGAGATGAGGAGCATTGAGCTTTTCCCCAAAACTAGAGACACGACTTCCTGCGAGGAAGCCTGCTTTGATAAAATAATAAAAGTGAAAATGAGAGCGCTATGGAAATCAGCCGAGAGTATCCACTGTACACACAGACAGATGAAAGAAGCGCGTGTAGGGGAAGCGATGAAGGAGGCGGGCATGAGAAAGAGGAGCAGGACACAGACAGAGATATTTATGGGATACGGGCGGCATGACCCGCAGGCCCAGGGGCTCTTGGGAAAGGGCAGGCCGCATGACGAGACTCAGATGCGTTTCCGAGCGCTCTTTCATGACGAGTGCGTACGCCAGGGGCCGCATTAGAGTTATGCAAATCAAATGCAAATTTCATGTGTCACTTTAATGATATGCCAACACCCGGTGTTATCTAAATGCCGTAAAGACAGGAGTCTGTCCTCTAATTGGGAGGGACGGGTAAGAGTCAGGGCAAGGTGTTTTTACAGACGCATGAGATGCTATCGTGATGGACGGGATCATTCTGTGTGTGTGTGTGTGTGTGTGGATTACGGTACAGCTGTGCTGGAGAACGAAATTAAATTGACAATCATTTCCACCTAATCCCACAGTCAGATAAGAAAGTCTTTTATCTCATCATCAAAGACACTGAGTGGCCTTTGTCACGAGTACACACTCCAGTCGGGTAACCTCTCCTGTGCAGAGTGATTGGAGGAGGAGGCGCACAGGGTTCGACCCACGTGGGTGTAATTAGCGTTAATGGGATAGTTGATCAGTATAATTACTGAGGCTGCTGTTATTCTAATCGTGGGGATTTATAAGAGTGTCTGTGTCCTCTGCACATCAGCTCCCTCTCATATTTAAGATGGTTACGACCTGCATCGCTGAATATGATAATCACACGCCGCGGCCAGGCGCAGGTTTCTTTTCGACGCAAGCGCATTTAATAGTGTAAAAAATATTTTCAAAGTTGTAAATTAAATGAAGATTATACACTTTAAAATCCATTTTTTTTAAAAGTTGTAAGTAAAACAGATTATTGGGTTATTTTATACAAGAAAATACAATGTAAAACATATTTTTCAAAGTTGTAAATGAAGTAAAGATTACTGTAGTATGTTTTACAAGAAAATTATTCACTTTAAAATCAATTTTTTTGAAGTTGTGAATAAAACAAATTATTGGGTTATGTTATACAAGAAAACACTACACTGTAAAAATATTTTTTAAAGATGTACATGAAATAAAGATTACTGTAGTATGTTTTACAAGAAAATTATAGACTTAAAAATATTTTTTTAATTTAATTTAATTTAAAATAATGATTATAGGAGAATGTTTTACTAGAAAATAATATACTGTTGTAAATAAAACTTCAAGTATGGCTTACAAGAAAATACTATACTGTAAAAATTGTTTGCAAATCAAAAGTTATTTGAAGATGATTTGTAAACCAAAGATTATTGGATTCGGATTTAATAGAAAATACTACACTTTGTTGTAAAATAAAAACTTTATAAAATACTATTTTAGTCTTTCTACTTTTAATTTTTAATTAATTGTGTTACTTGCTGTTTCTTTGTAATTATTTCTGAAATTACCCAGCCATTTATGACGAGAAGGAAATCACATAGATAGCCTTGTGTATGCGTTTATGAGTTTATGAGTTCCTGATTTTCCGGTGGTGGAAAGATTGAGTTTCCAGACCACAGCTGAGAGAGCATTACCATTCAGACCAGTGCCAAGATCTTCTCTCTCTGAGCATCAGTCACCCATCATGTCTGTCTGGCATGGCGAGTCTATATGTCATCTGACTGATCTTTATTCACTGTCCATTTGATCTCTTCTCCACCTATTCCTAACAGTCATTTTCACTTGACATTTCTCTCACAATTCCCACCATCCTCCACTGTCAATATCTCTATGTCTCTCAGTTCTAATGAAGGCTCAAAAGCTTCCTGGACCACAAAAGGAGATGTTATACAGAATGTTCATGCTGCTAATAAGTGAAAGTGACGGTTAAATATGGTAACCCATACTCAGAATTAGTCCTCTGTTTAAACCATCTAAGTTAGTGCACACACACACACACACACACACACACACACACACACACACACACACACACACACACACACACACACACACACACACACACACACACACACACACACACACACACACACACACACACACACACACACACACACACACACACACACACATCGAACCACAACCTTCATGTTACCAGTCGAACTCTACATTGTAAATGATTTCTGTTGTTTTCACAGTAATATTACTGTCTTCTCTGTTACTGTAGATTTCCGATGTAATCTGGGAAAATAATCGCCTACTGTAAATCTAAATACAGTACTGACCACGGAAAACATCCACACACCTCCTCACACAATGGCTGAGACAGACTCATCATGAATATGAATGCCCACAAGAGTATGGTTAACTACCGTTTTTTAGACTTTTTAAATCGCTTTATACGTTTTATGTTATTTATTTTCAGTATATAAAGATACGTTCTACGTTTCTGTAAGAATATCTGAGCAAGCGTTAATTTTCTGGCCTTTTCCTCCCGCAGCGTCGTGAAGATGAAAGTCCGTATACTTCAAAACGCATGTAATCGCCTTATTTGTTTGACACAAATGTTATTTGCAATGTATAAATATGTTTGAGTTAATTGATCTATCTGTAAGAACATTAGAGCGGGTGCTCTTTTAAGCCGTGCTGATAGTATTTTCCTCCTGTATTCGCTGGTTATTGTTGTATACTACCAATAAAGTAGGCAATTAACTCTTCAAACATTTATTGTAATATTTCCCATTCAGCCCGATCTCATGAAAGTGCGTATGAATACCACGAATGTTATTTCTCGTGGCATTTATACGCCAAAATCAGTTTTGGCGTATATATGATACGCAGTTTTCGCGTGCATATGATACGCACTTTATGGCGTGTAATACGCACCCACCCCCATCCCCCCCTCCCCCTAATCCTACCCAAGGGGTTTTCAGTGCGTAGCATATGCACGCCAAAACTGATTTTGGCGTATAAATACCACGAGAAATAACATTCGTGGTATTGATACGCACTTTCATGAGACTGCGTTGTCCCATTCCAACATTTATTTTATAGTAGGCTACTGAGATTTTACGGGTATGGCTCTAATTGTATTTTGTTCATTGATGAAATATGGCTGATATGCTGGTAAATCTGTATATTCTATTGAAGTTCAGCTATGAAATGAAAAAGATGAAACCTGAATAAAGCTGTTGATGTGACGCAATAACGGCTGTTTTTGACTACCGTATATAACAGTAAAATTAATATAAAAAATAACGGTATAATGCTGTACTTTATTTTACAGTAGGCCTATGCTTAAAACTACTGCAGTTAGTTTTACAGTAATTTTACTGTGGTATAAAATACAGAACACTTGCTGGCTATTTGTTGCCAGTAAGTTACTGTTGATTTAACGTAACTTGTTTTACAGTGTAACCAATAGGCCATGACTGCCCCCAAATAAGAAGCAAATGATGACAGCATGCTCAGACCTCAAAACCCTCTCCAAAAACAGGGTAATCTTTAAATCTTTTAAAGATCTGCAAAGATAAAGTTAACAGTGTATGTCCATACAGAGCAAACCCATACAATCTCCACATAAATCTCAGAATGTGTCTCAGAATCTTTTACTTAATTCTGCTACTAGATAGATAGATAGATAGATAGATAGATAGATAGATAGATAGATAGATAGATAGATAGATAGATAGATAGATAGATTTGTGTGAAGATAAGAGCAAAATGTAAAATTTCCGCTTGAAATCTTCCCCTTCATTGAAGCTATCAAATATTATTTATTTACATTTAAATACGACATGCCAAGATGTGCTGTGCCAGGTTTGACGATACACTTTAGATGTCAATGAATAGCAAATGTGACTAGATGGGTTAATAACAACATGAGGATGAGAATGCAATGACAATTTTTTTTATGTGAACTGTTCCTTTAAATCTGCACAGGCTGAAAATGAACACATGACATTTTTTCTCTAAGAACAATTTCCT
Source organism: Chrosomus eos (assembly GCA_036326025.1). Lineage (NCBI taxonomy): Eukaryota > Metazoa > Chordata > Actinopteri > Cypriniformes > Leuciscidae > Chrosomus > Chrosomus eos. The sequence goes on along the minus strand of CM070824.1, from coordinate 5,477,735 downwards.
TTTCAGACCATTGCATTCATGAAATCGAACCTCATAACTGTTAAGAAACAAACACCTTTTGTGTCCTTTATATATTTGTATTATTTATATATCTCCATGTTTGTGTAAACATTTGTTTGTTCGCATGTGTGTGTGTAGTCATCCAAACCAAAGGGATTACTCAGATTTGTAATTAGTCCAACGGATGCTTCAGACAACTTAATTATGCTCCTTAATTAACATGCAGACCAAATGGAATACCAGGTGTTTGGTCTCCACAATTCAATTAACACTCCTTAATGCCAGTCGACCTGCATGGCAGGGCAATACATGCAGCAATTATGGATCAAGATTAGAACTGCGACATAGCTGAGTTACATATCAGAGGACATTATCATATACAAAAGAGGCATAATTTACTGCTAATAATGGCACACAGAAGCCCAGATTCATTCCTGGAATATGGAAGCTGTTCTAATGATCTGTGGAAATAGGACTGAAATGCACATCATTAGAACGAGACTATAAACAAAGCCATGAGGCGGACACAACAGCGGGAACGACGTTTGTGACATATGCCAAATGAAATCGTAGCATTATCCTTTATTATACACACCAAATCTTGTGTTACTTTTGTTAATTTTATATTCTAATACATTTTGTACTTATTACTGTTGCATCCAGCATCAAGATGAGAATATTCATACTTTTGAGGCCAATGATTTATATTTGCTCTTTTAATTTTTCACGTCTGTATAGTGAAATATACTGTACTTCCTCATCTAAATGCTTAGCTGGCATGAAAACGGTGATGAGACTCCAGGCCCTGTGGTCCTGCTGGCCAGCGTGAGAACGCACGAGATTACACTAGCACAGACTGCACACCCACACCTATATCAGTGTGGCACAGAAAGACACATAAGACCGATGAGAAAACATTAAAGCGCCACTATCGTGTTTTTTTTTTAAATATTACCTTTCATCTAGTGTGTAATATAGCTGTTTATGAATGTAAAAGGTCTGAAAGTGCATGATAAATCTCAGTTTGGCTTAATTCTTGGTCCATTCTCGTCAATGTTAGAATTGTGTTTATTCCCTGTGTATTCAACTAGTGACTCCCTTAGTGAATTAAAGTTAATCTGCATCATGCATCTCCTCAACACCAGCATTAACCTGACAGCAAAGAGATCCTGCACAAACCTACGTAGGTTTGTAACAAATCTCTTCATTGGCTGTCCGTGAACAGCTTACCCTCAAACACAATAGTTTTAGCAGAGGCCTGGAAGAGTTTAGATTATGTTGTCCACATGTCACTCTTTTCTAGCCTGGCATGCCAGACCTACATCAAGATGTTAGGTCTGGGAACTCTCCATTGACATACCTCAATCTGAGGGCCGGGATAAACGGTTGTCTTTCAAAATCCCTCTGCACGCAATAGGACAGCGCTAACCAACCAGAGCAACGAACGGCTGTGGCTGAGTGAGTCCCGTGCGTTTTTTCCACCAGCGGAGCTAGTTGATATATTAAACTTTTGCCGTATCTGTTCGTCAAAACTCCGAACACATCTTCCTTTTTTAAGAATGACTTAAGTGACGTTCTCTTAACTCCAAGTCCTCCAGAGTCGCGGCCAAAGCCGTTTCGAAAGACTGCTGCATCTTCATTGTTTTCAAGTAGCAGGGAAATCACCTATGGAAATCACGCGGAACGTCATGAACTGTGCCGTCATTGTGTTAAGCCCGCCCGCCGACTCTATACACGATGTGATTGGCCTGACCAGTTTTTGTTTTTTCCAGCTCAAAAGTCTATGGAGAGTTGCTAGACCACACTGGCAGCGAAATGATTTTCGCTGCCGCTAGGGTGCGTCTAGATTTCTAGGCTAACTCTTTTCTGCACAGCGAAAGCAAATTCACTTTGCATGCACTTCCAAAGGATGAGGAATCACAACGCTATCTCACGACCAATTTGTAAGAATTCATACGTTTTCATTACCAAATTCAGATATGGTACTGGGTGTTTCGTCTGACATGACTGGGCCATCTGACCAATCAGAGCATGAAGGAAAGGAGCGGTATAGAGAAACCAGAATCCTTTATTGAGCCATTTTTAGACATTGTAACAAAAGAAGTGATGCTGCAATGTATATTATGAGAAAATTAAAGTGTTTTTTGATCTTGGATGCATGTAAACTTATTGTAGGAGACTCCAAAACAAAATTAGGAACCTTTAAAACAAACTTCAGGTTTTAAAGTTGGCATGAATTAAAAATGGACCCTATTTTCTAAATGCATACTATTATAAATAATGAATCCATGCATATATATATTTGAGCTTGTCATGTTTAATAAAAATGTCCTAACTTGATCTCCCAGTGAAACGACAGACTTTACTTTTCTCTGGTGATGTACACTGTAAAAATCTATTTTTTTTTAACTTGTAAAGATTATTTTAGTGCATTGTAAGTCTTTCTTCTCCAAAATGCACATTTCATTAAATTCGTTATTGCTGTGTCATTTGTATTTTTAGTGAAATGTACTAGCAATATCTGAGTGAAAATTGTTTCAAAGTAAACACTCTCAGAAAATAAGGTACAAAAGCTGTCACTGGGGTGGTTTCCTAATATGTACAGTCACTTTAGGAGCTAATATGCACCCTTAAGGGGTAAACAATGTAGAGTTGTACTGTCCCTTTTGAATGGCTATACAGCTCCATGCTTGTGCTTTTTTCCCCTGAGAATGTCGACCAAATTTTTTCAGTAGATTTTTCCAATCATTTTGTACAAATTGTACATTGCAGTTCTCACACAGCGGGTTTGCCATTGGATCAAATGTAATCTGCACTGCCCCATGCCAATTGTCTCTCTCATGACATGAGGTAATAAGGGAAATCAATGGAGTGTCCTCTACGGACGTCGCAGTGCTGAAGCAACTACATATATCTTTTAACGTGTCACATGTAGTGTACTGATGACTCTTGCAGTGGCATTAATGGCTCTCACAAGAGCCATTCCAATGCAAAGCTTGCATTATATTGGGTTCACAAATTAATCTGTGCAGAAATGTGCTGCACAAACTGTTAAGGTCAGGCCGAAATGATTGGGGACCTTGTTAAAAATAAACTTCATGCACTCTTCCCTAATGTTGGGATGCTCTGGAAAGATATGCAGTGTAGCTTGTGCAAAACACCATCAGGAACAGCATGCTTTGGCGTTTTAGTTGCTCCAGTGTTTAGGAGTAACTTGCCTTATTCCCTCTCCGAACAGTATAGTAGATCAACATTGAATTCTTATTTTAATCAAAATTTGATTTCTCATGACCTCTGTAAAGATCAGTTCATCAAATGTACCTGATCTATAACATTCACCCAAATATTGTGCAAATAGGCAGATACCTTATATAAAATCAGAGATAAACACATGCAGTTTAAGATTAAAAAAAGTCCAAATGAGATCATGTTTGACCACAGTAATGCAACACCCTGTAGCCATCGCTCAGACTTGTCTGTGGGTGTCTCTATCAAAGTTAATCAATCCTTATCAATAATAAAACAGAGTCCAGACCTGAGCCGAAATTCATTGGGAGTGTCAATTAACTCTGTGCCTGTAGAAAACTAATACTCAACTGGATCTGTCAATGTCTTTTAGGTCTCATTAGCAAACACAAATGAATTATGTATGATCGCCTTTTAAATCAATTATAAATTAAACCCTGCAATGGAAACAGCAGGTAACAGGAATCAAAGGAGCAGAAAGAGAGAGGAGAAAGTGTGAGTTGCAGATTCTGTCACGGCACTAATGGCCTCCATAGGAATTGCAATAAAAAAAAAGAAAAAGAAATTCGTCCACCTTCATACTTTTATGGTGTTTTTTATGGTTGCTTTTTAGCTACTGATATAACTGGAGTCTTCATCCCATGAGGGGACATGATATTACATTCTTTTGTGTAAAATGTTTCTTGATGAGAAAAAAATGACAGTGCACCTTTAAGACCAGCAAAATGTCTCAGCTGATGGCTCGTCACACCGATGTTAACAGACAACGATCTGCAGATGCCACACAGGGCCAAGCAGGAGTGAGTCTAAAAATAGCCATGCATTACTGTACCCACGTTTCCTTTACTTCCTCGCTGCCCTCCCTCCGAGAGCCACGCGCATGTCTTGTTGGCCCGCTCATGGGCTTTAGGGGCCACTATCATTTATTAAAATCGGCGGCAGGTTGCTGTGCCAGTAGGAGAAACACTTTCCTGGTGCTTTGGCAGCATGAAATTATCAAACCGCAACTCAACATGACCCCGAATAATAACACAGGCCAATAAACCAATGATAAACAAGAAAGAGTAATTTTTGGGAAACCACTTTACCATTGTGTATTTGTATGGGCATGATGTGTGATACTGCTAATATAATGCCTATTGTGTTCATTATGCATGGCTGACAGTTAAGGCCCAGCTCTCTGTCTCTCTCTTTCTTTACTTGCCAGAGCCCGACTGCAATGAGAAGAAAAACATGTGAGCATTACGGTTGCGGATTAAAATTCAATTGTGTTGCATGAGTTTATCTCGCCGACCAGAGAGAGAGAGCAAGAAACAGAAAGCGAGAGAAAGTGAGGGAGGAGAGGAAGAAAAGCACTGTGCTCTGGAACAACAAACATGGACTAGATTTCAGACAAAAAAACAGAGGATGCCTTCATGTTTAATGTGTATCTGTGTCAGAAGTTGCAAAGGTAACTCTACTTGGAGACACTTTGCCCTCCGTTCAGGGTGGCTTTCAAGTGTGAAATGAAATTGGTTCTGCTGCTCGGACACCTTTCACTCTCTCACTTTTTCTTTCTAGAAGACACTATATCCATCCATTTCCGGCCATCCATCCATCCGCCATCCATCCATCCATCCATCCATCCATCCATCCATCCATCCATCCATCCATCCATCCCATCCATCCATCCATCCATCCTCCATCCATCCATCCACATCCATCCATCCATCTCCCAATCATCCACCATCCATCCATCCATCCATCCATCCATCCATCCAATCCATCCATCCATCATCCATCCATCCATCCATCCATCCATCCATCATTCATCCATCAATCCATCTGCAATCCATCCATCCATCCATCCATCCATCCATCCATCCATCCATCCATCCATCCATCCATCATCCATCCATCCATCCATCCATCCATCCATCCATCATCCATCCATCCATCGCATCATCCATCCATACCATCCATCATCCATCACATCCATCCATCCATCCATCCATCCATCCATCCATCCATCCATATCATCCATCCAATCCATCTCATCATCCATCAATCCATCTGCATCCATCCATCCATCCATCCATCCATCCATCCATCCATCCATCCATCCATCCATCCTCCATCCATCCATCCATCCATCCATCCATCCATCCATCCATCCATCCATCCATCCATCCATCCATCCATCCATCCATCCATCCATCCATCCATCCATCCATCCATCATCCATCCATCCATCCATCCATCCATCCATCCATCCATCCATCCATCCATCCATCCGCCATCCATCCATCCATCCATCCATCCATCCATCCATCCATCGGCCATCCATCCATCCATCCATCCATCCATCCATCCATCCATCCATCCATCCATCCATCCATCCATCCATCCCATCCATCCGCCATCATCCATCCATCCATCCATCCATCCATCCATCCATCCCATCCATCCGGCCATCCATCCGGCCATCCATCCGGCCATCCATCCAGTCCAATCCATCCTCCATCCATCCTCCATCCATCCATCCATCCATCCATCCATCCATCCATCCATCCATCCATCCATCCATCCATCCATCCCATCCATCTCATTAGATTATGCAACTCAGGCTCATTGGAAATATGTGCCTGACATTTCTGCAAAATTAGACTGCTTCTTGATTTGTAACACTTTCGAGGTGAAATGTCTGGTGACTCAGTGGTAGGTGACGCTGAAAGGTTAATGCTCTATCGTGTTTGAAAATAATTTACCACCACCAACCCTAAACCTGACCACATAAGCTAATGTGAGATAAAAATGTATTTGCTCTATTGCCCATCCTCTATTAGCGTACTTATACAGTATGTGTTTGAGGGATATTTTATTGAGTGTTGTGACTCGAGCGACTGCATCACGAGTGCAATGCTGTACCAGGTGAGATACAGAGCAAGTTTACTATGTCAGAAAAGCAGCACTTATGGAGCTGATTATGTGAATCAAACATCATAACGTATTAGTTTACTGATAATGCATATGCTAAAAGAGTTTTGAGTTCATAACATAGTATTGTGCAAGGAAACGTGTGAAAAAAATACGCCCCTGTGATCATAATTAGTTTGAAAAGGAGTAACATTTTTTTTTTTTTTTAATGCCACTAGTGTTTATTTTAGCTGGATGCTGCACTGAATTGAATGTATAGGTAGATTTTGTAAAATTGGAGGGTGCATTATCTACAACAGCAGCATAAAACAACCCCTAAGAAACTTTTTGGAAACTGATTAACATTATACTTGGAAAAGGAAAGTTGGCAGAGTAAGTTATTACATTTTGATGAAAGATTACGAAGATCAGCATTTTTTTCTTTTGCACAACATTCTTTTGCGTACTAATCTCTCAGAACATCTTTATCCCGGACTCTCCAGACTCTATCTGTTGTTCACAAACGCAGGAAGCCGGCCAACAGACCACTCAAAGTCTTAACTGACAGTCAGTGTAGACCAACATAACCGACCTCTGCGAGACCTGCCAGACATCAGGCCACCTCGTGCCAAAGCTCTTGTAGGAGCATCATGAGCAAGAGTCAACATTTCTTTGTGTTTTCTTGTGTGCGTGTGTTTGTATGTGTTTTCGCAAACCTAAACCCCAGCTAATATCATTACCAGTCATGCTGCTCCAATATAACCCCACTATGGAGACATAAAAGACCTCAATCAATTCAGGTCTAGACACTACTGGCCAATCAATAAACACATAACATCACAAATAAAATTGAAAGCACAAAGATTAGCTTCAGGTCTACATGGGGAGGCAAAAAAAAGGGAGGGAGAGAAGAGGAAAAGCAGGAGGGGGATTTGGCAAGTCCTGAGGGATCCATTTGTTTGTTGTAATCGGGTATGATGATCTCAGATATGCACCTGCTGGAGTCTCAAACATGGATAGAGCAAACTAACAGCATCCCATAATCAAACATGCACTTATGCTGTGTATTAACAGCAGGGGCAACCTGCTGGATTTATGGCATAATCCATGGTACACAGAAACAAATCGTAAGCAAAGGTCGCTGGGCCACAGCAACTATTCGTTTACATTTATCCGTTCTCATTGCAATGGCAAGATCATTGCATTCATGCACTCAATAGACATGATTGTGAACGTTTACAATATTCAGCGTTGCAAACTTTGACGTAAATAGATCTAAATTTAATACTACAATAAACACTGTTCATGGCTAGTTAATTTCAGCAGCTATAAGAGTAAAATTTGAATAAACGTTTTCGAAAGAGTTCCACTTGTAATACTTATTTCATATGAAATGTTGATAGCCAATCATAGCATTTACACTAAAGTCTTAAGGAGACAGACAACTTTAAATGAAGTTTAAATCAGAGTATAAAATGGACTTTAATTTCCAAATTTGTTAAATTAGGACAATTGTAACAATCCTACAAACAGTATACTGTCAATGGAATTCAGAATACAACAAATGACAAATGGTGGATGTGAAGTGCACTATATATAGTATAGGAAGCAATTTCGGACACAGTTTTCGACTTTAATAAATACACACCTCTGGACTCTTGACACTTTAGCTCAAGTACAACAGAGTGTCGCCTAATTATCTGTTCATTCAGTGGGGCTTTATTTGTCACATTATGCATATTTACTTCCTGACCCCCCTCCACACATGAACATGTGGCTGAGGTAATACACCAGACAGAAGGCTGATTACACACACGCACAAGTCCTCCAAACACTCATTCACGAACACACTAATGAGAGCATCTCTTCATTACCTTTATGACCTCAATCAGGGTGAAGATCCCCCCAACCCACCCTCATTAATTACTCACACACACACACACACACACACACACACACACACACACACACACACACACACACACACACACACACACACACACACACACACACACACACACACACACACACACACACACACACTAAAACACTAAAACACACATTTACTCCTCCGTGTGTCCTTCCTGTCCCATTCACAAATTATTGCAACCTCCAGGACCACTTCACTATGTTAAAGAAATAGTAGAGGCTTTATTTACATTCTCATCATCTATGTAATTTATAGCTCTCATGTCGTTTCAAAACTTATGACTTTTTTCCTCTGTGGAACACAAAGAAGAAGCCTTTTGGAACAGCAGCAACTCTGGAAAAGTGGAAGACCACGTAAAGTCAATATCACTGAATGCTGAGGCACATGGTGCTTAAAGTCATCAACACTAATGATTCCATAAAGTTCCAGCAAAAATATCAGCAAAAAAACTGAGGGACAGGAGCTTCATGGAATGGGTTCCCATGGCCGAGCATAAGAGCCTCACACATGTGTAAGGGTGCTTTCACATCTGTAGTTCGGTTAATTTGGTCCGGACCAAGGGCGAAAAATGATACTTTGTAGCATTTTCAGGGGTTTTGGTTAGTTTTCACACCACACTGATTGCTCTGGTCCGAATCAGTTGATGAAACAAACCAAAATGCAGTCACGTGACAACATCCACATCACCCGTTGGCCAGATGTGTCTTAAACATATTTCCACAACTTCACTTCGATTGGTCAGGATTAACGTGCAGAAAAATTCCAACAGAACTCACAGAAGTAAACAAAGAGGAGGAAATCCGGCAGACACGCGGAGAATTCGCTCACAATGTATGTTCAGAATCAGCACAAGCTTTATCCTTTCGCAAATCCCCTCATAAACAACAATGCCAAAACGAACCGCACCAAGGGGGAAAATGAACTCTAGTGCGATTCAACCGAACTAAATGAGGCAGGTGTGAAAGCACCCTAAAACAGTGTGTAAAACCAAAGTCCTTTTAGGCAAGTCCTGCCACTCGGCTGCCATCTTGGCAACGCCTCCGGGCAGCTATTTCTGACTAACAAGACCAGGCTCCTATCTAAATGAATGGGCAGAGAGTCAGAACTGCAGTTTCACTGGTCATCGGGACATAAAAACTGCATGTATAGGAACAGCAGTAAAATATGATAAAAATCGCTGAAAAAGTTGGACGACTTTGCCCCAAAATAAGGTTTAAAACGCCTTTTCCCCCACCGGTTATACTTTTACTACGCATGCGCAAGAGTTCACGACACCAACATGCAAGGTCTCTCGCTCTCTCCCTCTCTGCCGTGCGCGCGCTACACGATTTGAAGCACACTCGCTCTAGATTCGGGGAGATTTGAACTAATTTGCGGGCATCAGGGAGCCGGTATTAATATGCGGGAGACTTGGGATCTCTGATATTTACACAACGCACACATACAGTGAGTACATATCAAATCTGCCGCCTTTTCAAACAGTAAAGTATTCTCCGCTATCGCAAACCTCAACTGTGCGCATGCGTCAGAGGAACCAGACGATAGGCTCAAATGTTTCCCGACTGTTAAAAGCAGACGGTTGGCTGTCCAGCGGGAGGGAAATGTGCATACAACCGCCATCTTTTGGCGTTACAGGTTTTCCCTATATAGTTCTATTGAGGATTGAGGAAGTGACATGTCTCTTATATAAATTGTCTCTGGTAAAACACACCAGCAGTCTAAACCTGTTCTGGGGAGTGACGAATCATAGAACACACTTCTTTGGTTGGCGATCTGATGGGCGAGTTAGGATTTGGTGGACAGCAGGAAAACATTACCTGACTGACTGCATTGTGCCAACTGTAAAGTTTGGTGGAAGAGGGATACTGGCGTGGGGCTGTTTTTCAGAGGTTGGGCTAGGGCCTTACTTCCAGTGAAGGGAAATCGTTATGCTTCAACATTCCAAGACATTTTGGGCAATGCTATGCTCTCATTTTTGTGAGAACAGTTTATGGAAGGCCCTTTTCTATTCCAGCATGACTGTGCCCCAGAGAACACAGCAACGTCCATAAAAACATGATTGGATGAGTTTGGTAACTGGCCCACACAGGGCCCTGACATCCAACACATTTGGGATGAACTGGAACGGAAATTGCGAGCCAAGCCTTCTCGTCCAACATCAGTGCCTGACCTCACAAATACTCCACTGGATGAAAGGGCATAAACTCCCACACAAACACTCCGAAATCTTGTGGAAAGCCTTCCTACAACAGTGGAGACTATTACCGAAACTAAGATGTTTTTCCTCTATGAAATACAAAGAATACATTTTAAAGACTGTATGGAGAAGAGCGGTGTGAAGTATTTATTCTCAAGCTTCATGTGAGGAATTATCATTTCCATGCAATAATCATTTAAACAAATCTAAAATAATTAAGCTAATCAGATGGCTTCAGATTTCATCATTCCCCAACATACTGAGGCAGAATAACAGAAATTACTTTGTGGTATGGCATTTAAAGAAAGAACACATGACCTTTTCCTGTTGCTTGATTACAGGAACAATCTTTACTTACAAAACATCCTGCCACCCACCCAACACACAGACACAACAACATCAGACACATCATCTATTTAATCACAGCCATCTCTCAAAGTTAAGGCTGCAGTTAAGTCCACCTATACACAAATGCATCGGGGTATACGATGACAAACAACTTGTACTCTTACAAGTGCACACTCAGCACCCAGTCAGCCACTACAGTTTTTACGACCCCCCCACCCCGCTCATTGGCGTATCCCTGCGGCATACAGAAGTGCTGGCCTTTCCATTCTCATATCTCTCTCTCTGCACACACGCGCCTCTACCTTGATGGGTGGTGGCAGTTTAATGTATTTATAGGGGAGAAACAAACTGATTTTGCTGCCCCCTAAAGGTGTGGAGGGGAACAAGTTAGCAGAATGTTATAATTACTGTAACATGGTATGTGACAATGAATAAAAATCAAATAAATGAATTTATAAATGTAAAATTAAAAATATATATATATATTTCTAAACAACATAACCCAGTTTAGTTTTGTCTAGTTTAGAGGAATTTCTAACAAAAATATAAACAAATAAATAATATATATATATATATATATATATACAGGGCTTGACATTAACACCCGCCGACCTGCCAAATGTGGGTGGATTTCAGCAGCGGCTTGTAATGCAGTCAGTCCTACTAGCCTCTGGCGGGTTGAATTTTATATATAAAATACATACATTTTTCAATTGTAGTCTTTTAAAATGCACTTGAAATAATAAACTAAATGCAATGTAGTGTTGGCCAACACTTCGATAGGCTAACATATCCATGCTGAAATATCTGAAACACTTAAGTTCAAGTTCACTGTATGTATTCCAGCAACAACAACAAAAAAAAAAAAAAATTGAAACGCTTCAGTTTCAATACTCCAATCTTTATCCGCAGAATAGATACACGATACCAGCTGCGCTTTCTGGCTCTCTCATCTCTCCGAGTTACACACAAACCCACCTCCACTCATTTTCCTTTGCGTTTTATGAATATTGCTGGTGTTACAGGGTTTGAATTTCGCCGTGGTATTGCCCATAATTTTACTAATTCCTGCAGATTTTGTGTTTACACCCAAAATGCGTGCACATAAAGCCGTCACTCAATACTAAATTTTTTTTTTTTTCACTGCTTATTGTGTTTAAACAATCAAACACACACAAAATAATGTCAAAATGCTGGTCTTGGCGAGTATTCACGTAAACACAGTCAGTTATGCTTTAAGTGAACGTAAACAGTTCAATGCATGTAAAAGAAAATGCATGTGTAACAGTATAATGGATCTGTGCGTCATGCTTAAAAGTGACAGCCGCCTATTATACCTGCTGCCAAATTATAAAATAATATTAAAAATAATTATATGGCAATTTCCCCCATAGTATAAATGTCAAAACTGTAGCCAGTGAAAATGCTGAGTGGCTAGTAACTTTGAAAACCACTAGCCACAGTGGCTGGTGTGCAAAAAGTTAATGTCAAGCCCTGTAAACATACTAGATAAAAACCCAACAGGCAAATATTACTGAAATGTGACTGATATGCAGTATTAATAACATTTTTAAAATTAAACTGACCACAGCAAAAATCTACAATTTAATAAATCCAAACAGAAAATTGGCAATGATGTATGTCTACAGTAATCAGAAAATCATGTGAAATCTAATTGCATTAATTCATGTTTAATTAATTCATCTGGGGTCTCTGAAATTCCAAACAGAAGGAACTTTTTAATGTTCCCTTATCGAAAAGGGAACTTCGAGATGCGTCGAAACGCTGCGGGAACGCCTTCTGCGTGATTGCGTCTGAAGCATCTATGCCAACTAGTCCAATGGAAAAAGGGAATGAGCGTCACGGGCGGGTGACGTCATGACCAGGAAAGGATAAGAGCACTTCCGCTGCTCGCCGGCATTAGCTTCTGTGCCTCAGCAAGCGATCTGTGTCTAAACTGTCCCCGTCTATTTATTGTTGTCTGTCAATATTGTTGGTATCGAAATGGCGAAACAAGTCTACAAACAGTGTGTTCCTCCCTGCCCGCGTTATTTAACGGGTGGGGACACACACGAGCTTTGTGTGATTTGTTTGGGATTTGAGCATGCAGCCTCAGCCTTCGAGGGGGCTGAGTGCCAGCACTGTGAGAAGCTACCGCTTCGCATGCTCAGATCCCGCCTGTCACTCTTCGACAAACAGAGTGGGCAGGCTCGCGATCCTCAGGGATCAGGACCCGCGTCTGCCGAGGCAACGCGGAGAATGCATTCCTGGGGATCGCAATTGGATCTCTCGGAGGGGATCGAGACGGGTCCGAGGGCCCTTTCTCCTTCCTTACCCGGGAGATCCAGCTCTCCTCCCCCGGTGTCGGAAGCACGCTTTGCGGTTTCTTCCGCCCGGGGAGAGAGCCCCTTATTACAGTGCTCATCTTCTGAGGAAGTTGATGTTGTCAGTATGGACAGTGATAATGCACACACGGGGGAAAGGGAATTACAATTTATTTCCCCAACGTATGATGAGCTGGTGGATGTCATGTCACGAGCTGTAGAAAGATTAAATGTTGACTGGCCATCTGAAACTAAAAACACTCGTCCCAAAAGCAGATTAGACGAGCGTTATCTTTCTTCAGCCACATTATCTCCACCGCGAGGGCTTCCTTTTTTTCCTGATTTACACGATGAATTATCTAAATCATGGAAAAAGCCGTTCTCATCTTGTGTCTTTGTCCCTCATTCTAATATATATTCTAAAATAAGAGGGTCTAAAGATTACGGCTATAGTTCGATGCCCCAGGTTGAACAAAATTTAGCGAGTTATCTCGCGCCTGGTCCCGCATCTTCTATTAAAGCCCCAGTTTTGCCCACTAGACCGCTAAGAAATACATCTAGTTTAGTGGGCAAAGCTTATTCGGCAGCAGGTCAAGCCGGAGCGTGCCTGCACACTATGGCACTGCTTCAGGCTTATCAGGCTGATCTGCTGGGGGATCTGGATAATAGTGAGGGAATAAGTCATGACGATGTTCGAGAACTTCGTAGGGCGACCGATCTTTCTCTCAGGGCTACTAAAGAGACCGCCAGAGCAATTGGGCGGTCTATGGCAGCTTTGGTAGCCACTGAGAGACATTTATGGCTCAATCTATCTGATATTAAAGAGAAAGATCGTACTTTTTTGTTAGATGCTCCGCTTGAACCGTCTGGTCTCTTTGGTGACGCAGTTCATGCTGTAGTAGAAAGATTCCAGGATGCTAAAAAACAGTCGGACGCTTTTAAAAAGTTTATCCCTCGCCGTGTCCAGCCCCCTGGGACTGCTGGGCGTGAGCAGCCCCAGCCATCTAGCTCATCATATCATGTGCAACAGAAAGAGAGTGTTGCGTCTCGTGCTCCTCCACGAAGATACTGGAGACAGACGCAGCCCTCTCAACCGAAGTCGACTAAGCCTAAGCCGGATCTGAGGACCGTTCTTCAGGCGAAGAAAGCTTCGGTTCAAAAAAAAAAAAAGGTCCTGATGCTTAGGCATCAGACCTGTGAGGACAGCCCCGACCGGGGTGGAGCGTTGTTCACCTCAGTACACGGTGCCCGTTCCACTTCGGGGTCCTCACGAGACCCTCCTGCCAACCCTGCCACCTCTGGTGCTTCAGGGCGCAGTGGTCTCCAGCGAGTCGCTGGTGCTGTGCTGCGGCACAGCATCGGTTTCGCGCCCTCTGAGGGGGGTTTTAGAGCAGTCAGGTCAGGTAGTTCCTGCCGGTATGTTTCAGGCTCCAGATTTGGCTCTCTCAGTAACACCAGAGACCAGCCTCGAGAGGCTGGTTCCCTTAGTAAATTTTCTGGCAGCGTGGAAGCTTCTGCCGAATATTTCTCATTGGGTCCTGCAGATTGTAGAGAAAGGATACAGAATCCAGTTTGGCTCTCGTCCTCCTCGTTACAGCGGGGTGTTACCCACAGTGGTACGTCCCGAGCAGGCTCTGGTAATGGAGCAAGAAGTAAGGGCCCTGTTAGCAAAAGAGGCTATAGAACAGGTGTACTCACCCGACAGAGAGTCGGGTTTTTACAGCCGTTATTTCATTGTTCCAAAAAAGGATGGAGGGTTGCGTCCCATTTTAGATCTTCGCCTGTTGAATCGGTCAGTTCAGAAACTCAAGTTCAAGATGCTGACCCTCAAGCAGATCGTGACCCAAATCAGATCCGAGGACTGGTTTGTCACGATAGATCTGAAGGATGCATACTTCCATATCTCCATCCTCCCTCAGCACAGGAAGTTCCTAAGGTTTTCTTTCAGGGGCAAAGAATACCAGTATCGGGTTCTTCCTTTCGGCCTAGCTTTGTCACCCCGCACGTTCACGAAATGCATGGATGCAGCTTTAGCCCCTCTCAGGCTTCAGGGCATTCGCATTCTGAATTATATCGACGACTGGCTGATTCTAGCGGAATCAGAGCAGTTGGCGGTTCGGCACCGAGGTGTCGTTCTCGCCCATATGCAGATGTTGGGGTTGAGGCTCAATGCCAAGAAGAGTGTTCTTTCTCCAGTACAGAGAACCACTTTCCTTGGTGTGGTATGGGATTCAGTGACGATGAGGGCCAGCCTATCGCCCGTTCGTGTAGCTGTTATCCTGGCAGCCACCAAAGAGCTAAAGCTAGGTCAGTCACGCACTGTAAAACAGTTCGAGAAACTGTTGGGTCTACTGGCAGCAGCGTCCAACGTGATACCTTTTGGCCTGCTGTACATGAGGCCTTTACAGTGGTGGCTCAGGACCAGAGGGTTCTCCCCGAGGGGAAACCCATTCCGTATGATCAAGGTTACGCGGCGATGCCTTCGTGCCTTAGAGATATGGAGGAAACACTGGTTCTTAACCCAGGGCCCGGTGTTGGGAGCTCTTTGCCATCGAGCTACTATCTCGACAGATGCTTCCCTCACCGGCTGGGGAGCGGTAATGGAAGGCCGCTCGGTTCAGGGTCTGTGGAAAAGCCATCATCTTTCGTGGCACATCAATTGCCTGGAGATGATGGCTGTCTTCAATGCGTTGAGACATTTCCTTCCGGACCTAAGAGGCCATCATGTGCTCGTTCGAACAGACAACACATCTGTGGTCTCTTATCTGAACCGCCAGGGGGGTCTGAGGTCGCGTCCGCTTTGCAAACTGGCGCACCGGATCCTCCTGTGGTCCCTGGGGAAGGTACTCTCCCTGAGGGCAGTGTATATTCCTGGGGACCAGAATATAGGAGCAGACATCCTGTCGAGGCAGGAGCTGAGGCCAGGGGACTGGAGACTCCACCCCGAGGCGGTGGAGAAAATCTGGGAGGCATATGGCAGAGCAGAGGTGGACCTGTTCGCGTCTCACAACACGACGCACTGTCCCCTCTGGTATTCACTTACTCACCCGGCCCCCCTGGGGCTGGATGCCATGGTGCAGACGTGGCCGAGGCTACGTCTGTACGCCTTTCCCCCTGTTGCTCTGCTCCCAGGAGTTCTGGAGCGGGTCCGTCAGTGTGGGATAAGCCTACTGCTAGTAGCACCACGCTGGCCAAGTCGGATCTGGTTTGCGGACCTGATCCTTCTGCTAGACGGGCCTCCATTGGAGATCCCTTTGAGGAGGGACCTTCTGTCTCAGGCCGGGGGCACAATATTTCACCCTCGGCCAGAGATATGGAATCTTTGGGTTTGGCCTCTGAGGGGGCCCAACTTGTAGATAGTGGTCTTTCAGCTGAGGCTGTTGAGACCATCCTAAGCTCCAGAGCTCCAGCTACGAGGAAACTGTATGCGCTTAAATGGAGAGTTTTCTCCTTATGGTGTCACCGACATCAGTGGGATCCGGTTAATTGTTCTGTCAACACAGTAATCGAGTTCCTGCAGGAGCGCTTTGTGTCAGGTCTATGTCCTTCCACACTAAAAGTTTACGTGGCAGCCATTGCGGCTTACCATACCATGGTGGGAGGTATATCTTTGGGTCGAGACCCCCTGATTACACGTTTCCTTCGTGGCACTTTGAGGCTGAGGCCTGCAACTCGCACTAAGGTGCCAGCTTGGGATTTGACTGTAGTTCTAGAAGGCCTGTCTAGGGCTCCATTCGAGCCCTTAGATTCGGTCTCAGAGAAGTTCCTTACTCTTAAGACCATCTTTCTCCTAGCTATTTCGTCCCTCAAGAGAGTTGGTGACCTTCAGGCTCTTTCGGTCTCCCCCACCTGCCTTGAATTTGCACCGGGGATGGTCAAGGCGTTCCTTTATCCAAAACAGGGATACGTCCCTAAGGTGCCGACCTTGACTCCGAGGCCTATCGTGCTGCAGGCTTTCTGTCCTCCTCCGTTTGCAACTGCGGACCAGGAAAGACTGCACTTGTTGTGTCCAGTGCGAGCATTGGACACATATGTACATCGGACATCCTCAATCAGGAAGTCCGATCAACTATTTATTTGCTTTGGATCACCTAAAAAAGGTCTTCCTGCTTCAAAACAGACAGTCAGTAAGTGGATAGTCGAGGCTATTTCACTTGCTTATGAGTACTCGGGCCAGCCTTGTCCTTTGGTGGTCCGAGCTCATTCGACCAGGAGTATGGCGGCTTCTAAAGCCTTGCTGCATGGGGTTTCTCTCCAAGATGTTTGTGATGCGGCGGGCTGGTCCTCTCCGCTCACATTCGTGAGGTTTTACAGCCTGGACCTGGATGCTGCCCCAGGTTCTCAGGTGCTTAGTGCTTAGCTGAACAGTCTGACACTCAGGTACTTGAATTATGGCGCATTGGGTATTCTCGTTCCCGCAGCGTTTCGACGCATCTCGAAGTTCCCTTTTCGATAAGGGAACGTCTCAGGTTACTATTGTAACCATAGTTCCCTGAGAACAGGGAACGAGACGATGCGTCCCCCTGCCATACTTCTGGCGTCCCTGCGATCGGCTTGCTTCGGCACTGTCGAAGCTAATGCCGGCGAGCAGCGGAAGTGCTCTTATCCTTTCCTGGTCATGACGTCACCCGCCCGTGACGCTCTTTCCCTTTTTCCATTGGACTAGTTGGCATAGATGCTTCAGACGCAATCACGCAGAAGGCGTTCCCGCAGCGTTTCGACGCATCGTCTCGTTCCCTGTTCTCAGGGAACTATGGTTACAATAGTAGTTTAATGGATGTAATTGAAAATTTCTTTTCTGAAAAGTTCCTTTAAGTTTGGGAAAATCAAAAAGCCATCAACTTGACACTTCGAGTTATCGGGGTCTCTCAGACCCCAAAAATGTGGTAATTTTCAAAAAAATACTAAATGTATCTTGTTACTTCAGTGGTTTATAAAGCAGGGATGAAGCAGACAGATCCGATGAGGATTGTATGTGATTAAATTTGCCAATTTAAATCAGCATGAACACACTCAAACATTCCAAAGCTGTATAAAGCAATAATCAGCACATAACCCAAAAAAGATAGCCACGATTAATCAACTGCAAAAATGGTTATTTACAGTCAAAGCTATTTTGCAGGCATTAAATTGCTAATATCTATATTTGGTGAATGAGAGCATGTTGTAGGGAATACTAGGGAGAGGGAGCACTTAAAAAGAAGATTATTCACTCGATTATAACAGCAATCCAAAGTGACTAATCCTCTGTAGATTTCTCGCCCGGCTGCCACCTTCATTTCCTAATGGCACAAAGAGGAATATAATCCAACTTTCTCACATGTTTTTAAAGAGCAAGCATCTTATTGTGGCCTAATAAACATGAATGAAAAGATTTACAGAGAGAAAAATGGAGAGATGATACATAGAAAGAAATAAGCATGTTTATAAGGATCATTCCAGTAGGACAATGCACCTCCAGTAGCTTTTTATATACCATAACATAATCTCGGGATTGGGGAGGGGGGGTTTGGGGGGTATTTATCATGAACGCACCTCTCCGTGAAGTTTCGGAGAACGGTGAGCAGGTTAGACAGCATGTTTGCCTTGCTTCTCGTTTTTTCCGGTGCTTAGGGTGTAGGTTGTTCTGCCTGGAAAAGAATGAATAAAATGAAGATAATACACAATAAACAGAAAGAATGCAACAATTAATTGTTTATTGTAAAGGTCCTTGCACACTGAGTCCGAAATTTTCATTTGCGTTTTTTCGTATTCGTGATTCGGTGGCTCTGAATTGTCCAAACACCATTCAAACACCATTCAAACTGCTTGCTACGGATGCGAAAAAGGCAGAAAATCGAACCCGATCCGATTTTTTTTATGACGGACCAAAGTTTCAGATGCAGAGTGCAAGCGTGATTGATGTAATGTGAGGTCGTATTTATTTTTTAACGTGCGAAAATCTCGGACGCGAATTTCGAACTCAGTGTGCAAGTGCCTTTAGAGTTGTATTAACATACATCAGGCTCTATGGATCTATTTGTATATTAAAATATATTTTGGGCAGGATTTACTTTTTCACTTTTTCTAGTAAATTTCACAAATAATTACGAAGAAAAGGCAAGTAACATATTCCATATAACATATAACTTATGTTTACCACAGACCCTATTTTACTCCATCAACCCCATCATAAAAACCCATAGGAAAATCTCGAGGGGAACCACTGGCGAATTAGTTTTCCGGGTTTTGAAGTCACGACTGCAGCACTATGAGGGGTCATCTGTCATGAAGCGAAGTCTCTGGTATGCGTTCTGTATGTGTGAAATGGTGGGTTTGGATGTGAGAGTGTGTTTGTGCGTGTGAAACAGATGGCAGCCTGTCTCTTCGGCTCCTGCTAAGCGCTGTGCTTTCCCTGAGCATCATGCGACAGGTGCTGGACTGCTGCTTTACAGCATAGTGAGAATGGATTCATCTCAAATTCAGCTCAAAACACATACCTTCACAAACGCCCCCAATTTGTGCATGTGGTAAAATTGATGTCTATTTTACTGCCACATAAAACAAGCAATTACATTCTCTCCAGCCCTCAACCTAAAAGCACATCACTGGTCCTGTATCACACTGTGCCTGTAAACCAGGATGATTTAATAATAGTGCTTTCCGTTATGTTGTAGTTCACTCACTACTCTTTGGCCGTGTCTCCCTACTCCCTACTTCATCCATCAGTATATTGTGAAGTACACAGATTCAGACACTAGCAATGGCCTTGATCCACTAAACATTGAGACACTGATGACTCAATATCCTGACATGATTATGAGGATATACATCATCAGGTCATAAAACGTAACTGGTAAACAAAATTGATGTATGGCATATAATATATGTTGGCATTGTGAAATACGCATTTGTCCTGCGTTTTATTACTTATTAAAACAGTTCATGTACATAAAATAAATAACACTTCTTCTGACTCTCACATGCTTTTCAAAACCTTCTCCACTCTTCTTAACCCTCCTCCTCCTCATTCATCAACTCTAACAGCTGACAGATTTTGCCACATTCTTCATAAATAAAACAACCACCATCAGCGGCCAATTTCCCACACCACAAACTGACACACACATCTTAACAGCCAACACACACATTATTCTCTCCTTCTCTTTGCTCTCACAGGCAGAAGTCTCCAAACTCATCCTTTCCAATCACTCTACGACCTGTCCGCATGATCCTATTCCCACTCATCTTCTTCAAGCCATTTCTTCCTCAGTCGTACCCGCACTCATTCACTTCAACACCTCTCTTCACACTGGTACCTTTCTCACAGCTTTTAAGCTGGTTTGGGTAACCCGACTGCTTAAGCAACCCACTCTAAGGCTCAATCCCAATTCACCCCTTGCCCCTACCCCTACCACTTGGCCCTTAACACAGAGTTACAAGGGCCAAGGGGTTGAAATATTCCCCTACGAAATGGAACAACCCTTCATGAACCCGATACGTCATCAGTCGTCGGCGATGGCTCTGACGTTACGGAAGCGACGAGTTTTTACCGGATTTCTCCATCACAACGACTGACAATGAGCACAGCTGCTCTTAACTTTGAGGAAACATGATGATTATAACATTCCTTCCTCGAAATGTATGTCTTTTCTGTTTCGGAAAGGTAATTTATTATAAAATTTCTTAATTTAAATGACTATATTATTATTATAAGAGTAAATAAAGTGCATGGTGTTGTCATCTGGGCCCGGTTTTTCAAAAGTAATCCACTAAGATTTTGGATAACGGATTGGATTAAATCTTGAAAATGGGTTTTTCAAAAGAAAAAACGGATTACATAATCGGATTAGATCACGTAATCCAATCTTGGTTTTGATCCGGATCAAATCTTTAGTTTGGGTTTTTCAGAACTTTTTTGTAGGATTTGGATCACTTTGATCCAAAAATCTGGATTAAACTGATCCCATCAGAAGGGTGGATTCAGCGTGGATTTCATGCCCAAAATGTAATGAAAACTTAAAAAATGTATGAAATAATACTATATTTGGATCATGCAGTATCTTACAAGATATCATATTTATTCATAAGGTTTTAATTTTATTTGTTCATCCGTCAGGCTACAGTGATTAGGTAGGCTTCAACGTATTCAGCCTTTCAGTATAGGCCTACAGCAAAGTAGAAAGAGTTTGGCCTCATAAAATAATCCCCCAAACAGCTGTCAAAATTGACCAAAACCAATACATTTTATTCTGTCACTAATTGGTATATATTTTCATCACAATCGAAAATATTTTTGTTTTCAGAATATTTATTAGTGATGCATGCAATGATTACAGAATAACCAAAAAAAATGGAAAGGATGGCAATCACTGATTTTTGAAATCCAAAACAAATCCAAATCAGAAATAGTGTCTAACTATTGCGTCCCTATTACAAGGCATTTTAATATTTTTGCATATTTTGCGTTAACATTATTGCATTTTTTTTTAAATGTGTGTGTTTTCATTTCAAATAAAAATAAACTTATATTGACCCCACACTGGCTATTCTACTTGTTGCTCTTTACATATCTATAGTTCTACATTGTGATTTCCTATCCTGTTCGAGCACTGGTTATCCAGATTTGGTGATCCTGAAAAGTTCCTATCCGGATCAAATTGATCCAATCCAATGTTGCTTTGAAAAACTGGCTCAAAAGTAAGCTGGATTACATGATCATGGATCGCAAAAAAAAGGATTACTAAATCCGGATCAATTTTGTCCGGATTAAACCTTTTGAAAAACCGGGCCCTGGGGCTAAATTTAAATCTTTAACCGTTTGCTAAGCCTTCTTGCCGGTGATTCGCGATGTATTCTGCGAACTTTCTCGCAGCCCTCTGTTTGGAGTGTGTCTCTGAAAAATCTCAGTTTCGAGGGCTATGTAGCCCTACCCCTTCGCCCTACCCCTCTATCTCAACAAGAATCGGGACACCCTACCCCTAGACGTGAACGTGCAAAACGGAGGGGTAGGGCCAAGAGGTAGGGGCAAGGGGTGTATTGGGATTGAGCTTAAATCTAGCACATCTGGAAAATTACAGACTGATATCCCTTCTTTCATTCGTAAGGAAAACACTTGCATGAGTTGTTTTCAACCATATCTCTGCCTTTCTTACACAGAACAACCTCCTGGACAACAACCAGTCTGGTTTCTAAAGCGGACACTCAACAGAGTTGACTGGCAAGAGCAGCTTCCAAATCCTCAGCTCACCCAGATAACTACCAGATCCTCATGTCAATCCTACAGACGAAGGGCATCTCGGGAACCGCACTTCAATGCTGTGGTCTTACCTCTCAGGTACTGTAGGTCCTTCAGGGTGTCATGGAGGGGTGAGGTGTCTAAGTCAGAACATCTAGCCACTGGGGTGCCTCAAGGCTCAGTGCTTGGACCACTTCTCTTCTCCATCTACGTGTCATCAGTAGGATCTGTCAGATCCAGAAGATTCAACGGTAGATACTCACATCTCAGGCTGCATGACAGATATTTCTTGCTAGATGAAGGACCACCACCTTCAACTAAACCTTGCGAAGACAGAGCTGCTTGTGGTCCCGGCCAACCTAACACTACACCACATCTTCTCCATTCAGCTAAGTTCATCAACCATAACTCCATCAAGGTCAGCCAGGAACCTTGGAGTTGTGTTTGATGATCAGTTGAACTTCACAGACAACATTGCTAGAACTGCCTGGTCCTGCAGATATGCCATATACAACATTAGAAAGATCAGGCCCTTCCTATCAGAGCATGCTACACAACTCCTTGTCCAAGCTCTTGTTCTATCTAGATTGGACAATTGTAATGCTCTCTTGGCAGGCCTTCCATCATCAACTGTCAAAGCTCTGCAAATGATCCAGAATGCTGCAGCAAGAGTGGTCTTTAACAAGCTCAAAAGAGCACACGTCACACCTCTCCTCAAAAACTTGATTGCACGAAACTGGTGGAATGACCTGCCTAACTCAACCCAAACTGCCGAGTCCGTAGCCATTTTTAAGAAACGGCTTAAGACGCATCTATTACTTGATCCTTAATACTAAAACTTTATTTTCTCTTCTCTTCTACTCTATATCTATTTAAAAATAATAATACATATACTGCGTTAGACTAAACTAGGAAGGGTCACAGCACTTATTGTTGTCCTATTGTTAGTGTTGCTTCTATTGCTTTGCTCATTTGTAAGTCGCTTTGGATAAAAACGTCTGCTAAATGGTTCAATGTTAATGTAAATAAATAACAGCATTCACACATTGAACAAATAAAGTATAAATGCAATATTTCCTTGCATTATGAAAATGGAAGTATTTTTAATCAGCATCTGACAACTTAAAATTACTGTATTATACCTACAGGGTTTTTCATAAAATAAGTATACATTTACGGAGCCCCTAAAGGGACATGGCGAAGAAAAATAATATGAAGTGGGAGAAAATCTCAAAATCATCACAAGAGAGAGATTCACTCCCTAGATATTCCCAGCATGCACCATAATCAGTGTGTCAGCCAGGTTTAAAGGGGGGTGCGACCAAAAAACCACTGCCCTAAGGGGACAGTGGGGGGGGGGGGGGGATATGAGATGGAAGGAAAAATAAGAAGTCAAAGTTTTTGCGTTCTCTCGCATTCTTTTTTGGTCACGCCCCATTTAAACTTGGCTGACACACTGATGGTGCATGCTGGGAATGAATCTCATGCATTGTGATGATTTTGACAATGAGACAGGTCTAAAATGTCTGACTCACCAGATAGTGAACTACTACTGAATCAGTGAGCTGATTGAAACACCCTTATCTTCAAACTGCCTCATCCTGCACAGCACTCTGGGTAATTAAGAAATGATTCAGGCAGTATGACAGACAGATCTAGAACAGTTTTGATTTAGTAGTTGCTCTCCTCTGAACACTTGAGTCAACAGAGTCAGTGTTTAACTGAAGGGAAGACAAACAGAAAGTATGATGGACAGAAATGGAAAGCGATAATATCCATCGTTCATTAAAGTCCAGTTATAGAGGCACAGTGTGTAATCCATTAGCCAGCTACACTTGAAACGCTGGCTTCTCGCCGAGCTGTGTGCGTGTGTGTGTTAGTGTGTGTGTGTGTGTGTGTGTCTATGTGTGCACTTGAAGCCCAAAGTGCCTCTATCCATCTTAAGCTGACGGAAAGACGAGTGAAATATTGATTTTACTGTTCACACCAGTGAAGGGCAGATAACCAGCCAAATCTGCTAAATGTGGCATAAAGCGTAACACAACGTACAACTTACAATGTCACACAACTAAAGACATACAACATGCTCAGCTCTCAGAAGAGCATCTTTTCACTCTGTCCAGAGTTTCTTCAGCATTAATTCAATTTAGTGCAGTCATATTCTCCACAGGGGCCGTTGCAATATATGAGCTAAAACAATTTGCAATGAAATGGTAATGATAATAGTTTTTCACATTCTCTTCCTGACTGCCCGAGGCATGGAGCTGAATGGTATCACGCAGCATGACCAACACAATTTCTCTCACCTCCCCAGGTTTAGCACACACACACACGCACGCAAGCATGCACGCACACACTGTTTAATGCAAACTTTAAAATGTAACAGTTCCACTTAAAAAATTATCATTGCAATACATAATGTACATACATAATTTAAAAGAAACATAGCACAAGTACACTTTAAGCAAAACAAACTATATAGCTATACATATATTTTGTTCAAAATGAAAACAGAAAGTATTGTTATTTTGTCAAATCATGTTCCCAGTTAATGGGATGAACTAAATATGGTTGCTTTGATAGAACTGACTTCATACATCCGATAAAAATCACCAAAACACCAGCGGATTAGAAGTGATTCCAAAAATGGTTCAGAAAAATTAAGTTGGCTCTGAGAAAAGCTCTAGGAGCATTGTCTGAAGATGCCACTTGCTTTTGATAGTTTGTTGCAATAGTTGCAGAAGCAATGCATGTCTACTAATGAAAATGAAAATGTGTAATCATACCACGGGACTGTTGAATGCTTGATTCTGACTGGTTGACGAATGTTCTAAGGTGTGCAATTATTTTCCAGAAAATGCACAGCATTGAAGTTCTGTATTACAGTTCCACTTCATATCAGTTTTTTTCTTTGGTCATTCAAAGACACTGGCCAAGCTAAGAAATATGACAAATATAGGATAAAAATTACAATTTCCATGTTTTTTCTAAATAAAGCATGCTCTATCTCTTACTTCTGCACTCTGTCTCCGCACACACATACTGTACACTCGCACACACAGCGAGACACTCACGTGCACAGAAACTCGTTGTCGGCGCTGCGCACGACATCACTGGTGTTACTCATCAGGGTGTTTCTAAGAATGCTTATGATGGTGTGGGTCGTTGCCAGGGTGTTGCTATGCAGTTGCTAAGGATGCTACGGTGATGTGGATGGTTTCCAGGGCATTGCTATGCAGTTGCTAAAGATGCTATGCTTTTATGCGTGGTTGCCAGGTCATTGTTATGCAGCGGTCAAGGTTTCTAGTATGCAGTGGGTGGTTGCCAGGGTGTTGCTATTCAATGTCTTCAGAGTATTTTATAATGCATTGTTAAGCAGATGCTAGGGCATTCGGAATGGTTGCCCACCCGCAAGTTTCTGATCTTCAGATTTACAGTATTCCGCTCGTTTTATCATCTGCCAAGCTAACACCACCTGTGTCCTCAACAAGCTCAGTACTTAGGGTTAGAGGTTTGGAAAAGAGCCTTGCCAAGCACCTCTAATTATAACTAAGGCATGACAGTATCAAGAGTACATATAGAAAGAGAGGAGATTTGAGGAAAGAGCCAGTCATGAATATAGATAAGACAAATCTGCTGGGAGAAGAGCTGCAGCTCTCAGCCTGGTGAGTGAGTGTGTGTGTGTGTGTGTGTGTGTGTGTGTGTGTGTGTGTGTGTGTGTGTGTGTGTGTGTGTGTGTGTGTGTGTGTGTGTGTGTGTGTGTGTGTGTGTGTGTGTGTGTGTGTGTGTGTGTGTGTGTGTGTGTGTGTGTGTGTTATCATTCAAAGAGCAGGCTTGTTTTGTTAGATCATTCACTACAGCAAAAAGACAATGTGGTCTGCAGAAGTGACCCCATGTAGTGAACAGATTGATGATTACAATTACTCTCAGTCTGAATAACAGCAATGGCACAGGGATTATTAGAGCTGACAGCATAGCAACACGCAAAGAGCAATTACACACTTACGCATGCATACTTATGTTCACAGACATATTACATGATGGAACATGTACAAGGAGTAAAATATAGCACACACACACACACACACACACACACACACACACACACACACACACACACACACACACACACACACACACACACACACACACACACACACACACACACACACACACACACACACACACCACACACACACACACAGACAGACACAGAGACACACACACACACATATGTTGAGTGTTATTCTTTCATCCCATCGATTGCTCATTTTTGGTTTTTCAAAGAAACACTTTAGCACAGCAGCGTCTGAAGATACATTGGCTTTTTTTTCTAGTGCCACTTTTCTGAAATCTAAGGTGAACGAAAATCTAGACATGAGAAAGCACTTCTTCCTGCAAAAATCAATCGGACACTTTAACAGCTGACACACGATACCTCCAGCTGATATCCTCAATCCTAAGAAAAAAAAAACATGAGGTTGAAGATACATTTTGAAAGGAAGAAGATATCAAGGAAAAAGAGCAGCATTTCTCTGGCGAATGGGGATATCAGTTTCGTTATCGTCTGAAAATCCACAGCCACATATTAAATAATTGATGTTGTGTATGCAAGTGTGTGCGCTTTGTTTGCTTGGATCTGACACATAAAAGGAATACAGTATGTGTCTGCTTGATTGCATGTAACCAATGTGCCCGTGTGTTGAATTCAGTCCTAAAGTGATCAGCTATATGCAGCTGTGTATGTGTTGTTTGTCAGTTTCAGAGATGTGAAAGATCTGAAGATTGAATTATTGATCTTAACTCTTCAGAGATGGCCAGACTGACTGTCCTAGAAAATGTATGGTGCTGTGTTTATATCTCCTTAAATTGGACCTATTATGCCCCTTTTCAAAGTCTAAATTTTGTTTTCAGGCTCTGCTTTAATAAGTTTGCTTGAACGTTCAAAAAACAATTTTTTTCTCACATATTTGAAATTGTTGCAGAACCTCTCTTACCAGTCTGTCAGTAACGCTCTGTTTGCTGTCTCTATGAAGCCCCTGCTGAATAGCACAATGTGCTCTGATTGGTCAGCTGGACCAGTGTGTTGGGTAACACTTTATTTGAAGGGGTGTGCATAAGACTGACATGACACTGTCATAAACATGACATAACACCTGTCATGAACATGAAGGAGTCTTTATGAATGTTTATGACTGTTGTCATTAAGTGTCATTCGGTAAATTATGACACTTTTAATGCAAAGTTGACATTGTTTAAAATGTCTTTGTTATGACAACTTGACATTAACAAAGACAAAAAATGTCTTGATTATGACAACTTGACATTAACAAAGAAATCATAACCTGTCACAAATATGTCATAACAGGTCTAATTATCAAACTTAAAGAAGTTATTTAGTTTGCGTTAACATTACATTACCCTGTCATATGTGGTTGGTTTTGACTTTGGCCGTCATGACACCATTATAACTGTGACATATATATTTTACTTGTCCTCAATCTTTATAACTAGTCCAACGTGTTCCACTTTACTTGAGGTAAGGGGAAATATTAATGACACTGTTGTTAAAGCATTTGACAGTGTAATAACCCTTAATGACATCTTTATAACTAGTACAATGTGAGTCTTTTAAGTTTTTATTTTATCTGTTGGTTTCACAATCTGACAGTTAAAGACAGGAATAGCCTGAAAACATTGTAAAAATCTGTTCTAAAGTCATCGGTGTGAAACAGAGAGATGTTAATATCTTCTGCAACCAACAAATAGTTTGTAAGGCAGCGAGTATCCTCGCCTCTCCAGGACATGCTCTGGCATTATGAGAAAAAGGGAATTTTCTCTGTTGCCTTTACAATGTTTTTAGCTACTATGCCAGCCGCAGCTCCAGAAGAGATCAGATGTGCTCCTACAGTCACATTCAAATCCAGACTCAAAACACTTCTGTTTAGCTATGCATTTACTGAATGAGCACTGTGCCACCACTGTTCATACGACTGTTTGTACTGTACTGTACTTTATTTTTATTGTAAACTGTTTTAATTATTCTGATTTCTTTTGATTATTTTAATTTCTTTTATGTAAATCACTTTGAATTACCATTGTGTATGAAATGTGCTATATAAATTATTATTTATAAATATAAATAATAATTTGCTTGCCTTCAAATCTCCAAATCTTTCAATCCTTCTGCGATCAAACTTTTAAAGTAACACCAAGTAACTTTTCCTCTTCGGTCGCCCTACTGGTTGGAAACGAAATTGTCCATTGCCGCTGTCGTAAATAATTTAGCCTACCGTCGCACGCGCGCTCGCTGTTTACCCAGCACCGGCTTTAGAATGAACGATGTCCACAGACAAGGTAGAGTAATGTTACATGATTTCATGAAAGGATGATGTATTGCGACATCAGAAACGAAGAAAAACGAAATTATGACTATTGTAGCGCTTGACGTAAAGCAGTCGAATTTGTAGTTCTTTTTGTGCACGGGTTTCCTACCCGAAACCCGAAGTTACATAGTGCCAGTAAAAGCGATACAGACCCCGTCAGGCTATGGCAGACGTGCCTTTCACCCTGTTACACTTGATGAACCACTGATACGATTTTGGAAACATTATTTTAAGGTAAACAATGTTACATAGTGTTGCTTTAAACTCTGTCGGTTCTTTGGGGTTTTTAAATGTGACATACGGACTGCTTGTATGTTGTGAATAATGTGTGTGATTTGTGTTATGTACTGTTGCAAACATGCTGCTCTTAACTAATTGCCCTTTGTGGGATTAATAAAGTGTGATTGAATTGAATTGAATTGTTCGTTTAAGGATGTGACGTAAAAACTATGAATAGAGAATAACTCCCTTTGGAGGGACTGTGCTTTGTAACTTTGCAGACTCTTCTTAAAGGGATAGTTCACATAAAAATATGATAATTCTGTCATTATTTACTCACCCATTCAGGACATACAAAGGACAAAAAGATATAAACATTTTCCATATGAATTGAAAGGTTTAATCCAAGTCTTCTAAAGAGACACTATTGGTAAAAATTGATTATTTTTTTTAGTAACTGATGTAACATTGGTGTAATTTCTCATATTGCTATTGCTGCCTTTTTATGAAACCAATAAGCAAGGTTGTACGTTACACTGATTTTACTACATTAATGGAAATCTATTAACTCCTTTTACCATGGTGAAATTACGGTTTGGCACTGCCTCACATGACCTATTGGCCTCAATGTAAAAACGACATCGTAAAAATGGAAACTGTTACTTATCTGTACTGCAAAACCACGGTAAGCGCAGCAACAATAATTAGTTTGACATGGTACGAGTAGTATGGTCACAAGTTATTCTGAACACAGGAGGGGGGAGAGGGACAGTAAGTAGAGGTGTTAATGCAATTTTGATCCGCACAGCAGTCGTCCAGAGAGGCAGATGGGACAGGGGAGACTTGCTCCATAAATTCCTGTTCCTGTGTGACTCACTGGCCAAACAGCAGGTGAATTGTGTCAGGGGAAGTGTGTGTGTGTGTGTGTGTGTGTGTGTGTGTGTGTGTGTGTGTGTTGTGTGTGTGTGTGTGTGTGTGTGTGTGTGTGTGTGTGTGTGTGGTGTGTGTGTGTGTGGTGTGTGTGTGTGTGTGTGTGTGTGTGTGTGTGTGTGTGTGTGTGTGTGTGTGTGTGTGTGTGTGTGTGTGTGTACATCATACTCTCTAATCTCAAGCATTTGCTCTCTGGCAAAAGTGTTTGGTCTCAAGAGCAGCAGACAGTTATTAAGTGAAGATGTTATGATAGATGGCTTGTCTTATGATAGAGGAAGGCTGTTTATTCAGTTTGTAAAGAGGAAAAAACAAAAATATATTAAAATACACATTTTGCAAAGGAGGCTTTCTCCTGTATTTTAATGATCTTGTTTTAGTGTGGTTGTGCGTCGGTGCGTGCGTGTGTGTGTTTGTGTGTGTCTTAGGCTAGCATGACCTTTCTTAGCTCGAGACATATATTTGAAAAACCCATGACCTTTTGAACAGCCAAGCAAGAATACAAACACTAAAACAATCCCAAATACACTCTTAGTTTTGAATGTGGGTACGTAAAAGCGGTCAATAAAACTTGTGTGCTACATTTCGTCTTCTGAAGCTTCTGTAGAAAAAACTAAATCTGTTTTTTTTTTAAATTGGTTATGAACCCTTTTAGTCATTCTCGCCTTTAATTATTAAGCTCTTGACTTTTATTAACCCAAACCGTGGAGTCTGAGTATTCTCTATCAGAAAAACAACACATCATCTGAGCATCAGCCCTCTCGCTCTTCTCATGTCCTCAGGATTACTTGATGTTGACTCCTTTGACTTTGATCCTCCTCCATTTCTTTTTAATTTCTTTTTTGCCACAGGTAGATGTGAGTGTCATTGTGCTTTCTTAGCCTCCGACAACCTTTTAACCAGCTCCTGCTTCTCATGTTGCTTCCCTTTCATATTATATACAGCTATTCCTGATTTTTGGCTTTGAAGAACCAAGTTGTTCCCATTTTTTTGCAAGGCCAAGGCCGATGAAGAGGGGGAAGTTCTGTCTTTCTCGCAATGGTCAAAATAAAAGTCCCTGTAATGTAATATATATATATATTTTATATATATATATATATATATATATATATATATATATATATATATATATATATTATATATATATATATATATATATATATATATATATTATAAGTATTGGCATTAGTCAATGAGTTTTTCTGTTTGCTAAATAAGTGTCAGATTTTTATTTTCACAAGGCTGGGACTTTTATTTTCAGAGTGCTAAAAACAGCAGACGCACAATCTCCATCTTCATTGGTTTACTGTCTTTGTTTAACAGTTCTAACTAATAAATGAAGACATTAATAGTGAAATATAGGAATTATAAAACAGATATAAAACTGTTTAACTACATTCCATTTTAAAAGTTTCTGCATGATGTTTCAGCGGTCAGGTGGTGCAAATCGGAGATCTCAGAAATACAAGTTGTAATTACGAGTTGTTCAAGGACAAGACCATTTTTTAGCGATTTTGTCAGATAACAGTGTGAATCACATAAATGTGGTAATTCCAACACGGTATGAATCCACCTTTACACACTCTAATACAAACATAACCTACACAAATACATTTCAAATAGACTTAATAATGCTTTACCAATATTTTTCATAATTGAAGAAATTCTTTGTACGATAAAAAAAGTAAAATAAACATTTCTCTCGTCCGCCATCTTGGATTTTTTTTCACTGAGTTTTCTTGCACACATCCAGGCAGTTTCTGCCTCTTGTTTAGTTCTCACTTCAGTGTGTGTGGTGTAGTTTTTGTAGGATTGATTAACTGATTATTGTGTTTGCTCATTAGCTGACTGCTTGACTGCCCACACAGGCCTGTTTTACTCTGCAGCAGGAGCCCAAACACTTGCCTTCGTTAAGCCTCGTTACACTCCTTAACACTCATTAAAGTGCTTTTAATCGCTCCACCGCAGTGCCGGTCCACAGCGGGCAGCCGTGTGCGTGCGTATCCCTCTAAAGGCAGACAAGGGTCCTCTTTTAAAGAGAACACACACACACACACACACACACCAAATCCTGCATGCTATTTTAAGCTAATCTTTCTACACTGCTTTTATCTCCTCTTCATACTCAGAATCATCTTTGATCTACTTAGGAATAACTTCAAGTTGAAAACTTATAGAAGCCAGTGATGTTAGAGCCAGAAGTGTGTGAGTGTGTGTTTGAAAGTCCACAAGCAGAGAATTAAACAGAAAACGGGAAAGTATCCATGCATACTCATCCAGTTTGATTTCATTAGTTTACTAAGTGTTTTTAAGATCATTCTCTTTTATGACACTGACACCACATTGCCTGACTTCTGGATACGTTGTGCAAACCGATGTTATATTAGTATCATTGAGATACTATTATAGTTTATGACATTTTATTTAAATGTCTGTGTGATTTTTTAAAATATTTTTTATTTCAGATTTAGTTATTTTAGTACATTAACTTTACCTAAATGAAAATTAGAAATGTTGCAGTGGCATTTAGCTGAAATAAAATTTTAAGTTTGAGTTTTATATTCTTGACTTTAATTCAGTTAATATTTTATTTCATCACTATCTCCTCTCCACCAGTAAGCTGTGTGTGGTGGGTTGGCGTTCTGGCGCAATATGGCTGCCGTCGCATCTCATGTGATGCTGCACATTGGTGGTGGTTAGAGAATTCCCCCATTCTATGTAAAGCGCTTTGAGTGTCCAAGAAAAGCGCTTTATATATGTAATGATATTAATATAATTATATATTTCCAAGCAAGAAAAATGTTTTAATGTTCTTATTTCAGATCTAGTTAACTATAACACCACCACGCACGCACACCACACACGCGCACGCACCACACACACACCACACACACACACACAGGACACTCATGTTTACATATCAGGGTAGAATGATATTTGATGTAAAATGCATTTTCATAGTTCTCTCCGATAACCTCATTTAGTTGATATTATGACAGTCACTATATTGGTTTCCCATCACTGTCAGAATAAGAAAACTACTGATTTCTTATTCTGATAGAGATGGGAAACCAATATAGTGACTACAAACACAGTAAACTGGTAAACCAGAGCAAAGGTGGTGTTTGGTTTATATTAGATGGTTTATAGCTGGTAGAAGCTGGTTTAGGCAAGGAACTTGACCATCTCGAACCAGCTTGACCAGCTTAAGATCTACCAGCTCAACATGACGTCCAGAAACGTCTCCATCCGCGCCTTAAACTGACCTAGTAAATATACAGTCTGACATGGCACAATAATCATGTTTCTGCTGCTAAAGAAGGTTCTTTTGAAAGCATATCTTGATTAAACTCAAATATAAAAGAAAAGACACTCAAACACAGCGCCATATAAAAAAAACCCTATACTAAGTTTGGAGTCAGTAATATTTTTTTGTGAAAAACATTAATAGACTTATTTTAAAAACATAAAACATGTGCTGTCTGGAACGGTAGTGAATATTTTGCAAAACTTTACAATGACTAATAAATAATTCAATATAAACACTTTGGCTTTGTACTTTATTAGTACATTTTGGTCCATGACTATTTGCTTATTGTCAGACCTTTGCCACAAAGTCTGGTAGTGTCAAATTCTTGCTTATACTGACAAATAACTGCTCACTTAAAGGGATAGTTCACCCAATAATGAAAATTATGTCAGTAATTACTCACCTCATGTTGTTCCAACCCCGTAAGACTTTCGTTCATCTTCGGAACACAAATTAAGATATTTGTGATTAAATCTGAGAGCTGGATCACTCCTCCATAGGCTTCTAAGGGATTGAAACTTGCCAGCCCAAAAAATGAAAGAAATCGTTAAAATAGTCCAAGTGACTACAGTGCTCAATCTTAAGTTTATCAAGCGACGAGAATATTTTTTGCGTGCAAAAAAACCCTAAAATAACGACTTTATTCAACCATCTCCTCTCTTCCATGTCTTTCTCCTAAGCTGTTGACGTAGTGTAACAGCGCAGCACTTCTGTGTTATACGTCACACGTAGGCTCACTATTGGCCGACGCTGGTCATGTGTGTGTGATGCGTGTGACGTTCAACCAGAAGCGTTGCGCAATAACACTACGTGAAATCTCCAGGCCCAAAGAGAATACTTGAATAGAGTCGCTATTTTTGTTTGTTTTTTTGTGCTCAAAAAGTATTCTCGTCGCTTGATAAACTTAAGATCTAGCCATCTTAGTCACTTGGACTATTTTAACGATTTCTTTAATAACTTTTCGGGGCTGTCAAGTTTCAATCCCTTAGAAACCTATGGAGGAGTGACCCA
This sequence comes from Chrosomus eos, assembly GCA_036326025.1. Taxonomy (NCBI): domain Eukaryota; kingdom Metazoa; phylum Chordata; class Actinopteri; order Cypriniformes; family Leuciscidae; genus Chrosomus; species Chrosomus eos. Next base: position 5,443,725 of record CM070824.1, on the reverse strand, counting down.
GCTCTCAGATTTAATCACAACTATCTTAATTTGTGTTCCGAAGATGAACGAAAGTCTTACGGGGTTGGAACGACATGAGGGTGAGTAATTACTGACAGAATTTACATTTTTGGGTGAACTAACCCTTTAAGATAGGTAGATACTATATGACTGACATGTTAAGTGACCAACCACAGTTCATAATTTTTATGTCATAAAAACATTACACAAAAAAACAGTACAATGAGCAAAACTGAATAATCCTGCTCAAAAAGATTGCTCATTAACAGTTGTTGATAAACAATCTTTGTGTGATTGCCTTGGTACGTCTGATATGTGACCTGCCATCTAACGCTGTGTGCACCAAACCACAGATTGAGACACATCTTTTCAGCGATTTTCGGTCTGCTTGTTTGGTGCACACCAGGGTTCAGATGGCAGCGTTCACACTTATTTCAAACAATTGTGCGGTTTGTGGTCTGATTTGACTGAAAGCAACACCGACCAAAGACATCTAAACTAACCAAAAACAGGACGTGATGTCACAAAATGCCACACTAAAAAGGAGAGAATACACAAGCACATACCTGGTTCTTCTCATCATAGGAGCTGGGTAAAAACTATACCAACTAACTATTCTCAACTGGTAAAAATGCCATCATATGTACGCACATACAACGAGCGCATTTAGCCCAGGATACAGCATTGTTTTGTATGTTCGGTAAATTCTGTCGCTAAACGTACATAAAACTGTTGTATGTTGTTGCTGTGGTGTTGTTGTGTTGTGTTTGTGTGTGTGTGTGTGTGTGTGTGTGTGTGTGTGTGTGTGTGGTGCGCGTGCCTTTAGGTTCAGTCTTAAAAACGAACCAGGACTAAATTTACCATTTTCTTTTTTGTTCTGCACCAAAATAACTAAGAGAACCAAAGTACAAGAGTGAACACACTCTCAGTTTACTTGATAAGTGCCTCAAACAACACTAGAAAAATAGAAAAATATCTTTCAAAAATTTGATGCCACAAACCTGACAAATTCTGTCAGATCCAACAATGATTAGTTCTTCCTCAAAGCTGCATAAAACCATTCAATCAGATTTAAACTAGACATTTCAGCCACCTCTTGCCATGTTTGTGCGCTATATGCATCAGGCGATCAGCAAACGGACAGTGCATCTGAAACGTAATCGAAAAATAATGAAAAATGACAGTTCTGTAAAGTTGGCGTCTAACTGAGCTGGTTGCCCGACTCTTTGATGTGATGTCAACATGTGCTCAAATGGAGACTCTCATTAACTCTTGAAGAACAGTAACCGGTTGCCTGTTCAAAGCGGAGGATACTCCCACTGGCTAATGCAGAGCAAAACACTTTTAATAGCTGAGAAAAATCTGAAAAGACAAATCAAGATGAGAGGTTTCACTCTGCCAGAGCTGATGATCAAACGCTCTATTTAACCCTGCTAAACACCCGCCTGACTGTCCATTCACCATATTCACACTAACACACACATAATAAGAATAACCCAGGCGAGCTCCATTTCCATGTAAGCACCAGGCAGTTTAGCTCCAGTCCACTGCCTGAAATAGCTCTAGCCTCCCAGAGGAGACCTGACTCACCCAAGCCCAACATCTGTGAGAGAGGAGAGACTGTTAGTGAATGTGTATACTGAATATTCACCAGCGAGAGAACCAGTGTCCGGATCAGTCATTTCACACGAGACACTTTGAATTTTCGAAGTAATCTACAGGCAGTCAACATTATTCCACATAAACCGGAGCGTGTGCATCCCGACAGCACGTCCTGCCATTTTAATGGCTATAAATTGCACACCGCCAATCATCATGCCAGCAACACTAACGCCTGGCCTGAGTTTATTACAGTCACGCAAATATTGTGCAATCCGCTGGAGAGAACAAAAATAATACAAGAAATATCACGCAATACTCTGGAGACAACCATTATATTTAATACATCTTTGGAGCTTCAGCTGGATTTTGGTTACACAAATAGTCCAGCCAAGACATTTCTTGCAATTATATCTGCACTATTACATAACAGTGCTGTTTGGTTTCTTTTTGAGAAAATTTGTGTAATTTTGTCTGTTTGTCTTATCTTTTGTCTTGGCTTATGAATGAAACTTTAAAAATAGTTTTAAATATAAATTCTGAACATTTTTGCACATAAATTTCTTCACATTTTTTTCTTCTTAAAAAAGATTAATGTGATTAAAATGGATAAATCAGTATATATATATTTATTTTGAGTTGGACCATGTATGAAATGTCTAAATGATGTATGTTTAGGTCAATCGGTACCATATTTTGATTTCAAATATTAATTAAACTCATATATATATTATTATACACTCATCTAAAGGATTATTAGGAACACCTGTTCAATTTCTCATTAATGCAATTATCTAATCAACCAATCACATGGCAGTTGCTTCAATGCATTTAGGGGTGTGGTCCTGGTCAAGACAATCTCCTGAACTCCAAACTGAATGTCAGAATGGGAAAGAAAGGTGATTTAAGCAATTTTGAGCGTGGCATGGTTGTTGGTGCCAGACGGGCCGGTCTGAGTATTTCACAATCTGCTCAGTTACTGGGATTTTCACGCACAACCATTTCTAGGGTTTACAAAGAATGGTGTGAAAAGGGAAAAACATCCAGTATGCGGCAATCCTGTGGGCGAAAATGCCTTGTTGATGCTAGAGGTCAGAGGAGAATGGGCCGACTGATTCAAGCTGATAGAAGAGCAACTTTGACTGAAATAACCACTCGTTACAACCGAGGTAATGCAGCAAAGCATTTGTGAAGCCACAACACGCACAACCTTGAGGCAGATGGGCTACAACAGCAGAAGACCCCACCGGGTACCACTCATCTCCACTACAAATAGGAAAAAGAGGCTACAATTTGCAAGAGCTCACCAAAATTGGACAGTTAAAGACTGAAAAATGTTGCCTGGTCTGATGAGTCTCGATTTCTGTTGAGACATTCAGATGGTAGAGTCAGAATTTGGCGTAAACAGAATGAGAACATGGATCCATCATGCCTTGTTACCACTGTGCAGGCTGGTGGTGGTGGTGTAATGGTGTGGGGGATGTTTTCTTGGCACACTTTAGGCCCCTTAGTGCCAATTGGCCATCGTTTAAATGCCACGGCCTACCTGAGCATTGTTTCTGACCATGTCCATCCCTTTATGGCCACCATGTACCCATCCTCTGATGGCTACTTCCAGCAGGATAATGCACCATGTCACAAAACTCAAATCATTTCAAATTGGTTTCTTGAACATGACAATGAGTTCACTGTACTAAAATGGCCCCCACAGTCACCAGATCTCAACCCAATAGAGCATCTTTGGGATGTGGTGGAACGGGAGCTTCGTGCCCTGGATGTGCATCCCACAAATCTCCATCGACTGCAAGATGCTATCCTATCAATATGGGCCAACATTTCAAAAGAATGCTTTCAGCACCTTGTTGAATCAATGCCACGTAAAATTAAGGCAGTTCTGAAGGCAAAAGGGGGTCAAACACAGTATTAGTATGGTGCTCCTAATAATCCTTTAGGTTAGTGTATATTAAGATTCACACGTCATTAGAATGTACTTCACACATATTTTGTATAAATTATTTATAAATAAAAATACAAGGAAGTAGACTATAAAGATTCTGGCTGACAATTTTCTATAGACTGCTATTTCTTTCACTGCAAAAAAAAAAGAAAAAAAAAAAAAAGAAAAGAAGCTTTTTTTACTTAGTATTTTTTTCTGTTTCCAGTCCAAATATCACAAAATTCTTAATTCAAGATGCATTTACTACAAGTAAAATGAACTAAGATATTATGTCTTGTTTAAAAAATTGTCACAAAAAAAGTGAATTTTTGCTTAAAACAAGAAAAAATCTGCTAATTTTATTTCCATTTAAATTAAGATTATTTTTCTTACCCATTAGGAGATCATTTAGCCTAGCTTGTTTTATGCAAAAACTGCTTTAATTTTTATCACCAACAACCCCCATTTTACTTATAATGCATCTTGATTTAAAAAATGTTTGGAAAAGAAAAAGAAGAGCATTTTTGTTGTTGTTGCAGTGTTTTATTTCAAAATAATTATTGCCTATTAAAGATTCACTGAAATATTTTGTTCAGCTGGTTAATAATGTGTTCAGTGACTTTTCCACACAGATCATCAGGGATTATTGTCCAGCCAGACTGCCTTTCATAAGCTACTGTTTTTAGACAGATATATTGATTTCCAGATCAGGAATTAGTCGAAGAACTGTTTCCTTTGAAGCAGCTTTTGGTGCTATTTTTGAGTGTCAAAGTCAAGATATGTTTTAAAGAAGAGTAATTACTGGACAAATGTTCCCTGCATTTATTTGGTCTCTCAGAACTGAATGCTTTCTGATAGATTCTGACAGAGAAAAGCTCAAGTGCACTCCTGACTTCACATCTACAGTTCTTAAGCGCATATACGTGTGCTTGTTTACCTCACAGAGCTTTTGGTCAAGCAGAGTCAATTAGAAGAGATTGTGCAGTTGCGATCATGAAAGGAAACTTCATTTCAGCCCAAAGCCGAAGCCAGTTTAATTGGCTGTGCCGGCGTGCGTGCGCGAGTGTACTTGCATTTGAGGACGGATGGATGAACCAATAAATACTTGAGAAGGTGAGGAAAAAAGAAGAGACAGAAATGTATATATAAAAAAATGTAGGGATGCAATGCAAAATCAAAGCATTTTAGAAAGATTTGGAAAATATGACCTTAAGAAAAAAAAAATCCAGCCTTCACACACACACACACACACCCCACACACACACACACACACACACACACACACACACACACACCACACACACACACACACACACACACACACACACACACACACACACCACACACACACACACACCCACACACACGATTAGCATACGGTGACAGCTGTAGCTTCTTGATTGATGGCCAGTCTGACAGACCAGTGGATTCTGCTGTCAGATGACAATCTTCAAACCTGTGCTGAATATACGCCAATGATTGATATCTACAGAGATATATCTGTGTGTACACATGAGAGTTATGTATCTGTGCATTAAGTGTATGGTTCTGACAGCTCAATCCATCATGCAGGCCAACATCCATTTATTACACTATAATAAGACACAAATAAACACATTATAACTGCACTATTGAGGTGTCTGTAAACATGATATGATAATGTATGCTGGGAACATGAATAAATGGCTCTCAGGGGCGTTGAGCATCTGTAGATGTTAAACCTCTCAGCCAGTTTTCACACTTTATTTCGATTGCTTGGTCTGTACTTGTACGACCGAGATCAATTGCATCCATCTCCGTCTGCTTTTTCTCTTTTCACATTGTGCTTTTGGGTCGTTATGAATATCAGTTCACTTCTGCGATTGAGCTCATAACTGTGAACTATTGGAGTGTACATAAACTGCACCCAAGACTACTTTTTCCAAGCATTCAATCTGTGTGTGAAATGCTTTTTGCCACTCAGATGCACTACACTTTAACATCAAACGAATGAAACTCAAATGGACTTGAGTCCTTTAATGTGAAAGCAGCATTGAATGTATTGTAAGTTTTATTACTTTTTCCATTAAAATTGATAAAGAGTAAAAATAAATAAGACATAAATGTTGTTCTTTTGAACTTTCTATTCATCAAAGAATCCTGATTTTTTTTTTATTATGGTTTCCACATAAACATGAAGCAGCACAACTGTTTTCAACATTGATAATGATCATAAATGATTCTTGAGCAGCAAATAATCATATTATAATGATTTCTGAAGGATCATGTGACACTGAAGACTGGAGTAATGATGCTGAAAATTCAGCTTTGACTAAATTACATTTGAAAATATCTTACAATAGAAAATCTGCAATATATTTTTAACTAATGTTTTTAATTTATTTTTGATCAAATAATTGCAGCCTTTGTGAGCAGAAGATAAGATGGCTGTTTTGCAATATTAAGGTGTGCAATATGCCTTTTTTTGTTTTAATTAAGGAAAACATCTTGTGATCTAGTAATTCACGAGGCAGGATTGTGGGCAAAAATAGAGGAAGGTGTAACATCCGAGTCTGAGCTATTTTGGGACGACTGAGTCACAGTCGGCGTACAAACTACAAGGTGACAACGTGTTTAGTGGTTCCGAAGTGTCGGGTACATTGTGTGTGTGTGTGTGTGTGTGTGTGTGTGTGTGTGTGTGTGTGTGTGTGTAGGTGGGGTTGGTGGTGTGTGTGTTGAATGCTTTCGGGATTGAAAATGCGTGTGTGTACTATGCTTGGCTGGCAGGAGTAAGCTTGTTTTATTTAGGAGCAAGCTGATTCTTAACGTGCAGCCCTTAGGTGTGTGTGTGTGTGTGTGTGTGTGTGTTGTGTGTGTGTGTGTGTGTGTGTGTGTGTGTGTGTGTGTGTGTGTGTGTGTGTGTGTGTGTGTGTGTGTGTGTGTGTGTGTGTCTATAAATATTAGCAGCCCTTGCACAGAGATGCTGTAGGGTTTGCAGCTCTGTCTTTGATGTGCAGCTCTTCTCTGATGCATGTGTATCCAAATGCGTAAAGCACGTGTCTGATATTTAATGAGAAAACTCTGATATAGACATGTACATCCAGGCGTGATGGATAGGCTGAAAGTGTGTAACAGATGGAGACACCTAGAGAGAGAGAATAAGGGGTAAAAATTGAAGTCTAAAATCCAATCTCTTGGTTTTATACATAAACTTGCTGCCGAGAGATTCACGGTTTGAATTATTCGAGGAGATTTTTCATATGATATGAAAAATCTCCTCGAATCATTCAAACAGTGAATCAACCACAAAGACCCGAAAGATCAATATGCACTCGTACTAATTACACAACGACTGAGAAGTCCATGTGAGATTTAAAAACGTCACACACACACACATACACACACCCCTCCCCTCAGCTGTGATACTCTCTGACTGCACACTTTCATTAGCAAGATGCAGAAGTCAAATGTGCACTTTCACTTAAGCGTTCCTTGCATGCTAAACAGATTGTTTATTAACAAGTTTACAGGTACAAATGAGGTTGAGTCTGTACGTTTTAGGCAAGGATGTGTCAGAATAGCTCAACTGTGAGCGTCCTTCTGTCAAACCTTACAAAATATTACACTGCATTCTGTAACAAAGTCCAAGAAATGAAGGAGTGCAAGTGCAAATGAGAACGGTTCTATTGGTTTGAGCCTCTCTATCAGCCTGACACAGCGTCACTGGATTAACCAATGGCGTGAGTTTGGGGGCGGGATTATTTTCATGTCCAACCAACAGCAGAAAGGTGGAGCATTTGAGAAGCACAAAATACTGATTGAACTGCTGATAACAACGGAACTTGCGACCACAGTTGGCTAACGATGCTTTTGGGAAACACCGTGAGAGTTACTGACAGACTGGGAAAAGAAGAGCTGCAACAATGGAGAATATGTGAAAAATATTGTTTTTTGAACATTTATGCATGAAAATATATTCTAGTAAAACCAAAAACAAATCAAGAAAGAGTTAAGGACATTTAAAAAGTTAATTTAAGACATTTGAGTACATACCCTGTTTTTACTTAATATTACAACATTTCCATGAGCCACAATGATGACTGCTTCTCAACAAACTGCTTGAAAATAAAGCATCATTAAAAGGCAACACAGGTTTGATTTTGCAGCTAATGAGAGTGAGAAGGACTGCTGGTTTCTGCATGAGGCTTTTCTACACATGATGGAGGTGGTGTCAGGGGAGATTGATTTTTTATACACAGTCTCTCACACACATAAAAAAGGGACTAACATCTACAGCACAATTTCACTACTGATGTTTACAGGTAAAAGGAAAAAGCTGGAAAATACAAACAGGAAGACTCAAATGCCATGGCAATAAAATAGCTTTTTAGATTCTAAAAAACATTTAACAAAAGTAACTTAGCGAAAATAGCCTTAAATGTCGTCCAAACAAGGCAGGAAGTTGAGGGACCCGAAACAGCAGGAGGCAGAAAAACAAAACCAGTGCAGAAAATACGTGGACCATAACACCATTTTAACAGCTGTGTGGTGAGGCCGAGAGCTGTGGGAACGAGTGTTAATGAGCGTGATCTGAACGCCACACCGGTCTCGAGTCTCACGGAGGAGCTAAAGAAGGATAAAAGGAGGAGTGACGACAGTGAAGGACAAGCGAAGACCAGGCCTGGACTTTCTATGCTGGCAGTCGTCCATGAGAGGCTGTCGCTTTACTTTCGTTTTGTTGTTTGTTTATATTATGATTAAAACTTTACGTTAAATGTTTGCGGGTTCCCGCCTCCTCCTTCCCCGAGCCTTTAACTTTGTTACAAGCTCTTTTTCAAGATCTCGACCAGACTGAATAAAGATTCACAGAGTGAGTTAACATCCAATCCAGAAAGCAAACAAAGGTATCCAGTTACAGAAACGATGTTCAAACCCAGACAATAATTCAACTACTAGTTACAGGAGACCTCCAAATCAGTGTATAAGTTAAAGAGGACTCTTCATTAGCATCAACTACATATACAATAACAAATATAAATATAGCTGCAAGCATCGATACGGGGCCTAGCTCCTAAGGTACCGCAAGCAAAGAGTGCAGCAAGCATAGCAAACAAGAAACAGCAAGTATTGCAAACATATGAAGTATTGTGAGCACATCAAATGTCATTAAAACGGGAGAAGAATAATAAAAATAAGGAAACGAACAATTACAATAGGTGTCTTAGCACCTTCGGTGCTTGGACCCATGCAACTTACCCTAAACCAAACACTATTTCTAACCCTTATTACACAGTACTTAAATTTATATTTATACTTTAACAAGGAGACCTTCAAATTAAAGTGTAACCCAAACTGTAC